>SWKJ01000217.1:0-600000 GCA_019425465.1 Colletotrichum falcatum
AAGATTAGCCTAATATTAACAACAACAATATTACTAAACCCCCATTAGAATTTAGAGGCAATAAAAATAACTACGTCAAACACCGCAAGGCTATCAAAATTAACAATAAGAAGATCACTTTACACAAGCTCTGGCTTAAGGCTAACAAGGATAGCAAGAAGCATATTAAGTTCAACAATTTCATTATCAAACAGCGCGCCAAGTACAGCACCAGCAAGCCACCCTCTCCTATCTCTAGCTACTCTAACCTTAGCGACGACAAGGACAAGGATAACAGTAAGGAGGAAGAACTAAAGCCTACACCTACTAAGAGCAAGGCCTCCACCCCCAAGGCCCCAAGGGGTATTCCAACCTAGGAGACAGCTCTACGTCAACTAGAGAAGGACTTTATAGACTCCACTAACTACAAGTTATACTATAAGACTCACCTCTAAATCAAGAAGTTTTATAAGGCTTACACTAAGGTTACTACATATACCTTGCTTTCTTTAGATACAAACTTCCACTAGGAGATCACCACGCCTATCCATAACGTCTACAGCGCTTTTATAAAGAATAACGTGTATTCCTACCTTCTTCCCTCCTATACCGCCCTCATTAGAAGCGTCTACCTCCATCTAGAGGGTCACGTCAACAGTACTATTACTAGCATACTACTTAAGATCCAGCGCCTTAATCTTATCTCTATCCTAGAGATAAAGTACACTAACCTACTACACACCCAGCACCGCCAAATCATTCAGCTTAACAACTATATTCTAGACATAGAGGCTACAGCTAATTAAAGACGTTAGATTATTTAGGATAATAAGGCGCTCATTAAGAATAATAACAACCTTATTAGCCATACCATAGCCAAGGTTAGCAAACTTAAGCCTAAGGTTAGCCAGCTAGAGGAGAATTTCACCATCTACAATAAGCAGATAATTACTACTAGCGACTAAATTATTACCCTTAAAGCTAATTTACACTATCACAAGGTCAACGTTAACGCCCTTTACAAGAGGAAGACTACAGAGGAGGTCATCGCTAAGTTCAAGGCTAATAAACACTAGCAGCTTATTAACAAAGTCCACGCCCTCTATAAGCAGGTTTACAAGCTAACTAAGGCCCAGACCAGCAAGTACACTACCCCCGCTAACGCTACCAACCCTCTAGCAAAGCACCCTAAGACCACCAACCCTTTTACACCCCGCCGCAGTTAGACCTTCACCACCACAACCAGCTAGATACACACTATCCTTAGTAATGTAGTACATGTTATTTCATTAAAAACAACGCAGCAAGAGGGTTCTTCTTTATTAAGTAAAGGTTATATACATACTAAAGGATACAAGGGAATAAGATTTTTATATAGAGGGGGTTATATCACAAGCATAGATAGACAACACTATAGATACCCACTAGGAGATCCACCTCCTAGAGGAGTATATATACAGCACCCTTAGGTATCTTTACTTAAGGGCCAAGTTCTCTAGAATCAACCCTATTATACCTACGTTTTACTATTACTTGTATCATTTATTCATCGCCTACTTATTCGCTTCGTCGTTCATCGCTTTGCTCGTTCAACTCTACTCTTTCGCCGCGTCTCTTCACATCGCTGCCGCCCTTCTAGGTCAGCAGCTCCCACAGCCCAATTACCCTGTCAGATCCAGAACGGCTGCCAGGAGGGCTGTGTCATAAGCCTAGTTCTAATATATTTAGAGTATCTCTATTATCTATAATATCTATCTATCTAACTAATAGAATATAGATAAAACTAGTATTATAGAGGGTAAAGGATATAATAGGCTAGTATTAGGCTTTACTATATTATAATAGATCTAAAAAAAGTAGCCTAGATCTAGGGTATAGATTTCTTTAATAGAGTATATATCTACTACTAAAGTATCTCTATACCCCTTAGTTATTTATAAGGGTAAATCTATTTAGATATAGTAGTTTTTACTAAATCTATCTCCTTATAATAGATAGTAATTTATATATTCTAAGAATAGCTAGATAACTAACTATACTACTCTTAAATAGCTAAAGAAAGTCTTTATCCCCTAGATTAGTCTTAGGGATTTAGACTAATATTAACTATTAGTTATAAATAAGTATTATAGCTATATAACTATAGACTTTATATAAATAGTATTTTAGTATTATATTTATTTTTTATATTTACTATTATATATATCTACTATTCTCTAGCCTCTTAATATAGTAGTCTTTAGCTTATTAAAGTAGGCTTATAGGAAGAAGGTAAGATATCTAAATAACTAGTATAGTAACTTAATAGTTATTAGTAAGAGGATATTTTTAGCTTACTATAGTAAGGCTTATAATACTAAGTTATCTATCTAAAATATTAAAAGTAGCTAAAAGTAAGCTAGGTTATAGCTAGTCTCTTAGTAATACCCTCTATTTAACTCCTTAGTTATTAAGGTATTATTTAGTTAATAGACTAGCTAATAGACTAACTAACTATTTAGCTAGTATTAAGATAAAGCTAAATCTATCCCTTAGTTAACCCCTCGCTAGTCCTCTAAGTTTTACTATTAACTATATTACCTTATTTAGCTAAATTAAGAGGACTTTAATACCTATACTATTTATTACTTTATTAAAAAAATATAAAAGGGATAAGATAAATAAGAAACTAATAATATCCTTTTATAGTAAGAAAATAAAGGATATAAGGACTATTAGGAGAACTAATAGGCACTTAAGAAGAAGAAGGTCCCTATGTCGCCTAATACTACTTTTATAAATATACTATATCTAGAGGGGATAAAGAATACGTCTAGTGATAATATAAATACTCTAGATGTATCTATATATAGTCTAGATAGATCTAGCGTATTAGAAATATCTAGTGAGGCTAGCAGTTGTATATAGGTTAGCGGTAGAGATAAAGAAATAAGTGGTGGTGGTGATAGTGATGGTGGTGGTGGTGGTGGGGATAATGCGCAGGATGCGGGGGTGCGCAGCAACTAGGGGGGGGAGTTATGCCACGAGTCGAGTGGCGGCCAAAGGAACCAGTGGGTCTGTCAGATCTAAGCTAAGACTGTCTAGACTTTTAATAGGCCCAGTCACTTAACATGGCACTCGTGAAATTTGGGCGAAACTGGTTATAGAGTGTTAATAAAGTAGAACTGTGCGTCGATCCGTTGGCTTGTCAGACTGATGACCAGACGGCTTTTTACTTGATACTATAAGTTGATATTTCTACTAGGAATCTGCCACAGCCCCAATAGCAGCTAAAAAAGCAAGTGCATTGAATTTTACAAATACCCTCTTTCTCTCTCTTCACAATACCATACTTTCCCTTGTAATTGTGAACAGTCGGTCTCTTTTGCACTCTCATTTCTATACTACTATCGCAATGCAGTTCACTAATATTCTCTTTGTTCTCCTCCCCGTTCTGGCCACCGCTCAGACCCCTTCTTCAGTCCCGCCTCCACTCCCGGTCTCTAATGATAGCCAGTGCTACTTTGCTCTTTTTAACTGTCCAAAAGGCCCTGATGGCTACGGGCGTTGCCTCGTCCTGTAAGCACTTAGCCTTAGAATCCAATCACCAGGGACATTGTTAACAAATCTGTAGTAATAACCAGGCCCTTTGTGTAACTGTCTGCCCGTCAGACTCTACTTGCCCTACACAGTGCAAAAATCAGGGGCAGCCATATGGCTACTGCACTGACGGGTATGTATTAAAGCCTCTCTCCTGTTTGAATATAGCACCATCTAATCTTTAACATTTGATCAGGGACTTCCCTTGCATCTGTAGTCAAAATGCACCTGGGCCGTAGGCAACATTTTTTAGGATAGAAATTTACATCATGATACCACACCGGCGAGCATCATTGGGGCGTAAGCCAACGTTTACACAGCCAGTTGAACCCCAGTCCCCAGCCCTTGTAACCTCGAGACATGTCGGCCATGATTTACAACACCAATAATGTCGCCACAGAGGCAAGCCCATACACAACCGAAGTCGAGAGGTAAGTCGGCCAATGCCTTTGTGAGATGCTGGGATACAATGGCCCGGGTAAGGGTCCCGCTCCATGGGGGGCATATCACCTGCGTAAGTGTCCCGTTTATGCTCCCCCGGCCAGTGGCTTTTATGTCAACGGACACTGATGATTTCTGACACGTTCTTGATTCTATCAGGATGAGTGGCGAGATCGCACACGCAGCGCGTTCCCTAAGCCCAATCCCAAAGCTACTCTCTTGGGGCGAGTTGCTGAAAGACCACGGCCTTGAATAAGAATTCCTACCGTCCAACAAAGATCTCGATCAGCTACATTATAATCCACACCGTCCGTTTCTAGGAGCGGTTCCCACCACTTTAGGTTGGTGAAAATGTAAATGCCAGTAAGAGACGAGCACCGGGTATAACCATCTTCAATGTCATTAAAGAGCACATACAACCATGCCCACCGGAAAACTCGGGATCCGGTTCGCTCTCCCATAGGTAAATGGTGAGGGGAAGCTCATATAGTGAAGAGTAGCCTTGAGGACTTATGCATATATTATACACCATCTCATAGGAGCTAAAGCAATCAATGAAATTTGTAGTACTGCTACATAATCATGAGGCTAAACCAGTACTATGCTTACATTTAAGCATGTAAGTAAACTACACTGGGGGGCTCTAATTGACTGACCAAGAAATACAGTAGTATAGGCTGCTATATTAAATAGGTAAGTTAGGATATTGCATCTTGTTCAATAGAACGTACAGGTGCCCTAAGTTTGCAGATTTGGCAGTCGGATCCGTGCCCTGTAAGTAGAGTGAGGCCCACACGAAACGTCCCTTGGACCTATATCTTCTTGAGCAATATCTTTCTGGTGGGATCCGGAAATCTCTAAAAAGCAGAGTGAGCAGGGCGAGGTTTTCTGACACTTGTTGCTTGGCTTACCATCGGTCCGACTACTATGTTGGGATATCTCTCCTTGCTGCCTCCCACGTTCTTCAAGTCGTAGGTCGCCAAAAGTGTCGCCATGATCATCTTGATCTCGTTAACGGCGAAGAAGCGTCCTGGACAAGCGTGGCGCCCGTACCCAAACTCCAAGCTGGACTGGCTCACGCTGACGAACTGCGAGTTGGCGACTACCTCGGCCTGCTTGGAACCCATATCTTCTTCTCTCTTATTTTCACGTAGCTTATAGTAGCGTAGTGGATCGAACTTATCTGCGTCTAAAAAGTACTCCTCATCGCTGTAAATGCCGACCGATGGTACTTCAATAAAAGCACCTGCGGGGATGACTTGGCCGTTAGAGAGGGTAAAATTCTTGACAACCTTTCGCTGGAACGCGGCTGTCTCAGACGTCAGTTGACAGAGACGAGATTCCAGGGGCTAGGGAGGCGTACTTGGTTGTGTGCAGTAGCATCGCAAACATTCTTTAAGAAAGCTGTCCATCTTCTTCATGTTCTGCATCGCGCTGCTGGTAAAGACTCCATTGCTCTCAGCTAGAGCCTCTTGTACATCCTGGCGAAGAACAGAAGCAAACTCAGGCATCGCTGCTAGTGTGTATAGACTTATAAGCAGAGTCAGCAAGTGGATAGATACCCTTTGTAAGATACTCTCATAGCGAGAAGTGACCTACGCGTTGGTTATCATAGCCGTCGTGGTGTGTATGGCAGCAGCGCTGACGGCCAGCTGATACCGTGCGAGTTCCTTATCTTTCTTCTGACCAAACTTGTGCTGCAAATCCATCATCCACTGCAGCATATCGTCCGGCTTCTGATGATCGGGGTTCTCTGTATACCTCTTTCTTCTTGCTTCAATAACTGGTTTCAGGAACTCATCTGCCTCAACGATGCGGTGCTGCACCCTCTTCACCTCAGGTCTCCTTGCCGCCAAGAAGGGGCGTAGATAGGGCGGAATACAAGCAACTGCCTGTATCGCTGCCATAAGTTCAATTGTATAGTTGATAGAGACGCCAAGGTAGGCTTCGTCGTGACAGAGCTCAGGTCCAACAAAGATGCGTCCAGAAACTATGGCGACGGTGCGCATCACCTTCTCCATAATGTTGACCTCAGTCCAAGCATCTGATTGTGGAAACTGACTCCTCACAGTATTGGAGACCTCGCCGAAAATCACTGGGTTAATACGAGCTGTAGAGTCGTTAATCTCATGTGGCCTTCGGAATGCAGATGAGGCAGATGGCAGGCTAATGTACCGAGAGATGGCGTCAAAGCAGTCTTGATCGTGTATTCCAGCACGCTGCCGTCCGTCAATATACCGGTGTACTTTGCATGCATGACCTATAGGAAAATGTCAGTTTACGTATTCGGAAGTATGTTATCCGACTCGTTGCCAGCATCCAGCTGACCTCTTCCACAGCTTTGCTAACGCTCAGCACATCGTCTGGAAGTTTTTGCAGCTCATTCATATACTTGGGGTTCACAACGATATTTGTTGATTCTGGTCATCCAATTTTAGTGTCAAGGCAGATCTCATTACTATGCTTTTCAAGCACTTACTCATCGCCGTGGTTATCTGGTATGCCTGTTCCTTGAACTTGACCAAAAGAGCTGTCAAAGTATTGTCCCATACAAACCAGCCTGCCATACAGTCAGCTCACCTTCTTGTATCCGTCCAGGTACATATTCCAAGCCTCCCCGCTCATGAACCTCTTTCTTCGGTTCTCTCGGCCTCCGTATTCTGCGCCGATCACGGGAATGTTCGTCGAGAGGTCGCCCTTGAGGACATGGGCAGTCTTGAATGCAAAGAGACACGCGAGAAGAAGCAGAGCCGTTGTAGTTATAGGCCATTGGTGGGTAGCCCTTATCAGGAGCGTGGTCTCCACGGCAGTTGCGGCTGTAAAGTTCATGATGGGAAATGTCGATTGCAATAATTGAAAAATCTCAGGATGTACATGGATTGCGACAAGCGTGTACTTAGCCGCACGACACTTTGGCAAGGAAGAAAGGGTCTGACGCCATTATATATACAATGCATAGCCTCTGTGGTGTTCTTTCCACAGTATGTTTCAAGCAACTCCTAATTTTTGTCACCATCTGGTAATTGCCTCTAAACTTTGTGCATGATTTCTTTGGCTAGCCTAATGGGAAGTTGAAATCTCATTGGCTCTACCCCGCTCCTAATTGGAATATAATTATTAGTTGCAGATGAGAGGATAGCTGTAGAGATACTCCAATGAACCTACTTATAGAGTTAGAGTTTATCTCAAACGGGTGGTTGTAAAAACGCAACTTTGATCGGAAGGCTAACACCGCGAGGCTGTCCTCAGAGACCCTAATTATCCAAAGTATAAGAATACTATCCGAAATCCGACATCTGAAATCCACGTACTTGGAAACTCTTTCATTCTATGAATGCGACGTTCTCATTCTTACTCAGGTTGTTTCCAAAAAAGGGGGGCTTACCAATAGTGCTGTTCATTACACGACACTGAGAAAATGTTTGATCTATTTTACAGCCCGTCAAAAGCGCCGCAGCGTGTGCCGACCGATCGCGTTGTCCCCGTCGGATATTTCGACGATACTACACTCTACAGGACGTTCCTCATATACACGATGTTCGTGTTTGATGATGCGCTGGATGCGCCGAAGCTCCGTAGTGCTCTTGAGAGAGTAATTACCCGCCCTGGCTGGAACAAGCTGGGAGCCAGGATCAGACGGAACGTACGATAGAGAGACTCTCAAAGAATCCGACAGGGCTTCATCTCTGACTTGTAGTATCTGGGCTAGGGCCGAGGAGGGCTGGAACACCATATTCCAGCAACCTTCACACCAGACCGGCCGGCCATCGCCTATGAGCACGTAGACTTTAGCGACACAGCCATGGAAGACCATCCATCCGGTTCTCGGATTCCCCGCCCGCCGTCTGATGGCAGACCTGCGATCGTTGGAGACCCCGACGATTTGCATCACCTTGTCCACGGCCCGAACACGCCAAAGGGGCTGAACGACTATCTCTACCATGACCGGCCTGAGCTTGGCCTTCGAATCGTGTCGTTCAAAACCTCAACAGTCATTGTTCTGTATTGGATACACTTATCCTTTGACGGTGGCGCTGAGAGGCACCTCATCGAGGCCTGGATGCTTGCTCTCCAGGACAGGGATGAAGAGATTCCGAACCCTCTTGCGCCTGAAGATTATGCCTTGGAGAGTGTCGGCAAGAGCCCAACTGAGCCGTACCTACTAAACGACCAGCGCCTATCAATGCCAGATGTGGCAGTATGGCTAGCCAGAAATTTTGATTTCTGCGGAAAAGAGTATCGTATGGTATGCGTACCGGCAGAGTATCTTGGGAAGCTGAGAGAAAAGGCCATGGCGGAGCTCGCCGAGGGAACAACGGAAACATCCTATCTGAGCGATAGCGATATTCTCATAGCATGGGCAACACGCTTAGTGATATCACATCTTCCCAAGGACTCTAAGAAATTGGTAGGCGACAAGGATCGACCCCTCCTATAAGAAGAATGCCGGTGCATGCTGACAGACTTGTTCTTCTTTTCAACTCTCAAGGTTTGCATCCAGCAGGCGAATGAATGGCGTGCAGTTCTGACGGATCTTATACCACCCGACAGGCCGTTCCTCAGCAACTGCGTCGGTACCGCCGCCACACTGATGCCTGCGCAAGACATCCTCCAGAGACCGCTCGGCTACGTCGCCTCGAAATTCCGTCGAGCGATCATAGAGCAGAGCTCTCGCAGCCAGGTGGAAGCCTACGCGCAAATCATGCGCCAGGACCCCAGAAACAAGGCGCCGCCATTCGTTGGCACGACTTCCATGCTGTTTTTATCCTTTACCAACTGCCTAAAGATGAATTACTTTGGATTCGACATATCGGCTGCTGCTGTAAAGCCGCGTGACACGCCTCTGTTGGCGTCGTACGTATCAGTCCTTCATGGGCCATATAAATTCACGAACGGAGTCATCATTCAGGGGAAAGATGGCAAGGGCAACTTCTGGCTGGCTGCATACGAGACCAAGGGGCTCTGGGATGTAATAGAAAGAAACATGGCGGCGGAGAGTGCTGGAAGGGAACACAGGTCGAAACTGTAGCAGTGTGATTGCAGTCGCATGCTTGACATCGCTTTTGACACTGGAGAAGAAATTAAAAGGCTGGGGACGCTGAAGAGACAGATTGATTGTAGGTCTTGGGCGGAATTACATGGAGCGAAGAGGCTGCTGCCTCGTTCAAACAGCTCTCTTAATAGCCATCAAGTGCGACATACCTGGTGTTGTATGTTTCTCCCCCCAACCTTTGGCAGGGTATGCTTATCTAGAAGGGTGGAATTCCCACTAACCCAGTAACCAAGATGGTGCCTATTTGGTCAAAGGACAATAAGAAGATCGAGACGACGTGCTCTCTCCAACCCGAGCCGCGCATCACGTCTGAAGCTACATATGCTCGAACCGCGGGTGGTAGACTATCCCTGGAGAATCCTCGCTTCAAATTGATAATACAAGACATTAAATATATTAGCGCCCTAATCCTATGCAAAATTAAGTAAAATCAATAGTCAAGTAATTGATATACAGCGTTACTCCATCGCTGGTAGCCAAAGTGTCTGTCCGCACCTTGAATTCGTTGACAAGATTACCGCCTTCGTTTGCCATCCTCCTTCCGACCTTTCCAAAAGGGGTTACAAACAAGCTATTCCAACATTCGGTACGTTTCCTTAAATCGCTCTTCTTCATCCTCTTTGCTGCTGCAGTTCCCGTTGCTGGCGGTTCTGGCATGACAAAGCTCGACCCCTTCGCCAAGCCAAGGAGTTTCTTGCACTTGGTCATCGCAGCCGAGGTTTCGGAATTGACAACTTGGGTAAACTCAATAGATCGGAGGTTGGAAAGCTTCCCGCCCTCGGCTTCCCATAGGCTCTTCAGCATCTGGTTGAGGTATAGTCGGTTCGGAGTTGCGTCCTCGCCGTTGTATGCCTTTTCGACTACGATCCGACGCCCCGTAACATCGATCTTGGCTGCAAGAACAGGCTCTCTCTCCTTTTTATAGCCAGAGGTGAACACATATCGTTCGGTTGCGAAGCGGCTACCAGGATGTTTTACAACCCTGTATGCTTTGTTTCCCTAAGGTAGATGGCATAGTAAGAATCAAGTACGTTTTCAAATTCAATGTGACCTACTGCAAGCTAGAAAGATGTTAGTAAGCTGATATTTACATAGGGGTTAAAAGTAAGGGGAGAAATACTTCACATAGCGCATGATTTAGGAAAAACGCAGATATTAAAAGAATAGCATTAAGAAGTAACTTCATTGTAAAAGAAAAAAGAGGTATTAAAAAGCAAGTTGTCAATCGTCTTTCTACCTAGTAGCGTTGTGACAGAACGTTGCACTATCTGAGCCTGCACTTGATGGCTGGAATCTGGTATTTATCCAGTGTAGTGACTCTCAAAAACAATGTTACTGGCCTAGTTGTTTGGCTGTTGCATAGTAGTGCTATCAAAGCCTCATTTCACTGGGCGACGGATAAAGAGAAATTTTGAATTAAGGATGCCACAGTACTATGACCCTCCCGGCATGTGTAGGAAAGGGGGCTGTGTCATCCCCACACACTCTATTGAGCCAAGTACTAATAACATGAATAATGCTAATACTACGGAGTATATTTTTAAAACTGTGATGGTTGGCACCGCTGCCTCACTCGTGGCATTGGCACTGGGATGCTATAAGTGGTATGGTTCAGTTGCTCTGGATAGCTTCGTAATTGACTGCCCGGGATGCCAGCGTAAAGGCTGGTCACACGCCGACGAAGGCGCCTAGACCTAGTGAACAGCGTGGCTATCGTCTCGGCCGCGTGGCACGAGTCAGGCCGCACCGTCATCGGCCGTCTACCCAAACGGCCGTCCGGGCCGGCCGGGACCGCTGCCTGGACCCCTTGATCCAATTCATCGTAATTGAATCCCCACCATGACTGCAGACGCGGGTCTCGGCGACTGGCACTACCTAATTGCGTGCCTACGTAGTATGCGCCCTTAATTGGGACGGCCCTATAAAGCGGTGAAGCCGAAGGAATAAGGTTCGGTGAGGACATGCCAGCTTTATGCTGCAGAGCGGGGTTAAAACAGGAGCCTTGCCTTCTTATAACGGAAGCGTCGGCTTTGCAAATAGGAGGAAGACGTTCTTGCAGCTAACACTCCATGAGGCTGGTGTTGTATGTCCTTTTTTTTTGTTCCTATAATACTGTCTGGCTTTTGCCTCTGACCAGAACCTTTGTCAAGGTAATCTAATCCTTCCTTGCCGAGAGATATGAGGGCGACCCACCGATTACGCAGACGGGCTGCGCGGACAAGTCTTGGCGAACACCAGTAGACGGGAAGAGTCATCAGTGGATGGGAGGTTGTAGAAATAGCAGGTAAATGTAAACTTTTGGGGATAAAAAGGTGATCTTGATTTGCACAAAATACTGTATTCTATTAACCCAAAGTAACGGCTATGATGCGATTACATCCGACTACGCCTCAGCCAGACTTCGCTATTCAAACAGAAGCTTTGTCAAGAGGCTTTCTCTGACCTCTTGCTAGAGATTCCACTCACAACTACTTCTAGAGACATGACAACTTGACACAAGACCCAGAGGGATTCCGGGACGCAGAGCTAGCCTCATGTCCAAATCAACATCGGAATGCTAACATATGTCTAGATCTGAAGCACCATCGGTCAGGTAACACTAAATACATCAGTCACATTAACCGGACTGCCGCCCTCCCTAATGCCTCCCCCGGGCAGGTAAATCTTCCCGCCAACAGTCGCAGCAGCACCGCCATGCCTGGGAAGTCTCATAGGCCCTAGTTCCTGCCACGCATCAAGCTCGACGTCATAGACCTCAACGTTGTCAAAGACGCCGCCGGAGCCCTCGGCTGTATTGCCCTCGCCACCAAAGACATAGACCCTCCCTCCGACGTTTCCTCCCACCACGCCGCCACGCGCTGTAGGCATCCGTGCCCCTCGGGTCGCCCACCCGGCTTCCATGTCGTCGACATCCAACACGAAAACGGTATCCTTGACATTGTACTGGCCACGGAGGCGGCCGCCCAGGACGTGGAACCTACTGCCGATGACGGAGCCGGCGGCGTGATCTCGTCCCTCGGGCAGAATGCTTGCCGCTTCCGGGACATGGCTCCAGGTGCAAGACTTGGTATCAAACACCGATACGAAGTCGACCGTGTCCTGCTCTCCCTCAACTCCTATGGGCTCCAGCGTCCGCATGCCCCCGGCGAGGACGATGGTATTGCCCAGCACGCCAACGGCCGCGCTGCCGGCTGCCTTGGCCGCCGGTATAGGCGGCAGTGCCGTCCATTCACCGGTGGAGGGACGGTACTTCCACGAGTCAGGGAAGGCGCGCCAGGCCCCGTCCGATGCAACTGTCAGACCCCCTAAAAGGAAGATTTCTCCATCCACGGCCGCAACGTTGGGATGGTTAACCTGGATGGGGGCATCAATTGGCTCGGACCACGAGTCGGCGAGAATATCGTAGAATTGCACAAATGCCGTTGTGTTGAAGCCAACTCCGGTGTCTGGGTTTGGCAGGATTCCTCCTACTATGGCGAGCCTGGTATCGGAGAGTGCGACGACAGAATGCTCCTGGCGGGGTGCAATCGGGATAGGCGAGAGAACCTCCCAGTTCTGATGTGCTTGACTCAACCTGGCGGTATCGACGGCAGCCGCCAAGAGCAGGATGATGGAGCGCATGCCGGAGATGTGGAGCAGACAGAGGGCGAGTATAACGTGATGCCGAACCCGGTGACGGCGAACGACAACCTTCCCCAAACCTTGTGGACGAGGTGAGCGTTGATATAATCACTGGAAAGGTGCTCGTCCCGTCTCCCAGGCTGCGCTAGCGCTGACACCGTACTTGCGGCTTGCCCAGCCAGCAGGATCAACCGCAGTATTGTGCCAAGGACATTATTGAAGACTTGTCGAGTGATAGTGCTGACACACTGACACATGCAACGTAAACGTGCGTGACTGGAGTGTCGAGCCCAGAACAAATGGGGGCGTCTGCTTGCGCAACACCGTCCCTTGGCATACGTGTGAGCCCGCAGGCGGGAGCTGTGGCATTCGTAAACCACTTGCGTTGCGCAGAGTTAATCTCGTTGCGTCAAGTAGCCCCGTTGATGGGAATTCTTGGAATTCGTGTGCAAGTCCTCGGTATCAAGAAACGCAATTCCATGGGATTCGAGGGTCGAGACAACAGCGGCACCGGCCGGTTGAAACAGCCGTGTCCTGTGCCTCGATATTCAAGTCCGTGGCGACAGCTGGCGGACGCCTGGTGTTACCATGTTGGCTGTCTCAGTATGGTGTTCAATCTATGTTTCTCCCACGTATGACACTGGGTCACACTCCATAGGACTTGCGGAAGACGTGTGATCCAGAGACTCTGGGCCCCCGGCGGCAAGGCGCTTGATATAACAAACGACAACGGAGGCGAAGACGATATCTTGGGCCTCTACTCACAAGATTGGTCTACATCCCCAACTCATCATCCTCGGTGGACCTCAATCTCCTTTACGAAGTCTTACCACCCATCCTCCGTTTTCCGCACAATCCCCAATGACAGGGTTAGGGCCGTCGTCATTGCCCTCTATCTCACCGAATCTAACCTTCACATCGGCCAAATAGTCTGACCATTGTCTCACCCGATAACTTTCCGCCACCAACTGGGATACCAAAGTATGGGCTGCCCCTCGTCAATGTTGGGAAGATGAGAAGCCGCGGAACCTGAATATCCAGGCCCAGTACAAGTCTCAAGACCGCTGCGACCAACAATGCGAAGACTGGTATGAGAACCACCATCCATACAAAGTCATAGCGCAGCATGGTTACAACGGCGTACATCGCGGCTTGGGTGTCTGAACATATTTCGTGGGGCCCGGACACAGTAACATGGGTATAGCCCGCCGGGTGCCCCAAGAACAGAGCCTCGGAGCCAACGGCGGCAATCCAGTAGGCGTTGAGAATCCGGGCCATCCGGGTAGAAAGAGTCTCTCCCCCCAACGGTGATCGATCCTGGAAGCTTCTGGACTGCTGAGGTTCCGAGGGCCTGCCCGGGCTGGGGTTTCGAGGAAACCCCGGATGGTGGCAGGAAGTACGACGAAAGACTGGCCGTGGCCGTGGACTCGAAAAGAGTGAAGAAATAAACCGGAGTGGACGCTTGCGCGGTGGGACAACTGTCAAGGAAGGCGTCATAAGGGCTTCCTTTGCTTGGCGAGACAGGACAGCGCATCTCCGTCGGCCGACAGTCCCAAGCGGCGCGAGCAACCCGGAGGCGGACAAACGAGGTGGTAAGGGTGCAGTTGCGAGGGTTGCGTCTCGTCCTCCCTCTGGCCCAACGCTTCAAGGAGGGTTGTATAACAGTCTCGAGGGGGTTTTGGGCTCTCTTTGCAAAGCGGGCCCGGGGCACGTACGGAGGCGCATGCGTCCGTTATGGCTTCACCCAAGTTGCTGTGGGACGTTTGCATAGCATGGTCTGCATTGAGGTATGGGTTTTGAGAGGGAAGCTGGAGTTGTGTTGTTGAGCGACGTTGGCCACGGGAATACTCAGGAGGCTGGCCTATAGATCAGGGAGCTTGGATCATCAACGATGGATACTCAATCGCTCCCTGGATCTCTTTGAAAACATACTCGCCAGAAAATGTTTAATCATGAGGACTTCGATGTTGCCCTAGGAGTTGAAACTTGAGTTGCTGACTTGAGTGGATGCTCCAACCCAACCATAGAAGAGTTCACTAACAGAGATTCCCCTTGCCATAGAGGCTGGTAAGTTCCATAAGCCGACAACCTGGAATAGCACGCGCGGTTCATTAGTGCTGTATTAGAGGATGGATGCGTGCGGGGTGCGGCAAGCCAACACCACCGCCATCACCTTCCCTATCTGACATCAAACAGTTCGTTCCCTATCTGTTGAAAAGACTATTTCCTAAAAGAGCTGTCCACTCTACGTACTGGTCAATGTCGTGCGCCCAAATATTGGCCCAGGCCCGTTGTTCGAGTTGACGGTGGTCAAGATGACAGGCCATTAGTTTCTCTTCTTCTTCCTCTGATCCAGCGTTCCTATCAAACAACAACACGATATGACCAAGGCAGTTCAGACTTAATGCTGGCGGCACAAACTCTCCGAGGTCTTCTGCCTTCTTGGGCCTGCTCCCTCCAACACTGTGCCAGATGCTTGCTAGCTTCTTAGCATACGACTCGTCCATACGCGGGATTGGATCTCCATCGTTAACAAAGGCCAGGAAAGTGCCAGACAATATTATATTATTGGCGGGAAATTGATTGGCTAGAAGATATATGTCTTCAGTGAGTATCGGCGGAGAACCGAATGTTATGCAGGAGAGTATCGGCATAACTGGGCGTGTAGCTAGATATTTTCATCCATTAGTACGTAGTTTTAAATAGCTTAGTTTTGGAGTTCTTTGTTTGAGTACCTAAGACCTTAAATGTTGAAAAGTAGCAAAACAGGAGACTTGATACAGCCCCTCCGGCAGAATGACCTGTGAAAACAATCTCGATATCTCGATCCTGTGATTGGAATTCGTCTAGCGCGGCTTCTATGTGACCTAATACGATTGGGGCAAGAGTTTTCGCGCAATGAGCGAATCCGCTATGCACTTTCGGCATTGACCGTGGATCAGGGAGATTCTGAGCACAGAAGTTACTAACGAGCCACTCGACATTGCCCCCCATCAAAGGGGATCGCAAGTAATATGTTACACACTCACTATTAAGTCTTGACAGGTGACAAGGCTACTGTTGAAATTAACAAGCCAGTCAAAAAGACCAGCACTTCCTCGTACAGCAAGAACTAGAATTGTACGTCGAGATGGCTGATTATCTGGTGTAATTTCGAACAGACAGGCGGCTTTTCTCGACCCATCTCTGGCAGGTTCTGTCCATTGTCTGTCTTTGACGGTGTAGTTTGATAGCTTGGGAAGAGTCTCGGACGAGACTTTTCCGTTTACAGCCTTCTGGTACACAGCCTTTGAGCAGAGAGCAGCTGCTTGTACAATTTGACAGGTTTGTTCGTTACTAACAGAGGAAAATTAGTTGTCAGGATGTTTGATAGCTACAAGATTTGGATGTAAACAAACCTTTCCCATTTTACACTAGGAATTTCGACTGGGATCTTGTGAAGTTTCGAGACCGTATCAAGCAAGTTTATCTTACGCTGATTCATTGCTGTCTTATTTAAGGATTCTCTCGCAAGCCCTATGTTGGAAAGAAAAAACAGTAAGTATTGTTACTACTAGCAGAGACAAACCTTGACAAAGAAAAAGAAGAACGGAAATTACCAATCATATCTGCGTCATTGAAGTCATCAAGATCACGGAGCATGTCAGCAATTGCAGCCGAAGCACCTGCGATAGTAGTAGAGCCCGAAGACCCAGCCGCTGAGCCGAAAGCCGTGAACGAAGTGCGTGAAACAGACATCTTGGAGTTCTGTGGGGTGTTTGCAAAGATAAACGTTTAAAGATGGAAGTATAAACCTAACAGAAGGTTGAGAAGAGAGCTTTTCTTATTTTATTGCAGGCATAAATGGCATATATTTATATTCTTCGATTTGGGGAAAGATGCGGTGAGGAAAAGGCAGATCTGTCTCCCATACACGTTCCGTGGTGTAACATTACAAAACGCATGTGATAACCTATGTTCTAAATAAAGAGGCAATTGAAGCCAAGCTGATTGGGGCTGTGTGCAAACTGGATTAATAATATTATGCCGTCTTGAGACTAGGCGTGACGAGTATTTGCCTTCTTGTGTGACACTTCTACCTAGAGATCTTACGCGTCTAAAGGGAGGAAAAGAAATCACATCCAGCTTTTTTGAGACACTTGTGCAACGAGAGACAGAAGCGTCACTATTGGAGACATCTAGTGAGTTTTCTGGCTTAGCTATGTACCTGGGACATGCTTGCTCCCGACGGTGTTAGGCTGGCTGCAGGCGATACTTCTGCCTAGAGATCTTACGCGTCTAAAGGGAGTAAAAGAGGCCACATCCAATTCTTTTGAGACATATGTACAACTGGTAACAGAAGTGTCGTTCTTGGCAGTATCTGGGTAATTTATTGGTTTCGATACCTGGAAGATGTTTGCTCCCGAAGGTTTTAGGCTGCAGGCGCGCGTTCGGTCTGACCGATGTATGAAGCATTTGACCGCTTTTCCGGAGGTCCTATTTGACAGAGTACTCTTTGTAGAAAAACTGTGCATGATCTTGGTATTCAGAACTACGCTGTTCATAAGAACATAGGCTCCATGAGTGAGTGACTGGCTGTTGGTATGTTCAATACTATATATATCTACAGGTGCCAACGTGCTGCAAATTATTTCGTTTCCAGTCACCGCGTTCCCATATTCTTTTTTACAGTACAAAAGTCTCCCAAACTTGTTTATTTCGTGGATTCCATCCAATACACCACGATGTCGACCTCATTGAAATATCTCACTCAAGATCATTCAAAGCAAACCAAAGTCAAATGGACCATGATCCCCAATTCACGTAATCCGGATGTTCTCCTCAAAAGACTGTGGGGAATGTATTGGCGTGGCATCGATCGAGATCTGGACGAAATACTGGGGACCCTTAACATGTGGAAAGATTCAGCTGCTCCGATGCTCCCTGCGAAGGCTTCTTGGCCGGAAGACTGGCTTGGCTTTGAAGCTTTCGTCAAAAGAGCTACTGTCTCGGCCTCCCCCGACTCAATGTGAGTTCTGCACTTGTCACACCACGCACTCAACACCAAGCTTCTTGCTCAATTCTCACTTTATTCACTCTACTTAGCGTACGAGATATATTGGAAAATATGAATACTATCGACTCTGAGGAGTTGACGGATCATGAACGAATGGCCCAAATTCTTTTGCGGGCAGCAGGTACAGATTCCCAGAACTAAATGTCAAGGATTATGAATACATAGAACATCGGTGCGTTGATGCAAGACTAACACTGACCGCACGGGCTTAGGCATGCTTGACATAGACAAGAGTAAGTTTATTCCAAGTTGCTTAGGCACTGGCTGTTTCCGAATTTCCAATATCTGACCACTGTGTACAGTGATTGAGTATCGAGAACCCGAGAAAAGTCTTGGGCGGTGGCTTAGTCCACGAGCACCTCAATGTAGTACCTCCTCAAACTCTTTTGACAGGCAAAAGTTGTCAGCTGAGCTGACTTCAGATTATTTAGTGGTGGCGGAAAAGACAAACGATACCCGAAATCGAGTCAGATTTGTGCCCCTAAGATGCTTCGCTTGCGAAAAGATCATTCAAGGCACTCATTTTCAGTACGTTGCCGACTGCGGTTGCGGCAAATCACTCAGCGACGACAAGCCACACATGTTCTGCGAGACATGTGCACGAGAACTCAAGAACGATGACTATAATCCGGAGAACGTAAGCAAGATGCTCAAGATCCGCGTAGACCATAGCCCAGAGAACCTGCGCAAGATCCACAAGAATTGCATCCTGTCCACCTGCATGGCAATGCCAAACGAAGAAGCGCAGGAGTTGTGCCAATGCGCTGGCGATTCCGAGTCTCCAACAAAGCAGCCGTTGTCCTCCGAAAAGAATGATCGCACTCATCACGATCCAGAATGTCTCTTGGTAGCACTCAGGTCAAAGCATTGCCGCGCGAAGCTAAACGAGCTTCAGCGCGTTGAGACGTTGAGACAGAGTGAGAAGCAGAGCTTCGGTGACGCTGCGAGATCCGCCACAACCAAGTTTATAGCTGATGCAATCAATGTTCACAATCACATCCCTTACGGCAATGTTCACATGAGCCTCATGGTGGGGCCATTGCTTGTCGAAAACGGAGTCCCCCAGTCAGTTCCATATCCTACCTCCATCTTCATAATGTGTCGTTTGCACTATTCTAACATTGTCTCGATCACTAGATCGAAGCGTGGCGTGTTATTCACAGTTCGAGATCGGCTTCAACTCCGACCAGTTGGCACTACTACGGTCTCTGTAAGCAAATGCTATGCTCTGAGTCCTAACAGAGAACTTTTTGAGGCGGATAACCACTTGCCCAGAAACCGTCGGATCAAAGCATTCATGAAACAGGTTGTAGGGAGTCCATTTTGGAGCTTAGGAAAAGATGAAAGTGTTGAAGAAGTCAAAATTGTTAAGGCTTTGGCCAGAGCAAGTTCGGATTACATTGACAACCCTAGGAAATCACCTAAGGTCAACTCACGGGTGAAGTCTACGGTAAGAAAGACTATATTGGACAAGATATACAAACTTCTACGCGAACGTGTCACGATCTATATTTACGCCCTTGCTTCGAAACTTTTTGATGATACGATTCAGCTAGGTTAGTGCTCCCCCGCTTATAGTCCTATGATAAGACTTGTCACTTGTATAGCTAAAGTATTTTGTATTCTTAGAGTGGAATGTTACAAGCAACAACTGCCAGAAGTTCTGCGATGCCTTAATCGACCGCAGACTATTTGGCAGCTATATGATTTACGCCCGAGGGTGTAAGAAGAGGAACCATCACTCTAGGTCACAGGCGCTCTATCTACTAAGCTTCGTTAGCCGCATTGGCTGCCACGACGGGTTCCCGAGGAGAATAATTCCATTCTCGCGACACACAGTACCAAATGGGTTCACAGAGGAGTTCCTTCTTCAGTTCCATCGGTTTGATCATAACAATGATCTAGATATTATTGATGGCCTAACCGAGTACTGGACTGACTGGGGTGATTTCTCGGAGCATATTTTTCAACACCAAGATATGTTTCCTTGGGATTGCACTGAGTCACGCACCCGACAGGAAGAAGAGGAAAGTCCCCAAGTGAAGTGCGGCCAATGTAGTTTGGCCAAGCACCTCTGGGCATTCCCATTTGACGCATGGTCAGTAGCGCAGCTCCATATCTTTAGGGAGCGTGACTTCTATACGCCTTTATCAAGTATGGCAAAAGGGAGAGCCCTTTTGGATGAAGAAGAGTGGATGCACAACAGGCTGAGAGTGCTAGAGGCGTTCTGCACCCTAGGACGCGTGGCAGTTGCGATGCATCAATCAGAGGCATTCCGCGCTAGTTGCCGATGGAATTTTGAGGTTAAAGGCTTGGTGTATACGAACACGGCCACGAATACCCTCTTTCGTCGTCATAGGTCGAAGCTGGAAAAGCTCGCAAGGAAAAGGGGCGGAGGCCTCGTTGTCCGCTTGGATAACGCCAATGTCATTCACGATCGCGTCAAACTCGGAGGCATCCATCGGGCCCAACCCAATAGCCACCTTTACGAGCATGGGAGGTTCCACGACTGTACCCTGGCACACTGGGCCGGGTATTCTCAGAAGGGGAAGGTAGCGGCTTACACGACGCTCCGTGACTTACGATCCACGGCCGTGGACGCGATTATTGGAAACGCGAAGCAGGTATTGATATTTGCTCGAGGGAGCAGTTCCGGGGATCCTGGTACTTCAAGCGACGTCGGGCTTGGGTATGGCACCCCTCTCAGCGGTGAAGCAGTCCCAGAAGGATGCGATGGGCAAGATGCTCATGTAGACTTTGGAGGACAAAGTGAGTGCGGTTGCGTATGCGACCCTGCGTCGCTTGTAGGGGTTGATTTCGGATCAAGCTTGGGTAATGGATTTTGTACTGATTTTAGCTTTGACGGATATGGAGGCGGAGGCGGAAACGGAGGCGATGAAGGTGGAGGCGGAGGCGATGAAGGCGGAGGCGGAGGCGGAGATAACGGATGTGGAGGCGCGGTCGATGGAGGCGGGGCGGAGGCGGGTGCTAGGGAAGCAGATTCGGTATTTACCGCTACCAGGACGGTGTCAGAGCAAGACACACTCCTGACCCCCCTCCCCCCCCCCAAAAATATGCATTCTGCCTGGAACGAGGACTTGGACATTTCGGATCTAGAAGACTATGCAGATAAGGAAGCGGAGGACCCAATTAAAAACGCTCATTTTACCACTACCATACTGCAGAAAAGGAGATAGGGCTAATAAGGAGTTAGTTTGCAGCAGGAAGCACCTGGGCAGCAAAAGAGTACTTGCAGATGCCTGAAATGAAACTCGCCCGTCAGCGTTTTGAGACGAATTCAACGGTATTTTCATAGTTGGAAACGGGAATTGGTTGGCTGACATAAATGTTCTGTACTGGTTGTGTTGAGCACACTATCGGCATAAAACATCCGAGGTCCACAACCATTGGCAGGTCTGTATTCCGATACGCCATTTGTACTGTGAGGCGTGCTTAAAGAATATTAATAGCGGGCGTGTGGGAGGGGGGGGGGGACGTAGCAGACTTTGAAACCAGCATTGTGTCGGCCCGCTTGGGGTTCAATCGGGCGATCCGAACTGGTATGTATGTCACTGCAATTAAACCTTATATAGTACGTTATACTATGTATCACATATATAATAACGACAAGCTTTGCTTTTAATTTCCCCCAAACGGTCGACTGACAGACTGGATCGTCTTTTGTGCCAGAACCTCCTGTTTAGGCTGGGTGTCAGTCAGTACCTCCCACAGGGAAACAGGCATCATGATACGCGTTGTAAGGTAGATGGGAGTAAATATCGCTGGCCACCTTATTGAAAGGTGGCATTATCCATCCCTTCGCAGTGGATCCCGTGGCAGTCTCTCGGCATCAACGCTCTGGATGCAGTAGCATTTATCGGCGAGCCGGCACCGCATCGTGGCACCGGGATTATAATATAGGACTATCGTCACCTTGCAAGGCTGTCGCCTGCATAGCTATAAAGAGAGACGAAGGCCCTTCTCCACATCGGAGATTTTAGTAGAACATCCATCACCAAAGACATCCATCAAAAACCGCCTCTCACTTCAAGAGCCACTACCGCAATGCAGCCCTTCCTCATCCTTTCCCTCGCTACGGCGACTCTGGTCTCCGCTTCGGCCCTGCCCAACGGTCTGAGTATGTAACTTGCCGACCTTGATGTCTTTTCATGCTTGCTGACCCGTGAAATCTTATTAGGTGCAAGGGCCGCCGCGAACACGTGCAAGAGTTTCCAGATCTTCAAGTCGCCGGACACTGTCGCGGGCGGCAACTCGGGTTTCGTGGGCGATGTGACGTGTTGCTGCGTGAATGCCCAGTGCAGCGTCAAAGATAAAACGGACGGAGTCACCGCGGTGGGAACCCTCAACGACTCCCTCTCGGGGAGCTTTACCATCACCAAGGGTGGCACATCAGCGGCCGACAGCCTCGACGACGGGACCGCCACCTACACTGTGGGAGCGGCAGGAGCCTGCCCGTCGTCAACTTGATCGCCTCTGCCGGCTTGCGGCCCAATGATTCCCAGCATCAGTTATGATACCTATAGATGAAACCGATCAACCATCACTCTGCAATACAGTCCCAAACATTTTATTGGTCTCTTCACTCTGTAGTTTCGCCGCCTTGGTGTCATGGTTTCTTGGAGCTGGTGGAGACGAATCCTCTTCTGCGAGTCCACGTCAAGTTGTAAAGTCGTCGCTTGGGACAAGGGCAGGGTCTTGAAATCATGAAACGGCTTCATGGCACAAGTGTCTTTCTTCCCCGAGCATTGTCGACTGCGGAGGGGTCACAAAGTCTTTGGTCTCCATGCTGCATACAAAGGCCTGACAGAATTCGACTCAGCAGCTGGGGCCAGTTGGGGAGCACACGGACAAGTGACTCCTCGTCGCATGACCCCGTGCAGACATCATCAGGTTGCAAGCCGCAAAACGCAAACCAAGTTTTCATACTTGCCCTTTGCGATTTTACGACTTTCCTAACAGCTCCTCAGGCAGAAGTCTACTTGGAAGATGAGGCCTCAATGCCACATCAGAGGCGTGGCTGCGTGTTTGCATCTTTCATGCGGACCCCCTTTTCCATCAAAAGACTGGTTGCCGCGGCGCTCAAAGGTGAAATCACACACTCAATGAGAACGGATAGATACCGCTCCACAGATTCATCTCACCCCTGTCAACTAATTATAAGAACAGGTTGAGTTGAAGCAGATCTTTTCACTCCTCTCACATTGACATCTATTACAAGAACACCCCCTTTAATGGTCTCATGGGGGACCTTTGCTATGCCATTGGTGACATGGTATATTCATGCCCAGTGACTCAGGTATGCTCACGTGCATGCCCAGGATTTCAGTCGAGAGCACTATTCCAATGGAGATACCAAAAGTAAAGCTCTCACCATTCTCCACGAGTGCGTCTATGAGCCTCTCTTCACATCTCAGGCAGCTCTCGCTTTTCATAACAATGGCACCCGGCTCTTGAGGGGCGTGATGGGCAGCTCTCGCCTTTCCTGTGAGGAGCACCCGCCTCCTTTGGCCTAGCCCTATTCTCTTCCCTCGAGGTCGAGCCCATGACCTGACGTGGGACTCACCTCCCACAGGAATATTTTCACCTTTGCCCTTTGCCCTGCCAAAGAGAAGACTTCTCTCACATTT
Source organism: Colletotrichum falcatum (assembly GCA_019425465.1). Lineage (NCBI taxonomy): Eukaryota > Fungi > Ascomycota > Sordariomycetes > Glomerellales > Glomerellaceae > Colletotrichum > Colletotrichum falcatum. The sequence continues at coordinate 23,378 of SWKJ01000217.1, forward strand.
CTCACCTCTCACACCCATCTTTTCTTACCCTCATCCACACTCTGAAAAGTCTAACTGAGAGAGGGAGTCCTTTGCTGATCATCAGGAGCCATCAAAGATCCATCGGTCTTTGAGGCTTTCTCCTTTCTCAGGATCCCTTCTTTGATCTTTTGCCCCCTCATATCTTCACCTCACCCCAGAAAATCCCATCTTACCTATGCCCCTACCATCCTCCAGGCTTCTCTCCCAACAACTTGACAATCATGAGAGAATACTCGTCTTGGCTCACTGAAGCCTTCGTGACAGACGATCTTTTAGACGATGACACATTTCTCGGCGAAGACGCGATCAACGGCGAGGGGCCGGTCTACGATGACGCCCAAGAGGATGGCCAACCTTTGACGGACGTCAGCCAGACCGGATTGACTCAAGATATGGCGACCGATGCTGACACGAGCACGCCGTCCGGCCAGCATCAGATGCCCCTGCAGGATTCGGCTGACCATGCTGCGAACATCAACGAGGCCGGTGACTCTGAAGCCATGGCTCCGACGGCCTTCATGGGCGAGGAGCTTTCCGTGACCACTCCGCAGGGACGGAACCAAAGCTACAACGTTTCTGACAACGCTCCCAGCTTCATCGCCGACTCACAGCTTCAGCCCTCCACTCAGGATCCAACCAACAGCGTCTACGCCAACCATCACGCCTGGGATGCTCACATGGGAGAAATAAATTTCTTTCAGAACAACCAGAATCCCCAGCCTTGGGATCTTGCAGGAGTCGATGGAAACACCATCCCAATCAACGATCCACATAGCAGTGGCTTCCTCGAGCAACTCTCGGGTCAATTGCCTCAGTCCGGCATCGATTTGCAATTCGGCCAACACTTCAACGATGCTTATCTCGACAATGACCAGGTAAGTCTCGGCATTCCTGCTGCCGATGCCTCTAATCAGTCTCAGGACCCTGCGTCCGCTGGCCCGCTTCTCCATGTCCCCCAAGAAACGACCGAGGAGCAAGACCGTGTGAACCACGTTCAGATCTTGCTCGGAGCTCATGCTCAAACCGGCGAGGACATCAACATGCTGGGAATCTTTCAGTCGCCGGAGCAACTCCTCAACGCCTTGATTGACGCCTGCGAGCTGGAAAGCAGTCAGCTCCCCGCTCCGGGTTTGTCGCCGCAGCAGAACGAGCCTCGGGCGGTGCGTTGCGAAGACCTGGACGAGCGGGCCGTTCTCACGCCGCGGGATTCCTTCGGCATCATCTTCGACAGAGCGTGCAAGCTCGGCTTCGACAAAGTCGCCGAGGAGGGCGGCGTCGCGTTCCGCATTGCCACCATGTGCTCTGGCACAGACGGCCCGATCTTGGCCCTGCGCGAATTCGCCGAGGCGGCCACCGGACGCGGCTACCTTGGCGCCCTTCGTTACGACCATGTGTTCAGCGTCGAGATCGATCCGTTCAAGCAGGCCTTCATCGAGAGAAACGCTCCCCCTTCCGGGCCCATCTTCAGAAACGTCATCGACGTGGGCAGACCCGGCGCAGTTCAAGCGTAAGCCGAGGCCGAAGCCCTATTTTTTTTTCTTTTTTTTTTTGGACCGTCACTGACAGTGCTGCAGTATGACGGCATCCGGTGCGATGGCAGACATCCCGACGGATATCGACATGCTCATTGCCGGCAGCTCTTGCGTAGACTTCTCTGCCCTCAACGCCCAACGGGAAAACAAGAAGAAGGCATCCGGCTTGCAGAAGCTTATCGAAGAGTTTAAGAAAAGAGGCATCGCCGACATACTGGGCCAGGAGGATCCCGTTGCGGGGGAGGTTATCGAGGGTCTCAAGGAGCTTTTCGAAAACATCGACAACGAAAAGGGAGAGTCGACCAAGACGTTCTTGTCGGTTCTGCTCTACGTCCACGCGCACCGCCCCAAGATTGTCATCCTGGAGAACGTCACCAAGGCGCCCTGGGACCAGTTCCAGGGGTTCTGGCTCCCCTCCATCGGGTACAGCGCCGCCGTGGTCCAGGTGGATTCCAAGAACTTCCTCGTGCCGCAGACGAGACAGAGGAAGTACCTGGTCGCAGTCGACGGCAGGAGATACGGCGACGGCGCCTCTCAGATCGCCAACCAATGGGCCAAACTCATGGCCCCGTCGCAATGGTTCAAGAGCCCGCCGGACCTGCAGAGGTTCCTGCTTCCGCCCTCGGACCCGCGCGTCCTGCAGGCCAGGTTCCAGCTGGAGAGGACGCTGCTGTCGAGGCCCAAGAAGGACGTCGAAGCCGTCGTGTGCCAGAACGACCACCGACTTGCGCGGCGGAACGAGGGCCTCGGCGACACCCAGCCTTACACTCGGCTGGACGTCCGCGGCAACGTGGTGCCTCGCGAGGAATCCTGGCGCGGCTACATCTCCGTCATCACGATGCGGATGCAGGACCTTCTGGACATCACCTGCCTGAGGGGCTACGCCAAGGGGTTCGACTTCACGTACAAGCTGCTTGTTCTCGACCTCGGGCAGAACGTGGACCGCCAGAGCTCCAGGCTGGGCGTCATGCCCTGCATCCTGCCGTCCTGCGACCCGTTTGTGTCCTTCTACGGCCGCCCCGTCTTGGGTCTGGAGTGTCTTGCCCTGCAGGGCATTCCGATCGACCGCATATCCATCTCGGTGGAGAAGGAGGCCCAGCTGAAGGACCTGGCGGGGAATGCCATGACGACGACGGTTGCAGGGGCGGCCATCATGTGCGCCATCATTGCCGAGAGAAGGTTTGTCGTCGAGGCAGAAAAGCAGTACCTTGTTGTTGCCGGGCTGTCGACGGCTGACGTAATCGGCCCTTTCGGGACTCACCCCCCTCCGCCAGCCTCTACCTGCCTTGCCCGGCCGACCAAGCGAGCTCTGCGTACCTTCCTTCCGGCTCACCATCTTCTTCGTCTTCGTTCGACTTTGAAATCTACGCCAACGATTTCGACTACCCCGTCAGCCACGTCAACAACGTCGGCTCCCTCGGCGGTCCCGTCGACCCAAGCATCCAGCAGCCCCTTACTTCCTCCTCCTCCCTCGTCCCGACTGCAGACGCGGGCTACTACTACTTACCCACGGCGGGCGCGAGCAAGATGGAGTGGCAGAACGCCCTCTTCGACACCTTGCACGGCAACATGGTCGTTGGCTTCCTCACCGACCTCTGCGCCAAGGGCCGCCGCAACTGTCTCTGCGACGCCTTCCGCAAGCATCAGCACACCGGAACCTACTGGCGCTGCCATGACTGTGATGAGGTCCGCTGTGAGTCCTGCGCCGGAAACCCCGAGCACAACTTTGACAAGCTTCGCCCCGTCGACGCCACCCGCTTCATCGACAAGAGCGTGGCCTACCAGCTTGCCACCGTCGCATTGCCGGCTCATCTGTTTGTCGACATGACGAAATTCCACGTGGACGTCCTCGACGGCCCCGACAATCAGCAGTTCCATCACCACCGCGCCGCTCTGCAACTGGCAATCGAAAAGTGTTGCCGCTCCAAGCACTACTTTCAGACAAGCCTCAAGTTCAGGGAAGACATCGCCGTCACCTACGAGTCCGTCGACTCCTACATCACTCTTGTCGTCACCGAGAAGGAGCTCACCTGGAGCATCCATGTGCGGCAGCATCACACGGGTTCTGCCGTGGGCCCGAATGAGGCGGCCCAGAGCGCGGCTCATCAGCTCAACTCACTGCAGTACGACCTCCGCAAGCCTCTTCTGAAGGCCGTCATCTCCGACCCCAACGCCAGCATTATCCCCACTGAGGACAACTAGAAGTTGTTCATCCAGCAAGAAATCGGCATTCGGATCTCCCAGGAGCCCATGCGATTCAGCCCTGGCCCGGGTCCTTTGGAGGGCTTTCGCCAGCAGATCACTGGCGTGGCTGCCTATCCTCACTTGATGGACCAGGTGGCCGAGAACATTCGCGGAGATTTCCACTTCACCAGCACGTGTGCTACTCCCTTTGGAATCCTCTACACACGCAAAGATGAAGCCCGCGGCCGCGTCTACCACATGCTGAACACGAACAGCACGACGGCCGCCAGTGGCGACCGATGGGTCCTGACAAGCAATCCCAGAAAGCTCGAGCCGGACGAATCGCGAGACATCATTTGCACCTTCTCCAAAGACTTTATCCACTCCATGGGAGATGCTGGCAACCACGCGTCCAAGGAGCTCCCGGCCACGCTTCCAGGCGTGTGGACGCCTCTGAAGCCAGGCTGCCGGCTTACCATCTCTGACCGCGATTCAGCTCTTACGGTTCGGTTCAGTAACCTGGCGGAGCAGTCGGTCATTCTGGGCAATTGCCAATCCCCGATCCCGTCTATCTTGGTCAGATTCGACAACACCAACATGCACTATCCTGTCAAGTCGCTCCCTGCGCAGTGGACCGCTTCTCTGCATCCCACCAACGACGGCAACGAGCCTTGGGTTCCAGTTGCGGCCCATGAAGTCAAGGATGCCTTGGCCCTGTTCTCCTCCGCCGTCAACAAGATCAAGAAAACTTCCGAGTACTCCGACCAGATCCGCAGTCTGGATGTCCGCAACATCCCCCTCGACACGAGCAGCCCATGCCACGGTTGCTCCCCCGAGCCCGCCAAGGTTCTTCATAGCTGGGACGAGAATGGCAACATCGAGCGCGTCGAAGACGAGCAAATGGCTGCGCAGACTGAACAGGACCTGAGACAGCGACCGGCCCCATACGAGATCCAAGCCTGGATGGACCCAGACGTCGGAGGCGCTGGTCGGTTGAGCATCCTCAACTTCAGAATTCTTCTTCGGCCTGTGGCACTTGCGCATCGGGCACACGGTCACTTCCCCAAGAACAAGGACCTCATGTCGACCTTTGTCCGCTCAGTCCAAGGAACCGGCACTTTCGATGTCCAATTCGAGTTCTGGGACCCCAGTCTGAAGGAGCTGCGGCCGTTCAAGCAGAGCCTGGCCCCCGTCAGGGGTGGTGACTTTCTTTTCGACATTACGAGGCAGCCCCCCAGCTTCGCGCGCAACGGCATGGCTTTACGTCGTGACCAACTGGAGGCTGTGCAGTGGATGCTGAAGCGAGAACACGCCAACGACGCATTCATCGAGAAGGAATTCGAAGAGTGCCTTCTGCCGTCGGTCAATGTGCGCCTGCGTGCCACGGCCAGCGCGGAGAACCTCGCGCGCGGCGGCGTCCTGGCGCACGACATTGGCTACGGCAAGACGATCGTCACACTTGGTCTCGTCGACTTCTCCACCGCCAACCCCGAGAATGAAGCCAAGTCCGTTCGAGACCGGACGATGTGGTTGGGAGACTCCGGCCTCGTCCACCTCAAGGCGACATTGGTTATCGTGCCACCTCACATTGTTGGCCAGTGGGCAAACGAGGCCGCGAAATTCGTCGGATGCGGTTCGAGACGTCACGGAAATGGCCTTCTCACTGTGCACGTGATAACGAGACCTACTGATGTCGTGCGAGAGAGACTGGTCGCGGCGGACATTGTTATCGTCAGCAGCACCTTCATCTGTTCGGACAAGAACATGGAGAAGCTTGCAGCGGTGTCTAAGCTTCCGCCCATCCACCACAAAAAGTCTGCTCTCAAGGGCCGGGACCACAATGACTGGTACCACGAGGTCGTCGAGACCATTCGACAATCGGGTTTCGACTTCACCAACCCGCACAGCATGAGCAAGATGCAGCTCGACGCCGCCTTGCAGGGCCGACGCGATACTACAAACGACTGGACCCAGCAGGCTGTAGACAACAGCGTGGGCCCTAGCGATCGAAAGACCCAACAGACTGCGCGAACAAGTTCCAAGAAGAAAGCCTCAGGCTCGGGATCCAACGCCAAGGCCAAGGCTGCTGTCCCCATCGACATTCTCGAGGTCTTCAAAAAGGCCGAGCTTCTCGAGATGTACACCTTCCAGCGAGCTGTTCTTGACGAGTTCTCATACGAAAACGCCCCCGTCGCCGCCTTCTTGCAGAACGCCATCGCTTCAGCGAAATGGATTCTATCCGGAACACCCCCCACGGCCGACCTCGGCCGGATCTGCGAGGTTGGAACGCTGCTCAACGTCCACGTTGCTCGCGCTGCGCCCTCCATGCCGGCATATTTCCCCAACGTCACGGCCGGACCCCGGATTCTGGAGCAGACCGACGCCGAGAAGTACCACAGCTACACGGAGCCCCTTTCTGCGCAGCTTGCCGTCGAGCGTCATGAACAAGCACATTGCTTCATCTCGCACCTCTTCCGCAAGAACAAGACGGATGTGGACAACCTGCAAGTCGAAGAATACATGTGCTTTGCTCCCATGCAGCCACAGGAGGCCTTTCTGTACCACTTGGTGCAGCAGCTGCTCTACGACGCCAAGTTCGATGTCCAAGATATGGCATACCACTTCTCGGTGTTGGTACAGGACTTGCTGAACAAGGAGAAGGTGGCTGGCTCTGGATCGAAGGTCAAGGCCTCGGGCAAGTCACTCTGGTCCGACGCCATCGACGTGCTGCTTTTGCTTTCGTCTACTTCCGCCTCGTACAGCCGCGACGGCCTGGATGCCATGAGATGGATTGATGACACAAAGGACCTTAGTCTCCGTCACATGAGTGCATGCGCGAGCCGCGCAAGCGCCATGCGACTTGACCGTTGCTCGCAAATATTGGCCTCGCAGTTCGACCAGATGGTCTATCTCGCAAACCTCATTGAGAATGACGACACTGAGCGCACTGCCACGTGGAAGGCCAAGCAAGAAGCGTACATGGGCCATATGAGAGACATCGTCGACATCTTCAAGCATGACAAGACGGAAGTCGTTGGCGACGCGCAATGCCTCTTCTACATCAAGAACGCCATCATTGACAAGGTCGACCGTCCGGGAGGTCCATACCGGCCGTCCGCGGGACGCAATGTTTGGGACATCAAGACCTGGTCGAAGCGGGACGGCGGCCCTGCGGTATTCGGTGCTGCCGACTGGTGGCTTCTGGAAGAGGACGACGACCTTACCATGGGGGAGCTCCAGGACCTCACCCAGCGTTGGATCGATCCCGCGGTCGACGGCCCCGCCAACACCAAGGACGATGTAATCCGGATCATCCGAGCCAAGCAGCTCAGCCTCAGCCAGCAATCCCGAAGCGCGATGTCGCTCGGCGTTGGATTGAAACAGAAGGATGTGACCGACAATGGTCTGGCCAATCTGCAGGGTTATCTGGACGGAAACCTCGCAAAGGACGACTTTGAGTTTGGCGTACAGTTGCTTCCTCGCCGGCCCCGCAAGGGCCGAAAGGTCAGGCCCAGAGGACAGGACATTGACGAGGCACTCAACTGCTTGATGCTGATCATCCAAAGCATTCAAGCCGGCATCAAGATCACCGTTGAAGCCTGGCGTCACCAAATGTTCCTTCTCAAACAAGACTGCCTCGTCAAGCATGAGTTCGACGCCCACGATGATCTCCCTCTCAGGTGCTTCGGATGCCGCGCCGTCGTCCAGGAGACGCACCGTGGACTTTTGTCCATCGCCTGTGGCCATGCACTCTGCGACAGTTGCCACGGTGATTTCCAGGAGGGCGGCTCTCGTGTCTGCCCGGTCGAGGGCTGCCATGCATTCAGTCAGGGATCATTTGTGCCCTGGGATAGACTGATGGCCAAGGGCAACGACATCGACGCAGATTTGGAAGTGGTGCCGGGCTCCAAGATTGTGGAGATTGAGCACATCATTCTCGACGAGGTCGGAGATGACGAGAAGGTCCTCATCTTTGCCGCCTATGCCGGCATCAAGTCGGAAATCCACACCCTGCTGTTCGACGGGGTGGACGATTCTGTCGGGGTCTACATGACGGACGGTGGAGACAGAGACTCTCAAACCATTGACTCCTTCAAGAACCACCAAGGAAAGGCCGTCCTCATCCAGAGCCTCATGTCCTCAGAGTCTGCCGGGACCAACCTTACCGAGGCCAACCATGTGATTTTCGCCGGTGTTCTCTTCACGGACTTGGACAACTACACGATGTACATGAACCAGGCCAAGGGCCGCGTCATTCGACAAGGCCAGACCCGCAGGGTAGCCATATACCACCTCGTGTCGCCCGGAACATTGGAGTTTGACGTGTTCAATCAGAGACAGGGCGGCCGAATCCGCGACTGGGGCAACCCGACCGGCCGGATCCGCCTTCCGGTCCCGGACGATGCTCGTGTCGACCCGGCATACCCCTCCGATACCGCCCTTATCTCGAGGAGTCCGCAGTGGAGAAGCTCCTTCGATCCGTCGAGTTTGAAGAGTTTGAGGGCTAAGAAGAGACATTGTAGAGAGAGGGAGTGTGTGAGACACGGGCGGAGGAGGTTTTTGGTTGCGTGGCCGCGAAGATTGTTGTTGAGAGTGAAACGCAGCGAACATGAAGGATGGCAGACTGGTGTGACACAGAGTTTGGGGAACAGATTTGGAAGCGAGCGACACAGAGGCAGTGGATGGAGAGTCTGGGAAGTTGCTTTCGCGAGGGGGTTCTTGATCCTGTTTGAGTATATCACACGAGAAGTGGCCTTGGGTTGAGGTTTGGAATTGTCAGAGTGCCAAGAAATGGCTTTAGCAGGATTCATCATGGCTCTAGGGAACAGACAGAAAAACAATAAAAGATCTATCGATCACCAATGCCGGCGGGATTCCATGGTGAGATGTGCCCACGTCTCCGGCCGCTTCTTATTACACCTTGCAGCTCTAAATCCTGCGGCATATTGGCCAGTCCGGCGAAAAGGCATTTTTACACACTCTGGCATGCCCGTCGTCTGCCCAGCAACACCGCCCGCCGCCCGTCTACTCATCCGACAGAACATGCCTGATGGGCGACCAGCCACATCCGCAGCCGCTCGAACCCGGTCATCGTACAAGGCCTAAATCATGGACCCCCTCCCCCAAGCTGATTAATGCGCCGTCACAGTTAGTTTTTTTTTTTCCCTCTTCTTTCTTCAAACGCCCCTCCCTCGTCTTTGGGACCAGGAAAAAAAAAACACTCGCTCACCCTCACGCGCCCCGCGCCTCACAGCTTGGAAGGGGAGGCATCCTCTCGGGACCTGGACGAGGATGCCGGCGTCGTCGGAGAGGGCGTCGATCTCGACCTCCTGGCAGTCCTCGAGGGGGACGCCGGTGGCGAACTGGGAGACGACGAAGTCGATGGCGGTGCCTCGGGCCGAGGACGACCATGGGCGCGTGCAGGTGCCGGCGGCGTAGGTGACGGCCTGGCCGGGTAGGCGACGAAGGCCTTGATGCGGTTGAGGTCGGGCAGGCCGGGCCCCTTGGCGCCGGTGGCCGGGGCGGGAAGGGGTCGTCGGCGGCGGCGGCGGCGGCGGCGGGAGGGTCGGGGCGACGATGACGAGGTAGGCGGCGGCGTGGACGCCGGCGGAGGCGGCGAGCGGGACAAAGGTCTGGTGGTGAAGGGGTGGCGCTCGAGGACGCGGACGCGGAAGCGGGCGGCGCGGTCGGGGCCGGCGTAGGTGGTGTAGGGGAGGAGGTGGAGATGGCGGGGGGCCGTCGGCGGGGGCGCGGGCGGGCTCGAGGGCGCGGGCGGCGCAGGAGAAGAGGCTGACGACGGGGCGGGCGGGGGAGGCGCAGGCGCCGTTGGCGGCGGAGCGGGAGCGGGAGCGTGCGCTGGGGCTCTGGGCGTAGAGGTCGGCGGGGCAGGAGACGCGCTGGTACTTGATGGCGGTGCCCTGGTTGGCGGGGACGGCGGAGAAGGAGGCCGAGACGGCGGGCGGGAGGGGGCGGAGGGGAGGACGTCCGGGTGGGGGTTCTCGATGACGTCGCCGAAGGGGGCGAAGGAGAAGCGGGTGAGGGCTCGGCGGGCACGACGAGGGCGAGGGGGGTCGCGAGTCTTGTCGGCGGCATCGGGGGCGGTTTGTTTCGGGTTCTGGGCGATGGGGTTGGCGGGGGTTTCTTTCTTCGGGGTGGGGGAGGCCCTTGACCCTTTTCCTGACGAGATGTCGAGTGAGGGTGCCTGTGTGTGAGGCGGGAGCGCGGGCTTGACGGAAGTGGAAGTGAGGGTCGGGTATGAGAGATGTGGGATGAGGGATGTGAGATGAGGGATGTGAGATGAGGGATGTGAGATGAGAGGGAGGGATGAGATGGGAGTGAGGTGAGAGCTATCGAGTGAGAGAGAGAAAGAGAAGGGGGGGGCTCCCATTGGAAAGCTTAGCTTCCGCTTTGGGGAAAGAGAGGGACGGGGCTGGCCTGTGCGCATGTCGGTCCCCCGTGCATGGGAGGAGAGGGTCTGATGGGGGGGCACGATAGGGAGCGGGGAGCTCGAACGGTGAACCGTCAACAGACGCCATCTGCGCCCAGCAGCTGTCGCCGCCGGTCAATGTTGTTCGTTGGCAGTGTTGTTTTTTCCTGTTCTGTTTTTTTTTGTGTCGAGCCCGGCCCGCATTGGGGAAACCAGGAAGGGGAGCCCGGGACTAACCCGCCGGACGGAACTGGAACGCACTGTCTCGGACTTGCCAGCTTCGGAGGAAGCACAAAGACGTCCCCCCCCCCCCCTTAGCGCCCGCGCGCGTATGCAAGCAGACGGGCAGACGGGCAGCTGGGCATGTATTCCCTCCCTCCGCGGACGCGAGATCGCCCATGTTCTTCTCTGTGCGGGTTCGGACCAGATGCCGCGGCCTGCTGTGTGGGGCCCACTTACACGCGCGGGAGCCCTGTGCCCTCGCACGCCTCTCTCCGGCCTCTTGGTCCTTTGCGTGAGCGATGGCACGTCCCAGAACGCTCTGGGGGCTTCTCGAGTTCCACCTTCTCTCTCTCCCCGTCTCCCTCCCTCCCGGCTGCGATCACGGGTTTGCGGACGGCGCCTGAGACCAACGCTGATTTGGCCGCCGCCGGCTGACTGACGGGGTTCCCGGGCACACAGCTCGGTCTCCATCGCCGAGACTCGCAACATGCAGCAGATGATGACCGCGATTGAGCAGGTGGACGATGGGGAAAGCACCTCCATTCTCCTGCCCCAAGTCGCCTGGTCGGTATTTGGTTCAGAGGGACCCCCCTTTCCTACGCAGACGCCAAAACTCAATCCGATTGCCTGGTCCGTTCAGAACCTTTGCGCCGCTGCGTCGAATTTCCCCGCAAAGAGTCTTTCCTCGATTTTTCAGTCATCTGCCGAGGTCCCCCTCCACCTCTCCGTGACAGCGAAAGAGCGTGCGGACCAGGCAACCCCGAGCGTCGGGAGAGGGGGGGGGGGGGGGGGCGCAGAGCCGTTATCTACAGTCTACATAGTAAGAGAGGAAAGACACAAAAAAAAAGAAGGGTTTTCTGTGATGGGCCCGTTGCCGCGGACGCTGCGTCGTCGTCTGACACATCCGCAGGGCCCGCCCCGGTATCCCATTATCACACGGACGGGCCAAAGGTTTTGGGACGAGACTCACGAGGACCTGCAGCCCTTTATGAGGCTGTGTGTGTGTGTGAGAGAGAGAGAGAGAGAGAGAGAAGGGGGGGGGGGGGGGGTCAGAAGTAATGTGCGAAGCTTCTCTTCTACTACCAAGACCCAAGCTTTGGCCCCGGCCGTCGACAGGTCGCGGATTCCCCCTCCGACGGGTTGTTTCCTGCTACGGACCGCCCGCCGACAGACACCAGAAGCGTACCCCGAGAGCGCGGAGCCCGGGGTCCCCACGGCACCAGAACGACGACGTCCCAAGAAACCGCGGCGGAAGTGCCCCCCTTTCCCCGCCGATTTAGGCTCGGATGATAACTCGCCATCAAGCGACCAAAGGCCCACCCCCCCCCCCCCCCCATCCCCCCATCCCCCCATACCCCATACCCCTCGGGCCTCGGGGCTCGGGGCTCGGGGCCTTCATTGCGCCCGCCCGCCGCCGTCGTCCGCGCCGCCCACCTGGCGCAGGATGCTCTCAAACACGCCGAACCGCAGGTCCATGATGCCGTCGTGGTCGGTCCCGGGCACGACGCGGCTCGAAAAGTCAATCAGCCCGCCGCGCCGCTCCGCCCGCCAGCAGTCCTCGAACCACCTCGGCCCCTCCCCGACCCCGATCATGTGGTCCGCCTCGGCAAAGTACACGTCCACCTTTAACCTCTGGCCGCCGCCGCAGCCGCCGCCGCCGCCGCCGCCCGCGGCAGCGCCCAGCTCCGCCTCCGCCTCGGCCAGCAGCGCGACGAGCCCGTCGTGGTCCCCCACGGGCCCCAGTACCCGGGGTGCCCGTCGCGCTTCAGCAGCAGGATGGCCTCCTGGCCGAGGCCCTGCACGCTCTCGGAGAAGACCCTGTCGACGACGCGCCCGTGGCCGGCCTCCTCGAACGCCGCCATGCGCGCGCGCGCGTCGCCCCCGTCGCCCCCGTCGCCCCCGGCGGGGCGGGGCTGCCCGCCGCCGTCCGCCGCAGGGACGACGGCAGCATCTCGCCGAGGGCGCGGGCGCCGACGCCGCTAAAGGCCACCGCGGGCGCGACGTACCCCTGGAGGACGCCGGCGAGCGCGTCGAACCGGCCCAGCACGGCGTCGGGCAGCGCGGCGGCGGCGCGCATGAGCGCGACGCCCGAGCGCGACGGGTGGATCCAGGGCGCGACGAGGGCGACGTACGGGCGCCCCGCTGCGGCTTCCCCGCCGTCGCCGTCGCCGCCGCCGCCGAGCAGGTGGCGCAGGCTCAGCAGCGTGTTGAGCGCGTAGACGGTGCCGCCGCTGTGCGCGGCGACCGAGACGCGGCGCACGCCGAGGTGGGCCAGGAGGGCCGGCACCGTCTCGAGCCAGACGCGGACGCGGTCCGCCGCGGGGACGGGCGTCGTCCCGCCGAAGCCCGGCCTGTCCGGGTGGACGACGCGCACGCGGTGCCGCTTGGCGAGGGCGTCCTTGGCGACGTGGAGGAGGCGGCTGGCGGGTCAGCTTGTCCGTCCGGGGCGCCGGGGCATGCTCGTGCTCGTGCTCGGGGACGGGGACGGGGGCTTACCTGCCCATGAGGGGCCCGCAGAGCAGCAGGACGCGCTCGCGGCCCGGGTCCTCCGGGTCCCGGTAGCCGTAGTCGCTGTACGTCACCTGGAACGGGTGGGGCCGGTCGGGGCCGGCGGGCAGGGCGAAGGTCCGGTGGAAGCGCGGGTCGTCGAGGAACGTGGCGGGGTCGGGGAGCGGGGGCGTCGCGGCCCGCCCGTCTGCCTCTGGCGGAGCCATCGCGGTCGATGTAATGACGGGGGGGGACGATGGAAGGAAAGAGGTTGCTAACAAAATTCTCTCGAATGACCTTCTTCCTCTCTCGTTGTAAACAAAGTCTTCTTCTTCTTCTTCTTCTTCTTCATCATCAAGTGTCGCGCGGGAATGGCGTGCGCTTCCCCCGGGCTTTGTAGTCGCGCCTTTCTCGATCCAGCCGCACCCGGCGCCCTCCCGACTGCGCCACTCCTCGAGTCACGGCACCGGCGATGGGCGTCTTTTTGTCTGTCTCGTTTTTTTTTTCCGGTGCTTATCATTCGCCGCGGTACGAGGCGTCCCCGGCTTGATTGGCTCGCCGCCCCCCGCCCCCCGGCGTCCCCTGCCTGTTGTCGCCGGCCAAGGCAACGCAATGAGAGGACCCCGCCTTGCCTGGTTCAAAGGATCCTTTGGCTGCAAAGGATGGCAAAATGCGACTTGCGTACGGATGATAGATGCCGAGTTTTCGATGGACGCCTTTTGGGGGAGGGGGGAGAGGCCACTCATCAATCAATCCTCCGCCCCCCCCCCCCCCCCCCCTGCGGCTCGAGATCCGGATACAAGAGGACCAACGAGGCTTCGGCTTCGGGCTTGGACGGTATTGAGACTCCGACATCAGCCCCCTAGCGACCCCCCTCTCGTCGCACGTTCCGAACAGCAATCGCCATCCTCCAGATGTGGGTTTTCGCCATGGCAACGGCCAAAGATTGCGTGGACGCGTCAGCCCCCCCCCCCGACGAGCCTCGGGCGAGCAGCGCGTCGTCGGGTTCGGGCCAAGGACACGATAAGCATAACCCTGATGCGGCATCGCGGGCACGCGAGACGACACATGGCACTTGGACCGACAACTCGGATTGGCAAGTTTCTCTCCGTCTTTATATGCAAAAAAAAAAAAAAAAGGACTACTCTATAGCCTGGCATCTGTCTACCCCGCCAATCCGATCCATCGGACCCTCCCCCCCAGCAAATCAGACCAAGAAACAGGCCTGGGATGCTCAAGGTACAGTCTACTCGCTATGAAATGCCAAAAAGACGAACGAGGGACAATGAAGAAATGTATATGTTTATAATAGGTAGGATAATCGGACGGACAAATGTGGTATGTGCTTTGACATATAACACCCGAAAGGTCATAGGGTTTGTTCGATAGGTGCATAAAAAAAAGTAGCAAAAGAGAGAACGCCTTGCTCCGACGGCGACATTGTGCCGATTTCCCTCATCTAGCCTCGAAACCCTAGAATTTATAGACAGAATGGGCCCAAGGGTGTTTCGCGCGCCCACTTGAAGCTCGTCTCTTCATAGTGGCAAGGCTGTCGTCGTATAGAATCAAGTCCGGAACATCTACCCCCCCTCCTTGACCCGGTCGAAGTGATTTGTGTGCCGTTGCTTCAACTGCCAGTTTCGTTCCTCACACAGCCAACATCAAACAAGCGAGGCCGTGAGAAGCCCCCGTTGGAAGCAAGTCCTGTTCGTACATCATACACCATCATACCGCGTGAGTGCGTTTAGCCGTAAAACAGCTCAAACTGGGTCGCGAAGCCGGGCTCCGTCGGCTTCACCTCTTTGATGGGGTGGAGGATCATGGGCGGCAAGCAGGGACGGCCGTGCGCCTTCTCCCAGTTCTTGCCTCCAATCTTTGTGTCGACGTAACCGATCCAGTTGTTGTACAGTCTCGCCGGGGGCTCGGCACGGTAGTACCAGGTCATGCCCTGGTACCTCCGCTCTCTCCCCCATCCCATGGGGCTGCCCTCGCCGCCGCTCTCGCCGCGGGGTCCGGGGTTGAACCACTTGGCGAGGAAGGTGCCGTTCCAGGGACGGTCGAACCAGGTGGGGTGGGGCGCAAAGACGGTCTTGAACCCGTGGAGAAGGGCGACGGTCTGGGGCGTCATCTCGGACGCGATGTGGTTGCCGCGGAGGTTCTCGACGTGCATGATGTCCAAGAGGCGCTTCGAGACGCGGGACTGGGTGACAATGGTGGTTCGGCGAGGGAGCGTCTTTGCGGGGTCGGGGAACTGCTCGTCCCTGTAGCCCCAGATGTGGTCCGAGATGATCCAGCTGCTGTTGATGGGGTTGAAGATGGGGCCGACGGTGATCATGTCGGCCTCCTCGCCGACGCCCCACTTGTACGGGTCCTTTTCGGGCTTGTCGACGGGCGGCTTGGGGCCGACGGGGTTGATGAAGGGCCGCTTGGGCGGGCCCCAGACCTGGTCGCCGCGGGTGCGCTGCTCGACCTCGTTGCGGAAGTCGGTGTCGTAGTCCCCGTGGAGCTGGGGATGTAGTAGCGCTCGTTGCGCTCCCACAGGCCTCTGCGGGGCTGCTTCTTGGCGAAGTCGCCGAGGCGCTGCAAAAAGTCGTAGTTGTGGCCAATGATCCTGGCGTCCATCTCCCAGTTCCAGATGAAGTCGAACTCGGGGTGGTCCTGGCTGAACTTCTGCACCGACAGCCACTGGGCCGAGTGCACGCTCTTCTCGTTCTCGTCCGTCAGGGCCGTGTAGACGTTCCACACGGCCTGGTCGTTCCACAGCTTGGTGATGCCGTGGAACTCGAGGGGGATGTGCTCGTTGAGGACGTACTGGTACGTGGCCTCGTCGTTCCAGATGTCGAGGGCCTGGTCGCGGACGTGCAGCAGCAGGAAGACCTGGTACTCGCCGCCGGACCGGAGGGAGAGCTCGGAAATGAGGGAGCGGATGACCAGCTTGTCGTTTTCCGTGTACTGCTTGCCGGTGTAGGTTCGCAAGAGGACGGCGGTGCGGGTGTCGGGGCCCTTGTCCGTGGCAGCCTTGGGCGCGCCGCCAAACTTGCCGAGACCGCGCTTCTCCGTCTTCTTCTCCTTCGTCTCGGCCTCCTTGGCCTCGCCGCCGTACTTTTCTGCAATGTCGGGATAAGCCGTCTTGATGTATTCGTTGGGCCTGCCCTTGTCGAACCTGGCGGCGTTCTTTTCGATGCACTTTTCCTGGAGGTCGCCCCAGTTGACGTTATCCCAGTCGATGCGGAGGCCGGCCTTGCTGAGTTGGGGCAGAAGACCGTAGGGGCCGAGTCTGGTCTCGCGCTCGTAGCAGATGTTGCCGTCCATGTTGAGGACGTCGAAGCCGCCGAAGCCCGGGTTAGGGAACTTTGCGGGGTGACCCTTGAAGACCAGCAGGTCCTCGACGACCTCGCCGGTGGCGCCGGCGCATGGCACGTAGGGGGCGCGGTGCGTCTTGTTCCAGTGGGCGCTGTTGTAGTCGGGATAGGGGTTGAAGTAGACGGGGCGCTGGTTTGTGTAGGCCTCCTCTTGGGTGCCGGACTCTCGGAGCTGGGCAGCATGCTCGGCGGTCCTGTTCTCCTTGTCCCTCAAGGCGTTGAGGGTATTGCCGTAGATTGCATCGTTTCCGGGAAGCCTGCGGTGGTTTATCAAGTCAGTCTTTCTTGCGGATTGGCGCGAGGGGGGGCGACGATGGATAGGGCAGCACGTTACTTCTTGGCGGCCTCGTACTCGCGAGCAAACTCGTCCCGCAGGTCCTGTTCGTGTTTCTCTCTCTCCTGCTTCTGCCTCTCCTCGTCCTGTTTCCTTTCCTCTTCCGACTTGGGCGGCTCAGGGGGGTGGCAGCCTTTTCGGGGGCGGGCATGTCGTGATTCCAGGGGACGACGTGGTATCCGGCGGGGCGCCGCGGGTGGCGAGGAAGTAGACGGAGATGACGGCGAGGGCCAGGAAGAGCAGCGTCTTGGGACGGGCCCTCGGGGCGACGAAGCCTCGGGATGGTTGCTGCTTGAGCATGGTCATGATTGGCAGCGGGGCGGCAGCTGCAACGGCGGCGGCGGTGGCGGCGGCGGGGTTTGGTTAAGAATCGGCGACCCGAGACAGGCGGTTGGATTGTCACTCGGCAGTTGGGTGAAAGGGGGTTGGAATGTGCGCCTCGGCGTTAAAGAGGCATGCTGCGGCGGCGGAGAGACGCGCGCGCACACGATCAAAAAGAGGGACGACGGCGATGCGCAGAAATCTTGTCGGGGATGACGGAGGCGGTTCTCGTACAAGTAATCGACAGACCCGGGCGAATGAACGGGACCAGAACCAGGGATGGCTTGGCGAGATTGGGTAAGACTCGGTGATTAAAGATTGGCAAACGGCTGCTATCAAAGGAGGCCCGGTTGGTTGGTTGGGGTTTTTTTTTCGATTTTGTTTTTATTCGGGGGTTGTGCCTTGGTGCGGACGGTGTGGTCGAGCAAGGCGGCGAGGGGGGGGGGGGGGGAAGACACAACCGGCGCAATGTTGAAGGTGAGGCGCGAGGCGAGTCGACGAGAGGGTCGACGAAGCGAACAGAGGAGGAAAAGGGCCCGTTTGTTGCAACGAATGGGCGGGTTTGCAGACGGGAGAAGGGAAGGAATTGGAGTGAAAAGGAGGGAAAGGCCGGCGGTAACGATGACGACGGCGCAGATGGAGAACGGCGGGAGGACGGGAGAAGAGGATACGAATACCACCTAGTAGTACCTAACCTAGGAAGGTGAGGTAGGGTCCAGGGAGCAGGAAGCAGGTACGGAGGAGAGAGAGGTTGACAGCGCTGGAGGGACAGGAAACAGGAAGCACGGGACGGCAGGAGGCATGATCCTGGAAGGGGCAAGCAAGGAAGTGCTTGGCACCGTCCACTAGGTACTTTGTACCTTTTTTTTTTTCCTTTTTTTTTCTTTTCCTTCTCTCTCATGTATCGCCTCCGTGTGTACGGATATTCCAACACCAACCAGCAGGAACCGGTCCAGCGCGCCATTCGATTCGCCCGTCGGCGGATTAAACCGGGTACCAAAAGACCGGTGTACAGTACGGATATGATATGGCCGAAAGGATCCTCAAGGGGGGGGGGCCACGCACCCACGGTCCACGGATACCCGCAGATGGAAAAGGCAGGCATGTACACAAGTAACACTGCCTAGCTGCACTGCAAACACTGTGCTAGGCTGTGTGTAGATCACCAGGTGGTTTGCATGAGTTTTAGTCTATCTGGTGCGGAACACCCTGCCGGCAATTTACGCACCAAGGGAATGGGTTCGGTGTGCTAGGCGTGGTAAAAAGAGGGATGCGGGTATATCTCACTGCCCGGCGCCCCGCCCTTGCGTGCCTTCGCCCCTTGGGTAGCACGGAAGAGCAGTGCGCACAGCGAGTGTAAAACGGGGGGGGGGGGGGGGGACTCGGGCGCCCGGCGCGGGATTCAATCAATCCATCATCACGCTGCGTCCCGACCGGGAGCAGGACGCGCGGGACCGCAGACCGGCCGGGTGCAAAGAAGGGGAGGGAGCGGAACATGCGCTGTGCGACGGGAGAATGCCGTTCTGCTCTGCCAGCCTGCTGCGGTCCCTTGGTCCCCCCCCCGACGAGATGCCATCTTGTCGGTGTACAGTACAGATAAAAAGAAGAAGGAAAAAAAGGGGGGGAGTCACTCGGGCGGCTTGCTCGTGGCGGCGGCCGGCACCCGCTTTGTAATTGTCTCGACTGCTGGGCCAGCGATCAGTGGATGCGTCAATCTTACGCCGTGATTGCGGTGCCGCCCAAATGACAAGCAATCAAAGAGGAGGAGGAAGAAGAAACACGGGTTCCGAGACATTTCCCCCGAGGTAACCAACCCAGCCAGCTCCCATCAGCTCGCGGCACACGGTTGTTTGTGGTTGCCGCAACGGTAACCAGCTCTCGTGGCTGCCGCGCCGTTTGGCCTTGGTGAGACAGTGCCGTCAAAGAAGACGCAGCTGTTGGATTCTCAAAAAGAGTGGGCCGTTGCTGACCAGTGAGTGATTGGACGGTCTTGTACGGAGTATTCCAGTAACCAGCTTTGCCTGAACAATCCGGCTGCGCGTCGCCTCCTAGTGGGAAGAGAACCGCATCGGCGTCCGGTCCCGTTGGGTGGCTGGCTGATGGGCGCCTTCCCCTGTTTTGGAGGTTTCCAAGCGGAAACAGGGAACCGGACACACGTCGCGTGGGCAGATGGTGGCGCCAAGGGGGGGGCGAGGCCAGAAGGCCAGGGGTTCCCCCCCTGTCGATCCGAAAGCCAAGCCAAAACCGTCTCGTCTCGGTTTGTCTCTCTCGAACGATGTACACCACGGAGTATCTAGGTACCGAAGCGCACAAGCCCGGCGGTGGAGGTACTCGACTAGTTCCCAGGCCCAGAAAGAAACCGTGTCTCCCTCTCGAATCGCCCCTTAACCCGCGGCGATGCACTTTACACGTGACGCGCGACACGTGCACGGGTAAAAGGGCCCTGCTACGTTACTGCTAGTCCATGTATATTACCTAGCAGCCTACGAAGGCTGGGGCCAAAAGTAACCGCGTATTCGGGGGCCCTTGTCACTGTGTGACAAGCTGCCTAGTATGTACAGTGTCTTATCAAAAATAGATATGATTGGACAGGGTTAGGGTTATGCTATCGATAGCCAAAACGACCGACACTGATTGGTCTGTACTGTGGGGCATCTTCGGATCTAGGTTAGTCCGGAAGAGGTCATGACTAAGGCACGTAATCTATATTGCCGAGACACTGTGTTGCTACCCTTGCAATACGCGGTTACTTTTGGCCCCAGCCTTCGTAGGTACTACCTGTTAACCTAGTGCATCCCACGCTCCTCGGCCGTCTCGAGACGTCGAGGGACGGTCACCTGCGCCGCGCCGCGTCCGGACCGGATGCCCGAAGAGGCATCGCACAAGCACCGTCGGCAAAAAAAAGATGCAAAAAAACAAAAACATACAACACCAGGTATTCGCTGGTCGTCACCGACCCAACTACTAATCCGGCCCTCACTGGCTTATCTATGGGAGAGCGGACGGGATCCCGAGTTCTCCAGTGGGTATGGTCGTATGTACCATTGCGGCTTCCGAGCCAGTCCATATAGTCAGATGCGTTGCGTGCAGGTCGTTGTCCATCAGAGGCCGCGGATGCCGCTCCCTATCCGCGGCGCCGAGTGCTCTGATGTTGCGGCCGCTCACTCCCTGACCGTCGCAGCCTAGCTCGTACATACCGAGTACGTGAATATATATATATGCAAGGGGCGCAGAGGCAGCCGCCAGCCAGCCTGTCTCGCACATCCGCAGTAGGGAGGTGGTGACGTGCATACAAAGTCGACCTAGCATTCGCCTGACGCCAGCAAGTCGAGCAAGATCAGGGTCTCCAAATCATGCAGGCGCCAGGATGGCGAACACGTCGAGGGATGAGTTTAAAAAAAATTGGATGAAAAAAAAAAGGTTATGCATCCTCACAGACTCCCGCAGCTTCTCGATGGACCCGAGACACCGTCCCATGCCGAAAACACAAAACCAGAAGCGTTTTTCGACCCGACGGCAAGCGCGGGGGAGGCTCTCTCCCGTCTCTTGTCTCGCCGCCGCCTCAAAAACTGCGAGACACGGTCATTTCCCATCATCCGCCCGGGGGGAAGGGAGGGAGAGAAACAACAAGAAAGAGGAGGAGAAGAAAAGAAGGAAAATAATAATAAAACCCCGCGATGAATAAACCCGCGTCAACCCTCCCCCCCTTGCAGGCCATGTCTCGTTGACCGAGGCGAAAGAAGCAACCCGCCCGTCTCCCTCTTCCCATCCTCCCTCGAGTCGGATCTGCCCATGGGGAGAAAGTTCATGCCCCCTCCTCCGCATGCAGCGCATCAAAATAAGAATAAAAATAAAAATAACATTCGTCCCGATCTGCCATACCTCACCGGCTCACCGAGCTCCCCCCCCCCCCACCCCCACGTACCATCCAAGCCTTTGATTGGTTTCTTCCCTTTCCAGCCGCCCACACGAAACCCGCCGACAGCGAACCGCGGGGGGGGGGGGCGCTAACATCTACTCTATTTCATCCCACGTCCTTTCTAGAACTCTGCCCCCCCCCCCCCCCCCCCCTCACCTCAACCCGTCAAGACAAAGCCTCGTCGGCGTAGTTCGCCGGACTTGCGCGCCCATCCCTGTCGACTTGTTGGGGGAGAATGCCCATGTAGTATTTCTCCAATGCGGCCTTTTTTTTAAACTCTACACGGTTCGGACCACACAGCCCGGTGATCGGATACGGCGCGTCGCGGAACCCCCCAAACAACCGCGTCGACATCACAGGGTTACGCGATACGGGGTTTGACCGTTACGTGGCAGGCTGATTTATTCATGCGCATGTTTTTTTCCTTGGTTCGTCTATCCGGCCGCCCTGGCGACCCCTCGCGTCTCGAAATTCTACAATGGTATAAACCGCACCCCACTCTCCCTCCCGTCGTGATTCACGTCGCGCACCCGATGAACCCGCCGCCGGTGCAGGAAGGACCGCCCGGCGGGAAGGCCACGACGTCGCGCCCGATGCTGAAGAACGGCACCCCGTCGCACCCCGTCCCGACGTTGCTCATCCGGTTGTTGCACTGCAAAAGGCCATCGTCGTCAGTCTTCTTCTTCTTCTTCTTCTTCTTCCTAAGCCGCCAAAGGGGAGGCCCGGTTCAAAGAAAGAAGGATCGAGTCAAACAGCAATGGGGAGGGACTTGAAAAATAAAATAAAAAACTCACGCAATACGAGTTCAGGCCCTGGTTCTTGCACGTCTCGGAAGGGTCCGCCACGCCAAAGGCGTCGCAGCACTGGCCGCCGGTCCGCGGCGTCGGCGGCGCCGGCGGGTTGTTGTTCCTCTGCGCCGAGACGGCCGCGGCCGCGGCCAGCAGGAAGACGAGAGAGTAGCGCATCTTGGGTGCTGCTGCTGCTGCTGCTGCTGCTGCTGTCGTTGTCGTTGTTGTTGTTGTTTATTTGTTTCTTGTCTTTTGTCTTTTGTCTTTTTGTCTTTTTTCGCTCCAGCCGGCTGTGCAAGTATGAAGAGGATGAACAAGAAGAGGAAGAAGAAGAAGAAGAAGAAAAGACAAGGACAAAAGACGGTTATCGCGTTCGGGCGACTTCTCCGTACCGGCCTATTTGAACAAGTCGCAAGTCGCAAGTCGCAAGTCGCGAGGCGGGACTCGCCGCCCCTCCAAAGACACCTATATACCCAAGCCCCCCCTGCACCATCAGAAACCCAGGAATAGAAATACCTAGTTATTCAAAGTGAAGGGGAAAAAAGGCTGAAAAGCGGGCTTGGCCTATAACTCCAGCAACGCTATCGACGTGTATCAGCCGTGTCACAGGAGCCATCGGACAAGAACGCCCCCCCCCCCCCTTCCCCCAGACACTAGTCATGAGGTGGGATCGAAGGGGAAGGGGGGGCCGTAGGGCAAAAGTGCGATTAGGGATTCCCCGGACCCAAGGGGGTTAATATACTATATAGCACTCGGGTACGGCAGCCTGCAAGGCCGACTCCGTCAAAACCCAAGTGGATATTGAAAAAGCCACTTTTTGCTTATATAACCACACCCCTATCCTAATATTAGATTTACTTTATAGCATAATATCTAATATAGAATTAATAGGATTAACTTAGTAAGGGCTTATATATAGTTATATAAATCTATTACCTTTTATATATAGTTATATAAGAGTAAAAAATATTTCTCCCTTTTATACCTATCTATCCTATAATAGTATAGAAATACCTAAATAATTATAAGCTTAACTACTTTTTTACTAAATTAGTCTATAAGTAGTTAACTTATATATTTTACTCTTAAGATCTTTTAAATATTACTAAGCTAGATAAAATTAACTTTATAGTTATTAATAACTTTAAAACCCCTATTAACTAAGTATCTTTTTATATATAACTATATTAGCCTTTTATAACTATTAAAAATAAAGTATTATTTATACTTAAGGCTAAGAGTTTTCTTAAAGCTACCTAAGAGGGTTTTTATTAATATAAATTAAGTATTTAGTAAATAAAAAAGCCTATAAAAAGTTCCCTATCTATTTTAGTTAGTATTTATTTATAGCTTACTATATATAATAAGATAGAAATTAATAGGGTTCCTATTACTATATATATATATATAGTATTACTAAAGAAGTTTAGTAGAATATTATTATTTTTCTTAATAACGCCTTATATATCTTATTTTAATATAATATAAATAATCTTATTAAAGTTTACTATAGAGAAGTACTTTCTTAAGTAAAAGTAAAAAGCTATATATATTAATCTAAAAGTCTTAACTAATATTTATAAATTCTAAAGTACTATATATAAAGCTAAAATACTTTATATATTCTTTAATAAAGTATCTATTCTTCCTAAGAAAGATATATATAACTTTTTAGTTATATTACTATTATATATAGATATACTAACTATTTACCTAGAGGTTATAAAAAAGTAATAGAATATAAAGAGGATATTACCTTTAAATAAGCTCTAGTAGCCTAATAATAATCTATCTATATTAATAAGGTTAAAAATAGGGACTAAGTAGAAGCTTATACCTAAGGTGTTAGAGATAACTAAGTTACTATAAAAGTATACTACCTTATAAAAGCGTAAATACTTATAGGTAGATATAAAAGATAGTTAAGAGTCTAAGATACCTTTACTTAAGGAGGAAAAAGATACTATAGTAGTAGAAAAGTAAAAGGAAAATATATAAGAATAATCTATATACTTATTATACTTTAGTATTAAAAATAAGATATAGAATTTAATAATTTCTCTCCTTAATACTAGCTACTAATCTATAGTTAAATAGAGAGGAATCTCTTATAAATCTACTAGGAATTAGCTAAACTATCTACTAGGAATTCCCTAAGTATTTACTAGGAATTCTCTAAGAATATACTACTAATCTATATAATATTTTATATATATTAGTATAGATATTTATTATATATTCTATAGCTATTTCCTATATAGTATCTATTTATTATATAATAATTACCTAGCTAAAAATAACTTTTTTTATCCTAAAATATTAATAAAGTATAAGTAAAATATAAATAAATAAAATATAAGTAAAAAACTAAATTAACTACGCTTTTAGCTATAATATTATTATACTTCTACTTATTAATCTTCTTAATTTATTATATATATAATATAAAGTTACCCTATTATTTTTAATCTTTATTATTAAAAATCTATCTTACTTAACGTTAAATATCTCTAGTTCCTCCTAATTTTTTAAAACTATTATTATATAATCTACTAGATTTATACTAATATCTAATATTTAATTATTATTCTAAGTTATAATACACTAGCATAAAGTAGTATCTAGTATATTTATATAATCTAAACTATAAATTTTAGTATAAAATAAGCTAATACTAACCTAAAGGGTTAGGTTAGCTTAGTTATATATTTCTATAGCCTTATTATAGAGTTTTTCCTAGAGTTTATTAGACGCTTACTAAGTTATTAGTTAACTATCCTATCCTAGAACTAAATTAACCTTAGCTATTAAATATTCTACATTAATTATAGTAAATAGACCTTTAAGTAAGAATTTCTAGTAAATTAAATTATATATTATCTCTTAATTAATCTAATAGACTATTCCTTAAGTAACTTTTTTTAAATATATAGTAAATTTACTATTCTAGGTAATAGTATAGACTATTTTATCTTTAATAACCTTTTAAAAAATAATAGGTAGTAAATAAGCTAAATATTCTACTAGGTCTTTAAGTATAATTTAGTAGAACTTTAGCGCTATTATAACTAAAGCTACTATTATAATTTACTTAGGTAAAACTTTAGTGTTTTTATAAAGTAAAACCTAGCTTATTTTATATTTAAGCTAGGTATTACTTATATAAATTAATAGGGAAATATTATCTTTTCTTTTAAATATTAATACTATTTAACTAGTTATATTTTATAACTAATTAATAGTCTTTTACTATATAAAAGTAATATACTTATATAGTTAATTATTAGCGTTTAAAACCTTATTAATAAAATAGCTAATTACTTTAAGGGTTTAATTAGTATTAAATTACTATACTTTAAACTTTTTATATACCTTATAAATACCTATAACTCTATTTAATATATAGTTAACCTTACTAAGTAATTAACTATTATCTTAGTTAATTACTATTAGTATAAATATTAAATTACTAGTAACTAGTAGTAAAAGATTAGTTAATTATTTAGTAGTTTAAGGCTACTCTACTAGCTTTCTCTTAAGGCTTTTAATTAAAGTATCCTTTTTTTTAATTATTTATAAGTAATTCTTATTATTAGGAGTCTTAATAAATTTACTATAACTATTTTATAGAGTTCCTAATATTTCTTTATTATTATCTAAGGAATCTATAGTTAAAGTATTAAATTTATCTTATTTATTTTCTTAATTTAACTCTTAGGGAGTCTATAGTAGATTAAATAAGGTCTAAGAGTTTTAGTATAAGTATATTTTTTCTTCTTTATAGAACTTTAGCTATAAATTCTTAGAGAATACTATATAGGCCTTATTAAGATTATTAGTATAGTAAAAGGTATTAGTATTAGTAAAAATAACCTTATTAAAGAAATTCTCTTTAAGAGTTTTAACGCTAAGTTTCTTAGCTTTAATATAAAAATAGTTAATAGTTATTAATAATTTCTTAGTAAATTCTCTAAACTTTTTTTTAAAAGAGTAGGTCTTATTAATTAGTCTTAGTTTACCTCTATAGATAGTAATTATATAAAAATAGCCTTTAAAAGTAAGGGATAAGCTATTATAATAGCTAGTAAAATACTTAGAGAAAAGCTTTTAGAAGGTTTAATTAATAAAAAGACTTTTACTACTAAGGTTTAAGATAATATAAAATCTTATAATAAAGTATAAGAGAATAAAAAAAAAATTAATAGGGAATAACTAGTAGCTTTTATATAGATATATATAAAATTACTAGTCTATTATAAAGAATTTTTATTATTTAGTAGAGAGAATAAATTATAAAAATAATAAATAAAGAATAATAAAAGGTAAGTTATTTTCTTATATAATAATAAAAGGTATAAAATAACTATTAGCTAGGAGTAGATAGTTATTACTTAGTAAAAGGTAAAGTACTTAGCTAATCTTATTAGTTTTATTATTACTTATATATTTACCTTAAATAATATATCTATTTAACTATAACTAGTTATTCTATATTAGCTTTTTATTAATATTTACCTTAGAATAGCTTTATTAATTTCTACTTATTATCTATAGATTCTTTTACTATTTTACTTTAATTTTATTATTAATTTTTTTTTATTTTCTTTCTTTACTATAAAAGTTCTCTAAGAGTAAATTAATTATACTACTTTAAAAGTAGTTTTTATTCCCTTTATATCCTTTATTAATTATCTAGTAATTTTTAACTTTTTTTTTTAAAGTCCTTAATTAATTTATTAGCTTCTATAGTATTTTTATTTATCTAGGTATTATAAATACTTAAATATCCCTTCTATTTAATAAGTATAATAGGCTAGTACTACCTATTATAGGCTAGTAGTAGTAAAATATAGTTAATTCTAAGCTAAGGAGGAAATATCTCTAAGTATATATAAGGGTGTATATATACCCCTTTTATATATATATATATATATACTTACTTTATATATTTACTATAATTATATATTAACTTAATTAGTCTAAGTAGCTTAAGCTATAGTAAGCTATAACCCTACTATACCTTTTATAGCGTAGCCTATAATATATACCCCCTCCCCCTAATAGGCCTAGAAAAAGTAAACTCTAGGGCTTTAGCTCCTACCTTATTACTATTACCTAAATATCTTTTAGTTACCTATGTTAGTAGACTTTTTTTTCTCTTTTTTTTTTTTTAACCTTACTATTATTAGTTATTATAAGTTATTATTATTATTTATACTATATATACGTTACACTTATATATTTAACTTATTATAGATAATAAATAAATAATAATTAATAAC
The DNA here is from genome assembly GCA_019425465.1 of Colletotrichum falcatum. NCBI lineage: Eukaryota > Fungi > Ascomycota > Sordariomycetes > Glomerellales > Glomerellaceae > Colletotrichum > Colletotrichum falcatum. The sequence continues at coordinate 50,257 of SWKJ01000217.1, forward strand.
TATAATAGTAAGTTACTTTTTCTTTAGTATATATATATATATATACTAAGTAATTATAAGCTAACTTTAATTATAGCCTCCTATAATCCTAAGCTACTTCCCCTCCCCTAAGGACCTTAAGGTCTTTAACCCTTAGTTACTTAAGGGCTTACCTACTACTACTACTATTACTCCTATTATATATTTAGAGGTTTTATACTTAGTTTAATTATAGAATACTAACTATTATTATAATAGACTCTTAGTAAGCGCTACTATTACTATAATATAGTTAATACCTCCCCTAAGGAGGATACCTCTACTACTAAGTACTATAAGGAGTAGGCTAGCCCCTAGGCTATACCCTACTAGGCTTATATCTACTACCTTACCTTCTACTATAACATAGAGAAGTATACTAAGATTCTTAGTAATAGCGTCTACTACGCCTAGTATACTAAGGGTAGCTATACTTACCTTAGTAATATATATTATTCTTATACTTTATTTTACGTTAGCTTTATATTAATAGTTATTAAATACCCTTTTTTTTTTCTTTCTCTATAGAGAGATATATTAGGCTACTATTACTATTACTACTACCCCTAAGGGCTCCCTAGGAGACCTTATAAGTCCTATATTTCCTTTACTTATTTATAGTATTACTAACTTATATTTATTATATAGGATTAAATATACTATTATATTACTAAGGCTTAGAAAGCTAAGATAGCTAATATATAGTATACTATTAATACTTCTATAAAGGAGGCTAAATATACTTACTTATATAAAGAGGATACTACCCCTATATTTACTATTATCTTTATACTTATATTTATACCTATACTCCTATTCTTTATACTTACTACTACTACTATAGCTACTACTATTATTACTACTACTCCTAGTGAGGCTACTCTTATCCTAGGAGGTCTTTTAACTAACTAGGTAAAGCGCCTTATTAAGATATAAAAGAGTATTACTAGCTTTTTTATAGCCTTTATTACCTTTATTTAGGGTAACTATATTACTACTATTAACGTTACTATTTATACCCCCTCTCTAGAACTCTAAGGCTTCTTTAAGGCTTTATCTTTTATATATCTTATATACTTTTATTACTTATTATATAGCTTTACTACTACCTTTAGGTACCCTATAGGGCTAGTTATATTTAGGCTATAACCCTTAATTAATAATTTATTTTACTTTTACTTATACTTACTTTATATATTTCTTATATAGGTAATATTATTATTATTTATATTAATTAGGCTATACTTTTATTTATATTAGTTTAAAGCTATAGTATTACTTAGGAGCCTTATTAGTTCCTATATAGGCTTTATAAATCTTTCTTAGTAAACTAATATTTATTACTTATAGCTTATATTTTATCTATACTATTTTATATAGAAGATTTTATTTATATATTATTTTTATTTACTATCTTTAATTATTAGTAGTAGTTAAGGATTAGTTATTATTTACCTAGGTAGTAGATTATTAGTTACCCTATAAAGAAGGTTTATATAGAATTAGTTATATATACTACTAGGTATATTTAACTTTACTATTAGTAGGCTTACTATTTTTATTATATAATATTTATAATATAGCTAATTTAGCTTATAATTTAAGTATAATAAGTAATAGTTATATATACTTAGCTATACTTTATCTCTTATATAGAACTAATTAACTATACTTCTTTATTTATTAGTAGTATCCTATATATTCTACTAAGCTATTATTAAGGTAGCCTATATTATTATAATAATATCTATAATTCTTTTTACTAGCTTTTTTATAGCCCTTTTATATAAGTTTTATACTAAGGGCTTACCTTTTATTATAGCTATAGGGTTTATATAGTAACTATAGTCTAAAAAGAAGGGGCTTATACCTATTATAGAGGTAATATAGTTATTAATAGCTAGCTATATTATAGGGAGGTATTCTACCTAATTATCCTAAAAGTAGATAATATATATATATAAAATTACTTAGATCTCTTAATTAAAGTATTTAGTTTTACTATTACTCTATAGGTAGTATACTATACTTAATTTATACTTAATATATACTAATTTATAAAAGTATACCTAGAAGTAACTTATCTAATTACTTCTATAGTTACTTATAATACTTTTAGGGAACTTATAGAAGTAGAAGTATATATAGAGGAAGCACTCTATATACTTTTTTACTTCTATAGAGGCTATTACCTTTAATATTACTAATTTACCTAGCTAATTAATAATAACCTATAAGTAGTATACTTACTATAGGCTTAACGTAGGTAAGTCTATAATAAAGTCTATTAATAGGTTACTATATAGGTACTTTAGTATTTTTAGTAGCTAAAGGTAGCTTTTTTTTACTTTTTACTAAATTCTTTTACCCTTATAGGTATTATAGTTATATATAAATCTATATACTACTTATACTTACCTAGGCTAGTAGAATTAGTATAATACTATCTTAAGAGTACTATTTTAGCCTAGGTAGCCTATAATTATAAAGTTATAGCTTTTTTAAATAAGGCTACTATAGAGGGTATTATTTAGTAAGTTAGGGTCTAGGTTACTTAGTACCTAAAGGTGCCTTTACTAAGTAAGTCTACTTACTAGGTTAATTATATAGTTAGTAATCTATATATATAGCTTTAAGCTAGGGGGTAATACCTACTTATTACTTATAATAGCTTAATATATTTCTTAGAAGTCTTTATCTTAATCTTATATAGTATTCTATAGCTACTAGAGGTTATTATCCTTTAGTGTTACTATATATAAAGCTTAGGGGCTATTACTTATTATATATTTAATTTACTTTAGGGGTATACTATTAGTATTAACCCTATATTTATCTTATATTAAAGCCTTAGGGATTATATAGTTAGGTATTAACTAAATTACTTTACCTTACTTATACTTATTTTTTTAGTTAGTTAAAGTATTTTACTTATACTTTAAGAGTATATCTAGTATACTAGTATATTTACCTAGGTAGTATATAATTTAGAAGTTATATTTAGTAAGCTTTTTTACTTAGTAACTTTAGCGCTTAGTAAGCGCTTATTTTTTTATAAAGTACTTTAGGGCTTTATAGTTAGTTACTACTCTAAAAAGGTCTTTAGTATTATATAGCTTTATATACTATATATATAAGTATTTTATAATTATAAGTAACTCTTTATTATATATTAAGTAGTTATACTATATAAGATTAAGCTTTTATAAGTAGAATATAACTAGTTAAACTTTACTTTAGCTATTAAGCTATATTAGTATACTACTAAGTATATACCCTAAGTAGTTTATTTTTATAAATATAGGGGCTTTAGGGTTAAAGTTATATATTAATAGTATTAATTAAAAATACTACTTTAGCTATATAAAAGCCTATATATATTTCTTTAACTAGTAAAACTTTACCCCTTTCTTTATAAGTTAATTTATAGGCTTAACTATTATAGTATAGTCTTAGATAAATATATAATAATAATTAGTAAACCCTAGGAAACTATATATTCTTTTTATTATCTATAGTATTACTTATTTATAGATAGTATATACCTTCTCTAGGTTAACTAAAACTTTTTTTTTAACCTTAAAGATAAAACTTATATACTTTACTTTTTTAGTAGTAAATATACTCTTTATAGTATCTAGGCTTAGCCTAGCTACTTATAGTATATAAAGGACTATATAAACCTTACTCTTATAGTTTTTATAAGAGCTACTAAAGTATATTAATATATTATTTATATATATAGTTATAAAGTTATTAAGAAATTTTTATAGTATATTATTAATATATTACTAAAAAGTTACTAGTATATTTATTAAGTTAAAAAGGGTAACTAACTATTTAAATAGCTTATACCTTATATAAAAGGTAGTTTTATATTCTTTACCCTTAGTAATTTTAATCTTATAGAATATAGTTACTATATTAACCTTTAAGTATTACTTTATACTTCCTATATACTATAGTATCTTAGTAATAAGTAGTAGTAGGTAGTAGTCTTTCTTTATAATTATATTTAGGGTATAGTAGTTATAATAGAAGTATAGCCTACTACTTAGCTTCTATATAAAAAGGATTAGTATACTAGCTACTAAGCTACTAGTATAAATAAAGCCTTTATTAAGGAGGTTTTATAAAGTCTTTTTAAGTACTAAAAATTCTTCTTAGGATATTCTATAGAGAGGTCTTTATAATAGTATAGCGTTATCTTTAAGCTTAATATAGTAGTCTTCTCTAGGGTAGTAAGGTAAAAGGAGCTTTATATTTATAGGGTTAAAAAGGTTACTAAATTTATTATATACTTATTATAGGAGAGTAGTATAAGCTACTATTTACTTTATAGCTTTATTCTCCTTTAGTTATAAAGCCTTCTTAATATTAGCTATACTAACTATTTAGATTTATATAAAGGCCTATTCCTTAGTAGACCTTAGAGAGTTACTCTATAGACTACGCTTTACTTATACTATATACTAGTAGATTACTATAAACGAGGGTATAGAGAGTACTTATACTTTATAGATCTAGTGTATATATATTAATTCTTTTTATTTAGTAAAGTAAAGAGTTAGCTTTACTTTTTTATAGTAAACTAACTAATTAGCTATATTATATATAACCCTATTATTCTTTATTTATAGCTTCCCTAAGAAGATATTTATATTTAAGTTATATACTATATATATACAAATATACTACTAATAGCTATAAAGTTCTAAGTTAAAAACTATAATTTCTTTAGTAACTATTTTAGTAGTTTTATCTATAAATCCTCTTAATAGGATTTTTTATTATATAATATATAGTAAATACTAAGTATATATATATTCTTAATTTACTATAGTATAAATATTATAGTTAGTATTAATAAGGGTATAAGTAGGGAGGTTTAAATTAATATAAGCTTTTATTAGTACTATTAACTTACTTATTTTCTACTTATACTAGAATTTTTTTTATTTTATATACTCTTTATATATAGGCTCTAAAGCCTAATTTTACTCTAGAGTTATTTTTTTTTAACTTAGAGGATATAGATAGTTTATTACCTAAGCTTTTTTTACTTAAGTTTTTACTATTTATTTTTTCCTTTTTATCTTAAAGCTTTTTAGTTACCTTTATATATAGTATTTTTTTTTTAAGATAATTATAGGCTAAATACTTAACTTTATTATATATATAATAGGTATATATCTCTATATACTTTATATACTTTCTTAGTAATTTTTTCTTTTTATTTTTACTTATAGCTTATATTAATTATATAAAGCCTATTATTAAAGTATTTTTATTATAGTTTATTTTCTTTAGTATAAGTTATAACCTATAAGGCTAGTAGAGGTTTTTTACTTTTTAGGTAACTTACTTAATTATAAGGATAGTATCTATAAATATATTAAGTATAGGGATTATAACTAAAGTAGCCCTTAAGTAATAGTTAAGTATATTTATTAAGAGTATAATTTAGGTAGTAAGTAACTAAGTACTTACTTTTACTTTAGCTAAGATATATTTAAATTTTAAAAAGAATAATATAAAGGTTTTATTTTCTTTTATCTTCTTAGTAGTTAGTATAATAAATACTTTTTTATATATATTTAAGTTACTAAAGGTATAATCTAGGTATTCTATAAAGCTAAAGATATTATAAGTATTATCTTAGCTACTATATTTATAGTAAGTAGTAACTATCTACTAAGGGACTATATTTAAGTATAAGTTTATATAGTACTAAGCTTTATAGTTAAATAAAAAAAAACTAAGTTAATTTTTAGCTTATTATATATTTAGTATACCTATACTATATAAAGCTTATATAAGCTACTAAACTTAGAGGGGTTTAGTAGTAGCTTTTAGTAAAAGACTATATTATTAGTTTATATACTAGGCGCTAGTATTATTATACTAGCTACTAGCATAGCGCCTTCTATTATTACTAGTGTTATAGTAGTTTTATATACTACTTAGAGCTTATCTATTACTCTTATAAGGGTTTCTTTTAGCTATATAATTTAATCTTTAGCTATAGTACCTACGTTAGGCGCTCCTAGGCTACTTATTATGTAGTATAATTAGTAATAGTAAAGTAGGTAAGCTTAGAATATATAATAGGCTAGTACTACCTATTATAGGCTAGTAGTAGTAAAATATAATTAATTTTAAGCTAAGGAGGAAATATCTCTAAGTATATATAAGGGTATATATATACCCCTTTTATATATATATATATATACTTACTTTATATATTTACTATAATTATATACTAACTTAATTAGTCTAGGTAGCTTAAGCTATAGTAGGCTATAGCCCTATTATACCTTTTATAGTATAGCCTATAATAATAAGATACTAAGTCCTTAGTTTTCTTCTTTTATAATAAGTAATTCTTTTTTCTAAAATTCTTTTAACCTTATAATATTAATAATTATCCTACTATTCTCCCTATCTATAGTTATTTATCTCTATTAGTAACACTAAGGCTAGTATTTATTTATATAGATTAAATTATAGGTCTTTTACTAAGATAAAGTAAGCTACTAAAATTACTAAATAGATATTTATTATTAGTAAAATCTTTAATTTATAGGCTAATTTTTTAACTTTCTCTAGGACTTTAATTAATTTAATATATAGAGGAAATACTTTTATTAATAGATTTCTTAGTAATTTATATACTTACCTTAGTTAAAGATAAATATAATTACCTAGTATAAAGGAAATATACTAATGTTTTTAGTTAAATACTTCCTTTATATATATTTAGGTAGCTATAATTAAAAACTTTACTTTCTTTTAGAGTAATTCTTAGTTTATTTTAGTATTTATATTACTAATTAAGTCTAAGGGCTTCTTAGTTTTAAATCTATATAGTAATTTATTTAGAGTATATTTAATAATAGTTATATATATATTATTAAGGTTATTTTAGATACTTATAATAGTATTTATCTATTATTTATTTAGAAAAGTATATATAAATACTTAGATAGCTATTTTAACTATTTAATTTTTTTACTCTAATAATCTATTAGTCTATAAATAATATACTATAAAGAATTTTAGGGTAGTATTTATTTTTTTCTATAAGGTTTTCTAAAATTAAGAGAGAAATTTTAAATCTTAGTCTAAAATAATATTCCTAGGTATACCTTAATTATTAATTTAAAGGAATTTTAGTAAAATTTAAGCTTATTATTTAGTAGTATAAGTAGTATACCCTAGAATTAGAATTATTAATTTAGAAAATTTATTAGATACTATTAGGAGAGAGTTAAAAATTAAGAAATTTAGTAATTACTATAGTATTATTTCTAAAGAGACTAAAAGAAGTCCTATAATAAAGTCTATTATAATTATATAAAACAAAATTAAAGGTATTAGAATTAGTTATAATACTTTAATAGGTTTACTTTATTTTTTACCTAATAGTCTATAAATTAAATAATATTTACTATAATTCTATATTTTTTTTATTAAATTATAAATTATAAATTTATCTTATAAGTTATACTAGACCTTCTTATCTCTAATATAGTAATTTTTATTATATACTACTATAATAAATTACTTAGTAATTTACTAAGGAATATATAGCTTTTATTTTCCTAAATATTTAATAAAATATAGTAGTTTATAGTTTAATTTAAATAGTAAATTAAAACTATCTTTATTTTATTTTTAAAGTTATTTTTATATTTTTTAGAGTTTAAGATCTTTTTAGTAACCTTTTTTAATTTAATAATAAAGTTTTAGATTAATTTAGTTCTCTATAAAGCTATATATAAGATTATCTTTTTATATTTTATTTAATTCTCCTATATCTTTTAAATCTAGGCTAGTACTATTAGGTAATCTTAATAATATATTAGCTACTATATTTAATATTCTAGGAATATAAAGGTAAAATAACTTAAATTATAATAAATATTTAACTATAAAAACTAAGTAAAGATTTACTCTTTTTTAGTTAGTAGTAAATAGGGTTATTTATTATATTACTTTATAAGTAAAAGTATAGTTAGTAAGAATTATAGTTAGATTTACTTAGGCTAATAATATAATTATTTATATTTTTTAAATTACTTATACTAGATAAGTAACTTTAAGCTTAGTAACTTAGTATTTTTACTTTATTAAACTTAAGGCTTTACTTAAGTATATTATTAGTTAAATAGCTATCTTAGGTATTAGTTTACTTAGTTTTTACTAGGTATTTTCCTTTAATTAAAATAAAATTACTCTAAATCTATAATTATAAGAGGTATTTAGTTAAATAAAGAGTATTTAATTTAGATTATAATAGAAAAGAGTAGCATTATTACTAAGAGTATTTTTAATATCTTAAAAGCTTTTAAGTTACTCTAGTATAAGTATAATAATAGTATTTTAATAGTAATTTTTTCTCTTTTAATCTTCTATAATTCTATTTTTTTAAGCTTTAGCTAATAATTTAGTTTTTAGTAATTATAAAGGTAGATTTTTTACTATATAATAGGAAATTAAGTATTATAAATATCCTATTAATCCTATTTATTTCTCTAATATAGTAAGATTCTTTAAGAATTTTACCTATTAAAGGGCTTAAGTATAATCCTTAGTATTACTAAGACCTAAAGTATCTATTTAAAATCTTAGTAATTAAATAGATAGAAATCTAATAAATAATTTCTTTAATACTAAAGCTAGATTTTATTTTTAAAATAATTTAAAAATAGTATAAAGATAATAGTTATATTCTTTAGTAGAGTCTAAAGTAATAACTAAATTATCTATAAAGGCTTAAGTAAAATAATTATAGGGTTAAAGTAAATTATCTATAAATTACTATATATAAGTAGGTAAATTCTTAAAACCTATAAGTATAACTATAAATTTTTCTTAGCCTTAGTAACTAATAATAGTAAAATACTCTTAATACTTATTAATTACTAAAAATTAGTAGAAAAAGGATTAAGTATTTAAGACTAAAATAAATTTCTTTCCTTTAACTTTATAAATAACTTTACTTTATAAAGGTATTAGATAAACATTAGGTATTATAGCTTAGTTTAATACTTATAAATCTACTACTATTTATACTTTTTATTTCTTATTTACTATTCTCTATACTATAAAATATAGCGCTTTAAATAGTGTTAGTTTAGTTACTCTAAGAAGTTACTATTTTACTCTTATATTATCTATCTTTTTATTTAAGAATTCTTAGTCCTTAATTTCTACTAGATATACTTATTAAACTAGATAATATTTATAGTAATTCTTTACTAAAGGTATAGTTATTTTCTTTTCCTTAGAGACTTTTATTAAGCCCTTATATTTCTATAAGTTTAGAAAGTCTTAAATTAACTATTTTATTTAGTTAATAAATTTATTATTAAGGTTATAAATTAATACTCCTTTAGTTAAAAGTACTATTATATTAGTTTTATTTAGTTTAATACCTACCTTTTAGTCCTTATAAGTTTTTCTCTAATAATTTCCCTATATTTTAGAGATATATCCTTATTATCTTTATTATAGTCTAGTATTAAATAGATTAAGGGATTATTTTTAATTAAGAAAGTTAAATTATATTAAAATAATAAGATATTACCTAGCTATTTACCTTAATAAATTTTAAGTAGTTTAAATAAGTAATTATTAATTATAACTAATAGTAAATTACTTATTATTATATTAATATTACTCCCTTTTATAGGCTAAAAGAGAAGTAAATCTATTTTAAATTAGAAGTATAATTAATTAGTATAATTACCTTATTTATTAGTAGGGGAATAATATTAACTACGCTTTTAGCTATATAAGTCCTTAGGGATTATTTTAAATAGATTCTTATAGGGACTTTTAAATTATTATAGGAACTAATTTAAATAATACTCTCTAAGTTAAGAATATTTACTTTATTAGGTATATTAAATTTCTATCTAATAAGTAATCCTATAGAAAGGCTTTTTATAATATAACCTTAAAGGTATAATACTATATTATAGGGTTTTCTATTAATTATTCCTTAAATATTAACCTAAAATTTTACCTATCCTATAGTTTTTATATTTTTAATTCTTTATAGGTATATTATCTTAGTAGTATTTAATTTATAATTAGGAATTTACTTAAGAATTTTATAAGTAATTATAACTCTTCTTAAACTAGTATTAATATAGGCTTCTTAGGTTTTTTTACTAGGATTTATACTAAGATTAATAAGTATTCTTATATATATAAAATTATAGGGTATATATTTATTTTAAGGTATTTACTATAGAAGGCTTTTTAGAAGTAGTTATTATTAAGAATCTTTAGATTTTTTCTAGTATAAAAAGGCGTAATTTACTTAAATTTTATAATTTTTATCCTATAATTAAAAGTAATTTAAGTAAAATAAAAAGATAAAGTATTAATCTAAATATTTTAATCTTTCTTAGTACTCCTCGCTTAGGGTAGGGTTAAAGATAAAATTAGTAGACTTATAAGAGTCTACGTTAAATAAACTAAAAGAATTAGAGGATTCTAATAATTCTTAGTTAAACCTTAGTTAATAGATTTCTAATAAAATATATTTTTATTCTATAATCTTAATACCTCCTTAGTGTTAAAATTACTATTTTTTAATAGTAATTTTACTACTTCCTTTATAGTATTAGTAGTATCCTTAGAAATAAAATAGTAAATTAACTATAAAGATTTAGTATTCTATATAGTTTTTAGGACTTATTTATTAAATCCCTTTTAAAAATAAGGTAGCTTATTTATTTTTTCTTTAAGGGTTAGTTTTTTAGTATTATTAGAAGTATTTACCTTTTAGTAGAGTAATTAGTAATATTATAGAGATTATTTTTTCTTAATCTATTATAGTAGTAATTTAGGATATATTTACTATAAATTATAAGTATTAGATTTTTTTTTTATTTTTAGTGTTTTCTTTTTTAAAAACGTTTTTTATATACTAGATTAAACTTTTTTTCTCTATCCTTCCTAGAGGGTTATTAGTTTAGTTAACTATTCTTCTTAATTAAATATACTATTAAGTTAAGGTAATCCTATAATTAGATTAGGATTTATTTTATTATATATAAGTAAAAGATAGTAGTTTTTTAGTTCTTTTACTATATAAGCTAATTATTTAACTTTAGTAGTAAAGTAATAAATATTAACTTTATCTATAATATCCTCTAGCGTATATTTTAATTAATAAAGTCTTTACTTAGCTACTTCTTATAGTAATTTAAAGTACTATATTAGTAATTTTTCTTATAATTTAAGTCCTTAGTTAAGATTATAAAGCTTTTTTTAATTTTACTAATCTAGATCTCCTAAGTACTACTTATTAGTAGCTCCTAGTAAATAAAAATAAAAATTTAATAGTATAGCTATTATATATTTATAAGATATTTTAGTATATTATTTAAAAGAGTTAATAAATTAGTAAATATTATACTAAATAGTTTTAGTTCCTTTAAGCTTACTATCCTTATATTCTTTTTAAGTAAATAATAGATTAAATAGTTTAATATATTCTACTTTAAAGTTAAAAAATATTAGTATTTTATAGTAAATTAGTAGATCTTTTTTTTTTAAAGAACTTAGATTATTATCTAGAGGTTTAATAAATTCTTAGCTTCTTAAATATAATTTTCTTCTAGGGGCTCTTTATTACCCTCCTTATCTACTTCCTTAGGGAGTATATATAAACTTTTCTTTTTCTTATTAATTATACTTATTTTTTACCTAATAAATAAATTTTTCCTCTAGAATATCTTACTAAGGGTTAATTAAAATTTTTCTAGAAAGCTATACTTCTTCTTTTTAATTAGGTAATCTCTTTTTTAACTTTTCTACTATAATTTTATTAGTATTTTATAGTTTATTAACTACTTATTTTCCCTTTAAATAAGGGGTTAAAGCTTTATATTTAATAAACTTTATTTTAGAAGGTAGGGGAATTAAAGTTAATAGAGGCTATTATTCCCCTATATTATATAACTCCTCTTAAGGTTTAGGTTTATAAGGTTAACTAAATAAGGGTAATTTACTAATAGTTCCTATAGTATTTTATATAAAATTTACTATCTTAAGTTAAAGATATAGCTTTAATTACTTAAGATAAGTATTTTCCTTAGTTTTTTATTAATTTTTAATAGCTTCTTAAAAGTATTTTTTATAAGTAGTCTAAGTTAATAGTATATTTTTTAATACTTTTAAAAAAAATTTATATTTTATATATAATAAATAATAGGTTAGTACTAATAAAGCTTTTACTTTTAATAGAATTATTAGTTTAAGTATTTTTTAGTTATATAACTAAGTAAAAGTAATTCTTACTATTATAAATAGGTTTAAAGAAAATAAAAGTTAAGAAGTAAACTATTTAGATATTTAAGTTAATTTTATAAATAAATAAAAAGTATCTTATAAATTACTTAGTAATTTACTAAGCAAAAGATTTAAGAAAAAGTTTAAACTTAGGTCCTTTTAAATCTTTCTATTTAACTAATACTTATTATAAAGACTTAAATATAAAGTCCTAAACCTCTATAATAAATACTAGTGCTAAAGGAGTCTAAATATAAAGTTTAACTTAGTCTCCTTTATAATCTAAAAAAAAATAACCTTTTTAGCTAAAAAAATAGTTATATTACTATTTATTATACTTTAATACTAAAAATAAAATATAGAATTTAATAATTTCTCTCCCTAACACTAGCTACTAATCTATAGTTAAATAGAGAGGAATTTCTTATAAATTTACTAGGAATTAGCTAAACTATCTACTAGGAATTCCCTAAGTATTTACTAGGAATTCTCTAGGAATATACTACTAATCTATATAATATTTTATATATATTAGTATAGATATTTACTATATATTCTATAGTTATTTCCTATATAGTATTTATTTATTATATAATAATACTACTATATTTCTTTACCCCTAATATATTTATCTTAGTCTATAAAAGTTTATTAATATTAATACTATATACCTATAATTACTACTTAACTTAATCTACCCTACCTATTTACCTTCTTAATTATAAAATTATTAGTTAATTACTAGACTAATAGTATAAATCTAAATAATACTATAGATATTTATATACTTTAACCTATAGATATATACTACCTTTAAACTATATAACTTAAGTAAAGTTACTTATATCTTAAAGAAGCTACTTATAGAGTTAAAAGGTTTTATCTAGTAAATACTAATTTAGTAACGTTAATATTATATCTTAGCTTAAGATATCTAATATTATCTAAAGCTTAAAAGGATTATATAGATAAAAGTAGTCTTAAGTAGACTCTTTATTAGGATAATAATATAGTTACTAAGGCTACTTAAAAACTATATTTAGCTAGCTTTTTTATATATAAATATAATAGTTATTTTAGATATTAATAAAATCTATAAAGTCTTTATAGATTAGGGGTATAAAGATAAATAGAAGTATAACCCTATTAGGAAGAGAGCTTAGGCTAAATAATCTAAATACCTATAGTTAGCTAAAGTATTCTTATATAATAATTAGTATACTTATATATAGAATAGGTATATACTTACTTACTATTATACTAAAGAGGCTTAATAAAGTTACCCCTACTAACTCTTAATTTTAACGTTATAGATACTTTTATTAAAGATCTAGTAATTATAAAATTAAATTAAAATACTTTAATTTAGTATTAATAGGTTAGGCTTTATATAGCCTTATAATAGAAAGTAATAGCTTCTAATAGTAAGTATAGTCTTAATACTATAATCTAACTATATCTTATAAGGTATTATACCTTATTATAAGATAATATAGAGATATTAATAAAGTATAGCTTAGGTAGTATATACTTTAACTCCTATATAAAACTATATAATATAATAAGAGTATATATTAATACTAGTATATATTTTAAATCCCTATAGAAGGAGTTTATTATATATATTAATTAACTAAATATAATTAAGCCTTATAGTTATATAGCCTTTTTATTAATATTATAGCTTATTAAGCTAACTTATAACTTCTTTAAAAAAAACTATATAATATACTTTAAATAATATATTATAGTTAATAATATACCCTTACTATTATATATAGGTATAAAGAAACTTATAGCTAAAGCTATAAATTTAATAAGTATTTTTATTATTTATATAGAAGTATTTAGTTACCTTATAAGACATTATAGTAAGTTACTTTTTTAATTATTACTACTATAATTAGTAGTATTTTTAAATATCTATTAGGCTATTAAGTAATATTTAGAAGCCTTTATTTATAAGTATATAGAGTATATATTTATTAGTAAGTTACTAATTAAAAAATAACTCTATAATATAGGTAAAAAGTTAAGTAGAGAATTTTATTTAAATTTTATAGTAAAAATTCTATTTCTATAGGTAGCATTTAAGGGTTAATAAAGATACTATAATTAATTTTAATTTAGAAAAAAATATAATAATTATAGGATATTTTTAGTTAGCTTAAAACTTTTTATAAATATTATTATAAAAAGGCTTAAAATTAATATATAGCTATAGTATTTTATAGAGGATTTATAAAAAGGAGTTATAAGTATATATAGATTTATATAAAATAGTTTATTTAGGTATTAAAAACCTAAAAAAACTTAAAGGTAGAGTAGATCTATAAGCCCCTATATGCTTATATATAGGGGTACCTATACTTAAAAAAACCTACCTAAAACACCTTATTTATACTTTTTTCTATAGGGTTCTATTAACCCCTATATATATCTTTATATACCTATAACTTTTTACCTAGAAAGGTACTTAACTAACTATTTAAGAGTAAATACTTAACTAGCTATATAAGAGTATATATATATATATAGACCTATAGCCTAATTATTATCTTTAGACTTAGGCACTAGGAACTAAATAAGCTTATTAAGGTCTATAGATAATTATAAGCTTTTAATATAAGACTATATATAAGTATATATAAATATACTATAGCTAATATTATTAAGCTTACTTATAATACCTAGTAAGGTATTACCTAAAACCTTAAGCTAATTAAGATAAATACTATAAATTATTATAAGAAAGTCTACTTCTATATAAGAAACCTTTAGCTTATATAGAGTTATAAGGCTTAGAGTACTAGTATATTTAGCTATATACTTTTATATAAATTAGTAGCTTATATATATATATATAGATTTATATAAAACTTACTAAGAGAGTAGCTACTAGTACTATTATTATAGGTATAGTTACTATATATATTATCTTTTATAAGTTAAATATAAAATATAAAGGGTTTAAGTAACTTCTAGTAATTACTATACTTATCCTTATAGTCCTTTATAATTCTATATATATATATTATAATTATATTATAATTTTATAAGTAAATATAATTAAGGTTATAATATTATATTTATTTATTATAAGTATTAGTATAAAGCTTAATTATATACTAAGGCTATTAAAGATATAAGTATATATATAAAAGTATAAACTCTTATAGGGAAATATATAATAAGAGTAGGATTATATAAGGTAATATATATCTATATACTAGAGAATATATAAGTAGTAGTGTCTATAGCTATTAGTAAAGGCCTATATAAGAGTCTATAGGTATATATATATACTTATAAAAGCCTATATAGTAATATAGGCTAGCTTAGCTAGGTATATAGGCTACTTACCTTTACTATTATCCTTAAGTAAAGCTATATTTTTAATTTTCTTAGGGATAAAAAGTAATATTATAATTAGTTATATATATATATATATATACTTATATAGTTTTTATAGGGGTTTTAATTATATTTATAGGGGCTTATATAGGGGCTATTAAAAGTATAAGGAATTATTAAGAAAGTATAAATATAACGCTAGGTATATATAAATATATACTAAAAATTATAAAAGTTAGTTAAATTTTTAAAAAAAAAAAGTAAAGTTATATAAAAAGGTATAGTTACTATAATATAACTAAGAAAAAAGATAGTAAAAAGCTACTAATTATTATTAAATATTATATACTAAGATAACTAAGTAAAAAGATATAGTATTTTAATTATAATAACTTAGAGATTTAATATTTTATAATAAAAAGGTAATAATCTATAAGGGTTATAGTATATTATAAGATTAAAGTTAAGGTAACTTATAAAAAGTAGTATAGGTATAGGGAAAAAAAGAGAAATTAAAAAGTAGTTAGTAAGTTAGAGAGATAGATAGAAGGGGGGGGGGGGGGGGGCTACCCCGCTTAATTAGCTAATTAGAAGAGGGGATTCTATTTTTATATATAGAAGTGTAGGTAATAATGTAAATTTAAGGTAGGAGGTAAGGAGGGGTGGGTGTAGCCCCTCCCTAGTTTTGACGGAGTCGGCCTTGCAGGCTGCCATACTCGGGCCCACCGACGGGCGCTTGTGGCACGCGACACGTGCCGGCAACCTAGATTGGTCCTCCGTTTTTATACTTCGCGCGTACGGATGAGTACAGAGGTCCCTCGGAGGGCGAGTCGGATGTCCCCTAGTTTGATGTGACGTCGCCGCACAGCACACAGCCAGTTGGCTGCATCGTCTGGGGCCGGCCTAGGCTGGTTAACAGCACTGATATGGCGGCTACGTGAAATAGTAGGCAAAGGGGGGGGGTTGAGTCTTGGACCAAGGTACTTGACAGACTTGACAGGGGGTGTGTTTTGGTTACCTCCGTTACCATCGTGTATATATATAGACAACCTCGGCCTCGCGTACGCCTTCGCAACAAGCCCGACGACATGACTGCCCTCGATTCCCCAGACTCCCCAGTCTCCAGGGTCATATACGGTGCATCCAGGGCCCCGAGAGCCCGGCGGCAGCCTCCCTCTCCCGATCCGAGCCAGCCGCGCCGCGCTGCACCCTCCCGGGCCAGGCCGTTGGCGCTCAACCGACACCTCTGCTCCCATCCCCTAGGTTTCTTCCGCCACCGGGCCGAGCGCGACAACGGCCGCACCAGCCGAGCGAGGTTTGGCCGGGCTCGTACGCAGTCTCGCGAGGCCAGAAACCCGTCAGACTCTGTCTCTTGCCGAGCTCCCACAGCCTCCTCAAGCAAAGCCACGTGGCTCGGTCGACGCAGCAGCTCACGACACGTCACATCCCGTCGGCAAACGACTGCTCAAGTGTTTCTTGTTATTAGGTTTGTGCTATGGACTGCAGTCTCATAACTCCCACCGGTATCTTTGCCCGGAGCACCCATGTGCGTCCCGTTGCCTGCAGAATCTCCTCTCCTCGTCTGACACAGGACCAAAAAAAGCCCGATGCAGGGTATGCTGCCGCCCTATCCCAGGGCCTTCCCCTCAACCAACGCTCAAAACGAAGACGAGCCCATGTGCGTCGTCTCATGCAGGTATCAACAGAGTCCAATGGGACTGGGTATATGTAAACTCTAGATAACAGAAGAAGAAGAAAAATAAAGAGTAGGTGGTGTGTGTGTGTGCGTGTGATGGCGGTGCGGGTATGTCGTGCTCGTGAAATTCGTCGTACAAGATTAGATGGAATGCAACACATGCCGTGATGCATATACGGCGAAACGAATGTGTAGTAGTGTGATTCGTCCGCCTTCCTAGGCTCGATGCCTATGGGCGGCTTACATCATGCCGAGCCTCGTCATGCGCTTGTTCATGCGAGGCATCGGCGGAGCAAGGCCGGCGGCTCCGGGACCCATTCTCTGCCCGCGGGGGAGGCCGACGGGTGGTCTCATGCCGGACTGGCCGTTGCTGGGGCGGCGACCGCCCTGTCCGGGACCTCCCGGAGGACCGAGACGGCCGCGCTGGTCGCCGTTGGCCATGCGCGGCGGTGGCTGCATGCGGCGCCAAGCGTCTCGCTCGCAGTACGCCTTGCCGTTCACCTCAAAGTAGCCGTTCGACAGTGACATGCCGCAGTCGCCGCATCGGAAACATCCGACGTGGTACTTGACGCGCTCCTCGTCTTCCAAGTACTGACCCTCGATGCCGCGTCCGCAGGTACCGCAGAGGCTGCCGTTGAGCTTGTGGTAGTGGAGTTCACAGTAAGGCCTGTCGTTGTGGACGTAAAACTCGGCCGAGGTGAAGGGCTCCCGGCAGGTCGTGCACACAAAACAGGCCTTGTGGTAGCGTCCAGTCAAGCGGCCGTCGGCGGAAGAGATGCTCTTGCCCTTGATGGCGTCGCCACAAGACTTGCAGTTCCCTCGGGAGGGGCGGTTGCGGGGTGGTGACGAAACGCTCGGCGCATCGCTGGGCTGGCGCTGGTGCTGGTTGCGACGGTCCATCGGTTCGCGGGGGTTGTAATTGTAGTCTGGCGTCGCCAATGGCGATCTCGCACGCTGCCGAGGGGCTTGAACTGCAGGGTCGTCTCGGAGATCCACAGGGGGCGGCGGTGCACGCCGGGAGGGATACAAATCAGTCGGGGATTTCGACAGAGGCGGCGGCGGCGGCGCGGCATCTGCCGCCGGGATCTGCATGGCAGCCATCGATGACTCGATGTCGTTCATCAAGTTGTCAAAACTGCTCACGTCGGACGGCTTGCGGCGCGGACGCGGCGGGTTTGCTGGGCTAGACTGTGAGCTGCTCTGAGAGCTGGCCTGGCGGCCGTGGCTGAACAAGGAGGCCCCAGACGACGTTGAAGCCGAAGGCGTGTGATACGGGTTCGAGGCACCAAACTCGCTGGCCAGGTCGACGGGCGACGTCCCGTCCCTCCCAGCCGTGTTCGGACGTAAAAGACTCCTTCTCGGAGGCGGCGGCCTCGACGTATCCGGGCCCATCGAAACCTTTCTCTCGTGCTCGCGCCCGCTGGGCTCCCCCATCAGCAGCCTGTCCGGGCGGACGCCGGGCGCCGAAGGGGTCCTCGAAGGCATCTCGCCGGGCTCGTTGGGACGGGGGAAGGTGCCGGCTCGTCCGACAAATGTTTCGGGCTCAAACTCGTCCGGCATCGTTCCTGGGGGGCCGAACCCTCCGTAGCCGTTCTTCATCGGCGGCCTCGGCGGCGCAATGCCGCCGCCGCCGTTACTGCTCGCAGAAGACATGAAGGAGTGGTTGGATGCCGACGTTAGCGGCCGGTCGCTCGTGACGTTGTCCTCGGGCGTCAGCGAGGGCTGTCGGCTCGGGGCAAAAGCGTTCTTGGCAGCGGCACGCGCTCCAGGCCTATTGCCTATCTCAAAGGGCCCGGGCGCGATCGTGTTCATACGTTGAAGGAGGCTCGGCGCCTGCTTCTTCTGCTCGTTCGGGTACATCTGGTCGGACCCGAAGTCTTCCCCATCGTCGAATCCCCATAACCCCCAGGACGTCGAGATTGCTGGTTCGAGTTGTAATCATTTGCGATCTGCGGTTGGAAGTAGTCGTCTGACCGGCCAGCGGCCTGGCTGTTGGGAGTTTTGGGTGAGATGCTGATTGAGCCGGTTGATGTGCTTATTGGTGTGAGCTGGCCTTGCCGCGAGAATGGAAGATCTGATCCAGTTAGCCGAGGATATACCATATGAAGGGTGCAACAGGGGGAGGGGGGAATCGGCAACGTACTTGCGGCACTGGTATCCAGCGTAGGCGGCGGCATGCGCCCATACTTGTTGTTATTGTTGTTGCTGTTGTTATTGTTGGTGTCGTCGCGAGGGGACGGTTGGTCGTATGAGTCTATGCTGTCTGGGCGAGCTGGCGGCGGTGATGCTGTGGCGCGCGTTAGCTCTCATGCGTCGTCTCGATACGAGTTTGGGCGTGGGCCAACAAACGTTCTTCACCTGGGCCGGTGCATATGTGCTCGCCCATCATGGAGATTTCAACCTGGCGGCCGCATGACGAGCATTTGATGGTCGGCATGAAGGTCGACTCTCGTGGGAGAGCCATGTTGAGCGGGAGTCTCGTCGGGGGACCTTTGGTGAGACGTCCAAAGCTCTCGTGGTGTCTACTAGGAGTGAGTGGTCGGTGTTTCCAGGCACATTGGAGACGGCATCAAGCAGGAATGGGTGGGCACGAGGTGCGGAGAATAGGCGGGAAAGGGCGGGAGGCAGATGTAAGCGCAGAGTTGCAACTGGGACGAAGCGGTTCTTGACTGCTTCTGGAAAGGGCGAGGGTGAGGCGGGCTGACGTTTTCGGCGGAAGCTTAAGAGAGTGAGTGATAGGGCGGACGCACGATCGAGGTATGTTTCCCAGGACCAGGATCGGAAACTAAGTGGATTGGGATGCGACGGTGTCGTGGAAGGTTGGGAAACCCCCTGTTGCAGGTTGAGGGAGGAGACGGGCGCGAGCGTGAGGGTCGAGAGCGTGAGGGTCGAGAGCGTGAGGGTCGAGAGCGAGGGCGCGTGACCAGGCGGTGTCTGGAGGGACTCTTCTGAGGTCGGGCAGAGTCCCGGGATCTTGGTTGGTGTAGCAGTTGGTGTAGAAAGTACAGACAGAGTGCGCAGTAAGGATGCAGTGATGGAGCGTGTTTTGGGCGAGGCACAGATGTCGGGAAACACGGGCTCAGCGGAAACGAGACAGGGTGGTCGCTTGAAGATGTTGCGATTCGTGTCTCGAAGTTGGGAAAGAGGGTGGTGGTGGAGGATTTGGGGCGAGAAGGACTCGTCTCTGGAAGCAAAACCCCCCTGTCGGCGGTGTGGGTGGTTAGAGAAGTCAAGTAAGCACAGACATTGGAGAAAACCCCTGGCGGGCCTGTCCGGGCGATGGGTACGAAGTACCAGGATGAGGCTGGCGGTTGATGAGCATCGAGCAGGGAAGCTGCATCAATAGATTGGAATACCGATGGACGACGTGCTGCGTGCCGCTGCTGCCACCTATTACGACTGCGTACCTAGGGAGGTAGGTATTCAGGTATGCGTACCAAGTATATTCGGTCGTAGGGATATAACAGAGGTCGGTCGGATGGCTGCGGCTGTCGTCTACGAATGGCCGTAGGTACTTTGTCCGGTCGCAGAGCAGGCGTGATGTACGGATTTGCGGTGATTTGCAGCCCTTGCACGTTGCTTAGGGTTTAGGCAAAAGGGTCCATGTCGAGGATCAATCATGAAGGTTCTCTCGGTCGGGTCGAATTGCGCAAGGAGCAGACTGTTTGACCTGCGACAGATGGGGCAGAAGCGATCGAGGACAGGAAGAAAAGACTGGAAGAAGACGTGCGAGACGAAGCGACGGTGGACCCGCCCCTTGGGCGTTATTATTATTGCCTCGCTCGCAAAGACGCCCCTTTCCCTTTCCCTTTCCCTTTCCCTCCCCTTGCTCCTTCCTCCTCCAACGTGCGTGCATTTGCATTGCATTTTAGCTGGCCTTGTCCGCATTGGGAAGCACCTTCCCTTCCGACCACGCTCATTAATTGCCAATTCGTACCTACCAGAACTCTCTGTAGGTTACGGAGAGGAGACTTCTGAGCCGCAGCAGGCACACCGCATTCTGAGGGTGGGGGAGGGGGATGAGGCAAGCATGGGGGGGGTCCACTGCCTTGCCCAGTTCGTTTCAAAGTTGCCTGCCCAGCAACATAGCATTTGTACGTACGGACATATAGGTATATAATACAGAGAGTATCCATACGGATACCGAGTATAGTACGATGTAGGAATGCCCTGAAGCGAATAATCTATGCATTGCGAATGGCGGTACAAGGTATCGATGCATCTCTCTCTCTCTGTGGCCTGCTGGCATGCGAATCAGCGTCGCACGCAAGCCGAGAACCGCGACAATTCGGACAATTCTCCATGGGCTGGGTGCACTGCAGGTAAAGCCGCGGTGCGACAATTGGGCAGGTCAGGTCGATCGGGATTCCTCGCAGTACCACGGTGCAGAGCTATTTGAGTATTTCATGGATACCTGGAAATAAATTAGGTTGGTTCATGTAAAACAAACCCGACCCATCCGTTTAGTCATTGCACACCCTACGGCGTACATGGCGCATGCGGTCCATAATTAGGACTCGGCATGACAGACAGCCTTTTCGGAATCCGGCGAGGTGTGATGCCAAAGCCGTCAGTCAGGTGGCAGCGACGGGAGGGCCGAACGGAGAGAAACGGAGCAAGGGCAAGGAAGGGGAGGGGAAGGAGAAGGGGAGGAGGGGAGGAAGGGGAAGAAGGGGAAGAAGGGGAAGCAAGAGGAAGGCGAGGAGAAGGCAAGGAAGATGATGGAAGCGAATGGGACGTGGATGTGGTTGTGTCTATCCATCTCTGAGAGAGGACGGACGAGTACTCGTACTCGGTAGGTAACCACGAACGGCGTCGCCCAAAAACGGTTCATCGCCCCGGGGCCTACTCGTAATTCTCATCTTACTCACCCCACCTTTTTTCCCCGGTTCCTTCCCTATGTACGCAGAAGACTCCTATCTACGTAGTACGTACATAGTAGTATCTAGGTAGGCAGGTACGGATACCTAGATAGGCAATGTCTCGTACGGCAGTCGCAACGTAACCGGCGCACTTGCCAGTCAAGTTGGAGGGCCGGGTACTTGGCAGGGGACGAGTGTGGGGACATGGCCGCCGGTCCCCAGAAGGCTATCGCTGCTAGTCGCCTCCAACGACGAGCCGAGTCCCACCCGGGTCTGGTCTGGTCTGGGCTTCCACTTCCGTGAGAGGCGGCTTTTGCTTTGCTTTACGGAGTATTTGCATTGCGTTGCAGAGGCGAGTGCAACGGGGTGCATGCGATTCCGCGTCCCGCTTCGGGAGCAACTGCCTTTTGGACATATTTGCGATTAAGCCTCCGACTGCTACTGCAACACAAAAACAACAACAGCAACAACAACAACAACAACAAGAAAAAACTCCGTCTTCTGGACCCGCACTTGCATTGCCGCGCTTTTAGCGGCTTTACTACGGATACGTTGGGTGCCTGGGTGCCTGGGTGCCTGGGGTACGAACACATACTAGATAGGTAGGTACGTACACGCATACATCACCGCTAGTCCAATAATCGTCATCCTTCGCTCCCGTCAGACTTGTTGTCACCACTCAACTGTCGTTGGCCAAGCCGTCGCGTCGCATTCCTCCAGCCTTTCTGCAACCTCTGCTCCGTACAACACCCCCGTCCCCGAAAGACAAGAAGAAGAAGACGAAGAAAAAGGCCAATAAAACAACATATCCATCTTGTTTCTCATGCGCCGATAATCCCCTCACTAACCGTCTCAGCCGTCGTGGAGCCAACCCGTCATCGTTGAAACCCCGGTGGGTAGATGATGGTCTTCTAACTGGAACCTCGTCATCTCTCTTGCTAAAAACTAATAACAAGCCGCCCCCTCTCTCCAACCCCCGGCGGTCGGGTCAGGCTCAGGCTGCATGCACCGCCGACGCCAGACTCGCCCGACGAGTAAATACCACCGAAGACACCCGAGACAAGTGGCGGCCCACGACCGGGCATGGCATGGCATCGCATTGCGTCGCAGCGAATGTGGCCGCATGCATTGTCCGTCTGGGTGGGTTCCGGAGGAGGGCCAAGTCGGCATTGGGAGACTGCGACAGCGAGTCCCGATGCCAATCCAATGTCAATGCCACCAATTTACCTGCCGTCCCCAGTGTTGCACAACTCTGCTCTTATGCTTCACCTTCCCTTTGCATAGGTGCGTCATCGGTACGTCGACGACGTCTCCCGGGCGCCTGACTCTTGGCCAGACCCTTGGTCAGACCCTACTTGGCCCAGCGCGAAGCCAAACAGGCCACAGGCCACAGGTCGCAGGTCACAGGTCACAGGTCCAGCTCTCCGGTGCGGTCGGCGTTACTGTTCGCCCTCGGACTAGGTGGTGCAAAACGCAAGAAAACGGCAAAAGGCCGTCTTTGCATCTCATCCAACCGATTGCAGGCCCGGTCATTCTGCTCTGACCACCCACCCAGTTCTTGCGACCCCTGGCCTAGTCTGCCTCCTATCCCAAAAAAGAAGAAGGGGGGGGAGGGAAATAGAAAAAAAGAGGTCCCCTGTCCGGTCACTGGCTGATCGTTAGCCTCTGTGCTATTTTCTCTTCAGCAAACTCAATATCATCAAGCCTAGTCCAGCGCCGAATCAAGATGCGCGAAAGCTTGACGGTCGAGGGTTTTTTTTCTTTCTCTTTTTTCCACTCCAGGCCGCGGTGGAGGTTCATCACAGTCTTATCCCGATAAACCACCACCCCCCCTCATTGATCATCGTCTGACAGATCAGATCCTCCCCACGGCGGCAAATGAGACGGGCCTAGCAGACCTAGGTACCATTGGTGGACGTCGACGATTTCTCGTGGAATCGGGGGCCAAGGGGGGGGGGGCGGGCTACCACTAGTTGGACGCCGTGCACGACATTGATGCTTCGTTCTGAAATTGCACTTGGCCGCCCACCAGTGAGTTCCCCCCCTCCCCCGCGCGTCCGTGTCCGTCCACGGCCTAGTCATTTGGGGATCCCTCTCCGATCTGGTCAAGCGGAAGTTACTTGATCCGTCCGATGACCTGCAGATCGCCTCAATTGGGAAGCACGGCAGACCGTTGGTACTGTAAACCTCGTGCCCGGGTTCTATCGGGCAATAGCGCCAACGCCGGCGCACGTCAAATCTCAAACGCCCACCACTCATCCGTTTACCCAACCCAAGGGCCCGGTGTACCTATGACACAATCCGAGACCTGTCACCACCTCGGCCTTTTCTCTCTCTCTTCCTGGAAGACGTCGCAGAGCCTGCGTGACCTGTTGCTTCGTTTCCACAGGAACCTACCAGAGACTGCAGCGCCGCGCCCACGGGGTGGGGGGGTGCGACCTTCAGGTGAGCACACCGATGCTGTCAGCGGCGTAGTCTTGCGCGATAGGCCACCGCTCGTCGCCGGCGCAGCCAGCATATCTCGCCCGCTGATGAGCATCTCCAATCGACCCGGCAATTCGCTGACTTTGTCACTTATTCGCCCCCCCCCTTTTACTACGTAGTCCCCCATATCAGCTGCCCCGAAAGGTATGCAGGCCCAGCCATTGCGGCATCCGCAACGAGGAAGCTTGGAAGCCATCGCATTGTTGTCGCATCCCGGGCGGCCGTCTCGCACCTCGTGTTTCCGTGGCGCCGCGCCGCTTTTCGCATGAAATGGTGAATCTCACCCCCCCCCCCCCCCCTCGTTGGTCGCCCACTGTCCCAGTGTCCCCAATCCCAAGAACTTTGGATCGCCGAACCTGCGACCGTGACAAGCTGATCGATCACCCGTGCCTCCATGCGAGAAAAAAAAGAGAGAGAGAGAGATGGCCCAATCGTAACTGACTCGACGCATGGCCCCAAACATGGGGGGATGAGCCTTGGTGACTGATCTACGTTGTATCAAAAATGAAAATGAAAAAAAAAAGGATGACAAAGAAGGGGAGGTGCAATGAGACGAGGTTCGCCTCAGGCCGAAAAAAAGAAGATTGTCGACGTTGGCCTGATTCGAACAGACGCTCCCGAAGGAACAAGATTTCTAGTCTTGCGCATTAGACCACTCTGCCACAACGCCGTCGCTCATTGGATACTGTCCACTGCGGAATTTGCACAAGAAGTATCTTGGCTTCATTGGCGGAGCTCCGGAACCCACTCCTTGCCCGCCGTGCGTGGGGGGCGGCGGCGGCGGCGGCGGCGACAGCGGGCGGACGGACGGACGGAGGATGGAGCAACAACACAACCACCCGTCGTTTCCAACCTCATCAGCAACAGCTTTTTTTTTGTTGTTTTTCGTCTCAATAGCATCGAACCACGACTGAGCGTGAACCTTGTCCGTCCGTCTTTTTACACATTTTGCTTGCTGATTCGTGATGATGTAATATTTAGTCTTTTTTTTTTTTACCTTTTCAATTTCCCCCAACCCTGCCGTGCCTACTCGCGCATCAACCTTTTTTTCATTCCCGGGATACGTTGCCCTCGCGCCCTCAGTTCGTGGAGGGGTGGGGGGGATAAGAGTCTTGAGAAAAACTTTGGATGCTGAGGGTCTTTGGGTGAAATGAATGGGGTGATGGGATGCTAAAAGGTCGGGGCGCTTGGCTTTTCTTTTTTTTTAGTTATTTTGTTTAGTCTTTGCGCTTTTTCGTCTGCTACTGCGTGCGCGGATGCACTGAGTTGAGGTTGACGCCCACCCCCCCAAAGTGATGATGACGATGCTGATGATGATGAGTAGAGCGTCCTCGTCTCATCTCCCCCCATCCGTCCGTCCCCCCGTCCTGACTCGATCGAGGCGAAGCCGGGCCTCTTCGCGGCTGTTGCTTCGGCCACCGGCCCGCCGCACCCTCCCCTATTTTCCCCTTTTTGACCGTGACGCCCGACTGGAATGTCCCTCCCCCCCCCCCTTTTACTCGAAGAACGCTCGATCCCTAATCAATGGCATGCCCCCCCCTTTCCCCGCGCGCGAGATGCTCCCGATCGGAATTTGAGAAGAAAAAGGCCCCTTGGCCGGGATCGGATGGCGGGAGGGCATTCCAGTCGGACGAGCAGCCCCTGCCTGGGAGGGGAGGGGGGGCGGCGGCGAATGCAGCATTCCCTCCCGATGACTCGGGTGAAGGACTCGGGAAGAGCTGCAGTGTCTCGGGGCGTGCTTTTGTCTTTTGCTGTTGAGACATTTGTAAAATGAAAAAATGAAAAAAGATTGTGCGCGTCGGCGGGTGCAACGGGGAGGGAGGGCCGGGTCGGTTGAGATCGCTAGGCTGCGTTGGGGTTTCTGTCATCGCTGGAGACATGGCTCGCGCTGAGACGACGACCGGGGGATCAACCACCACCACCACCACCACCTCGACGACGAACGAGCGTGTCGATACGCCCCCCCGGCCCTTTCAGGGAGGCAAGTAACTTTCTGGACGGGTGTGTAAGAGGACTGGGATCCCGGAGGGGTAGGCCTGAGTCTTGCAAAGTCCCCCCCCTTTTTAGTTAGTAACCCGCATCCGGCCTCTCCCTTGGTGGACCGTAAAGTTGAGACAATGCGGTTGCTGTGACTCGGGATGCTCTCCTGCCGTGCAAGGTGGGCGCGGGCAGTTGGCATTCTCTCGATGGCGGGAGGGAGGGGCCGGCCGGCCAGAGGCGGGAGCAACGGGCTTTCGTCGCAGATGCGCGCGGCTGCTCGGTTGCTCTTGTCGAGCTTGGCTACGCCTACATGGCGGGGCAGGGCAACTCGTGATGACGGGGGACGATACGGCCTTTGAGGGCCCCCCGATACCAGAGCCCGCGAAGGCCACGACTGGGCGGGTACGTGGGCGCCCGGGGAGACGCGGCGGGAAAGGAACCCCGGTCCCGCGCACATGCGCGCACACATGAACCCTCGGACACGTGCGGGCACGACCGGGACGGACATCGCTGGGCCGGTAAAGCAAGACGCCCGATGAACGCCTCGCCCCCTCCCCCCCCCCCGCGGAAGGAAATCGGGGTTTCCTCCGCCCCGTCCAACACCACTTCTCCGCGGGGGTGTGTGGTGGACGCGGGACTTTTTTAAGTTTTTTGATTCGAACGTATTGGTGAGAGCTTCGCGCAGTTGGTTGGTTGCTTCGGAAGGCTGTAGCAGGAACAAAAAGTCTGTGGGGGGTCGACACTGTCGACGTCCGCGGCCGCAAATAGAAACATGTTTTTTCATTCTTTTTTTTTCATTCTTTTCTTTTCCTTTCTGCGCATCTCCACTGGGGAGGGCATCTCGAACTCATCCCGGCCATGTCGGGAGAAGAAGCAAAAAGGAAAGACCTCTGGCTTACACCCGGGGGGTTGGGGGGGTTGATATGACCCATCCTGCGTGTGCGGTTATAACCAGGATGGTCTCCATAGAACCTGGATCGGACGCTGCCGTACTACGTCCGAGTGTGGCACCCCTCGGCCAAACTGTGAGGGCTCCTTGGAAGATGATCAGTTTCGGAGCAACGCGGGTTCTGGTTCGCGCCCGCACCCGTCCCTGGTTGCTGTTGGCCCCGGAGCGGGACCGGGACGCTGTCCGGCGACGATTGCCAACGCCGCGCAAGCGCGCAGGCTCGGGCCTTGACGGCAGAGACTACGGGGTTGCGCGAGGGACCAAGTCGTTGCGGCTCCCGGAATACTCGAAGCCGGGAAACCGCGGCAATGCCAGGCACGAGGAAACCGCGGATCGGTTGGTCCGGGCGACGCCGGTGTGCGATCTTGGCGAGAAGCCTTGTGGCAAGCGCAACGCCTCGTGCCGGCCGCGGTAGTGCCGGGCCGGATGCGCGGGGCCGCAGTGCGCCCGGGGCTGCGGAAGTGCTTACGGCGGCGGCATGTCTTCAGGCCTGCAATATCTACGCTCCCGCAGCCGTGGAGACGTCGGAGCCTTTGCCGGCCCTGGCCCAGATGGGGAGTCTGTCTCGGCGAATGGGGCTCTCCCAGCATCCTCCATAGCCGTACGCAGGTCCGTTCTTGAAAGCAAGCTCGCCGTCTCTTTCTCGCCGGGCCCCATGTGGCCACGGGACCCAGTCCTCGCCGTGGCTGGGCCGGCCTGGCCTGGCCTGGCCGCGCTTCGCTTTCTTCGGCCAGGCTGTTGTTGTCAGCCGGCTTTCTTCCCTCTTCGTGTCGGGAGACTGCGATGCACGTCGGGTTCGTCAGCTCCACGACTGCCATGAAAAAGCGCCGCCCCGTTCAAGATCCCGCCGAGGCTCTGTTCGAGCTTTCGCCCCGAGGGAGCCAACCAAATGAACCGTCTCCGGGTGCAGGCGGATGCCCTCCGGGCCACCCACCTCCAGCTCGCCCCTCGGGGGCAAGAGCGCCAGTGTCGCCGCGCAAGTTTTCCCTTGACATGTTCACGAAAGACTTTGTCAACAGGGTTCCTTTTCTAAGGCTCGCGAACCGGCACAGGGGCATTAGGCCGAGCAGATCGAGGCGAAGGAGGAGGATGTGCAGGGGCAGCAGCAGGACGACGCCATGAAGCAGCAGCTTGTGGCGGGTCAATCCCCGAAACAACAGCCGCAAAGGGGGCACTGTTCACCTCGATCGGTTTACCGGACAGGAACTGTCCCTGCCCATGCTGCTGTTGCAGCTCGTTGCGCTCCATCTCCTCCTGGGGAAGGCAAGGCAGATGTGAGCCGGTTCCGCCGGTCATCCCACTACCGGCGACTGCTGTAGCCGCCGCCACCGCCGTTCCGGTTCCGAGATATGGTGTGTGTGTGTGTGTGTGTGTGTGTGTGTGTGTGCGGGGTGGGGGGTGCTGGATGTACTTGGACTGAATGGCAGACGGCTGGAAGCCAGGTGCGGACCCAAAGTCCTGGGCAATCTCACGGACCCGTGAAGATTGCAGAGATAATGACGCGATGAGGGAGACAACGTCTGCTCTGTCCAAGTTGATGTTCTTTGACTACGGGTCTCCTGCTCCCTGTCAATGCTATAAAACGGAGAACAAGGTCGGCCAAGAGAGTCTTGGGAATGACAACTGGGGACTGGGTCTGGCGGGAAGGGATGGCTTGGGTTGAGTGCACACGACGCCCCCAGAGCGAAGTATTCCAACTCGGAAGCAAATGCGTAGAAGGGCCCCGAAGCCCCTGACAATCTGCCAGCCCCGGACCAGGACTCATTGTCGAACGAGGACTCAATGTCGGCCGGAGAGTTCGTTGTGATGTCGGGAGAACTGTTTCCCTGCTGTTCCTTGCCATGATGAGGCTTGCCAATAGGGAACCGTCATGTGCTCGAAAGCAGCAGCCCCGCCCTCTGCCAAACTCAGATCCAACTACAAGTCTTTGCACGCGGACTTGGCCCCCCCCCCCCCCCCCCGGTGCCCTGCGCCTCGAGCAGGTGATAACCTACGCCGCTTGCTGCAGTACTGTTTTCAATTGGGCGAGTGCCTTTTCTACAGCCTAGAGATTTCATGGCAAAAAGGCCGAAGTCAGCCGACGCAAAAGCCGTCGCAGCTCCAACAGGCAATGCTCCCCTTGGAGTAGTAGACCGGCCATCATTGGGATGTTCTAATACAAATGTTGAACGCTCACGAGTGGAAGGGCAGCGAGGATAGTGGTATAAAAAAAACTAATGCCAAGGCAGGGATTCTAACCTGGGACCTTGCTCGCGTTTGCTCCAGCCTCCAGGGGCTGCGCGATTGGGTAGAACAGGCTCTACCACTATCCATCTCTCTCTCTCTCTCTCTCTCTCTCTCTCTCTTCGTGAGAACGGTCACTCCCAGAAGTCCACCAGGCTTCCCGCAAACTCCCCTCCCTCTTCGAGTACATCAACCTCTACGGCATTCAACCCAAGCGAGTCACCATCCAGTCCAAGGACATTCGGCATCCCACACACACACACAATGCCCGGGGCCGTAACCGAAACGGAGGAGGTGGTTACCAAGGCCTCCCCACCCCTCGCAACTTGTTGGACCTAAGTACTTAGTAGTCGTGCTGCAGGATAACGTTATTTGACATGGACACCTGGTGGAACAATCAGTGGAACTGGATCCAGAAGCTGGATTACTGAGTAGATATCCGGCCGCGCGCCACGACCAGCGCGTAATATGTCTTTCCTGATATACCTCATCGCAAGACACTTTGCTAATAATTGCTAGGCCCAGAACCTCGCCTGCGAGGCCGGTCTGTACTACCTCCCCCTCCCACTGCCCTCGAGGCAGTATTTGCAGCCCGGCCAGCAGCAGCAACAGCACCAGGCCGAGAAGGCCAAGGTCAAGAAGGAGTAAGAGGAAGAGTAGGATGAAAAGAAAAAGGGATAGAAGAGAATGGGGGAAAAGGCTTCACAAGGCACCTCTGCTCAAACCACTTCAGACTGGCCTTTGGTAAAGACGGAGGCACCTCTTCTTGAGCACCTCTGGTCGAACACTGGTTCTCCACCATCCGTTTACGGCCGTTCTCTCAATGTAGTTACGGAAATGTTCATACCCCCGCCCTCCAGGTATTGTTCTCAGGGCTGGAGTTGAGATGGCTGCGCTGTCGAACGATGTCTCTTATCGTACAGACACGTGGACTGCCCGGAGAGTGTCGATGATCGCCATCTGGAGGAAACAGTATCGGCACAGAGTGCTACCGAACAAATACGGCGCAGAGCTCTTGGTGTCGATCCAAACAAAGAGCATGCCCATTAGCCCGTCTCCGTCTCGGACAAGCCCGTGCAGGCGGCAGATCCGTGATTCATGGGGGGGGGGGGGTAATTCGCGCCATGGCGATTTCTTTCAGCCTCGTGAGCTCCTTCGCATGCGCCGGGCCGAATGAGAGCCCAGAACGTTTGAAGTAGCATCCGATCCCACCATCCACAATAACCTTGCTTGGTCGTTTGATCAACACGTCTTCTGAGCGGTTGTGCATTATCTCGACATCCGACGGGTGGTAGGACTTGGCCCACTGGTCGGGGTCTGTGACGATGGCGTCCTCTACGACCAGAGCCGGGTCGGCCCAGCCGTGTTCCCGAGTCTCCGCCTCGTGCGGGCGCGGGACTTCGTCAGCGGCATCGAGACCGCAGACAAAGTGCGGGGGGAAAGAGATACCAGGACAGAGTCGGCCAGCCGTCGTCGGGAATCGTCGAAGACGACGGCGCCAACCGGGCGACGAGAGGCGCAAACCAGCTCTGACAGCCGGTCGTAAGCATCATCTGCGTAGAAACCGTCCTGCTCTTCTTCTCCGGACCGCAGCAGGTGTAGGCACTTGAAGTACTGGGCCACGAGCTCGGGCGGTTGATGAAGGCGCGACGGGGAGATTGTGCGATAGGAGCTCGTCCGTTGTTGGTTTCGTATGATGAGGTCGCAGTCGTCTTCGGCTTCGTGTACCTGCCATCGAGCGATATCGTAGAGTGGTGGATTCGCCATGCCGATTGTCGTGCGGTTAGTCGGAACGCAGATGGGAGAATCCGGCTGCGTTCTTGGTCCGCGTGCGTTGTTGGACCCGACTTGCGCAGGCTTGTAAGCGAGTATTATTGCACCAGCACCGGATGTTTGCCCGCGACTTGGAGCATAGTCAGAACTTGGAGAAGAACAAGCACAGCCATCACCACTTTACAGACCGCAGGGGAGGTCCAGGTTGGAAACCCAGCTCTTGACGGAAAAGCTCGCGTCAAGCCGTCTTGCTCGGTTTGCAACACTTTCGCCGCCATCGTCACGCAAATCAAGCCTCATTAGCAAGATAGGCTTTCCAGGCAAGCCATAGGATTTGAATTTTCTCATCATGGTAATCGCATGCCATCTAAGCCCGCCCGCCCACGGCCTAGACGCGGGCGACAGCCACGATGCCGTGCGACGCACTCCCAACAAGCGTTCCGGATCCCGTCAACGCAGTATCTCCATCGCGGCTTCCAGGTCCTGGATCTCCTTCTTCAGCCTCTCCCTGCGGTCCCTCGTCCGACGGGACTCCCCCGCCAGGGCGAGCAGCTTCTCCGGATCGAGGCAGAGGACCCACTGCTCCGAAAACAGCCGGAGGGGGCTCTCGGGGCCGGCGAGCAGCTTGTAGTCGACCGCCTGGCTGAAGACGTTATCGACGAATCGTTTGTAAGCGACTTTATAGTAGGCCTCGAGGGTGTCGTGGATGGTCTCGGTCGCGTGCGCCGCGTTGCTCTTGTCCGTGACCGCGTCCGGGACGTCGCTCAGGTTGACGACCAGGCTGCTCCTCCCGTTGGAGCTCCCGAGCCGGGCCTTGGGACGCAGCGTCTCCATGATCCGGGAGCCGTAGCTCCTCTGCCGGTTGTGGTTGAAGTAGTGGTTCAGCGTGTACGGCTTCAGCCGCCGCTCGACGTCGACCAGCAGGGTCGCCTGGTCTATGCCGCCCTGGTACTTTGCGCGGAGGTCGTCCAGGATGGCGGCCGAGACGCTCTGGAGCACCTGGGCGTCTGCGCACACGACCTCCAGCGCCGCCAGGACGAAGCGGTGGACGACGAGGATGATCCTGCTGAGGTACTGCCTCGTCATCTTCTCCCACTTGGCCGATTGCTCCCGAAAGACGCTCGGGAGAACGCCGTGGCCGAGAGAGCCCAGGTCAAGACCGCGGGACCGGCGGTGAACGGCCGCAATCCACTCCATGATGCCCTGTTTTGGAGGGTCAACAGACCAGTCTGTGACGAGGATGCTGTCGAGGTCAGGAAACGCCCCGGGGGTAGGAATGTCAAATGTGTCGAGCCGGGTGATGCTGCCATCATCTCCACTTTCCTTCTCCGCCTCGTCGCCGTCGTCGTCGTCGCCCTCCTCTTCATAATAGACGGGGCTCGGAGGATCGGCCACTTCCACCGGAGCCTGCGTCTCCGACTCAAAGAGGTACGTGCGGGAAAACTTGTCGAAATCCGTGTTGAACTGCTCCGTCGTGTTGACGACGGTTGTGATGAGCCGCAGCGCGCTGCTGTCAAACGCCGAATGCGCCGAGTAGTTTGCATCCAGCGCGTCGCGGACCAGGGCCTGGAACCTGCCCGCGATGCCAACGAGGTACTGCTGCTGCTCACGCTCCGTCTGGCGAGGCGCGCCGAGGTCCTTGAGCCTCTTCTCTGCGCCTGCCAGCTTCTGCCGCGTCTCGCTGCGGAGCTCGGGGAACGCGCGGTCGGTGATCTCGCCGAGCAGCTCCTCCAGCCGTTCCCTCAGCGAAGACGTGCCGACCCGGTCTCTCGGGAGGGTGTTCCAGGGGCCTTCTAGGAAGATGGCCTCGCGCTCCTGGAGAGCGGCCGAGGCATTGTCCTCGTCGCCGTGGTCGTCGCCCCCGCGGTTCGCAATCACATGGTAACCGAGCTTGAGGGGCTTCCGCTTGCCTTCTACCAAGTTCACCACGGCGAGCCTGGCCGTTCGCTCGGGCAGCAGATCGGCCTTGGTGAGGATCCCGAGCGTTCGGTCGCCGGCCGGATCTGCCTCCTCTGCAAGGGTCAGGATCTCCTGGGTGGCGACGTCGACGTTGCTGGGCAGGACGGCGAGAATGACGGTCCGGCTGTTTTTGATATACCTCTTGACCATGTCCTTGACAAGTCCTTTGTCTTTATTGGTGGTGACGCCCTCGGTGGTAGTGCGGAAGATGCCAGGCACGTCGATGATGGTAAGGTAGTCTTCGTTCGGGCCGCATTTCTCGATTTTCAGTATGTCCTCTGAAAAGGTGTTTTCGCCAGCCGGGTTCGAAACGGTTCTGATGCCCATGATGGCGTTGGCCTGGAGCGGCGGTAAGACGAAGGCCATTCATTCATTCCGCTCGCGTTGATCAACGTTACCTCTGCCAAAACGTCGGGAAACTCGGCGCGAAGCTGCGCCGTCGTCTGCACCTGCCTGCGGTACGACTCGAGCTTTCTCTGGTGATCTTTCGACGCATGCGGCCCAGGAATGATGGCGATGTCGATCCGCTGTTGCGCCTCGCGGCGATGCGTGATCTGTGTGGCATATCGGGTGCAGAGTTCCTGGCCGCGAGGGAAGGGGATCCCCGTCAGGCTCTCCAGCAACGACGACTTGCCCGAGCTTTGATCGCCCACGGCCACGAGCTGCGGCAGAGGTAGGTAGACCCCAATGTTCCTCTCACGGAGTCGATCGATTATCTGGAGCCGGCCCGGGCTCGTGAGGGGGGAGTGCTGGTCGGTGGGCTCGGAAGACATGGCGGCGGGCTGAAGGGGTGCAAAACAAGAGATCTTTGGGCAGATGAAGGACGGAGTAAAGGAGGACCGAGCGAAGGAAGAGACCGGGTTTATCTATCTGAAGTGAGAGCCGATGCCTGCTCTGGAGGCATCCGCTGTATGGATGGCCTCCCGCAGCATGGATGGCCTCCCGCAGCATGGATGGCCTCCCGCAGCAACGCCACGGTTAGAATCTTTTATGAAGATGGGCATGGATGCAGCGCCCACCAACTGACAGGGCCACTGCCAAGCCGCTGCGGAGGTATGCAGGAGGCCGTGCAAATCGGACGAGGGCAACAGTCACAATTGGCTTGCTGTATTAACGACCCCTGCTTGAGAGTGATGCTAGATAGTAAGGGGTGACTTTGGCTTGTGAGCAAGTGGCTCGTAGGCTACCGATGCCTGTGAAGCCTGACGGACATGACGGACAGGTCTGCGCGAAGAAACCCACCAGACCGCTGCGTCTAATGAAGATGCCCAAGCTGATTTGCTATTGATACCTATGTTGGAACCGGCCGCACGTTTTCTAAGCGCTTGCCAGACGCAGACACTCCGGCCATTGTTAGAACGCCGAGTTCCCTTTACCAAGGAACAGCTAACTAGGCTCCGCAAACGTGCGACACAAAGCTCAACAGCACAGTCAGGTTTGCTTGATGATATCTTCGCACAAGGCCTGGCCCTCTCTCAGGCCAAGGCGCTCCAGCTCCATGGAGGCCCGCCTCAAATAACCCAAACCGCTACTCGAGTGCACGCGAAGCATCGACTTGCCAGTCGCCCCGCAAACTCCGTCGTCAAACGTGGCGGGTCTGTTCCTCTCCACCCGCTCGGAATCCCATTGCAGCTCTCTGACCACGGCGAGAATTCGGTCTGCCGTCGGGCCGTGGTTTGCGAGGCAGAGCTCGCTGAAGGCGTACTTCAGATATGTGAACGCCGCCTCGTGCTCGGGAATCATGGTAGGAGGCTCGACTGTTCAGAGGGGCTGGCGTGCAATGTTTTGATATAACGAGGAGAAGTTGAAACCGGCCCTGTACTGTTGAAGCCTTTTTGTGGTGAGATTGGGATCTGGATTGGGCTTCTTGGTCCCGTTACCCGACAAATTCTGTCATGCTGTGATGAAAACTTGAAGTCGTTGGGGGGGGGGGGGGGGGGGGGGGGAGGTTGGCTTGATACTTAATAACTTATCAGCCCACTTCAGCGCTGCGGGGTGGCGCCGATCAAAGGCGTTCGGGATTGGTGGGCTTCTACCAAGATACTAACACAAAGCGGCACCTCTCAAGGTTGCCCGGCAGGTTCTACGATGCAGCCAGGTAAGGTCTTCACATCTTCCCAGGGCCTCGGTATGTGAACTACAGCCGGCATTGATTGCAAGATCTGCTGGCGAGATACGATGAAGACGGCCGCGTGGGCGAGACAGAAGCACTGCCCAGGGGCGGACACCAGGGGGGGCTTCAAGATATCAAAGGCGAACGAGGCACAGAGCCTAGGCCAACAGACGGGTCCGGCAGGCGAGAGGAAGCCGAGTCCAGGACGGGACGCGATGGTTTAGGCACGCCGGTCTTTCTCCCGCCCTGGCTTGCCCGATCTGCCCAAGTCCGCGGAGCAGACGGAGACGGGGGCGCCTATAAGATGACGTAGTGCCGTGACCCCGACGCTCGGTACTTTTCGTGCGTCGTTTGCGTCCGGATCTCAAGAGGCTAAGAAGCAGCCCCCCCCCCCCAGATCCGAGGCGTCCAAGCCTGCAGCTTGCTCAGGCAGGCTCCGTCCGCCAACGCATCGAACGGGCTCGCGGCGATGGCCTCAATTCCTCGCGAGCGAATGAGGGGAACCCGAACAGCTTTTTTGTGATCCGGGCCAAAGATCGAATGAATGAAGACCCTCCTCCCCCCCCCCTCCCCCTCCCTCCACGGTATCACGCGGGGATGCTCGAAGCCGACTTTGGAAGTAGGGCGGGCATTTGGCGACCCAACGGGGCCCGATCGATTGGCTTGGTAGTTGCAATCACAATGCCGTACGGGAGAGAGAGAGGGGAGAGAGGCATGGCCTCACGGTTACAATGCCCGCTTCCGGCCATTGGCCCATTGGCCCATCCCGACCCCCCTCCGCAGCTCGTCCGCCACGAACAAGAGAGACCAGATCTGAGGGCTCCCCCCCCCCCCCCCCCCCCCCCTTTAGTCTCACCGAGCCCATGCGGCTCATTGGCTACGATCCACGACTGGGCCAACGAGAGGTCGATGTATGCAGCCTGTCCAGACCCGATGAGACAATGACTGCAAAACACAAACTGCAAAAAATGAGGCTTGCAAGGTGGGAAGCGCGGTGCTGGCGGTCCAAATACCCCGCTCCTGGACTGCCTCAAAACCGCAGAGTAAACCGGGTGCCCGTTCCTCCGCATCGTTTCTCTGTCCACCCTACCTCGAGTCTTTTTTTTTTGTTTTTTTGTCTTTGTTGCAGTGAACGATCTTCTGTTTGGCGTGCGCAAAGATGGCTCCCCCCTCCGACATGGCCGGCATCGCCGACCTGGGCCGGCGGCTCGCCACGAGGCTGGCGGCCTACGAGATCGGCACGTCGGGCTCGGACAGCGACATCCACGGCCTCGCCGAGGACGTCCTCGCGACGGCGGCGGCGCTGGACGAGCTCCGGGATTTCCTCGCCGCCGACGCCCGTGCGGCGTCGCCCCCCGTCTACACGCGCGCCGGCCGCGAGGCCGTCGAGGACCTCGCGGCGCGCTGCGCCGCCGTCTACGCCACCGTCGTCCGGGCCGTCTACCGCGCCAGCCTCGCCGCAAAGGTCGTCGAGGGCGTCGACTTCGGGGCGCTCGACCCCCGCGACCTGAGGCCCTCGCGGCTCGTCGCCGTCAAGGCCAGCATGAAGTGGGAGCTGATCGAGGACGCCATCGACGGCTGCGAGCTCCGGCTGCGCTGGCTCAAGGCCAGTCTTTTGCTGCACCTGCAAGTGGCCAATATCGCGCGCCTGCAGGCGACGTGAGCCCCCTCCCCCCCCGCTTCTGTCCCTATCCGTCAGGCCGTTCGTGTTCGCGTTGCTTACGCTTTGTCGCGCAGAGCCAGAACCCCCGGGAGCTTCGACGAGGAGCTGGCCTCGAGGGCGCTGGCGGTCCGGATGCTGGCGTGCAAGGTCAGGGCCGCCAAGGCGATCGTCGAGGCCGCCGAGAGGAAGGAGAGGCTGGCGCTGGCGGACAAGTCGGACACCGCGAGCGTCGTTTCCGACCGCGATGACGATGACGACGCGGCATCCTGGAAGTCGGGCGAGACCGCCAACGACTCGACCGCGCCGTCCGGCTGCGGCGGCCAGACGACGGCCGAGAAGGCGGACGCCCCTCCCGCCTCGGAGCCTGCGGGGCCGCCCCCGCTGCCGCCCCCGACAAGCTTCTGGCACCAGCCGTGGGACGGGGCCCCCGACGCGGGCCCCGCCGAGATCAAACTGCGGGCCCCGAAGCGGCGGCTGCTCCCGGCCAAGGTCCTGAGGCGCATGGGCGGGTGGGTCAGGGGCCTCTTTGGCCGCGCCGCCGCCGCCGCGCCTTGCCTCGACGACGACGACCTGGAGCTGGAGGCGGCCGTGCTGAGGAACGGGCCGTTCCCCGAGCCGCTCCTGACGTTCGAGCCGGGGATGCTGCGCCTCGAGCTGGGGCGCATCCTGAAGAAGCGCAGCCGCCGCGGGAGGGGGGGGGCGCCGAAGCCGACACCGACGCCGACGCCGCGGACGCGCTGGTCCCGCGGGACAGCCAGCTCCGCCTGGCCGTCGCGAGCGCGCTGCTGCGCGCGCAGAGGAAGGACGGGAGGGCGAGGCGGCTGGTCGCCGTCGGCCGCCTCGAGGCCGCGCCCGACGTCGCCATCGTCTACATGGCCGTCGACCCGGCGCCGGAGCCCGTCCACATGACGGACGTGCTCGGGCGCAAGCACGACATGCCGTACGAGACGTGCCGGACCCTGCAGGTAGGTCTTGTCAGCCCCCCCCCCGACGGGGCGTGCGTGCGTGCCCGCGCCGAACGCGCGAGAGAAAAAGGACTGGCTGACGGCGAACCCCGCCCGGGTACCTAGGGTGCGCGCGCGTCGATCCACCGGCGCTTCAGGGACGTCGACAGGCTGTGGCCCATCGTCAGGGACGGGGCGTTCGAGGTCGTCGACGAGGCCGGCGCCGTCATCGCGCCGGAGGCGTGGGCCGCGACGATCAAGCCGGGGGCCGTCGTCGAGATGCGCGTCTCGGCGTTTAGCGACGGCGGCGGCGCCGGGAGGGCGGGCGCGCACGCGCCCCCGCAGGGACGGGGCGAGCTCCTCACCTGGGCCGAGACTTGGCCGGCGGGGCCGTTCCACGCCCGACCGCCTCCGGG
This sequence comes from Colletotrichum falcatum, assembly GCA_019425465.1. Taxonomy (NCBI): domain Eukaryota; kingdom Fungi; phylum Ascomycota; class Sordariomycetes; order Glomerellales; family Glomerellaceae; genus Colletotrichum; species Colletotrichum falcatum. The sequence continues at coordinate 89,003 of SWKJ01000217.1, forward strand.
GGGCATACGCCCGCGCGCGGGGCCGATGCGCTTCCCCACTCCACCCGTGCGCCGGCCGGGGGGTGGCATGCCGCAGCCGCCGCCCTGGTTCCGGGTCACCGTCGACGTCGGCGCCGCCGGGTACGAGCTCGGGTTCGAGCCGGACTTTGGCCCGCGGCTGACCCGCGAGGGGGAGCTCGACGGGAGCCGCAGGAACCTCGGCGTGTGGGTCGCGCTGTGGACGAACGCGGCAGACACCGACTTTGCCGCCGGCGCGGTGGGCGTCCCGTCGTACGACGACGCGTCGTCCATCTGCTCCGGGTCGTCCTCGTCCTCGTCGGCCATCATCGATTGATTTCCCGTACCGATGGTTGTCGTCGTCTGTTTTCTTCTTCGTCTTTTTTTTTTTTCTTTTCTTCATCTTTTTTTTCTTTTTGCCCTCAGAGGGTTGGTGCGTTTTTATGGTTTCCGGGTTCTGCTTCTCCTTGCGTCAAGGCCTCAAGACTGAGCTTGACGATGTCACGATATAAATAGTTTTTGTTTCATCTTCCAATTGACGCACTCTTTTGTGACTTGCCCTCTTCCTGGTTGTCTCAATTTCCTTCAGACTGTATGGTCGTGATCCACGAGACTGGCCTGACTTTGCCTCATCGGGCCCGCGTGAGCAGCCAAGGCACTGCTGGACTGCCTGTTTTCTCCGAGACCAACGAGTGCCCGCCGGCGATCAAACCGCTTCCTCTTCTCGCAATTTGATCTCGATGGAATGGAGGAGGGAGATGTGAAAGCGCAGGCCGTTCCGGGCCGTGATAAAGTCCAGCCAGCGCAACCGATTCCACGCGCGGCCGTTTCGTGCTTGGCGGATTCGCGTGCATTCTGTGGGGGCCCAGAACGACGCCCGGCCGCGAAAAGCTTGCAAGAAACAAAGCGGAAGACGAAACATGTGCCAACCGCGCGACGTGAAAAAGAAGCCGGGTCGTTGAGATTAGAGTTGCAGGCGCGGCACCCGAAACGGAAGGTGGCATTCGCGCCGGACCTCGGCAGCCCGGCATGGTGGGGACCGGCATGCTCCGTACACCAACTCGGAAGCCGGCGTCGGGGTGGGGGCCGGAAGATAGCGCCGCCATCAGGCGTTTTGACCAAAACGGTCGGGATAGCATATCAGAGAATGCAGGCCTGGCGCGGAGGGAAAAAAAAAAGGGGGGGGGGGTAAACGGCAAAAAGCAATGTGGCGTTGGAACGACCCTCGGTGCATAAAAGGACACAAAAGGAGCACGTTGGGGAACGCTTTAGCTTATGGCTGGCGGCGGCTGTGGCGGTGGGAAGCTGGGTAGGGCGCATTGTATGGGTTATATGAGATATTACCTCGATTGAGTTAGCAGTGCAACCTGGGCCTGGGCCTATTACTACTATGAAGTACGAAGCACGAAGTACGTAGGCGTCCGATCCTGCGCACTGACACCAGGTTCCTTGCATACGAGAGAAAGCTGTATCAGCCCATGCAAATCATTGAGGCCGAATGCGACTCGGGATTGTGTATACTTGGCTACCGCGTAGCCTCTGGCTGCGTCGTGTTTCATGGCCCGTCCAGTCACCGACACGGTGACAGCTGGGTCGATGCGCCTCACCGTCGGCGTGCCCAGGTACGCGACAGACCTCGTAAATATTAGCAGGGCCAACACGGCCTGGGTGAGAGTTGCCAGTAATGCAACCCGACAACAGCCCTACCAAAAGACCGACTGGAGATGGGACGAGACTGGGATTGGGACCAGGATGAGAGGCACGCCACAACTGTCAGTTGGACAGACAGGTGTGTGTGTCAAGATGAAAGGAGGAACCGTTGGGAGAGACCGAGGGGTCAAAGCTCGTATTTCGAGCCGAGCGCGGCACCAAAAGAAAAAAGAAAAAAAAAGAGAAACCACAAAAACAAAAACGGCCGATGGTGAGCCCAGATCGTACACGAAGGCTCACTGTGCAGCGACGCCAAGAGATGCTGAACAAGGCTTGACATGATTCCGGGGAGAACCCGGGGGCCAGGCAGCCACTTGTACAGTCCTACCAAGGCAGTAGAGCGGAAATGGCGGGACGTCATCGGAGGTGACAAGCTTGACACCGTCAGTGCGTGCGCATTGGGTTGTGCCGGATGACCCAGCAGGGAAGAGCAGCATGGGAAGCAATCCTCTTGTTTGCTGGCCCAATGGATATTGTCCGCGTCTGGCGGGATGCTCCTGTGGCCTTTGTCGGGGACCCAATCGTCTGGGGAGGGGAGGAGATTGTGCCGGCACTGGCTCGAGCCGTATGGGCCACGTCGATGGCGATACGAGCTGGCGTGCCGTACTACTAGTGCTGAGGGGAGCGGACACGGCTCGAACCAAAAGGAGACGCCTGGCAACGCCAACATTGGCAAAGGTCTCATAGACGAAGCAACATCTGACGAACCTCTCCTGTAGTTTAAATGAGGAATTATGCTTCATCAGGCAAGGGGATGACGGGGGCGGGAGAATGCCTCAGATCCGGTGAAGCCGTGTCCAAAACACGTCACTGACGACACCGGACTAGCCATATCCACGTGTTGGGGCTCACGGACTAGCAAGCGGGAAACGGGTCGGACTTGGGCTTGGCCTCGGAGTATGGGGACTGGGCCGAAGACGAAGCTTACAGCGCGGATGAGGTGAGCGAGAGAACTGCATGGGCGTTTGTGTGGAGAAGAGGAAGTAGAAAAGAAGAAGAAAAAGAAAAAGAAAAAAAAGAAAAAAAAACCCCGACTGACAGAAGAAAGAAATGAAAAGAAGCCGAGTTGACGGGCGGTCCGGGCGGTCTTGGTAAGTCGGGCGTACGATGAGACGAGGCATCAAATAACATCAGACCTATCTCTCCATCTGCCCATGGTGCCCGACAAGCTTTTGCCGGGATACTACGCTGCACAGTCCGGCCGAACTTCGCAGTGAAAGAAAAACTAACAGAGGGGCGAGGGGGGGGGTCTCGCGTGGTCGGCGGGAGCGCGTGCAAGAGTCTGGAACTTTGACTCCAAGACATGCATATGTATGCCATGCGCGGGGGAAACAGAGCGGCTGACTTTGCACACGGTGATGCAACGGGCGCTAGAAGTCGCAGGGCACGGCGATGACACGATGCTGATGCTGATGCTGATGTTGATGTTGATGTTGATGTTGGCGAGCCTCACCAAACTCGAGAGGTAAAGTTGGTCCGAGTCGGGATAGGAGGACGACGAGGACGACGAAGAGGAGGAGGAGGAGGAGGAGGAGAGGATACGCAGGACGCTGGAGTACGTACCTACCTACCTAGGTACGTACTGTGTTCTCCGTACCGACTGGCATGTTCCATTCTCTCCGTACGGCAGTCAGGACCCTGGAAGTGTCGGTAGGTAGGGAAGGTACAGGTACGTACCCTCCCAGGCACGTACCCCCGTACCTACCTACTTGCCTACCTGCCTACCTACGTAGTACATACGAAGTAGGCACTTGAGCGGTGAGTGTGGCGCATTGGGCGCAAGGCCACCTCCGAACGCGCTAGGGTAGGTACGTACCCTGTGCGACCCTCCCTCCTCCTCTTCGTCGTCCTCGTCGTCCTCGTCGTCCTCATGTCAGCTTTTGCCCCCAGTCACAACCATCCTGGCGACCCAACAACAACAACCCCAATCCCGACCTACCCGAGTAAGCTTCTTTTCCTTTGGAATCGATGTCATTCGCCGAATCGCGTCCTGCATCTCATCATCCCATCATCTCCCATGTGCTTGGAATCTGGCCAAGGTATCCTGGTCCAGATACGGCTGACTCCCTCCCCCCCTCTGCACATCAGACCATCCATCGTCTTCTTTCGTCTGAAAACAACCACCGTCCATCTGCCATCTACCGCCTACTCTGTACCAAGTACGGAGTACCTACACTACCCAAGGTACTACTGCCCTGGGACCGTAATAGGTAGTGCGCTGCAGGCCAACCCAAGCCCCAACGCCGTGGTGAAGGATTTCCGCTAACCCTAAAAATAGTCCCCAAAGGCTCTGCCTTCAGAAAGGCACCCCTCAATAGCCGTTTGGATCTTACTACCGAGACAACAGGGCAGATGGCGCTCAATACGAGACAACACACCTCGCCCTCTACCTCCTCTACCTCCCCTACCACCACGCATCACGCACCACGCACCACGCTCGACCGACTCGACGATGCTGCCTGTCTGCTCTTGGTGCAGTTCAGCTGGGCCTTCCGTCACCCCCTTGCCCATCCCGACGTCCCCGTCCTTGCGCTGGCTCCGTCCTTCTGCTCCAGTGAGATCCTCACCACTTGACATGCATCAGGAACCATGGCCTTTGTTGCTTTTTCCATCCACCGCCCTCGTATCTGCGAACCCGGTCCCCGACTTCACCCTCAGCTGCCTGTCCATCCATATTCACCTCACCGCCGAGCACCACTGCTGTCAACAATAGCGCTTGCGGCCTCGCTGCCGTCGACTTGGGCTCGCTAAAGGCGTCTGTTGAATTGGCAGCCATGGCACCTTCGGACCGTTGATGCAATCCCTTTCTTTCTGCCTCGCCGCCGGCCTGACGGTCCATCCCCCCCTGCCAAGTCGTGACTCTACGGCCTGCAACGCTTACCTCTGGGGCGATGCTGTCCACTATTGCTGTCGGTTCTCCCATCAATGTATCGCCATGTATCTCTCATGCGATGCCGACCTTGGATGCCGTCCCGGTTTTCGGCCAGTCACGCCGTGTACTCGCTGAATGCGGCCATGCCTCTTCTGGCCGCTCCCTGATTACCCCAGGACCATCAAAGCATCACTGCAAACCGGCAGCCAGGGCGGATATTGCGCTGACGGTCGTCTGCAAGCCGACAATAGAACCAAGCCCCAGCCGACGCTCTACAAACCGATTGACGTATGCCCCGTCCGTGGGTGCCTGGCCGTGTCATGACATACGGTATGCCTCCGAGAGGCCTGTCAGCCCCTTCCTTCACCTCTTCTCAGCCTCTGTCCCGCGAACCAGTCAAAGCTTTGCTGTACTTCATATCCGTAGGGCAGAGGTTTAGCGCCCTCAAATATTGGGCCCAATTTGGGGATCTGACAGTCCGCTCCCCCGTCCCGTCTGCCTGGCTACTGCACACACACACACACACACACCCTTGGCTAAGCCGGCCCTCAGCCTCACCCCAAATTATTCACAACCCGCGTCTCCAACCTGCGCATCCAAGGTATTCGCTCGCTGGAATCTGACCTGAAGCGCGGTGCATCGATCACACCGTCTTGCTCGTACCGCACGATCGTCCCCACTACCGATGGACCTTGGCTTATTGTTCCCTCCATGTCAGATGGACGACCCAGGGTCGCCGCTCGAGGGACATGGGGTGTGTGTACCTCACCTCTGCTCACACGTCGTCTTCTCACTTGCATCGTGGCATGGCCGGAAGACGGTACGCCACTCGGCGTCCTCGCGCATGCAAGTGCATCGAGACTATTGATTTCGCGCCTCCAAAAGCAGGCTAACGTCTAGCTCGCCGGCATCATGTCGATACGCAAGGTGTATATAACACCCTCTACCCGTCGGGCTATTTCGACAGAGATTCACATCATCATCAAACTCACTCGCTCATCTCCTTCTCGTCTTGTTCCTCGACCCTCACCATGTTTTCCACGTTGCTGACCTCCAGCCTCGGCGCTGTTCTCCTTTCTTCTCTCGCCCAGGCCAACCCCATTCGTTCGGTTGAGCCGAGGCAGGCGGGCTGCGGCTCCAACGGCCCCGGCAACCGGGCCTGCTGGAACGGAGACTTCGACCTCAACTCGGATTTCGAGATCCTTACGCCGCCCCAAGGAAAGCTGAGAACAGTGAGCATCTCCTCCCCCCCCCCCCCCCCCCCCCCCAAACGCATCACCGCAATGCGCTGACAGCTGTGCAGTTTGACTTCACCCTCAGCAACTTGACCGACATCGCACCAGATGGCGTCCACAAGCCGGCCATGTTGATCAACAACCAGTTCCCCGGGCCGGCCATCCAAGCCGACTGGGGCGACACCGTCCAGATCCACGTGCACAACCAACTGCAGAACAACGGCACCTCCTTCCACTGGCACGGCATGCACCTGCGCGGTTACAACGACCAGGATGGCGTCAACGGTGTCACCGAGTGCCCCATCCCCCCGGGCCAGAGCAGGACGTACGAGTTCAAGCTCACGCAATACGGCACATCTTGGTAAGCGTCCCTCTTTTGTTCACGGAGGATCGGGGGCCCAGCATGCTCATGCGCCACAGGTACCATAGCCACTTCTCCTCCCAGTACGGAAACGGCGTCGTCGGCACCATCCAGATCAACGGCCCGGCGTCTGCCGACTACGACATTGATCTCGGCCCGCTCGCCATCACCGACTGGTACTACGACACGGCAGACCGCCTCGAGCGCAAGGCCGAGCTCGTGTCCAACGGGGCCCCGCCGGCCAGCGACAACATTCTTTTCAACGGCAAGAACATCAACCCCTTTGGCCAGGGTGGCCAGTACCTCAAGACCAGGTTGACGCCGGGCAAGAAGCACCTTGTCAGGCTCATCAACACTTCTGTCGACAACACCTTCACCCTTAGCATGCCAAAACACAATTTTACCGTGATTGCCACCGATCTCGTGCCTGTCAAGCCCGTGGTCAAAGACAGCCTCTTCATGACTGTCGGGCAGAGATACGACGTCATCATTGAAGCCAACCAGGCGATCGAGAACTACTGGTTCAACGCGACCGTCGGTGGTGGTGGTCTGTGCGGAGAGACCAGGAACCCGTACCCCGCCTCCATCTTCTTCTACGACGGAGCTCCCGATAGGCTCCCCGTCGACCAGGGCACGCCTCCCGCCGACTTGGGCTGTGCGGACACGACGGGATTCACCCCCATCCTCCCCAGGACCGCACCGGTGGACCAGTTCGACCCGAACAAGAAGCTTCTCGACATCAACCTGGACCAGCCGACCATCGACGGCACCCAGGTCTTCCGCTGGACGGTCAACGCGCAGAGCATCGACATCCAGTGGGACAAGCCAACCCTCGAGTACATCGCCGAGGGCAACTCGTCGTGGCCGGCGCGCGCCAACATCATTGAGATACCCAGCGAGGTCGCGTGGACGTTCTGGGTCATCCAGAACGAGTTCATCCTCCCGCACCCCATCCACCTGCACGGCCACGACTTCCTCCTGCTGGGCACCGGTTCCGGGCAGTTCACCGGCGCCGAGTCGCTGCAGTTTGAGAACCCGACCCGCAGAGACGTCGCGCAACTCCCCGGCAGTGGGTGGATGGTGATCGCCTTCAAGACGGACAACCCGGGCGCGTGGCTTATGCATTGCCACATTGCGTGGCACGTCAGCATGGGCCTCAGCGTCCAGTTCCTCGAGCACAAGGACGAGATCGCCAAGACGGTCAACCTCAAGTCGCTCCAGCCGACCTGCGACGCGTGGAGGCAGTACTACCCGACGGCACCGTGGCCCAAGCACGACTCTGGGCTGTAAAGCCCGGCCCTGCCTCGGGCTGGCTGAGGGCACCACACAGGCAGCAGCGGCTGCGTCCAATGGCCGCGAAGACGGGCGCTTGTCAACACGAGCGCCACCATCAAACAAGTGCCACCGCCGGGGAGTTTTTTTTCCCATCATCTTTTACACATTCTATTGGGCCTTTGACCGGCTGTCATGTAATCGTACATTTAATAATGAACGCCGCCGACTCAGCACGGCGTGGAATATGGGCGCCCGTGGTCCTGCACGGCATCACCCCGCTCGTAAAACAGCCACGCCCACCCGGACGGAGTTCCGGGCACAGGCCCACCACCATTTCCGGGGTTGCGAAGCGACGATTTGGGGGCGGGGATGGTGTCATCATTACAGCTGGACGCATTTCATTGGAGTTTTCGTTTGTAGCCTTGGGTCGGAGTTGTCTGGGAGCCAATTCATTTTTGTCGTTTTCTTCCGTCCCGCTGCCCCTGCCATCGCGATCGGTGGTCCTTATTTGGCGCCTCACACGATGCGCAGGAATGGGTGGGCGCTTCTGCATATAATTAGCCAGTAACATTTTTTTTTGTATCTTTCCAAAATAAATGCCTAGTTCCAAGATTTGCTTCGGCTTCGTGCCAATGCCCGGGCGCCATCGTGATGCAGTAAGCAAACAGCGACCACGCGACTTCTTCGCAGGGGGGGGGGGGGGGGCAGCTCGTCTTACACGGACGGGCCCATATGAAGCGGCCATGAGCGACGAGCAGTGCCGAGGGCTGCGGTAGCGGCCGGAGAATATCCACTTGATTGGGGATTCCGGGTACCGTTGTTTGGTGCCTCTACCACGGGCGTCTCTGTGTATTTGTGTGTGTGTGTGGGTGGGTGGATGGATGGGTGGGTGGTATGGCACGATGGCATGGTATGATTTCACCATGCAGGACGATGGCCGCCCGACCCGGCGCCGTGGGTGGGAGGGCAATGTCAGCTTCGGTATTGGGCTTTTTTGGGTGTGTGTGTGTGTGTGTGTGTGGGTGGGTGGGTTGGTGTGGCGGTGTGAGAGCGGCACCCTTGTTTCTGCTCCTGCTCCTGCGGCTGCTGCTGCTGCGGCTGATGTTGACGCTGTTCGTGCGTCCTTCGGACTCTGCTGCAGCTGTTGCGGTCGAGGGGGGGGGCAGGGGAGGTGAGATTGAGGTCCGGCGCGTTGCGGGGCGTACCGGGGGGGGGGGGGGGGGGGGGGGAGGAAGCGGACCTGTAACATGGCCGGGGGGAAGGGGGGCCCATCCGAGTCCGGGCGGGGATCTGGAGGGGGCTCTCCCGTTTCGGGATCTACGTCTCTTTTGATGACAACGAGCGAACGAACGAACGGCACTGTTTCATGGGCCGTTTTCTTTGGTGGTGGTTTTTTTTTTTTTGCCGTTTTTTCTTCTTTTTTTTAACATATATAGTAGTAGGGTAGCTCTACGTATTTTATTTTGACCCGGTTCCGTCCGACGAGTATGGTGCTTCGCGGCTCCGTCGCTTCCTCTACAAACTAACAAGAAAGAATTTTTTAAAAAAAGGGGGGGGGAAACAAAAAAGACAAATGCGGGGGCGGCGGTTCAATCGTCTCCGTCGTCGCCGGCCCCTTGGTCCCGCTTCACCAGCATGCACTCGGAGGGGTCGATCGATGGGCACACGGTCTCGCCCTGCCTCCTCTCGAGGCCGCCGCCGGCGGGCTCGGCGGGCTCGGCGGGCGTCGCTCGGCCGGGGGTGGAGGCCTGTGTCCCCCGCTCAAAGTTAAGACATGGAAATAAAAGACGAGAAAAAAATCGGGAGAGCACCGCACTGGAAGCCGCGGAAAGGGGGATAGGGGGGGGGGGGGTTCTTACCATGCCGAGGACAGCGGCGCCCTGGAGGCCGAGGCGGAGGGGATGCGCGACGCCGGCGGCGGCTAGTGCGGCGGCGAAGAACGAGCGGGGATGCATCGTAGGCGGTTTCTTGTTTTCCCGAGTAAAGTCGAGTTGATAAAAATAGGGAATCGGGCTAGCCAGGCGGCTCGCTTCGCAATGCAAATAGTTGTAAGCCGGAAACAGGAGGAGGGGGGATCGCTTTTCTTCGTCGGGTCTGAACGGGGGAGGGGGGGGGGGCTGCCTCCGCGGGGGTTTTGCATCTGTTAAATACCACGCTGCCCGAGGCTGGTTCGCCACGGATCGCGGCACGTCGTCGATATGGTACGCCCCCCCCCCCCCTCCCTGACCAACCGGCCGACGGCGGGAGCTTCCAAGTACAGGCATGAAACACCGCGTCAAACCAGTCGTCTGGTTTCACGCGCGGACGGGAGAGGCCTTTTTTGTAGGAGGGGGAGGGGAGGGGGAGGGGGCGTTGGCCCGGCCCTTGGGGCGGCAAGCTCGGGCCAAAAGCCCGAGTGCCTACTCCAAAGGACGTCATGCGGCGCTGATTTTTTTTCTTTTTTGCTCTTCTTTTGGGTTCGGAAATGGACGGAACCTTTTTCGTGGTCTTGTTTGATGACTGAGCATGTCCAAAAAAGCCCTCTTCGGACGGGGGTTTGTGAATGTTTGGGCTCTTGGCAGCCCGGGTAGATGATCTCTCTCCCTCTCCCTCACTCCCACTCTCTCTCTCCTCCCAGCAATCCGGTGATTTGCAGTCCGTCTACGGACGCTTTTGTGAAACGGACCGCGTTTCCGGGCGCGCAAGCACCCTCTGGATGCGGCGCCGATGGGACGCGTGTTCCCCAGAGGCGCTTGCGGGGGAAGCCTCGTGAGGCTTTCTGCTCTCGCATCGCCGGAAGATTGGTCCTTCTTTTTCTTTTTTTCTTCTTTTTGGGTTTGGCGGGACGGGCCGGCGCATGGCCTGGGCCGAGGACCGGCTAACCATTGTTCAAACTTGGTCGCTGCGGCCGCAAGGCGGTTCTGGGACGGTGAAAAATGTGCAGTTGCATTGCGTTTTTGACCTTGCGAGGAATGAAGGCCCACCTTGGGCCATCAGGGTTCTTGGCTAATTATATACACCTTTTTTTTCTTTTTCTTTCGACAGCCGTCTCAGTAGAGCTTCAGATTTTCCAAGTTTTCGAGATGAATCAACCCGTTTGGCGCCTGTGTCTCTCTTGTCAGCAGCCGCCGCGGTCGCCGGGGCGAGGGAGTAAAGGGGAGGGGGAGGGGGAAAAGCTTACGGGGATATACTGCCTCAGCCGGACGCCGGCCTGGGCGAAGACGGCGGCGGTCTCGGTGTCCATGCTGTAGCCGTGGGCGTAGACGACCTCCTCGATGCCGACCTGGCAGATCTTGATGCTGCAGGTGAGGCACGGGCAGGTGTCGCAGTAGAGGACGGCGCCGTCGCGGATGCGCTCGCGGCCGGCCTCGAGCAGGGCGTTCTCCTCGGCGTGGATGCACAGGCAGGTGGACAGGCCGACGCCGGAGGAGTTGCCGGCGTTGCAGCGGGCGCAGCCGCCGTCGGAGCAGTTGCGGAGGCCGCGCGGGGTGCCGTTGTAGCCGGTGGAGATGACGCGCTTCTCGCGGCCGACGAGGACGGCGCCGACGCGGCGCTTCATGCAGTTGGAGCGCAGCGAGGCGAGCTCGGCGAGGGACATGAAGTAGGCGTCCCAGCTGGGGCGGAGGCGGACGGGGTCGGCGAGGCGCAGCTTGCCGAGGGTGGCGTAGAGGTGGGCGAGGGAGGACGAGGTGTTGAGGAGGCGGACGGTGGCGCGGGAGATGAGGGGCTGCAGGCCGCCGCGCGGGTCGTAGAGGTGGCGGTCCGAGGCGAGGGCGAAGGCCTCAAGGGTGCACCGCGGGTCGTGCAGCGCGCGGAAGCGCGCGTGGCGGACCGTCAGCGGCGCGTCGACCGAGATGAGCATGAAGAAGGGCCGGCGCGAGAGCGTGTCGAGGACGGCCTCGTCGTGCACGTCGGTCGTGACGAAGCGCGACTGCCACCGGGTCGTGACGTGGTCCAGGAGGGCCTCGGCCGAGGCGAAGGCGAGCTCGTCCGGGCGCGGCTGCTGCTGCTGCTGCTGCTGCTGCTGCTGCTGCTGCTGAGGAGGCGGCGGCGGCGGCGGTGTGGGAGGGGCCGGCGAGGCCTTCCTCTTCACCACGGAGTATGCGTCGACGGCCTGCCGCGCCGAACTCTCCGAGGCCCCGTTGCCGTTGGCATTACCGTTGCCGATGACGGCGAGGGGAGCGTCCTGGGCCGTGAGGGGGCAGTCCTCCTTGAAGTGGCCCTGCTGTTTGCAGTTGAAGCAATGGGGCTTCTTCTTCTTTTTCCCCTTGGCGCTGGTGGAAGGCGGCTGCTGGTGCTGGTACTGGTACTGCTGGTGCCGAGGAGCCTCCGACCCGCCGCTGCCGACGGAGAACGGGGCGGGTTCCGGCTCCGGAGCATTGTAGGCCGGAGTCTCGTCTGGCGGCGGGGTCGACGAGAGGTCCTCCAGACGGAGCAGCTTGAAGCCGTGGTGCTCGACCAGGTAATGGGCGACGGTCTTCTTGCCGGCGCAGATGCCGCCGCAGATTCCGATGAGCATCTTGGCCGCAACGCTTCGCCTTGACTGACTGGAGAGCCTGTTTTGTTCTGTTTGTAAGCCTGGGGAGGGGGGGGGGGGTTCAAAAGACTGTGTGACAAACGCTGCGGGTACGAATAAGCTTTTTGCAGGTCAACCCAACCCCGGCAACCGGCTCAGTCGAAAAGTCGCGTGGACGCGGACGTGTTCTGGACGCGTAAAGGGGATTCTTCCGGGGCCCCACTGGTCGGTCGAGATACTCCGATGTTTAGCCGGCGGGACGGACGCATGACACTTGGAGCTCCCCCCCCCCCCCCCCCCTCCTCACCCCACCCTGGAAGCCCATCTCGGCAGCTCTTCTGGAGGGGCAAACCGCCCATCTGCCTCGCTCTGTCACGCCCCCAAAGAAGCTCTCACCAGCCTTGCTCTCGTGACTCGCGAAGCGCAATCTGACTTTTTGCACAGGTGACTTTTCTTTCTTTCTGTTCCCTTCCGACTCGACGTTTGCAAGCCATTTTCTAGCTGCCGGCGACTTTGCCCGGACCCTCCGCTTTGTCCAGAGTCCCTGGAAGTGCGGCCTGCCTGTCCCGTCGCATAGAGAGAGTCTCGAACCTCTTTGAGTCATTTAGATCCGGAGCTGCATCTGGTTTTAAACTTTCCTCTTACACACACACACACACAGAGAGAGAGAGAGAGAGAGAGATTTACACTTGAAGCTTTCCGGATATTGAACGTCTCGCGAGACCAGCACCCAGGACCCAACTCCCGGCGCACGGCATCGCGAATAGACCTCTTCCATCCCCACCAAGGCGCTCATCAGTGCGCGCCCGCCGGATCCCGCCCGCCATGGCAGCGATCCAATATGCGCCCTTCTCCTCCGAGATCGAGCTCCCCTTCTACGCCGCTCTCTTCTCCTCCAAGCTCGAGCATGACAAGCTCGACGACTCGGCGCGCCGCGTGCTCGGCCAGTACACGACCCTGCCGGTCGAGCCGGGCCAGAGCTGCAAGATGTCGATCCTGGGCAACGCGCTCACCAGCGACCAGTAAGACGCTCTCGGCTTTGGCGTCTGCTTCGTATTGACCACGTCAGGACTGACGAGGAGAGCAGGCCCAACGACGAGCATGTCCGCGCCGAGGGCTGGATCAAGAACGTCAACACGATCGAGGACTTTAAGAACACGGACAAGCAAGCCATGCTGAAGCTGGCGGCAAGACACGTAGGCCGGATCCCGCAATGCTGGGTGCGAGTGCCGCGGGGGAGGGGAGGGCGTAGGGCTGACGCTTGCTTGCTCTCCAGGTCTGGGACGCCATCAACGACGGCTCCATCTACTCGGTCCCCTCGCTCCTCTCGTCCTTCACGATCCTGTCGTACGCCGACCTGAAGAAGTACAAGTTCACATACTGGTTCGCGTTCCCGGCGCTGCATTCGGACCCCCAGTGGAAGCGCACGGGTCCGGTCGGCCGCCTCGACCCCAGGGAGAGCACGGCGCTGGTCGACCGGGTGGGCACCTGGCAGGCGAACCGCGACAAGAGGCAGAACGGCTTCTTCCTCGCCAAGAAGGCCCGGGGCGTCGACGTCAGCGACCTGGACAAGGACGCCAACAGCGACCTCCACGACCTCAACGACGCCTTCGGCTACGTGTGGGAGGTCGCCAACCTCGGCGACTTTGAGAACGGCTTCTTTGACGACGTCGCCGAGGAGGACCGCTACGTCGCCCTGGTCGACCCGTCGACGTACCCCGAGAACCCGTCCTGGCCCCTGCGGAACCTCCTGTGGCTCATCCGACAGCGGTTCCGCCTGACGAGGGTGCAGATCCTGTGCTACCGGGACATCAGGTCGAGCAGGCACGCCGCCAGGAGCATCATCCTGCCCCTGGAGATGGACCCCGTGGAGCCCCTCGCGGTCGCCGAGATGCCCAAGGTCACCGGCTGGGAGCGGGACGGGGAGGGCAAGCTCCGGGCCAGGGTCGCCAACCTCGGCGAGTACATGGACCCCGCGCGGCTGGCGGACCAGTCGGTGGACCTGAACCTCAAGCTCATGAAGTGGCGCATCTCGCCGAACCTCGACCTGGACGCCATCAAGTCGACAAGGTGCCTGCTGCTGGGGGCCGGCACGCTCGGCAGCTACGTGTCGAGGAACCTCATGGGCTGGGGCGTCCGCAAAATCACCTTTGTCGACTACGGGCGCGTGTCGTACTCGAACCCCGTGCGGCAGCCCCTGTTCGAGTTCCAGGACTGCCTCGAGGGCGGCAGGCACAAGGCGCCGCGGGCCGCCGAGGCCCTCAGGCGCATCTACCCCGGCGTCGAGAGCGAGGGCCACGTGCTGTCGGTGCCGATGCTGGGCCACCCCTTCACGGACGAGGCCAGGAGCAGGGCCGACTACGACGAGCTGAAGCGGCTGATCGACGACCACGACGCCGTCTTCCTCCTGATGGACAGCCGCGAGTCGAGGTGGCTCCCCAGCGTCCTGGGCAAGGCCGCCGGCAAGATTGTGCTCAACGCCGCGCTCGGGTTCGACTCGTTCGTCGTGATGCGCCACGGCGCCGAGCCCGACGAGGCGGCCCGGCCCGAGGACGGGGGGCGCGGCACGCTCGGGTGCTACTTTTGCAACGACGTCGTGGCCCCGGCCGATGTGAGTGGACATGGTATCTGAGGCTCCCCCCCCCCCTTGGCTAACTTTACGGGTAACCTAGTCGCAAAAGGACCAGACGCTGGACCAGCAGTGCACGGTGACGCGGCCCGGCGTCGCGGCCATCGCGTCGGCGCTGCTCGTCGAGCTCTTTGCGAGCCTCCTCCAGCACCCGCTCAGGCAGCACGCGCCGGCGCCGCGGACGGCGGACGACGACAAGGACCCCGCGGACCACGCGCTGGGGCTGGTGCCGCACACGGTGCGCGGGTCGCTGCACGACTTTGGCAGCAGGGTGATGCGCGGGGAGTCGTACCCGTGCTGCAGCGCCTGCGGGCCGCCGGTGCTCGAGGCGTACCGGAGCGGCGGGTGGGGCTTCGTCAAGAGGGCGCTGCTGGAGAGGGACTACGTCGCCGAGCTGTCGGGGCTGGCCGAGGTGCAGCGCGAGGCCGAGAGGCGGGCGGCCTCGATGGACTGGGAAGAGGAGGAGGACGGGGCGGACGAGGGGGACGGAGAGTTGATTTAGGGGGGGGGCTTCTCGACGACCGGCATTCACGGCGAGGAACGAGGTGTTGGCGTCTCTTTGGGGGACAGTACAAGAGTGGCGAGGAGGGTTCGCGGCGACGACGGGTCTTGTTGGTTTAGATTTCCGGTTTACAAGTTCGGGTTGCTTTACGAAAGCCAGCGCGGTGCTAGCATTAGATTCATGACGCCCCCACGTCATTGCCAACGTTCATTTAGGAGGTCTGCTCCCTGATTAACATCTACGCCCGGTCGAGTCTTCCGTTCGGGTCGAGCCTCGAGCTGGGCACGACTCTTCCTGGTATCTTTGTTCTCCGGTCCACGAGAGACTGATGAGGACGACAGGGTTCCCCCGCAGTACATGATCGGGGCGATGTGCTCTGTTTCACAAGCCCCCCCCCGAGACCTCTCCGTCGTCTCTAACAGTGTTTGTAGCGAAGAACACCGGCATCTGTTAGTGACGGCTCGAGGTACTCCCAGGCCTGGTACCTAGGTACCTATTTTCGGACCCTGAGCCAACCCACTGAGTAGCCGCAGGATCCCCGCGGCACGACGGCCCCCCCCCCCCCCCCAATCTGGGGGTGATTACCTAAGTGCGCCAAGGCGCAGCGTTCCATCTCTTCTCGTTGGCGTCAGCTGGTCCCCGACACACGACCACTCGCAGAAACCCCATCTCATTTGTCATCGCCTCTTGTTTTGTATCGTTGTGTCGCCCCCATGGGTGTTTATCGTTCCCCACGACCAAGTTTATGCGTCTCGTTTCGCTAAGAAAAGGATGTGAGGGAAGGACACTCGGACACGCTCGTAAACTATATTGCTCAGAGGCCGCAGTCGGGGAGAGGGTGAGAACGACGTGCCTTGCTTGACGAGCTTTAGAGGGTTGAAGAGAACGACGACGACGACGACGAAGACGCCGGCCGAGGGTCCATTGGCGACTGCGCACGGCCAAGTAGCCACGCCTCGGTGTTGGTACCCCGTCGGCATCACGCGTGCACGGCACGTCTTGGCGGTTTCTCGCCGACGCACACACACGACACGCATCACACGCTCACACATCCATCGCATATCACACGCCTCGCCCTCGGGCTTTCTCACTCATCCCGCCCTCGGGTTTTCTCACTCATCCCGTCCCCTCCCCTCCCCAACGAGCCGCCATGCTGCGCTCCATGCTCCGGCGCTTGACGTCGGACCGGCCCGAGTCGGTCGACGACTACGTCGGCGTCGTCGTCCCGCTCGTGGAGGCGCACCTGCACAGCCACTCGGCGCGGACGGGCAAGTGCGAGTTCGAGGAGCGGCCGAGCCAGGACGATGACGACGACGATGACGTCAAGGACCAGGGCGAGAGCACGGGGATGCTCGAGATGAGCGCCGCCGAGTACACGATCGAGGGGCTGAGGAAGGAGGTGAGGAGGGGCGGCAAGGGGCGGTGGACCGAGTACGAATGTGGGTTTCCCCCCCCCCCCTGCTCTTCTCTCTGTTTTCCTTCTTTATCTTCTCGTCTTCCTTTTCTTTCGCCGAGTGTCGGGCTTCTGATCGTCTCGGCGAACGCGTGTGCTGATGAGGTCCGGCAGTGAAGTCGAAACTCATCAACAAGGCGATTCAGGACATCGGCATGGGGAGGTATAACTGGCACCTGTTCGTCCTGTGCGGATTCGGCTGGTTTGCGGACAAGTAAGTTTGGAAGACACCCGCCGCATCGTTGATACGACGCAACTTGACTAACAGTCGTCCGCAGTCTGTGGATGCACGTAAGTTTGCCAGCAGGCCCCCCGCCGGGAGAGGCACTGACAAGACCCAGGGCGTCGCTCTCACACTGCCGTCCCTGTCCGCCGAGTTCGGCATCTCGGAGCAGCGCGTCCGCTACACGACGTCGTCCATCTACCTCGGCCTCTGCTTCGGCTCCTTCGTCTGGGGCATCGGCTCCGACGTGCTCGGCCGCCGCGTCGCCTTCAACCTCACCCTCCTCATCACCGGCGTCTTCGGCGTCCTGCTGGCCTTCGCCCCGACCTGGGCCTGGGTGAACCTGCTCTTCGCCGCCCTCGGCTTCGGCGTCGGCGGCAACCTCCCCGTCGACGGCGCCCTGTTCCTCGAGTTCCTGCCCGACGCCTCGAGCAGCCTGCTGACGCTGCTGTCCGTCTGGTGGCCCGTCGGCCAGCTGTCCTCGTCGCTGGCCGCCTGGTACTTCATCGCCAACTGGCCCGCCGACCAGGGCTGGCGCCGCTTCGTCCTGGCCATCGGCCTCGTCACCTTTTTCATGTTCCTCGTCCGCTTCTTCGTCTTCCGCCTCTTCGAGTCGCCCAAGTTCCTGCTCTCCAAGGGCCGCCAGGCCGAGGCCGTCGCCGTCGTCCACGGCATCGCCTCCCGCAACGGCGCCAAGACCTGGCTCACCGAACAAGTCCTCGACGCCGTGGCCGACGGCGTGACCGGCGACGACGGCGACGGCGACGGCGACGACGATCGCGACGACGACGACGATCGCGACCCGCAGGACCGCCCCCGGCCAGGCCGCGCCGGCGTGCTCCACCGCCGCCGGTCGGGGAGGGCCGTCCACGCCTTCCGCGAGCGGATCAAGGCCTTCTCCGGCGACCGCCTCCGCCCTCTCTTCAAGACGCGCACCCTCGGCCTGGCGACCGTCATCGTCTGGTTCGTCTGGGCCGCCATCGGCATGGGCTACCCGCTCTTCAACGCCTTCCTCCCGCAGTACCTCTCGCACGGCGGCGCCGCCCCGCCCCCGAGGGCTCCCCCGACGCCGGCGCGACGCCCATCACCCCGGACACGTACCGCACCTACGCCGTCACCTCGGCCGTCGGCGTGCCCGGCAGCCTGCTGGCCGCCTACCTCGTCGACCACAAGTCGCCCTACCTCGGCCGCCGCGGCACCCTCGCCTGCTCCTCGCTCGTCTCGGCCGTCTTCCTCTTCCTCTTTGTGCGCCTCGGCACCTCGCCCGCCTCCCAGCTCTTCTTCTCGTGCGTCGAGGCCTTTTCCCAGAACATCATGTACGGCGTCCTCTACGCCTTCACCCCCGAGATCTTCCCGGCCCCCGTCCGCGGCGCCGGCACCGGCGTCGCGAGCTTCCTCAACAGGGCCATGGGCCTGCTGGCCCCCGTCCTCGCCGCCAACGTCCCGGGCGACGGCACGACGACCCCCGTCTACCTGTCGGGCGTGCTGATCCTCGCGGCGTTTGTGGGCATGTGCCTGATCCCCATCGAGACGAGGGGGCGGCAGAGGCTTTGACGGCGGGGCGCGTTTTCGTTTTTGCCCGGCAAGAGGAGAGGGAGGAAGGGAGAAGAGGAGAAGAAGTAGAAGGATTATTGCTGTAGATTTAATGGTATTTGTTTTCGTCGAAATCTTCCAGTGAGCTCTTGGCCTCGGCCGCCGATGCGAGACACCCGCATGTGACATGTATACCCTTTTCCTCTGAACAACACCCCCAGCGCAGAAGACAAGAGCGAGCATCCCCGAACCATTCGAGTACACACCAAAAAAAAAAACGAACCCCCCCCCCAAGACTCACATCAACACCTTGGCAAACGCGTCCCCTAGCCCCTCTCGGCCAGCCACGCCTCGACGGCGGCCATGTCGCCGCGGTTGGCGCGGTGGCCGCGCCTCGCGCCGCCGCCGACGACGCCCGTGACCTCGCGCATGTCGGAGAAGGCGCGGGCGGCGACGGCGGGCTCGCGGAGGCGCTCGGTGACCTTTTTCTGGCGCGCCGGCACGTCGCCCCAGCTCTCGGTGCGGATGAAGGACATGTAGGCGTCGACGGCGCGCGCGCCGCCCTCGAGGCAGAGCAGGCCGGGCTTGCCCGCGTACAGGAAGCCCGTGAGGCCTCGGCCGGGGCGTGCGCGACGAGGTCGTCGCGCTTGGACCGCGTCGAGATGGACGGGAAGTAGAACCACACCCGGACGAGGGGGTCGTCGTCGCCGCCGCCGCCGCCGCCGCCGCCGCTGCCGGCCCCGTCCCCGGCCTCGCCGTTGCCGCCGGCGCGCTCTCCGTCGTCCCCGCGAGCCGGGCCCGCTCGAGGTGCGCCGCCGCCGCCGCGTCCTTGGCGGCCTCGATCGCGCCCAGCAGGTCGCCCCCCTCGCGCTCCCCGGACGAGACCCTCGCGTTGAGCTGCGCCGTCGCCGCGCGGCTCAGCCACGCCGGCTGGCGGACCCGGACCCTGATCCGCGGCGCCTCTTCCTCCTCCTGCTCCCGCTCCTCCCCCCCTCCTTCCCTTCCCCGGCCGCGCTTTCGGCCTTCGCTTCGCGGGAGAACGGCACGCCGATTTCCAGCTGCAGGGTCTTCGGGCCCGACGGCGATCCGTTGTCGCCGCCGCCGCCGCCGCCGCCGCCGCCGTCTTCCCCGGCGACGGCGAGGGTCAGCAGGACCGTGACCTGCGGGGTCTGGCGAACGACGGCGGCGGCGGCGGGTCCCCCTCGAGGCGGGACCTCAGCATCGAGAGCGTCCGCTCCGATTCCCCGTCGATCGCGACCTCTCCCTCGGCGGGGTACATGGCCGTCAGGAGGTCGACCTGGCCGACCTGGTGCTCGACCTGGTCCGGCGGGAGGAGGCGCCACGATGGCGAGGCCGCCATCGTGGAAGAAGGAAGATGAAAAAAAAATGAAATGAAAAAAAAAAAAGCTTCTGCTGGGAGATCCTCCTTCTTCCTCGTGGCTTCTCGATTTTATCTTTTTTGTAATTTTGTCCTTCTTTTTTTATGAAGGGGGAAAAAGAATATTGTTTCCGAGACAAAAGAGGACGGGAATGGCCCGGGCCGGAAGGTTTACAATCGACGTTTTTCAAAACCCTTTTTTTTTCCTTCTCTCTCTCTCTCTTGGTTTTTTTCTCTCTCTTACACTGTTCTCTTGGACGATTGCCTGGAAAACGTAGACTTGAGAGGGATTTTCAAAAAAAAAAAATACAGAGTTGAGCCACATGCACCAGCCACAAACGCCACACCTTGCCAGCCTTCTCACATTGTCAAATGTTTTTTTTCCTCTTCTTTTTCCCAGCATTATGCATCCGGCCCGCAGCGTCGCGTAATGCTGCGGTTGTCGTAGGAAAGTCGGGCTGTCCGCATGGTCACTTGAGGCGGAACGCGGCACCCCCAATCACAAAAAGCGGCGGCAGCGTCACCAAGGCGCGGCAAGTCACCCGTCTAATAGTCGTATTGAACAAGAAAAACACAATTGTTTTAGTACACACGTATCGTGAGACCCCCCCCTGGTAGCTTCGCGCCCGATGTCTATCCTCTATCTGTTGCCCTTGGCACCCGCGGGCGCGTCGACCCTGCGCTTCTGGAACGACTTGCCGATGGCGTCTCTGACCATTGGGTCCGCGCGGATGGTGTTCTGGACGAGCCAGTCCCTGACCTTTGAGCGGACGCTGCCCATGGCCTCCTTGTCGGCGGCGAAGGGGGTCATCTCCATCTCGAGCAGCCTGCTCGTCTCGGCGTCGAGGCTGCGCGCGAGCACGTCGAGGCGCTGCAGGCCCTCGTCGACGGCGGCGGCGGAGCTCTCGGCCGCCTTCTGCGCCGCCTGGCCCTGCGGGTTGATGAGCGGGCCGATCTGGCCAAAGGCGATGTATATGGTGACGGCGGCCTGGCGGGCCAGGGACACGAGCTGGAACTGCAGGTAGGGCGGGCGGCGCAGGGCGGTGCCGAGCAGCGCGTTGAGGACGGCGGCGAAGGGGGGCATCTCTGGACGCGTGACGACGACGAGCTCGGCGACGAAAAAGGTGGCGAGGACCACCCAGCGCCAGTAGCGGCCCCAGTCGAGGTAGCCCAGCAGGCCGAGGCCGTAGGTGCCGGCGGCGGCGAGGCCGTAGTAGGGGATGGTGCCCTGGAAGATGCCGCGCGAGACGTAGTCGTGGAAGGTCTTGCAGTTCTGCCAGGCGCCGACCTCAGGGCCGAAGCGCTCGTAGGCGAAGCGGCGGGCCGGGTCCGAGAGGGTCTCGGAGGCGGTCTTGAGGTGCATGAAGCGGGCGGCGGCGGCGGTCGTGTCTCCGCCGACGCCCGCCTTGTCCGGGTGGTAGACGGCGGCGAGGCGGCGGAAGCGCGACTTGATGACGCGCACGGGGGCGCTGGCGGCGACGTCGAGGTCGGTGTAAAAGGTGCCCTGCAGGCGGAGGGTGCGGTCGGCCTCGACGAGGGTGTAGAGGAGGTAGAAGGAGACGACGAGGATGTGGATCCGGCGGCGGTGCGTCGCGTACTTGGCGGAGCCGGGCTGCGGCTTCGGGTCGCCTGCGCGGATGACGATGCCGTAGTAGATTGACTGCACCCAGCCGGTGACTAGCTGCGAGGGGAGTCAGTCTCTGGTGACGGAGGACGGGGGTGTTTTGACGAAAGGGGATTTCATGGGCGGAGGAGGAGGGGAGGGAGCGCGCGTACGTTGGGCAAAAAGGCCCAGCCTAGCAGTGAGAGGATGTTGGACATGGTGGAGCGCTGCGCATCACTGGCGGGGAGATGGAAGATGCGCAGGGACAAGAATCAAAAGAGTGCTGCGGAGGGAGAGGTTGAGAAACCGGATGGCGGATGGAGGTCATGTCGATTCGTGATGGAGCTTTTTGGGGGCTCGCTGGCGTCTTCGACCAACGTGGCAGGGATCGCCGAGAGCTGACCTCATGCCTGCCGGACCGGGCATAGGAGGAGCCCTCATCCCTGTCCGGGGACGGTTGACAGGGGGGGTGCGTTGCTGATTATGTCATCAAGCCGTTGACGCGAACATCTGCAAGCCGACCAAGTACAACCAAGTACTCCGTACAACCAACTGATACGTTTTTTTTTCCTTTTCTACCCAGCCAGCTGTTGCCGAGGCAGGGCAGCACGAAAGCGACCGACCGCTCTCTTGACGAGACATCCAGGATGCCACCAGTTTCTCTGTGCTTGCATGTGTGCTCGTCCCGAGGCCTGTTTTGGGGTCGGCCGGTTAGACTAATAGGACAGAAAGCGACCAAGTCTTTTGGGGTAAGGCGAACGAGGACCGGGCCGCCAAAGCAGTCTAGGATTTCGTAATAGGCTAGCGAGAGACACGCCGCTTGGTTCTGGTCGTTATCCTAGAGATACGTAACCTCTTGAACTCCCCGGGCCAAACTATGCAGGGCAATGCAGCTGATGGGGAAAGCGACGTTATAATCGCATCGGCGGCTCAGATTACCGCTTCGACTGTCTTTCAGGCCCCGGCCATGGCTGCCGACATCAGAGCGGCTGATGGCCGTATAAGAAGCAACCAGTCAATCAATCGATGGAAAGGACACAGCCAACGGAACCTCTATCCCTTCCTTTTTTTCTTTTTTCTTTTTATTCCCAGTTGAACCCCCCCTCTTCGATACCTGTGACGGACCGCACCGTCTGCTATGGCAAGAAAGAAGGCAAAGTAGCTGTCTGCTCCAGAATCCACATGTGAGATGAATATTGGGTAGAAATACCCCTACGAAGTGGATCCACCTTGTCACGAGCCACATCTGTGGCGAATGTCGCTACTACCAGCCACACGAAGCTATCCTAAGATACCTAGGTACCTAGCTTCACGACAAGACCGCTTTACCAGCCCCTCGCCGTGGCGCCTCGATTCTGCGACGATTGGAGCCCGGCCGTCATTGCGCAACTCTCAAAAACGGCCTGTTTCGCGACACTGACGCAATAGTATTCCTGCGCCCACATCGACGAGGCGCCTCCGCGTACCTGGCACAGTTGCGGTCGATGCCCGCCCGGGTCGGGCCCGGGGCGGCCACGGCGATGCCGACGCAGTATTACTCGCCGGCCCACATGGAAGACGCGCAGTTTTCGCCGCCGGTGCCGAGGACCGCGTTCCAGGCGTACAGCTGGTCTGTCGAGATGCCGTCGCTGCTCGCAAAGTCGCCGCAGGCCGCCCCGCTCGGCGCCTCGGCGAACCCGGAGCAGCTCGGCACGATGCCGGCCTGGGTGGGGCCGGGGGCCGATACAGTAGTACTCGCCGGCCCACAGGGCGGTCGAGCACTCGGACCCGGCCGCGCCCAGCATCGGGTTCCATTCGTACAGCTGACTCGGCGCGACCGAGTTGCGCGCGGCAAACGCTCCGCAGCCGTCCCCGGCCGTAGCGCTGGCGTAGTTGTTGCACCAAGGTCCGGCGTTGCCAATGATGGGATTGGTTCAGGGGGCTCAACGTACGTGTGTGACGAGCCCGTCCTGGGTCGGACTTGGGGCCGCGCCCCCAGAGACCGGGTTGACAATGTCCGGCGCCGTCGTTGTTGCCGTCACGATGCTTCCGGGGCCGCCGCCCCGCTGTTGATTTCCCGCGTTGGCCGCTGTGCCCAGCGGTGGTGCGGGCAGGGTGTGTGTGGCGTCGGTTGCGTTGTTCCATACCTGACGCAGACGTATTGGCCCTCGACAAGACTGTCGCAAAGTCCGAGGACATGCGTGTTCCACTTCTTGAATTGCACAATTGTAGTGTCGCCACCGATGGATGCCGCAATGGTCTCACTGTCTTCGTCAGCTCTGGTTGCGGGAGACGATGGTGGTATTGGCGTTTCGAGTGCTTGCCAAGTTTCGTTTGCTCCCACCTTTTGTAATGTGCACCGTTGAGGCACGCAAAACGGAGCCAGAGACGGCACAGGTGTCGCTATTCGTGGACCACTGGAGCGCTCCCGTACTCACACCATATCGGGAAGACAACTCATCACATGAATATGCCTGTCTGGTTCCCAGCCCAGGAGATGACCTCTTGGGCCAATCTAGGCCCCCGTCTCTCTTGGACGCGCCGGCGGGCCCTATTGTTTGGCCAATGCACGTGGTCGTGGCAGCAGGCGTGGGACTGGTGGCAGTGGCCACGGCAGTCGTCGAGGATCCCAAGCCAACAGAAGACAGGGGCCCCGCGGCATCGTAATCCCAGGGCACCCTTACCGTGAACTCGGGAATGGTGGTGTTACAGACATCCTGTATGTCAAAGATCTGGTCCACGAGGTAGTCCGAGTAGTCGGTGTCCGGCAGGAAGATGGACGTGACGCGTGCGTGAAGCTGGTTGATGAAGCAACCGCTGCACAACTACCTCTCGTGTCAGCGCGGAACAGATCCGACATCGTGTTGCTCCGGCGGCCGAGGGGGCGGGTCTTACAATGTCGTCTTCGTACAGGCTTGCCAAGCGGGCGTTTGGTTCGGGGATGTCGGTGGCATTCCCGCTGCAGGTGGGGTTTGAGGGGTTGGCATCGCAGTCGGCTCGCAATACATCGGCGCCAGCCCACTCCTGAGACTCGGTGAGGCGGTAAGCGTAGTTCTCAGACCTGGTAGACGGTCAGCGCTGCACATCCTCGGACAGCCTCACGGTGTGCCCGTACTCGGATTCCAGACAGGCGAATCTGAGATTGTCGACAATACGCTCAGTGACTGTCCAAATGGGGACAAGCTTCCCGTATGCCGTAAAGGTCTGCTCGTAGCACGGTTTTGGAAGCATTGTGGTTCCAATAGCCAACGGCCTGAGCACATTCAGAGTCGCAGACGGACGTGAGGTTGTCATCTGTCCACCAGTAGTTCTCAAAGCTCATTGCCATCTGCTTGCGGCTGTGCCACCCATGGTTCAACTCTTAGATATCTGTCCGGCTCATCCATTCCGTCAGCTTCCTGCGGCATTCCTCGCCGTTGTAATCTGCCGGCCATCCGTTTTGGAGCATAATCTCTTCGAATTCCTTGGCCAGGAGTCAGCAGGTCTCTGTCCGGCTGATCAATGGTGGAAACATACCCGTATTTCCTCACTCCAACTCTGACTGCCACGCCAAAGGACTCCCGGGTCCTTGTGGCGAGGGAGACCAAACCACGAAAGGTCTCTGTACTCTTGGGGTGTTCTCTCCAACCACGATTCTAGCGGAAAAGTGACGTCGTCGCAAAACCTCTCTCTCCACATCCGCGGGTCGCCCTCGTCGTAATACCCCACCGGCTCGGGACAAACAGCCCCGGTGATGATGTATTTGGTCACCGTGCCGTCCATGGTGTCCAAAAGCCAGATGTCGCCATCTCTGTGCACGCTCATGGTGAGCTGAACCACCCAAGGCGGAATCCCCTCCGCCAACCCCTCGAGATCTACGCCCAGAGAGACCAGCCATTTGGGCTTGGGCAACCCGGTACCATCGGAGAGCTCCACGGCGGTACGGTAGTTGACTGGGAACGTCTCGGGCGTGACCCAGACGGGGTCGCCGTCGATATACGGCAGGTGTCTGATCAGGTCGACGGCGCGCTCGAGCAAAGGCTTCCTTCCAGGGGCCGCGAACCATTCGGCGGTGATTTCCGGCCAGCCCCCCGGCGGAGCGCGACGCACCCGAGACGGGTCAAGATGGGGCAGGCTCTGGTACAAGTTCGCCAGCGACTCGGCGATGCCGTCGCGTGAGTATCGAGGCTGTCGGCCGGGGAGACGTGGGTCCGGCGGGAGATGCTGCGGATCTGGTATCGCCTCCATCTTGGCACTCATCTTGGCGTTCGAAGTCGAGCGGGAACGAGATGGGACGGCATCGTTGGGACTGGGGCGAGACCTGGAAAAAGGCCTCTGCCCCGCTCGTTCGATGGCTTAATAATCCTTCAGGGGTCGGACGGAGAGGGGGGGGAAATGGAACCCTTCGGGCCTTCTGAGGGCGTCATCTCTCGCCCAAATGGAAATCAACAGTTCTATCACCCAAGACCCGAGAGGTCTTTTCACAACTTTCAGTTTCAGCAAAGGGCAAGAGCTTCCATGTTTTATCTCCTCATAGTAAGAATAGTGTTTCTACTAGTCTCCCAAGACTGGCGAGGTGTTGATTATTGGCTCGAGTTGTAGCATGACTGGCGTGACACTTCTCTGGTAAGTTTAGGTCATGGTTGTCTCCAATGAGCCAACACGTATGTGTGACCTTCTAGCGTTTGTTCTAACAAATGCATCTCTGTGTACAGTATATACCGCGGTAAGTATGCTTGTGCATATTCATCATGTGCCTCTGAAGGCTTCCCCGCGGCGCCACGCCAGCCATGCAAACGTCTGGCGAATGTTGATTTCTGATATTAGCTACCACTGCCTAGGCAATAGAGCGGCTTCAACCTTGTTTTCCAACCTAGTCAAAGGTCAGACCTCATACGGCAGTTTCAATCTGTTCACTGACACGATAATCACCCTAAATCCCACCACTTTACAAGTTTGCGTTGTGCTTGACGCCATCTACGAAGAGTCTGCGGCCCTGTGATGCGTGGCAAGTCTTATCTCTCGCAAATTTTCGAGTTCCAGTTCAACCCAATTAGCAAATATGCTTCTGATGTACCCTTCCCGGAAACCCAAAACGGTCAATGACATACGAGGATGAAGAGAATCGCACCTACTCCTGCGTTGTTTGTATCCGATCGGATGGCGAGCCTGATGTCGTGGTCCGAGCAAGGCAAGGGAACCATGCAGAGCTAGACACATGCAAGTGTGCTGCCTTGGAGGATGTCGACAACAAAACGTCGGATTTGGTGGGGGCGGAGTTTGAAAATACAAATGCTGGGGAAGTATAGAAATTCATCCATGAGGCCTTTGGAACTCTTGTCATGCAGTCTGACGACCCAGTAATGCAGTGTGCAGGACAGCCTTGCCTGTACCGTCCCACTGACTATCCAACATGGCCCCGAGGCGTCAATTACAGAGCGAGTATCACATCTGACTATCTGACTACCGCGATTCAGTGTCAAGGCCTTCCGCGAAGCAGCCCAGATATCAAGTCAGAGTGGTCGTTTATTTGGACCAGCAGGAAAAGCGCAAGGGCCTGTCGGCGACTCGGCTGGCAGCAGCCACGAATTACAATTTTGGTCTCCCAATCATCAATCTACAAGCAGTAACAGAGAACCTGCGCCCTACTAAAAACCACACGGCAAAGACTCATGACTGAGAAGCTTGGAGGTCATGTCACATGCAGTTGCAATAGTCATGCAGTGGGACGAGAATAGGGCAGTTTTTGAATACCCCTTTTGTTCCCAAAAAAATAGAGGCACACCAGACGATTCTTCTCAACTGAGGCAAACACACATATGCTGAAAACTTCCAAAGGGGTATACGTTCAGATTGGAACAAACGATGCCAGCATTCAGAAAGCTGCACGCGCGCTCCACGCTTGGGGGGTTTTGGCCGTTCATCGAGCTTTCCCCCGAGTGTACCCCTTGGCAAAAACAGTATTATCGTGAGTGGGGGAGCGCCTGCTTCACGTTGTCTCGGTTTCCCACGTAGCTATTTTCTGTAGTCGAGGATGAGTAGCATTTTGATATCGCTCATCGCATTGAGAAATCAGACGCTTAGTACAAGATAAAAGGAAAAACATTGGGTTTATAAGACGTGGCTCTTCGCCCCAAGAAAATCCGACAGACATCCGTCTCGATATTAGACATCTATCGCAGTCTTCAGCTGCTGCTGCTGCTGCAGCTGTCGTCGTAGACGCACCAAGTGCTGTCCTCCTTGCAGCAGAAGTAGGGGGC
Source organism: Colletotrichum falcatum (assembly GCA_019425465.1). Classification (NCBI taxonomy): domain Eukaryota; kingdom Fungi; phylum Ascomycota; class Sordariomycetes; order Glomerellales; family Glomerellaceae; genus Colletotrichum; species Colletotrichum falcatum. The sequence goes on from SWKJ01000217.1 coordinate 116,487, forward strand.
TTGCAGACGCCGTCGTTACCCGCAGCATCCTTGCAGGCCACTTTGAATCGAAAATGTTAGCTGACATGGTAGCATCTCACTAGGGGAGTCCGGTGTACCTGTCAGAGACATGAGGCCAGCGAGCACCACAAGAACGGATTGCTTGAACTGCATGGTGGGGCCAGAGGGGAGATTTAGTGGTTGTTGAATGGTTTGGTTGTTTTGATTGAGTTGTAAGTTTAGAATGATGAGCTTGTGTTTGTGTGTATGCGTATCTGAGATGGAAGAGGGGAGAAGAAGCCAAAGGGGGGCTCTTATACTGGTGCTTGACGACGACTTGAGTTTACGCTATATAGATTGGATGGGCTCACACGGCTTTGCTGCCGTGACGGCCAGAGCTCGAATCGAGGTCCGGTCGTTGTTGGTTGGTCTAAGACCCAGAAAAAGAAAAACAAGAATCATATTCGCGGGTTTCAAGACCTCTCTCAAATAGACGAGGCCCCACGTCGCTTTGTCCGTAATATATACTAAATGGTAGCCCGCCGGCACGTCGGGGCTGTGTTGCCATTCCGGCCTTTGCGAGTTCCTTTAGTCAAGAGTGCACGGTAGACACGACCTCCCCGGGAAGTCGGGTTCCAGCTCGGGCGAGGCGAGAGGCCACAATGGGCGCCGGGTCAGATACAGTCCCACCCAATGTTCGTTGATCATCGTGGCTGGCGGGGACCCCACGGTCCAGCGTGCCGGGGGACCGGCATTCTAGATCTTTTCTTCTTCTTCCTCTCCAGGCTCCAGCAGTGCGGGACGCCGGGAATCCTGCGTCACAAGGGGGGCCCTGGGGAGCCCCTGACTCGCGACATACGTGACTGATTATGATGTCGCGGTAGCCGTTCCGTCTGTCTCAACCCCCCTCTGCAAGCCCTTACATATATACTTTATCACCTGTTCAGTTGTAAGAGAGAAAAACGTGAGCAAATTGAATTGCAATGATGGCGCTTTGCGTTCATCTCAAGCACCTCGTCGGACGTAGGGTATATTACTATTAGGGGCAGTTTGACCCATGGCCGCAAGACCAACTTTTGTCACAGAAGAACCCTATCTTTACCTCATGCAGCAAGGCTCTGCATTGGTCATAGGATCTATAATATAGCACTGTCCAGGTTCGCATAACGGAGAGCCCGGCGCCATCCGAACTTTATTGTATTTCCACCTCCTTCACTTCAGGTCTACTTCCTTTCGAGTCATCGTCACGACCGCTCCAGCCTTTACATGTCTCATTGTACAAAAACCCTTTTTTTGTAGCCCATCATACACGCAGATCATTGCTACGAGGTAGATATCCTACATGTAATGATTTAGTTTCTGATCTCGAACAGACCGGGAATCCAACCTGTATGAAGCGACCAGCGACCTGTCAATGTCGTGGGCTGGGGACCATGGAAGTGCCCAAGAAAAATGTTGAATATCTAATGACCGACTACTAATAGGGACTTATGGTTGAGGGAGTGCCACAGAAACACCCTGGGGTCGTAATATCCTCGCAACCGCCGGCTTAATTGAAGATGGCGGGAGGACTACTTAGGATGGAACTTGGTCGGTTGCTTCATATTCCCCTCCGTCCGTCTCCTGGAGTAGTGCCCGCTACCTTGGGTTGACGGAGCCATCGCGGAAAACGCCACCTCCACTCCATCCACGAGACTTCAGCGAGAGATGAATCAATAGTTGGGTTGGTGATGACTAGCGAATACCTGGTGTTGTATAGGTGTTTCTGCCATTTCTGCTCGTCTACGGCTATCGATTTAATTGCCACGCAACCAAAAACGACGCGGTTGGTTACGGGGCGATAACTGATGCCTCCATACTCCGTGGCGTTATTTTTCTACTGTCATTCTCTTTGCTTCTCTTTCTCTTTTCTTCTTCTTCTTTTGATTGGTGGATCTGCATCTACTATGTTATTATCACGACGTAGAGCACACAGTAGAGCATGGACGAATTAGGTTAACAAAGGCTTAATTATATCAAACTGAAGTTGTGAAAAAGAGATTTCTGTGTATAAGCTAGTTATCTAAGTAACGCGTGAAACGCTACACGATGTGGCATATGTGAAGCCTCATGCCCAGTCCTGGGTATGTGGTTGAAGCTGTCGTGGCGGTTATCCTATTCTATACAATGTCACGAGAACCCCGATAGCCGGTTAGAGACGTGTTGTGGAATCATGTGAGCACTTGCAGAACACATTGCGAGCAGCGGGATGCCAATTTTAGCCAGACAAACGTCGTCTGTAGAATGCGACTTGAAACTTCACCATCCAAGTAATGCCCAAAAGGTGTTGCAGCGACATGTGACACGGCGCCCATACTTTCAGGTGTCCGATTAAACATCTCCAGCAATGTTTCATGAAGCCACTCGATGCGGTACGTCCCGTGAGCCCGGGGTCGATCCACAACGCGCCGTGCTGCAGTTGTGGTCTCCATCACCTTGCGACATGTGACGAGTTTGGATGCGCGGTTAGTAACTGTCGCCTCTGGCACGGAGCATTCGGCAATTGGACGAAGTACGGATGAGGATCGGACGTCGTCGGAAACTCTTTTGAAATACGTGAACCGGGGTTTTAGCCCGCCAAACTCCAGAGGGAAGTCCGGGATCCCCTCAATATATGCACCTTTTCTACCGCTGGCCGCGGAACGCACAGAAACACGAACACGAAGAGAGATTTATACCTTCATGTCGCCCGCTGTTCGCTTTGAGTTCAAGGGAGGGACGGAGCCACTTTGCATTCATTCGAAATCTCGGTGCAGAAAAATGAGGACTCGGCACGCCGCCACCATCTCCATCGCCCTGTGGTTGACGAGGGTCGCCGCCCGACCCGTCTCTGGCCAGCCCAGCGCTGCGAATCCGGCCGTCTCTGGCAGCAATCAAATCATGTCAGTAGAATCCGAGGTTCTGGATTCCAGTGTCCGGGCCCTGAGCAGTTCCGGCCGAGACGGAGTGGACTCCATCAAGAACGCCAACCCCGACCCAAAAAGCCAGATCTACCCCAAGAGGTCGGACAGCGACGCGCCGTATTCACTGTCGGAGCAAGAGCTGCGGAGCAAGATTTATTTCCCCGAGACGTTCGGCGAATCGCCCGGCAAACGGCCGGTGATTCTCGTGCCGGGGACGGCCGCGATGGCCGGGTCAACGTACCGCTCGAATCTCGGCCACCTCCTCGCCGCGTCCGACTTTGCCGACCCTCTCTGGGTCAACATCCCGAACGCGTCGCTCAACGACGCCCAGGAGAACTCGGAATACGTCGCGTACGCCATGAACTACGTCCAAACCCGGCTCGGGAGGAAACCGGCCGTGGTCGCCTGGGGCCAGGGGAACCTCAACGTGCAGTGGGCGCTCAAGTACTGGCCGAGCACCCGGGACGCGGTCACGGACCTGGTGGCGCTGAGCCCCGGTTTCCACGGGACCACGGAGGCGTTCCCCGGCTGCAAGCAGATCATGCCCGTCATCGGCGGCGCGCCGAGCGTCTACCAGCAGATGTACAACTCCAAGTTCGTGCGCACTCTTCGCGCGGACGGAGGCGACAGCGCATACGGTAAGTCGACTGTCCCCCCAGAAGCCGTCTCGCCAGCCAAGTGGTCGGGACTGACCCGGCTGCCCCCCCCCCATTAGTACCAACTACGTCGATATTCAGCGCAACGGACGGGATCGTGCAGCCCCAGTCCGGGTCCAATTCTTCGGCCCTTCTCAACGACGCGCACGGAGTGGAGGCGTCGAGCATCGAGGTGCAAAAGGCCTGCCCCGACACGCCGGCCGGCCGCAACGTCACGCACGAGGGCGTGCTGTACAACTCGCTGGCCTTCGCCCTCTTGAGAGACGCCCTCGAGAAGGAAGGGCCGGGAAGGCTGGAAAGGATTGACAGCAAGGTGTGCGGGGATCATGCCGCGGGTCAGCTGAGCGCGGCCGAGGTCGACGCAACGGATGCCGTCTTGAGCAACGCCACGATGAACTGCCTGTTGTACTCCAAGAAGGTTGGGGATGAGCCTGGCATCAAGGAATACGCAAAGAGGCGGTTGGCCGGTTTTGCTGCACAAGGCTAGCGTTAACAGACTTGGTAGGCCGGGACGCGGCTTCCTATGAATTTCAAGCAGCACAAGCAAGTCTTGATCCGAGACATGTCGTCAACGAAGGCGTGGCGTTGCTGAAATGCATCTCCGTAAAGAGAAGGCGACATCTTTGCTCGCTCTTACAGTGATTAGAACACGTCCAGCTTCGTCAAATCAATATTACGCCGACTGAAAAACAGGTGCTCAGTTAGGTCACCACTCGGAGAAGATATGATGGTTCTCACTCCATCTTGGCCGGGTGTTGACATATCATGCGCCAGCATGGATCAAGTGTGTCGTGAAGCTATACAAGTCACAATTACTGCTTGGTAACTGTGGTTCCACTTTTACTCCTATTCATCGCAAAGTGATAATCAGGTTTCAAAAACCATTGTGCTTTTAATTCATCCATCTATGGTATCTTATGCTCGTATCGGTTCCATGTACGCAAAAAAACAAAAAAAAAAGAAAAGAAAAAGCTGCCTGTGAACGTTTTCGTTACCCTTCGTCGTGGCCAATCAACATACCCCAAGCACTCTTGATGGCGGGGCTCTTCAAGCCCGTCGTGTCACCCTTCAGCTGCCACACGTCGTGAGTCTTGTGCGCTTCTTCCCACCCGCTCCGGTCCTGGTCCTTTTGCTCGACTCTGATGTCGCTCCCCATGGACCCCCACATGCCCAGCTTGTCGCGGTACCGCCATTGCACGACCGGCGGGGGCCAGATGCTGTACGCCTTTAGTTGGTTGTTTTCGATCATCTCATTCATGATGACGTCTACGGGTATGTTCAAGTCAAAGTTGCTCCGCAGCAGAAGCTTGGCAGCGCCTCGGGCGCTGACGGCGTAGGCCCCGGTGCACGTCAGACCGCCGGCTCGACGGATCATACGACGGCCACCCTTGAGGCTGATGCCGAAGTACTCGCTTGCGGCCCCGCTCGTATAGGGGTCATCGTACTTGATCCGTTCCGACTTCCAGCCGTCTCGGTCGCCGCAGTGTCCGAACGTGATCATGTCCCACCCGTGGCTGTACCAAGGGTCGAACGCAGCCTGTACCATCTTGTGTTCTGATCGACCAATGTCGAACATGGCAGTGCCGTTGACGAGCGCGGCCAGGTTGGAGGCGGCGAGGCGCATTACCTCCTTGATGTTGACGTCCCATGTCACGTCGTCCTCCATGATGAGGACCGTTTCCTTGTTCGCACGGAGCATGGAACTCCAAGCCTAGCGAGACATTAGCGTGTTGGGCGAGGAGGCCGGATTGGAGAAGACGCCAACTCACGTTGGCGTGTGACCTCCAGCATCCTTTCTCGCCGGCGGACAGACCGGGCTCGGTATCCGGGACGCTGCTCGGCGGCATGCCCACCTCGCCGAGGCGGGTGCCGTTCACACCTTGCACAATGTTGATGTCGATGCCGGACAGAAATGCTTGAACGGCAGCAGCGTCCGCCTTGTCGTTCCGGATGGGCAGGTTGATCATCTCTATCGAGCCAAAGCCCAGGGTGCGGTTGGCGGCGGCGTTGATGTCGAGGATGGCCTGCTGGTGACCCGTGCTCGAGGCCACGAGCAGGACGGCGAGAAAAAGGGCGCAACCGACGACGATGACGAGGCGGCGGTTGCTCAGAAAGCGGGTCGGGACGTAGTGCCTCGCGTTCTTGAAGACGTTTTGGTTCAGGAACGACCGGCTTTGCGAATCGTACATGGCCTCGATCGAAGACTGCATCGACGAAGAGGACCGCGGCAAGTCCGTCGACTCTTTCGGAGCCGAAAAGGGACTGCCCGACTGCATGGCGGCGATTGGAAGGCGCTGCGCGCCCTTCTCGGGGCGACTGACCCACGTGTCGGCCGTCCTTTGGAATGAGTGCCGGTGCCGGTGATGTGTGGTCCGAGCAATACGTTTTCGCTGACGAGGTACCTGCGATATCTTTGTCCAAGGTCCGAGAGAGACCGTCCGACCTAAATTGCGTTCATTGCATACAAAAGGAGCGTGTCGCAAACAGACGTTGCCAATCAAAGGCAGTGGTCAACGCCTTATATCCCTTGACCCCCTTCCTGCCTGGCGGCCCCGCCCCGGTCTGACACTGCTCTATGAGCAAGGGTAAGACCAAGACGCTTTAAGCTTTCTGGTTATGTACGATTTTAACTTATGCACGAGTCAGAATTCTGTCTCTAGCGGGGATCAAACCTACACTTTTCCAGTACAATGCAGGCAAGTCGGGTTTATAGCTACATGTATTGTCAAAATAACGTTCTCGATCACAGCCAGTAGACGACAGATTGTATCCTCTACGACACACTCTCCTGGTCTTACACTGATCTCTACGAGAAGGGTAAGACTGGCACGCCATGGAGGTTCTGACATGGTACATGTTACTAGATTATAGGTGATATATAGCGTCCCTCCGGTAAGAAAGTAAAACGTCAAAAGGAAACGCAAGGTGGGATTCTAACTTTGCACGTATGATCGAGTCATTATTCTAACTTATGCACGAGTCAGGGTTATGTCTCTAATGGGGATCAAACCCATAGTGCCTTATATTAATAAGATACACCGTTCGAGCATAACGCGGGCAAGCTGGGCACACGATTATTGCGAAGACAAAGGAGCGAGGGAAACAGCCGCAGGAAGGCCGAATGGGGCCGCCAAGTAATTAATAAAAGATAAGCCAAGCCCAGAATACGCCCGGTTGCTTAGTTGAGGCCAAATCATTGGTCGCAAACTTTGGTCAACTGCATTGCCTCTCGCGCAGAGGAGGAGCTCGCTTGCCACGATAATGGAGGCGGGAGACGAAGCAAACCGCACTGATAGGGTCGTTCGGGGGCGGGACCCCAAGCGCGCCAATGTAAGCTTATCAGAATCCAGACGGCTACAGGGTCCGGAATGCGAATGTCGTGGCAGCCTAAATTGTGCGCCCGTACGGATAGGCGTCCCAGAGCCGGGCGCCCAATCAGCTCGCGTTTCCGAATCAATAATAACGCGGGACGCCTGCGGGTTTCCGAAACCAAAAGGTGGGTTGTGCCTGGCTGGGAGAGCTTTTCGGGAAGACGCCGAGCAGAGAAGGTCATGGCGGATCGGCTTTTTTTTTTTTTTTTTTTGTATTATCCACGTCGCGAATAGCCTCAAAGAGCGACGTGCGCCACACGAGGAGTGGAGTTTCTGCCGTCGCGACCGCCTTCCTGCACAAGGCCACTGTCAAACACGACCCCGAAACTCTAAATTAGTGTCGCAACTTGGTGCCGTTCGCTCACAATGCTCCGTAGCTAGCGCCTTTCATCTCACGTGACCCATGGACTATGTAACCTGCATTCAGCCCCTGTAGCTCCATGCATGATTTACGGCAGCCTATTACATCTCTAGGCCGATACCCATGACGCTTGGGGGGTGCTTCCTGGGGGCGAGAATGTTGAAAACTGACATGAATCGCCCTGTCAATCCAGCACGGTCGAGGACGTGAGCTCACTCCGTAGCATCGGGTCTTTCAATGGCTTACGAGGACGTGTGATTGGAGCTGCAACAGCGCGCCAGCAATATCGCCTTGACACACGGGACAGCTGACCACCGGGGCTTACAAGCCTGCGAATGTTTTGGGGGCATCTGATTCAATAGTGGGGCGGAGAAACGTCAACATGTTCAATCAAACGGGTGAAGACAGTAATAATAAGGGTGGTTGAGATCAAGATTAGGCTTTGACCATGTTCTAGCCTCGATACTTTGAAGCATTAACAGCTAGCTCAGTAAGGAGATTGAAAAGTTGTCGTTGCGATGTAGTCTGTGACTATACCAGCCGGTACAACCGTTACTTATATCTCGCGTTCTGAGGATTCTTTTGTTTCGATTAAGATTATCCCGTGTCTTTGTACTGACTCTTCTTCTGCCCTAGCACAAACAGATCACGATGGTACCCCCCTGGCTCTTGTCCTGACCTCTCCGCGGCTGTCTTGAAAAGTGACCGGATTCGGCATACACAGCTCACCCAGTTGACCAAGCGGTGGCATGCCGAGGACGCTCCAAAGGCAGAGTTGACGCAACGGCTTCTTGTTCTATTACGGTGTTCATCAGCGTCCCGTCCATCATTGGTTTCTGTTGTCCCCAAGACTCATACTGGCTGTATTACGGCCGTGGCCTTGAGCGTACTCACGCATTCGGGTAACCCCGGAATCTACGCACATATGTGGGCAAAAAGTATACAGAACTTCGAGACTGAGAGGTCTGAAGCTAACCACATGTTAGGTGGGCAGTCCCAGCACGTGTCCGGTCAGCGTCATGAAGTAAAGGAGAGGTGCTGGAATATGGATATCGGATATGGAATAATAAGTGTAATGCCGGCATCCGTTTGCTGGCCTGCCTATTTCTACCCGGCTGCTTGGTAGCCTATACTCTTCCTTCTTTTTTCCTTCTTCGGGCAACAGTAGATATCATTAAGAGACTGCTGCTTCACCCTGCTGAAAGGTGTGTGCCCTGTGATACCAAGAAGAGGGGTCTAAATGGTTAAAAGGAACTCGAGGTTTCATAGTTAATTTCTCTTACATGCTTCTACCTGGGTGCTAGGGATAAAAAAAGATAGTGAGGAATATAATAATATAATTATGATTCTTGCATTATTGAATTATTATCTCTAGCACGTGATACTGGGCGTATATAAAAGTACTGCTCGTGGCCCTAGTAGTGCGTATAGGTCTGTGACAGTCCCGACCCTCGTAATTATGAAAGTCGGCAGGACATGTTTCCTTCCTTGAAGCCCCCTTCGTCGGAGTCATGCTTATAGATTGCACAGTCTTCCCGGTTCCCTTGAACGTCCACGTGACGGCCTTGTAGAACGGCGACTGCTGGAGGGACGGCCAGAACGGGTCAGACGGGGTGAAGGTGACTTGCGCCGGAAACCTGGCCCCCGGATGGCTCTTCTCCCAGTCCCGGTAGTATCTGTTGGCGATGTCGAGCGTCTCCTTGTTGACGACGTTGTTGCCGCTCATCCGCCTGATGGTCGCGAGCGGCCTGTTGGCGTGCCTGCTGCTTGCCAAGGCCTGGATCACGTCGGACAGATGCAGCCTCGGGCTGCGGTCGGCGTGCGCTTCTTCTCGGCCGTTGTAGGCCGCAATGACGTTGATCATGCTCGGGTCGTCCCGCGGGAAATACACCTTTGTAATGGCCATGTGGTTTCGCTTCTGGTAATAGGGCGTGTACACGTAGAAAGTATCCCCGTGGCGTTCAACGGTATAGATGTCTCCATCGGATCGAAGGCCGGTTGCTTGGGCAGCGGCAAACGTGCGTGACGATAGCGACCAAAGGAGGAAGAGCAACGGGTATATGGAGTGCATGCTGGAGACGATATTAAGGATCGAGGTTGTAAAGTAGAACACAACGAGCGACAAACAGGATGGTGCCGGCGTAACAAGGGTCGACTCTGGAGGGTTATTCTTGAAACGATATATACCTCTGCGCGAAGCTCCATCTACCTACTGTGCTGATTTGGTGCTAGGCATGGAACCGGAGTCTCCGGTCGAGCCATTCGCACTCAATCTTCATACAACTGGTCCAGACCCCCCTACCTACCTACCAGTTCCCTATCTGCGCACGCAGCGTAGACTGGCCCTGGCCGGACTGGCCGATCTTGCCAACCCACCCACCCCACATCACCCACATTTAACCTACCCAAAAGCACCGCTTATTTTTATTACTGCACTATGCATTCTTTAGAGTCTCCCATACAGACAAGCCATTTATTAGAGTCCTACGCCAGGATACCAAGACTCAACGCAGAGTGTTTTTGCCGCGGCTGGCCCCGGTGGTCCCAATCGTTGCTGCGTTGCGGACGTGCCCTTGCCATGCGCAAGCCGTAGCCACCATGGCATGCATCTACACACAAGGATACAAAAGTTCACTGCCAGATCTGGAAGCCAACCACACTCGGGGTGGGCAATGTCGGCACGTGCCCGGTTAGCGTCGTGGCATTCCAGCCTAGATACAAAGATGCTCCCTTGCCAGACACATGGAGAACATTGAAGTGCTACTACAGCAGTATAAGACTACTCACCAAGGGCCCTTTTGGGGGGCGGGCTAGCGGATTATGTAATCTAGAACATGGTGCGCTATACCGATACTGTTGGCTTGGAAGAAAGCACTTGTTGTTCTATCTTGGTATTCTAGAGTATGTTCTCTATTCGAGCAGTTCCCTTTGCTGCGTGTAGGATGCAACCTTTACATCTCAGGTGAAGCGTCTGCCAGCTACTAATGGCTTTCCTACATGCTCCCTTGGCTAGTGTGTACGACAGACGACAGAGCCCTCCTGGCAGCCTTTCCGGATCCGACTGGGCCAATGGGCCGTGGGAGATGTTGAGTGGTTACACAAGAGCGGTGCGAAGAGACATACGCAGTGAGACGGCCAAGAAGGCAAGCAGCGCGCACGCACGCAACAGGGCAAAGTCTAATGTCGTGATGAGATGCATATAGGTCCAAAGACTACACGCAAAAGCAAAAGCGTGGTTCCACATTTTGCCCCATCATCACATTTGTAAAACAACCGAGCAGTGAACAAACTGCACAAGCAACGAGAAACAACAGTATAGGTGCAGGCCAGCAGAGCCTACCGATGCCAACCCCCGCCCGTGAGTAAAGCCCTCGGGAAAGGTGGCCATGTAGTAGCAAAGCCAACCGAGCCATTGACTCTTCTGCGGGGTAGACCCTGACGTTCTAGGTAAAGCAGGCAGGCCCTCGTCGTCCTTGTCGAGTCGGGACACGATACGGCAGTGTCCGCGAATATAAATCAAGTTCTGGCCTTCGACATTGCCGGGTGGGCACATGTAACCCCAGAGTTTGTTTCCCCACCTCGACATTCACCCTGTCCTCGGCCTGGTGGGACTTACTGGGGTCGATTTGGCGGTCCGAAGGGGGCCGTTTGTTGACCTCCTATTGAACCCAAAACGGCTGACCTCGGGTGGTGGTTGGCTTTCGGTGGTGGTTCGAGATTCCCGCCGTCGCCTGTCCCCACAGACCGCATTTTAGTTGACAGAGGCGCAGGAGACGTCCCGATGCAACGTCGCCGATCGACCGGTTGCAAAAAAAAAAAAAAAAAAAAAAAAAAAAACCGTCAGTTATACGGTTCCCGGTAACCGAGACGCAAAGGTGCCGACCGGAACAGCTGCAATCGAGCCTGGGGTTGTGCTGGCTTACGAGGCGATGCATTCTGGCCTCTCGTCGGACGGATTGCTCTTGTCCGGAGGGCCTCGCGACGAAAACATTGTTGGATATCGTTGCCTTTGTCCAACAGTTCAGCTTGGCGTCGGCACCACATACGCCAGGCTTTCTCTCGGCCTTGTTCATCAACGCAGACTCTTCTTCTCGGCAGACCGTGCAGCTCTGATATCTCGGGGACATCTTCGGCCCGTCTTTGGACAACCTCGACCGGCTCCGAACGTCGACGCCCTTTGGCCACGGCCGCTGTCAGCAGCACGCCAAACGAGCGAAAAGCAAGGAACCTTGGCAGGGGGGCGGCGCCGTGACCCACGCATCCAGCTTCGCTATCGCCAGTCGCACTATGCGGTCAACTCGCCACCGTCAAGGCAGGAAGAAGACGCGACGCTTGCCGAGCAGCAGCGACGCATCGTGGAATTGTCCCGGCGAGTTAATCATCTCTTTTGAGCGGCACGGGAAGCCCAGACTGGACACGCGTGAATGTCTGCATAAATGTGGACCGCGCAGGGGTTACAGAACTCCATAAAATATAGATTAACCCTCGCAGCGAATTTGCTTGAAGGTTTTTTTTTTACAGCAACAAGTCCGCTATTATACCATGCGCAATTTTGAACGGTCTAACAGTTGTGGGCTTACATGGCGGTACTCGGTTTTGAGTCACACGGCCGGCAATCCTTTCTAGTCGGCATCCCCAACCCCAATCCTCGTGCGGGCTGGCTCTGGACGATTCGCAACCGTGTCATCAATCGCCATCCCAGCCGCCGGCGCCAATCACGACCAAAGAGACCCTGAACGAGACCTTGCCGAAGAATACCTCGTCTGCCTATGCCCAACTCGGCTTGACGACGCGGCCCGGAGTACCCTCCCGGGGTCCGCAGAACCCGGTCAAAGGCCGTTTGGCGATACAGGTTCGGTTGCCAACCGCACCCGCATCCGCATCGCATCGCATCGCATCGCAGTCTAGGCTCCGGAAGGCATTCGTCCGCCTCCCCCAGCTCGCTCTCTGACCGGCCCATGTCGCGGTTCTCTCTCTCTCTCTCTCCCAAGCCCGCACATGTGGAATCCTGGCGTCCTTTCGGAGCGGCATGAACCCTGCCACCGCGAGAGCCAGGTCGTTATTTCCGACACGACCACCGCCGCGCGGTGAGCCTCGCTGCCAAGCCGTCGAGCCCCCCCCCCCCCCTTCGGCTGTGTCACTGCGACCCTGTCCATCAGAGTCGGGACGTGCGTCGGGCGACCGGCGACCGGCGACATGGAGGATGTATCTCGCTCTGCGCTTTTTCAGTTGCAACTTCCAACGTCGGTTTCTGGACCGGCGACGGCTTGTCTGGTGGGTGGGAGGTTGTTGGTTCACGCCTCCACTTGCCGCGAGGGCCAGCTTTCTCCAAGTCCACAGCCGCAAAAGCAAAGCGAAGCAAAGTCATGACTCTGGGCGCGGCTGCATTATACAGCAGTCCCGTTAAAATTAATTATAGAATGGGTTTGGGGGGGGGGGGGGGGGGGGGCTTAACGGAGTTCCCGATTACACCCCACATAGGTAAGGGTGTACATTGCAGAAGGACAAGGTTCGACTGGCCCGGTCTTGTTGTTATCCCAACGACGACGTGAGAGGCGATTCCCATCCCGGCCAATACGTGGCTATCGCGGTCAATGCTGGCCACGCGGGCGCCCTCGCGGCCGGTATTAACAGCAGTTTCATGGAGTCCGGAGTCCCGCAGCCGAATATCAAAAGGTATCGCGCCAGAAGGCTCCAACAGCCACCGTCTGGTTTTCCAACATAAGTACTTACCAGGCACCCGCCCGGCCTTCGTCCCGGTGTGTAATGGCACCTGCAGCAGCGCCATCGCACACGCAGTAATACACACCGCACTCACTTGTAGCGGTTCTCACCCTTTTGTCGCTCTTTTACCCTTCGTCATCAGCCACCGCTCGTCATGCGCGCTCTCACGTCCCTGCTGGCCGCCGCCGTGCTGTCCGCCGCCCCGGCCGCCGCCGGAGGGTTCTCCCAGGAGTACAACATAATAGCCGACGGGGTCCCGTGCGCGGCCCGGCCGGACGGCTCCTTCGCCTGCGTGGACGGCAAGACGAAAGCCACCGTCTTCGTGCACAACACCACCGACGGCTACCTCGGGATAGAGGACCAGACGGCCGCGGTGGGGGTCCGGGTCCGGTGCGGCGGCCCCGAGGCCTTCACGCTGTTCGCGGAGCCGGGGTCCCCCGCGACGTACCAGGTGGAGCCCTGCGTCGGCAAGAACGTGACCTCGGCCGCGACCGTCAGGGCCGGGAACCCCTTCAAGGTCCCGCTCCGGGGCCAGGAGCTCACCTTCACGGACGCGGACCCCTGCGCGAGGAACGCCGACGGCGTGTTCAGCTGCGGGGGCGGGGCCGCCATCTGGGCGAGCACCGGGCAGATCGTCATGCAGCTCGACGAGGGGGCGGGCGACACGGCGATACGGGTGAGCTGCGCGGCCGGCAGCTCCGTCTTCTTCGCGGGCGGAGGGGCGCGGGGGGGGTTGTTCGATTCGCCTAGCGTCTGCGGCGACGGCATCACTGAGGCGGTCAACGCCCGCTCGCGCCGCCTCATCGACGACCCGTGGTCGGCCCAGGGTTGACGTCGCGGCCCTGGTGTATGTTGTCACGATCGCTTTCAGCCATTAAGCCGGCACCTCGCATAATGTCAATCTGTTGTGTGCTACATCACGTGGCGCTTCACTCTCGCACCCTGCCCATAAATAGCAGCCACTCTTTTCGTGACTTGACCTTGCCAGGATTGAGCCCCTGTCAACCTCATTCTCGCATGCCCTGCTGCGTGCTCTAGCTCGTGACGTATATTAATATCAGTATACGTATCAGCATGGGTATTTATCCAAAGTACGGATACGAGCCACAATGGTCCTCTCTTTTGCTTGTGTCTAAAGTGAGCAAAAGCGGCGAGACTCACCCTGTTGGCCACATGATGACGACAAGAGGTTGAATCAAAACCCAAGACACGGCTTCGCTTGGACGGCAATGGCGCAACCATGGCAAAAAGTCACGATGAACTCGCGCGGCACGGCCCGGGAAGAACGTCTGAATGGGGGTGGCGGGTTTTCTGGTCTTTTTTCTTTTTTCTTTTCTTCTTCTTCTTCTTCTTCTTTTTTCTCTCGAAAAAAGGTCCTCTCGGCCATGCACAAAGCCCGACAGGTGATTGATTCCTGCTGCTTCATGTGCACGATGGCTGACCGACCGAGATAATCTCGCCCAGCCGGCGGCGCTGCTGGCCCATCCTCGGTATCGATCTCGATGAAGCAGGGAAGCGACGCACACTCGGGTTGGCCCAATCTGCCTGTGCGTTTCTTTTTCCTCTTCGATCGATTTTGATGCGAAACACGCTTCCGGCATGCCCCCCCCCCCCCGCGTAACAAAAGCCCCAGGCCAAGAAGCGGAGTAAGATTGGAGAGAAGAGCCGGCCGGTGGGCAGCATGAGACGGCTAAAGAAATGATCGGATAATATAAGTTGGTAACTCGTACATCGCTTGGCTGGGCTCGGTCCCCGTCAGGGTGGAAAGTTCCGCAAATACCATGTCGCCACAAAGTTCTCGGGTACGATATGAGCCCACCGTTAATGGAGAAAGAAGAAAGAACCGGAATCTCTTTTGAACGAGGTGGCGAAACGGCGGGCATGGGCAGACGGTGGAGCGTATGACGAGAAAAGAAAATATGGTTCTTGAGAGGTGACGGAGGCGCCGCCTAGGTTCCTGCGCAACAGGTGGAAAAGATCGGGATGAATTCCATAGCCCGTCAGCCCACACACTTGGCAATGCTCTGAACAAGGAGATGAATGAACGGATGAAAAAAAAAAAAAAAGGTCTACGTGACACTGGACGTCCAATTCGCTTGTGTGCCAAGGTCGCCTGTGGCCCAACGCGTAGCTTGACCATCTTGGCGATGGCCGCCGCGGGGCATTCCCATCGCCAGTCCACGTCATGTGGATGCAGATGGGCAAACACGGCAAGCATTCTCGAGCCGAATTGTGTCCAGAAAAACCAAAAGGCCCAGTGGGACGGCCTACGACAAGGGATATATTACTGGACGTGGGACGAGTTTGGGGAGACGTGCAAACGCCAAGTAGATGACAATGCAGTGTGGCCTTTTTCTTGCCAAACTTTTGACGTCCCATTTCCCCTTACGATGGCCGGCTCAAGAAGTGCGACAGACAAACGGTTCAGAGAAAGGGGCAACCGGCCGTTGTTCGTGGACCGATGCGCGCGCACCAAGTCACCAAACCCCCAAACTACCAGCCCTACGACGGGGGGGGTTTTCTGTGAGACAAGCAAAAACTCACGTGGGAGACGGATGCCCGTGTGGGAAATTGCCTCGCTGCTTGCTGTCTGATGTGTCCTGGGCAGCAAACCGTCTCTCTCGTGCTCGGGCTTGCCAAGGGGCCGACGACGACACGTTGAGAGGGGCGGCGCGTTCGTGGTCGCGAGCCTCTGTGGGTTTTGCGACTTTTATCGACAACGCGAAGCGTTAAAGAGAAGAAGAAAAAAAGAAGAAGAAAGGAAAAAGCAACAATCGCCTCCGTTGCAATCTACCAAAGACAAAGGCGGCGGCCTCGAGTGCGCCCCATGCCGTGACATGTGACATGGTCTGGAACCGAGCCGGACTGGGGATCAACGGAGCTGCAGTAGTCCCACGACCCCCTTTGGCTATGTTTGCGTGGTCAATGGGACAAAAGATGTCTGTCGCCCCAGGCAAACCCGCATGTTTCTTCTCCAGAACCAGATCCCTTGCGCCTCCGCCGAGTCCTGTTTGTTGCGCAGCCGCGTCTCGGAGAGTGTAACGCGATGCTGTGTTCCGAGTAGCCAAGCTCCCCCAGACGACTCCACCTTGCACGTCCCGCGGACACAGGAAAAGAACAAGGTGATGAGCGGTAGATCGGGGTGGTGTATGCGCAAACTGTTTGCGAGCGCAAACCCGTACGTGGTGCGCAAACGCGCCGTGGTTGGGGTGGGTGGTTGGTTGTCCTTCCCGTTACACCGCGTCCTGCTGATCGACACCATCTCCGATTCCATCTGATGGCTGTCCATGCAAGAGCGATCAGGCCATCTCGCAGTACCAAGGGCTTTACATTTAGATGCTGTGAACACGTCAAGCGTCAAGCGGGCTCATGATGTACACCGTCCAACACAATGGCCCCGTGGTCACACGGATGGATGTCTCCTTACCGATGCTCGGGTTGGCACCGTTAACATCCGCGAGTATCCTGAAGACGCATGGCAACCCCGGAATGCCCACGCCGTTGCCCCATGCCAATCATCTTGGAATTCATGGGGCCGGACCTCATAGACTCCAGGTCTGGGCCAAGTCTTTTCATGGAATGGCATCCAGTCCTCCAAGGACAGCCCCCCCCCCCCCTGTTGATAGCGTGTTTGGGTCTCGCGGGGTTGAGCCGCCGCCGCATCTCACGGCTGCCCCCCCCGGAAGCATCCCCTTTGGCCCTTTTTTGCGGACCATCGGACCCACGAGTTCCTGCGGGCTGTGATTCGGAATCCAAACGATCGCGGAGACCTCCCGCCGGCCTCATCAACCCTGGTCCGCGAGGGTTGTTTTTGTTTTTCCAAGGGACGGTGCCGCACGCAGGGGGGGCAGAGACCAGTCTTTTCTTTTCCTTTTCCTTCATTCTTTCTGCATGGGCGCCGCGACGACGTTGGTGTTGCTGCCGGTGGTGCAGAGGCCTTTCGAGCGAGTTCCTTTTCGGGGGGCGGCATCAGGCCATGGAAGCAGGCGTCATCTCTTCCATTTTTCTTCTTTCTCCAGCGCTCAATCTGCCGGCTCTCTAGATGTCGGCTTTTTTTTTGCCGGCTCTGGGCCGTCATTCTTCTCAGTCCCGGCGGCTAATATATCTATCCTCGTTCTCCTAATCTTTATTTTTGTTCCCCCCCCCCCCCCCCCATATGACTTTGATGGCTCTCCAAACCGTGTAGAACACAAGCCGCATTCAGAATGGCATACTCGGAGAGATCGTGCCCGGTCTCGGGCACCGCGAGAGGACCATGTCCCGTCGGCGCAGACAAGTCGGGCAGACAGAGCCGACCAGAGAGCCGGACAGGGCCCCGAGGGTGTTCTTTCTCCGGATTCGCCCAGCCCGGCGACATTCACACGGCGTTCGATGCAAGACCCCCCGTCCGTCTCGCATTTCTCGTCCGCGGACGCGCTGACAAAAACACCCAGATACCCCGAGGCATCGACGCAGAGGAGTGGCTCCGGATGAGGTGTGTGTCCCCGTCCCGACATGTGTGTTCACGCCCGCAGTGCTGACCAGGTCTCTCTTCTGCAGGGAGAGGAAGTCGATCAACCACGTCCTGTACTCGCGATACCCGTCGGCGCGAGAGATCGACGCGGCCAAGAGCCAGGCCGAGATGGACGCCTTCAACGCCGACGAGCAGGACCTGCTCGCCGTCGCCCTCGGCGCGCCGGCCAGGCAGGTCATGCTCCGGGCCGAGGCGATCGGGCCCCGGACCGGCTGGAGGGACGGGTACCTCAGCACGGAGCACGGCTTCTGCCCGCCCGACTACGACGCGGCCGCCGCCGCCCTGGCCAGGTCCCCGGGCCGCGTGTGGTCCGACCTCTGCGAGAGGATGCCCGGCTGCGTCTCCCAGGGCCGCGTGCGGCGGTCGATCGCGGCGGCGCCCCTCGTCGAGGGCACCGAGGACGTCGTCCCCGACCAGGCCCTCTGGGCCGCCGTCGTCGCGCTGGGCATGCTGTGCTCGATATACCGCTTCGAGCAAAAGTACGACGGCCACGACGGCGTCGGCGTCGGCGTCGGCGCCGAGGCGTCGGGCCCGCGCAAGCCGCCGCAGCCCGGCTGCAAGATGGGCGACCACCTGGGAGAGGA
The DNA here is from genome assembly GCA_019425465.1 of Colletotrichum falcatum. NCBI lineage: Eukaryota > Fungi > Ascomycota > Sordariomycetes > Glomerellales > Glomerellaceae > Colletotrichum > Colletotrichum falcatum. Next base: position 134,617 of record SWKJ01000217.1, read on the forward strand.
GCTCGCCGGCATCCCCCTCTGCATCGCCCTCCCCTACTTCCAAATCTCCCGCCGCATGGGCAGGACCCTCCCGCACCTCACCTTTGTCGACCAGTCCTCGTACAACCTGAGGGTCAAGGACGCCACGTCGAGCTACCCTTACGTCGCTCGTTTCGACAACATCGAGCTCAGGTGGCCCATGTTCGGCGAACGCGCCGAAGTGGCCTTTCTGAAGGGAGTCGCCGAGACGTCCGGTCGGTATCCCTCGGTTTTGTTTTGGAAAAGAAAAGAGAAAAAAAAAAAGAAACATGCTGACCCCTTCACGATAGCCTCGTTCCAGCATGGGCCGGACGCCATCGCCGCCTGCCAAGAGCACGTCATGAACCGCAACGTCCAAGGCCTCCTCCACGAGATGATCCGGCTGAAGGAGATCCTCGAGCGCATGCCCAACGCCTTCCACTCCATCTCGACGAACCCCAACGCCGGCGAGAACTACGTGCCCGTCCAGCAATGGGTCCGCTGGGCCAAGTTCTCCGCGCCCCTCTCCAAGCGGTGCCCCGCCTCCTCGGGCCTGCAGTTCCCGCCGTATCTGGTCATGGACGCGTTCCTCGGCAGAAAGAAGTGAGTCCGCCCGACGCCCTGTGTGCTGTCCTGCCTCCCCCCCCCCTATTGACACACGCGTTCGCCCACAGGTATGGTTCGTTTCTCGGGGCCGAGGGCCTGCACCTCCGAGCGTGGCTCCCGTCCAACCTGCGGGCCTTCATCGCGGCCGTCTCGTACCACTACAGCGTCCCCGAGTTCGTCCGGCAGTCCGGCGACCCGCGCCTCATGGGCGTCCTCGACGGCATCGTCGAGGCCTACACCGGGGAGCGCGGCTTCATGGGGGTCCACCGCTACAAGGTCTTTGGCATCCTCGAGGTGGCCGCCAAGACCGGCCGCACCGAGACCAACGGCGCCTCCGGCGCGGCCGACGGCGAGAGGCCCTGGGAGGAGACGCACCGCCAGTTCTCCGAGGCCATGAAGGAGCGCCTGGAGCCCTACCGCGGCGCCCTGCCCGTGGAGCCCCACCAGCTGAGGGGCACGTTCGAGGAGTGCCGCTACGTCGCCCGCGTCCTGCGCAGGTCCCGCGTCGACTCGGACCCGGCGCGGTCGGTAGCCGTGGTGACGCTCGACATCCGCTCGACCGGGATAACCTACGCGCCGGGGGACCGGCTGGCGGTCATGCCCCTCAACGGCTGGGACGAGTGCGCCAAGGTCGCCGCCGCCCTCGGCCTGGAGCGGCGCATGGACGACCCGGTGGAGGCCGCCGGGTCCTGGGGCCGTTTCGCGGCGCATCTGGGGTCCGTCAGGCGGACGTCAGCGGCGGCGGGGGCGGCGGCCGCCGGACTGACCGTCTGCGACGTCCTGCGGCGGGGCCACCTGGCGCCCATCACAAAGGACATGGCGCTCAGGGTCCACGGCATGCTGCGCGCCTCCTCCGACACCGTCTCGCGGGTCCTCGGCGCGGACGAGTGGCCCGTCGGGGGCTCGCTGGGCGACCTGCTGCAGCGCGCCGTCACCGATACGCCGCCCCGGGTGTGGGACAGGGCCTTTGGCCTCGGCGACCTGTCGTGGCTGACCGGGCTGGTTGCCCCCGAGGTCCCGCGCACGTACTCCATCGCCAGCTACACCCAGGACCTCCTCCCGGAGACCGTCGACCTCGTCGTGTCGCGGTCCGAGTACAGGCTGTGCCCCGCCCTCTCCGGGCCCGGAGAGGACGTCTCGCGCGCGGGCGTCTCCAGCGGATTCCTCAACCCGCCGCCGGCGGCGGCGGCGGCGGCGGAGGCCGAGGCCGGGCCGGACGACGAGGTCCTCATCGGCGTCTCGAGGCCGGCGGCCTTCCAACTCCCGCTCGACCCGATGGCGCCGTGCGCCTTCTTCGCCGGCGGGAGCGGCATCGCGCCGTTCCGGAGCTTCTGGCAGGCGCGCCTCGCGCAGACCGGCCTGTCGGGGGCAGGAACCTGCTGTACCTCGGCGTCCGGTCGCGCGAGCAGTTCTGCTTCGAAGAGGAGCTGCGGCGGCTCGTCGCCGCCGGCTTCATGCAGGTGCACGTCGCCTTCTCCAGGGACTCGCGCGGGCTCGCGCTCGCGGGCCGCGACCTCGTCGAGAAGCCCGCCCCGCCCCGCTACATCGACGCCCTGATCGTCGAGCAGGGCGCGGCGGTCTGCGACCTCGTCATGTCCAAGAGGCAGGGCGGGCTCGGCGGCCACCTCTACGTCTGCGGCTCCGTCTCCGTCTTGGATTCCGTCATGAACGGGATCCGGAAGGCCGTCTACGCCCGCAGGGCGGCCACGGAGGCGGGCGTCGACGCCATCGTCGACAAGGCCTTTGCCGAGAGGCGGTTCATGCTCGACGTCTTCATGACGCCCAGGCCGCTGCCGTGCAACCTGCCGACGATACCCATGTCGGAGCTGGCGCTGCACACCGGCCACCGGCCCGGCTCCCGCATGTGGATCGGCGTTCACGGCAGCGCGTACGACGTGACGGATTTCTGCTCGATGCACCCCGGGGGCACGCTCATCATCAAGTCCAACGCCGGCGTCGACTGCTCAAAGTCCTTTGACAACCTCGCCCACACCAACAACCCCGAGGTCTCGAGCCTCCTGACCAAGTATTTCGTCGGGCACCTGACGCCCAAGCCCGACTACGGCGGCGACGCCGACATCTCGGCGCTGCACGACCTCTGGTCGGCCTACCTGCGGTCGACGGTCGAGACGCTGGTGGCCCACCAGTTCGAGATGTACGAGATCATGGGCGCGTCCCTCGGGGCGCCCTCGTCCCACGACCCCGCGGGCAGCAACAACATCTGGGTGCGCGAGAGCCTGCCCAACACCATCGCCGTCCGCACCTTTTACGGCTACCAGAGCCGGCTCCTTCAGGGCGGCTTCGCCGCGCTGTTCGGCCCGAAGCTGGAGGAGCTCGTCCTCAAGCTGTCCTTCGGCCTCGTCAGCGCCAACGGGCCGGCGGCCGCCGCCGACACCAAGCTGCCCGACGTGCTGGGGACGGTGGCCCGGGCCAAGACGGGCAGGGACGCGGCGGCCTGCGCGAGGGAGACGGCCCTCGTGGGGCGGCTCGTGTGCGACGCCGACGCGTCGCTGCGGTTCCAGGAGCGCGGCGTGTTCGCCTACGCCGCCCGCAGCGTCGAGCTCGACATCGCCCTGCTGGAGGACCTCCGCCGAGAGGCCTGCGCCGGGATGGACGCCTTCGACAGCACCGCGCGCTCCGCCCGGGAGTCCCGCGAGCCCGACGTCGAGGGCGCCCGCCTCGCCGCCCTGTCCGCCTTCCTCCTCCAGGTCCTCGAGCGCATGGCGCGCCACCTCGAGGTCTTTTACGCCCGGCTCGCCCGGTGCTCCGTCCACCAGCCCAAGCTCGAGAAGAACCCGGCCCGGACCCGCTGGGCCCTCGTGCGCCGCCGCATCAGGGACGGGAGCCTCTTCGTCCTCGCCACCAGGGCGGAGCTCGATCCGGGCGCCGCGCCGGAGCCCGCCGCTCCGGCGCCGTACTACATGTCCCGCGCGAACCCGAGCCAGAGCATCGACTTTGACCGCGTCATGGCCCAGGTGCAGGCGAGCTTGAGGGCTGCCGCCGCCGCGCCCTCGACCCATCCCGCGCACCCCCGGCAGCCGCTAACGCTCAACGCCGTGCACCAGGCCCGCGGCCGCAGCACGGGCGACGTCAGCGTGGTGGCGAGCCGCGAGAACGCAGGGGCTCTGAGGGCCATGAGCAGCTTCGTCAAGAGGAACAACCGCGCGATCCGCAGGCTCAGCAGGACGCTCCCGCCGGCGACGAGCCTCGAGGACATGCAGAGAGCCGCCGCACTCGCCAACGCGCCCCGGGACAGCGATCCAGAGCTGCCGCCCCCGGAGACGGCGGGCGACACGCCGGGCGCGGGTGCGGAGCTCGCGACCAGGCCCGGTAAGCACGGCTGCCCCCCCTGCGCCGGCGGCAGAGTCCTCCCGACGCCGCCGCCGAGCCGCGGCTCGAGCCGCTCGCCGACCAGTTTCGGCCGCCCGCCCAACGCGATCCAGCAGCGCGGCAGGCCGACCGTGGAGATGCTGCTGTCCAAGCTCAACAGGCCGCGCGGCGCATCGCGCCCCCGGGCGCCGCAGCCGGGCCGCGGCTCTCCCGGCCCGCTCCCCGTCGCCGGCCCCCAGTCTCCGCCGCCGCCGCCGCCGCCGCCCAACCGCCCCCCTGGTAGCAGCGCGCAGGCTGCCCTGAGCTCGATCATGAGCCGCCTCAACAAGAGACCGCGCGGCGCCTCCGCGGCAGCGCCCGCCAGCCGCGGGCGCTCGTCGTCGCCCACGGCCGCCGGCGCGGGGGCAGCGAGGAGCCGGCGCGCGCAGACGCCGGCGCCCAGGGGCTGGTGAGCGTGGAGGAGCGGGGCGAAGAGCAGGGCCGCGCCCGCGTTTGGACGCGTGTTTGAAGTTCTTGTCAGTTGTCAGTTGTTGTCGTGAGACAAGGACGGGGGTAGGGGGTAGGATGGGGGGCGCGTGACCTCACCCCGTCGGCGACCGAGGATGGGACGAAGAGCGCGTGGCTTGGTTCCGGCTGGGCGAGGGCACTTGGGCGCTGGCATCCGTGCTCCGGCGCCGCGGCCGTCTCATTCATTCATTCATACAATACCGTACATGCATGTCTTTCCTTGATGTTGTTTGCTTCGCGCGTGTGTACACATGCCGCTGCCTCGACCGCCGAGGCTGGGGGAAAAAAGGTTTGCCTCAACGGCGCGACTGCGCTGGATCTAGACTAGACTAGACTTCGGACGCAATAATGAGCTCTTCTTTCCTTCTTCCCTTTGCGAGAACGGTTGATTCGGCGGTCGCCCCGAAACCTTGGGTGCGCCCTCGCACGACGCGCAGTCCCGAAACCCGGGCCCCGACGCATGCGAGATTGTCTTTCTCGGCCAGGATCCAAATCCCCCATCAGTGACAAAACCCGCATTCCAAAAAACAAAAAAAAACTCTGACGGGGGGGGGGGGGGGGTTGAGCCTCGGGGCACTCTGGTGAGCGGATGCTAACATCCCTTGCGGGGATAACAAGAAACAAAAAAAGTCATCGCTTCATTTTTGCTTGGCCCAAAGAGGCCGGAGGGGTTCAAGGTACAATGGAGATGTCCGAGTTTCTTCCCGACCTCCCAAAAAAGAAACCCTCGTACACGCGCCTAGAAACTCGGCGCTGCCTGTGATGTCGATGACGAATCGGCAAGGGGGGGGGGGGGCTCGCGAGGACGAGTACATGACCACCCGCCTCCCGAATCGTGCGTCCCGCCGCGCGTTGACACGAGGAATTCGGACGGAGTCGAGGGGAAAGGGATCCCATTGAGGCTCAGTTTGCGCCGGAGAGACCGTCTGGCTTCGAGGCCCCTTGATCAATGTGGGAGGGGCGGAGTAGAACCATTTCACAAGCTCACATCTAACCTCACCACCGGTGTCCCAGCACGTTCTCGGCGGGAAGACAAGGTGTGGGATCCGGCGGATTCATCCACAGCCCCCCTCCCCTTCCCTCAGGATCTCACACCAAAAAGGAGGGGGGGGGGGGGCATCGGCCCAAGGAGACTTTGACCACCGTTAACACCCGCGCTCCGACGTCCACTGTTCATGTAGAGGTTCCGCGTGCACAGGGGGGGGGAACCGGGCTGATCAACGATCACCGTCGTTCAGGCTCGTCGAAGAAGGAGTCAGATCAATCTCTACCACTAAACTATACGGAAACACGAGGTTATCACGGCTTCGGCCAAGACATCCGCCCTAGGGTCGAGATGTCCACCCCCGGAAGAACCGATTGAGCCAGGGAGAGAAGCCCCTGGCACAAGCTCCCGGGAACCAGGGCGCACACCGAGGTCAAAAGTCGCCGTAATAGGATCTGCTCGGGCGGGCAGGCCGGAGGTCCCTACCCCCTCCCGGCCCTCCCGGTCCCATCGACTTTTTTCGTACAAGGACGGTGAACCTTGGCACGAGCTGGCCGAGAGCATGGCCCAAGGGGGGGGGGGGGAGCCAACACAGCGCCGTGATAGGCCTCGACGGTTTCCCTTTCACAGCTTGCAAGACGATGGTGGCTTCACCCATCCCCTCCCGTCGTCACGAGGATTCGTGCAAAATGGTCAGGTGTAAGCAACACCGAGTGGCGGAGAGGGCATGCCGGTCTGAGGGCCCCGCCCCTTCTTTTGAAAAAAAAAATGAAAAAATGAAAAAAAAAAATCTGAAAATAAGAATACAGGTAACCATTTCCCCGCCCGGATCATCACGGCAAATCCGCACCACCTCGGGTGCGGCCGCCCGTGCGACGGGGCCCCTCGGCCCGCCATCACCTGGCGCGGCCGTGAGCGCGGAGGGGGGGGGGGGGGGGGGCATCATCATGGCCCGCCAACGTCGACGTCATCAACATCCTCATCCCCATCTCCCCTCCCCTCATACACGTACGCCCTTTGTCAGACGGAAAACACCAGGCAGGGCTAAAAAGAAAGAAAAAAAGAAAAACAAAGGGGAGGGGGGGGGGGGGGGGGGCACGTTCAGACCTCTCTAAGCCGGCGAACTGCCCCCCCCCCCCCCCCCCTCTCAGTTCCTTTCCCACCGTGCCCTCCCAGTTTCGAAACGGAAGAGTCCACGGGGTGCTGCGTGCGCGCGCCTCGATGAACCGCAGTGCAAGCCGCCTCTCGAGGGCACACACACACACACACCACACAGACCCCGAAACACGCGAGCCGAGGGTGTTGCGCCTGTTCTCTTTCGGTGAAAGTCCGTCCGCACGGCGAAAGACTTGGAGAAAGGGAGAGGAGGGCGGGATCAGTCGGTCGACCTGCCGGGTCTTGTGTGACCCCCCCCCCCCCCATCCCTCCTCCTTTCCCGCCTGGTTTCGCTGACACGACAAGCGCCCATCGCCGGGCCGGGAAAGTTGTCGCGATGCGGGACCACTGGGGCGCCGAGTCGTAGGTGCCCGACGTCGCTTTGCGAGCGACTACCGCCGTGTGCGTCTCCACGATGGCTTCGCGGGCCCGGGAAAGTGTCCTCAAGCCAAGGGCAGGCAGGGGGCGGGGGGTCGCGGGCGCTCAGTGTTGTATAAGTCACTTCACACGGCATGCCATCCATCACCGCGTGTAGAAGCCGCGTGGCAAAAGTCCATTCCGTTTAAAACGTCATTAGGGTTTTTTTTTTGTCTTTCTCTTGTGTCGGAAAAAGTATCAACAGTTATTCTAAATAAGGCGAGAGATGACATGCCAAATTGGGACTGGCAATGATGGATGATTGGGAAAAGAAAAAAGGAAAAAAATGATGGTGAAAGGAGAGGAAAGTAAAGGAAAGGAAGCAGATGCAGTGAGAACGCGAGGCCCAGTTTGGTATGTAGCTGTTACACAATCTTTCAGCGCGCCTTTGACGACGGCCTTCATCGTCGTCGTCGTCGTCGTCGTCGTCCCGTCCGTCTAACACCAGCAACATGACATTGATTACTTGTCCAACGCTTGTGATTGGCACTATGAGACAATTAGCTGCTGCATCCATCGGCTACTACAAGAAAAGTAGGCACTCTAGGGGATAAGCTCACCATCTGGAAGTAGACCCCCTCTCGGCAATCAGGCTCGCGTGGTCGCCCCTCTCGACGACCTTGCCGTCGGCCATGACGAAGATGACGTCGGCATTCTGCACCGTCGCGAGCCGGTGGGCGACCATGATCATCGTCCGGCTGCCCTTTGTGGCGTCCAAGACGGCCTGGACGCCGCGCTCCGTCTCGCTGTCGAGGGCGCTCGTCGCCTCGTCGAGCAGCAGCAGTAGGGGCCGGCGGATGAGGGCCCGCGCGATGGACACGCGCTGCTTCTGCCCGCCCGACAGCGTGACCCCGGCGTTGCCGACCTGCGTGTTGTAGCCCTCGGCAGCGACGCGACGAAGTCGTGGATGCCGGCGTCGCGCGCCGCCGCCTGCACCGCCTCGTCCGAGACGGCCTCCTCGTCCTCCATGCCCAGGAGTATGTTCTCGCGGATCGAGCCGGTGAACAGGTTGGGCTCCTGCGAGACGAGCGAGATGTTCTTGCGGTAGTGGCCCAGGTCGAGCGTCTTGATGTCGTGGCCGTTGTATAGAATCTCCCCGCCCGCCTGGAGGTGGTAGAAACGCTCGAGGAGGGAGATGACGGTCGTCTTGCCGGAGCCCGAGGGGCCGACGATGGCGGCGAACTGGCCGCGCTCGATCTTGAGGTCCAGGCCCTTGAGGACGGGGAGCGTCCGCGTCGGGTAGCTGAACCAGACGTCCTTGAACTCGACCTCGACGCCCTTCTCGTAGTGCACCTCGTAGGGTATCATGTCGCTGACCCCCTTTGACGGTTGGTCCTCCTCTTCCCTCTCTCGCAGGGCGAGGATCCTGTCGGCGGCCGTCTTTGCCTTGGCAATGTCTGCAGATTCCGTCAGCGGGAGATTCGCAATTTACCAGTCGTTAGCCACACTCACTGGGTCCGAAGCTGAGCCATTGACCCGCGCTCATACCGCCCTGGACGACGGCGATGTAGACGACCACTATCCGGGGTTAGTTTTCAGTCATCAAGTCGCCTTCGGCACCACTTACTGTACTGGAAGGGCGTGTACTCATGGCTCGAGAGCAGCTTGCCACCATACCTGTTGAGCTGATTAGCCGCGCCGTGCCAACCCCCCCTTCGAGAACCCGCACTCACCAGAGGACGAAGGCCATGCAGAGCAGGGAGATGCTGTCACTGAAAGAAAAGACCATGACGGAGAAGCGCGACTTGCGGAAGGCGTCGTCGATGTGGGCGTTGAGCAGGTCGTCGTACCGCTGGCAGATGCCGTCTTCCATCGTCAGGCTGTTGACGGTGCGGATGGCGCTGATGCTCTCGGACGCGAACTTTGCGCTCTCGGCGAAGACGGCGTTGTTGGCCTCCTCGAAGCTCGTCTCGTGCCGCACGCGGTAGAACATTGCAGCCACGATGATGGGCATCGACGTGCCGAGCGCCACGAGCGTCAGCTTCCAGCCAAAGACGAGGCCCACGGCGATGCAGCCAATGACGTTGAAGAGCGAGATGAGCACAAAGGCCATGTTGGTGCCGAGGAGCTGCTGCAGCATCGTCGGGTCCGTCGCCAGCCGGGCCGTCAGGGAGCCGGCCGAGTTGCCCTCGCCGTCGAAGAAGGAAGAGGGCTTGTACAGGATGTTGCGGAAACACTCTTTACGGTAGACGCGGACGATGCCCTGAGACAGTGTTAGTCGGTTTCCCGGTCAAAGGCCCAGAGACAGGGGAGACTCACGAAGCCGATGGTGGTCGTGGCCCAGCCGAGGAAGAAATGGCTCACACCAACACCCGTGGCAAGATACATGAACATCTCGCACCAATGGTTGGCGATTACCTGCAGGAAGCTTCCCAGTAGGAGAAGAGAGAGACAAGGACGGCAAACAGATAGGCCTGGACGGGAGTGCTTGCTACGATTCACGTCAGAAAAGAAAAAAACCATTTCCCAACGGCGCAACCAGAACTGGACTTACCTCCAGCGCCGAGCGCGGCGAAAGCAATGACAATGTACGTCTTCCACCGCTTCTTCTGCTCGCCGAGGAGCTGGCCGAAGCTGCCGAAAAAGTGCATGGCCCTCCACCGACCGAGGCAGCCCCTCGGCTCCTTGACGACCCTCAGCGTGCCGGCCTCGACGCGCTCGAGCTCCTCGTCCGAGGCGTCGATCTCGTGGAAGTGCCGCAGCATGCCCGCGGACGTGCCCTCGCTGCTGGCCCGCTTCTCGGTGAGGTCGCCGGTGCTGCTGCCGCCCTGGAGCGACCTTCGGAAGGACATGGCCTCGGGTTCGGGCCGCCGCCAGCTCAGGTCGCCGAAGAGGACGTCCTCGTCGTCGTCGGCGCCCATGTCGAGCTTCTGCGCCGTGGCGAGGATGTGGTAGGGGCCGTCGATCTGGGCCATGAGGTCCTCGTGCGTGCCCTGCTGGACGACCTGGCCCTTTCGCAGGAGGACGATGTTGTCGGCTTTGCGGATGGTGCCGAGGCGGTGGGCGATGACGATGGTGGTCCGGCCCTTGCAGGCCCTGTCGAGGGCGGCCTGGACGATCTGCTCGCTGCGAACGTCGATGGCCGAGGTCGCCTCGTCCAAAATCAGGATCTTGGGCTGCTTGACGATGGCGCGGGCGATGGCCAGGCGCTGGCGTTGGCCTCCCGAGAGCTTGATTCCGGCGTCACCGACTTCCGTTTGGTAGCCCTGCGGCAGGTTAGCAACAAAGTCGGGAGCATCCTCGGTCGTGGGATTACCTCGGGCAGGCGGGAGATGAACTCGTCCGCAAACGCATCCTTGCACGCGTTCTCGATCAGCCGGGCCTTGACCGCCTGGGACTCGAACTCCCACTCGGTCCCGATGAGGCCGTACTCGACGTTCTGGTAAATTGTCGTGTTGAAGAGGGCGTTGTCCTGCTGGACCAAGCCGATCTGGCTGCGCCACCACTTGGGTTCGATCTCGCTCAGGAGCCGGTCCCCGACTTTGATGATGCCGTTTCTGAGGAACAGGGTCTGGGTCCTGCGTGTGAGTCTTGGAACAGGTGGCGAACGGGGTCGGGCGCAGGCGCGCGGTGTGACTCACCATCTGGTTCTTCTCCATGTCGCCGTTGAACTCGTACCACCTCTCCAGAATGCCGACGATGGTGCTCTTGCCGGACCCCGAAGGACCCACGATGGCGGTGACCTTGCCGGCGGGGAAGGTGATGAAGAGGTTGTCGAGGATCTTTACGTCCGGGCGCTTGGGGTACACGAAGTTGACGGCCTGGAGGGTGATGTCCTCTGCTGCGGAGACCTCGGGCGCCTTGAGCGTTCCGTACTCTTCGTGCGGGGCGTCGATGATTGTGTGGAAGATGGCGTTGGCGTCGGCGGCCTGGGATGCGGCCTGTAGGGGCGCGGTGATCTGGCCCAGGGAAGACGCCATCATCATGATACACAAGAGAACGCTGGACACGCCGGGTCAGAAATCGCCCAGCCGATCCTCTAGGATTGATGGCACTTACACAATCAGGGATGTCGGGGTCGTCAAGGCCATCATGTTGTACATCTTGAAGGCATACCAGAACGACAGGGCAAAGGTCCTAAAAGTGTTAGCTCAGATCCTTCCCGAATCGACTCCCTCCACTGGGGGGTTGCATGCTTACGCGTAGATTGCGAAGAAAACTGCCGGAACCGTCAGCCAGGATCAACCTTATCAACCAGAACGCGCGGGAGACTTACTGAGACCCTGCTGGACCGCCACCAGCCAGGCTATGCCGGATCCCTTCTTCCTCGACTGGTCGGCCAGGAGCCCGTACTTTGCAATCATCTTGAACTCGGCGCCGCAGGCGGCCAGCATGCGAATGGCGCTAAAGGCCTCGGTGGCGACGGAGGCGGCGGCGATGTCCATGTCCTGGACGTCCTGGAGCTGCTTGATGATGGGCGGTGTGGTGATGGTGTAGACGATGGCGATGAAGACGAGGCCGGAGCTCGTCGTCAGGGTCAGGAGCCAGTTGTAGGCAAAGGCGATGGCGAAGCCGGCGACGACGATTGCGAGACTGGAAAAGAACTGGCCCATCTTCTCGGAGATGCCCAGCTGCAGGATGCTGGCGGTGATGGTGATGATGGCGGCCGTCTGGCCCGGCGGCAGCATATCTAGGGTCGAGATGGGGAGGCCAAAGAGGCGGTCGAGGTACTTCAAACGGATCTTTGCCGAGATGCGAAGACTCGTCATCCGGAAGCCGAGCTAGACGGTTTGTTAGCCCAAGAGGGGTCGCGGTTCGGTAAAGTAAGTACCCACGTTTGAGAGATAGGTGAGGACCAGCTTGGCGATGAACAGGTAGACTATGTACAAACTGGATGCGGATTAGTCGGGAAACGGCACGTGGAGACATGGGAAAATGCACTTACACGCCCTGGTTGACGGCTCGAGTGAATTGCTCCTGCGTTTCGGAAGTGCCTTGCATGAAGAAGCCTGTAAAGGTGCCGACGAGTTGTCCTGCGAGGTGTCAGGCTTGACCACTCCGTTCCTAAGGGGGACGGCGACCAAGGACTTACCGAAGACGATGTTCATCACCGGCATGGTGAGACCTGCACCAAGGGCACCGATACATGACCCTACTATGATGAACTTGTCAAGGGTGGTACCGTAGCCGATGATTTTCTACGTTGCCAGGGTCAGCAGGACGGAAAGCAGAACGGGCAGACAGACACGACAGCGCCGAGCAGACGAGGAAGGGCTTACAAAAAAGTTGCGAAAGGTGGCGAGCGTCTTTGGGTTGAGCTTGAAGAAGCCCGTCTTGGGCTCCGGTGGTGGACCGCCAGGGTCAACGGGAGCGGCGGCGGCGCCAGGGGGGGCGTTGGCGGTCCCGGTTGCGGCATCGGCCGGATCAGGCGCTCCAGCAACGCCGGCCGACGTGGCCATGGTGGGAGGGGAGGGGGGTGATGGATGGTGGGGCAGAGTGTGTGGCTCCTAGACCGGGGTCGCGATCGGATACCGGGTTCGGCGGCAGATCTGTTTGGTGTTTGGAGGCTAAGTGGATGCCCGGGCCATGTGGGGATTTCTGGCCAGGGAGGGGATAGAACGAACTTGTCTGGCTAAGTATACTATCCTAGGTATACTAGGTATACTTTTGACAAAGAGATCGGGTCCTTGATGCGTGATCGGGCTCTGGGCTCGTGAGAGGGTATTTGTCAAGGTGCCCGAGAGAGAGACGTAAAGTGGCGATCTTTTTCCTTGTCTCGAGCAGTTGATCCCGCCAGAAGGAGAAGATGCGAACCAACGGACGAGGCTCCTAGAAACCAGACGGGGGGCGGTGGCGGCTAGGAGGAAGGGAAAGAATGCGATTTGCCAACTCGAGTGACCCCAAAAAGATCCAACAAGACTCGAATCAGAGGAGAGGGGGGAAAGGGAAGGGAGGGAAAAAAGGGGAAGAACGCGACAAGGGCTTGGGAACGGGGGACAGTTGGGGGGGAAGGAAGATGTAACGAAAAGGCACGTTTGCCAAACGGGAAGCCCAGCCGGATAGATACAATGGCTGTGTCAGCCTCCGCATCGCCGTCCGAAACGTCGAAACCGACCCAGCGCCGAGAGAGTTGGTTTGGGCGCTGAGTGCGATGTTCCCTTGGAAGGGGGGGAGATGGGATGGATTCATCTTGTTGGAAGGCGGGCCAAGTTGAGGTGGTCGAGTTTGTGTTTAGTTGGCCGGTAGAAGGATGGACGGACGGATGGATGGACGGGCGGCTTGGCTGGGCTGGGCCGGCGCGAAGCCCTCTTCTCCCCAAGGTGCGAGGATGACGAACTTGTGGCCACCGGGGGAAAATGTTTACTTGGGCTGAGCTGGCCCAAAGAGCGGGAGGGAAGCGGGGGGTCATGGAATGGAAACATTTGGGGCGAAAGCTGCTTGGCGAGGCAGTGTGTGTGTGTGTGTGTGTGAAAGGTGAGCTCAGATCCGGTTCTGGGCGAAGCTGGAAACGAGAGCCAAAAGGGAGGTGGGAAGGGGGGAACGGACGTCGTTTCTCTTCCATTTTGCCCGTGTCACTTTCCCCACCATGAAACAAGGTGGAAGTGTCCAAGACGCGGCACCACCCAGTTTCCTCATACCCGCATATGCACGTCGAGGGGGGAAGGAGGCGCTTGCAACCTGGAATTATCGCCCGTGCGAGGGAGAGGCGGAGAGCGAGGATAGAACGCTCGTCCCAGACTCTGCTGGTCTGTACACTATGTCGGGGGCAAAGCCAGGGCACGCATGGTTGGCGAGGCAAACGGGATAGATTGACTGATGGACGGACAGACAGACAGACAGACAGACAAACGGACAGGCAGACAGGCAGACAGGTGTGTCCCCCCCCCCCCCCCCTGCTCTTGCTCCCCCCCTCCCACACCCTCTCGCCCATCCTTCGGTAGCGGCCGTCGTCAAATCGAGTATCAACGCCTAAAAGGGTAATCTCGTGCAGATTTCATCTTTTGTTTTGGAAGTGGGGTGGTTGCGGGAGGACCTGGAAACCCCCCTCGGTAGATGGGGTCGCAGATCACCGACCAGGGTCGGCCCTGGGACGGGAGCCCGAACCAGGGACAGGGGGAGGGGGGGGGGGGGGGGGATGGTTCCGAGAACACACGTGAAAGGAAAGTGGGTTGTCTTCTTACATGGTCCATGCCTGCATTCACGAACATGATGTGTTTCCATGCATCCGTTGTCCCAGAAAGTATTTGACATCTTACTTCCATGACGAAATGACTGGGGGGGGGGGGGGCCACCAATACGGCCACCTCTCTCTCCCGGTTGTGATCAAGATCTAGAAGAAAAGAAGAACGACGAGAGGGAAAAATAAAAAGCCGATATGCTCTGAGAAGAAGGCGTTTCCACCGCTTCATGCACTTATGCGCATCATGCCCTTGTCAATCGGGTTTGCCATGTCGACGGTGCCGCGATCGATCTCGTTTGCGTCAAGGCCGCTCGGCAGTTCGTGCGCCAGACGTCTCGGGGCGGCCCAGCTTGACTCCCAAGAATTACACAACACCCCGTTCCCAAAGAAGATGGGTGGTGGAACAAGCTTCGGCATCAAAGGGGCGAGAAGAAATTTGGAAGCAAGATTCGAAAAAATGCCAGAATAATGTTACAGACCCGACTCCAGCAGGCTCCGATATGCGACACACACACACACAAACACACCACCCTTCCATCCAATCTATATCTCTAATGCTGACACGGGGAGGAAGAGCCAGCCCCTGGATGTACCTCCCACTCTCGTTCTTAAAATGGCACAAAATCCCAAAATGACAACCGATGCAACACTAATCCGTCCCTGGCAGAGATCCCACCCTGCCCTGGTTGGCCCTCCTCTACCCAGTAGTACGCCTCTAAACCTTCTACGACGACGTCAAGATGCCCTCCGCCTGCATCTCGGCTTGGGTCTCTCGGATGATGTCGCCCAGCTCCTTGATGGTGGCCTTGTCACGGGGCAGCGTGTGGCCCTTGGCGTGGTCAAAGAGATAGGCCGTGTCGGGTCGCACATGTTGTACAGCGCCGTCGAGCCGTCGACATAAGGATCCAGGGATCCGACTGTGTGGGGGGAGGAAGGGGAGGATTGTCAGCATTGCCACGGAGGAAGCGGAACGCCGCGTCACGCGCGCGCCATCGACTTACTGATGTGCAAGGTGCGAGCCTCGATCCTCTCGTCCGTCTCGTCCGAGAGGACGCAAGCATGGGTTTTGGGGTCGACGGGTGGCCAGCCGGCGAAGAAGATGCCGTACTTGAAGGCCGGCTTGATGCCGGAGCGCTTGAGGCGGCGCTGCTCCCAAAGCATAAAGGTCGACGCCACCGTGGCGCCCTCCGAGTAGCCAATGATGCCGTCAAAGGGGCCGCGCTTGGCCACAATGTCGGCAACGTACTTGATGGCTCTGTCGGTGCTGCGGTGCGTCGTGGCGATGCCTTCCCTCATGAGATCCCTCATCGCGTCCTCGGGGTTTCGCAGTCGGGGAAGTCACGGATACGGGCGAGGACGTCATCGGCGAGCGACTTCTCGACGTCCCTGTCGGGCTCGATGAAGCGGTAGTACGGGGGGGCGCCAAAGTAGTCCTCGAAGCCAGGTGGCGGCACGGCCTTGCAAGGGCCTTGGGTGAAGTGAAATTGCGCGGTGCCGTCTTCGGTGAGCTCCTTCAGGATGGGGGCTGCGGGAGAGTCAGTACGCGACTGTGAGGAGTGAAGCCACGCGGGAAGAGCCGAGGTGGCTTGCATGAGAAAACTAACCGAGTTGGACTTGCAATTTCTAGTGTGCGTTAGCGACACGTCAAAAACGGCACCGTCATCGACGACTCACCTCCGAGCTGCCGTAGGCTCCGGGAAGGCACAAGAAGCGCAGCATCGTGATTATGGGTAAGGAAACTAGGGTGAAGCGCGGGAGGCAGAAGAGGTAGATCGTCCAATGACACGGCGGGGTGTCAAGAGGCAGCAGCTATTGAAGAGAGCACACAAGAATATTTGTCGAGTTTGTCTGTTGGATGGCTGTGATGGTCAAGGTTGTGATTGTTTAGCGCGGTGTGGAGTAGAAAGTATTGACGAGACTGGTCCGACCAAGGGGGGGCGTTTTAATAAATTCGGCCCAGCGAAGCGAAACAATGGCGATCTGTTGTACGGCAACCGGTTCGCGAACACCATCATCAGCTCAGACTTGCCATGAGACGGCGCAGCAGTTGAGGCGGGACGACGACAAGACAGGAAGAGGCTGAGCTTGTTGAGCCCCAGGGGCTGGAGCTGCACCTCAACTCGGCGACCGTGGGCCGCGAAGCGTGCCGGCAAGTCTTGAAACTCTGCACTTCATCATGATCGAGCCAAGGTCAGCAGCTGCAGTGATGGGACCACATCGAACAATGGGTCAGTTTGAGCTGTTTTCACCAGAGTTGGCGCAGATGGGTGCTGCACAATGGTGTGCTTCGCTGGAAAGGGGGGTGGACGAATGGGCGAGTGGATGGGTGAGCTGGAAACACGGTGACGCGGGATCTTTCCTGTGAGCATCGGTCTTTGAGAAGGGCTGGGGTGTCCCGGTCCTTGGGCGAGACAAGCGGGCGTGGATTCGATTCGAGTAGAAACTCGGGGCATGGAGGCGAAACAAGCGCGGCGAGGCGCCGGCACGCCACTCCATATGGAGGCACAATCGAAGAGGAATGCTTGCCGGCGAGCTTCTCTGCAGACAAGGCTAAGAGGAACTTGGCAGGCAGCAGGCGGTCTGAAAGGTGTGCTGGACAGCCGAGTTCCCTCCTGGGCATCCCGAGATTCGGATTCTCGGCCGGCGCGTTGGCGTTGCACTGTCGTCGTTACTCATGATATGGTGACGATGATTGGACTTGCTGTTGAACTTCGGTCCGGGTCTGCCACCTTGTGGGCTTGAAACTGGATGGGAGAGCGTCCGCGCGGGGGCGAAGCGTGGGTGCAGCGTGGGATTCCGGTCTCTCGTCCATCTGACTCGTAGAAGGGTGGAGGAGAAAGTATGCTGAACTGAAGTGCCTGTGTGGCAGAGTTGCGGTTGCGTGTTTGTGCGTACATATCGGGGGGTGAGCCTGGACGATACCGTGGGGCAGAGAGAACGAGATTGGGCGATGTGGGGTGGCTGGAGCGAGTGAGCGAGCGAGCGACGTTCTGTAGCCTGTAGGCGCTTGTGTCTGCAAAGAGACACGGAAACAATGTTTTGCAGATATTGCGTTTCGATGGAACACGGGCATCTCACGGCTGATTTGCTGACGTGAAGAAATGTGTGGTAGGATGGGCTGGGATTCCCGGCAGAGCTGCCGTATTCAGCGTGCATACTACTATCGCAGGCATGCGGGAGAGCAAGGAAGGGTGCTGAGATGGGGGCGTGAACCTTTTCTTTGTGTGTGTGTGTGTGTGTGTGTGTACCGGTATATGGCTGTCCTGTCGCGTGTCAGCCCGAGGGCTTTGATGGTGCAACGGCTCGGGAGGTGGTGCGGACGGATGCGCGGTTGCGATTTGGAAGCTGCCAAAGTTTTCTGACAGAAGCAGTTTTAAAAGTATCCCCAACACCCAGGGAGTTTGCTCTCTTTCAGCGCCGATCGAGGACTGGGATAGGCTGCGGACGATGGGGGGAAGTGTTTTCGAATCCGAGTCACTTCACTTCGGTTCCGAGTACGATGCGATGGTCGCCTCTCGCCATGTGGAATTACGGTACGCAAGACGCCTCAGATACATTGGAGGAAGTAAGAAGGTAGCCGGTAGGCAACTAAGGTGGAGAGTGATTAATACCATCAGGTGGGTTGTTCCTGGTATACCAGTATCCAATATGCCAGAGACAATATAGCAGCATAACGGGGGCATAGTCTGATAGGCGGGTAGTGTGGGTAACTCCATATGTTCGCGGCGTGACAACCCCGCACTCGACCACATCCTCCTTGTTTTTGCACTTCATCGCTCATCCGCACACCTTCGGTGAAGACATTTCGGGCGATAGATCTGGCTATTCCGCTTTCGGTGTGCTGCGCCAGTCAGTGCCTGCATGTGGTGCCGTTCGAAGAAGGTGTGCATCCGCGTCCGCGTCCGCTGCGTCCGCAGCTGCGTCGGGTCAGTCAGCCAACCACCAAGTCCGTCGAGGGATTAATAATCATGTCCAGAAACTCCAACACGCTTGCGTCTGGCGATTAGGGCCGCATGTTTGGATTCCAACCCCTGCTTTCATGTCTCTCTTCTCCAGCCGGCTTTGCCCCCCCACCCACACGGCTGCCCACGCAACCCTGTTGGCTTGGTCGTCCCGGAGTCAGACAACGTCGAACGGCTCCCATGGTCCTTACTCATCCGTACATAGGTAGTACATAGTAATACATCGGCGGATTTCCCAGGCGACGGCGGGCGTGTTGGTGTGTCGTGAGAGCCTCTGCTCAATCAGCCTTGGGCTAGGTACTTATTTGGCTCCCATAGGACGAAAGTAGACGGGGAACTGACGCACCCCCTGACGCTTCCGCCCGCCGCCGTCACGGTTGTCGGTGCCTTTGACACAGGACGCACCTGTTCTTTGCAAACCAAATAACAAACGAGCGCCGAACACCAGACGGGGGATGGGGGGCAGGAAGTGCCGTAGAGAGGCAAGACACGACGAGAGCGGATGAAGTAAGGTGGCACCGCCACTCTGGTTGAGTTCTCGCAGGAGCAGCAGAAGCCGCATAATTCCCAGAAAATAGGACCGGATGGTGGTTGCCTGGAGATGAAGAGGAAATCAATCTGCACTACGCCCCATCATCTCGTCTACGGGCAGTGATGAAGATGCATGCGTGCTGCCTAGTTACCTAGGTATGCACCTATGCTCTGCCACTTTTGACACGGGCTCGTGAGATAGGAAAGAGAAGAGGGACGGCTCCTTCTCTTCCTCCCGGCATCTTGCTGCAGCAGGTGCTTTTCTGCCGGTCTCTCTTTCCCTTCTTCCGGGGCTTGCGTCATGACGATTGGATGGATGGATCATTGGATCGCCACTCATCTTCCTGCAGCAATACCGGCAACTTGGAGCAGTCAGCAGCAGCTCCCTTGACAATTGTCGTAGAGCCAAGGTTGTCGCGGATGCCGTCAAGATCGTCTTCTTACGTAAGCAGCAACTCACGAGTCCCAGCCCCGTATCCGTACCTTGGGTACCTACCTACCTGTTTAGAACTTGATCGAGTCGGGACCGGCCGCAATGACCTCCTCTGCACACCTGCGTTGCCATGCCGCCGCCATCGCGTGCTGCTGGCTGCTGCTCATCCTTCCCGGTGGCCATGTTCTCCTCCTTCGCGGCCCTGTGCCTCGGTCCAAGGCCCACCCACCCACCCCGACTTCTTCTACCGGCAGTGCGGTGCAGACAAGAAACCACACAGCAACACTCGTCGACGCCCTCGACTTCGCCCACCACCACCACCACCTTATCCTTCTCCACATCCTCCTCAACTCCGAACCGCGCTATCGGGCCCCCGTACCGGAGGGGTTCGAGTGTTCATTGCGCTGCCATGGATTGGTCCGAGTCAAACGTCCGGCTTCGCCAATCTGCATCGAAGCTGCAGGCCAGCCCGGCAGTGCTGCCGAATCACAAACAGACTAAGGCACCCTCTGCACAATCAAAGACAATGCTGCTGCTGCTGCTGCTGTCTCTCCAAAGGCGAGCGGCTGTCTCCGAGGCCATGGCGGCTGAGTGAAGGTGTGTTTCTGGCGACGAACTAGCCGTACCCGACCTCGGTCTCGCTGCCGCGTTTACTGCATATCCCCAGTCGGTCATTGGCCATCCTTCAATTTTCGTCGCCATCGGTTACACCAGCTCAATGACCCGTTATGCATAATCCCAATGACACTTGCTTGCGAGCGAAACGCCCATAACCATGGCCGTTGCAGGGAACAAGCTTCTCTCCTCGGCGCCACCAGCCCTACAGTGTACCCATGTTCTGCTGTTTCCGCTGCCCCCTTCCTGGTCTGGGGAAGCCAGCTTCATGGCTGACAGGGACTGCCGCTGCTCCGCTACTCCGTGTCGACCATGGTCAACCCGGCATCGGATGTGCCCTGGCGCACTCTCTCCGAAGAGGTCCCATGTCCTCCCTGGCATGAGACTGGCATGCACGTTCGGGATTTGCCCATCATCCACCCAACCGTCAGGCAAATTGAATCACACAGGCTAGTCTGTGCGAAGAACTCCGGCCGACTTGGCGATCTGATCACCAGCCAGTCCCTTCATCGTCGACCACTCCGTAACGAGCGAGCACCACCATGGGCGATACTTCTCCTGGCCCGCCTTCAGCTAAAAACCCTACAGAGATTCCCAAACCTGTCCACGAGAGAAAAAATATTCCTCACACTCACTCATCTCAACGAGGCTTGGTACGTACTCCCATATCAATCCGGCCTGCCCTCTTCCAAGCCCCAAGCGACATCATATCTAGAGCACTCGCAGTCCGCCTTTCGTTTCGCCCTCCCATCATATACCTTCTCCGCCTGTTTTTGTTCTTCTCTTCCTCATTCATCTCTTTAGACAGTGCAAGGAACGCCTAGAGCGCCGGAACCTTCGCTATTCACTTTGTTTCGTTGATTCGGCGAATGCTTGCGGGATAGGATCTCCACATACAAGCGGCCTCCGCAACCCTCCTCCTCTTTCGCCCTCGTCGTCATGGCGCCTGGTGTCCTTTCCTATTCCTCCTCGGGCACGTCGCCTTCGGCGAGTCCCGTAATGATGACCCCCATCGATCATTCCGACACTACATCCGACGGCTTCACCAGCTTGTCCGTGGGGCCCCTAGATGGCGTAGGCCTCAACATCCACGGACAATCGGCCAACGGCAATGGTCACTCCAACGGCCACGCCTCTGGCGCCGCCGGCAGCAGCTCGAACACGGCCTACACGAACCCCGTCGGTGGCAGCGATGCCGGCTTGAAACAGATGCCCATCGCCATCGTCGGCATGGCTTGTCGTATGCCGGGCAGCGTCTCCAGCCCTGCCGAATTCTGGGAGCTGTGCTCCCGCGCCAGAACTGGCTTCACTCCCGTGCCCAAGGAACGCTTCAACCACGAGGCCTTCTACCACCCCAACCCAGGCAAGACTGGGGCTTACCACGCAGAGGGCGGCAACTTCCTCAACGTCGACCTGGCTGCCTTCGATGCCCCCTTCTTCGGCTTGACCGAGAAGGAGGCCATCTCCATGGACCCCCAGCAGCGCCTGCTGCTCGAGTGTACCTTTGAGGCACTCGAGAACGCTGGTATCCCCAAGCACACGATTGTTGGAAAAGACGTCGGCGTCTTTGTCGGTGGCAGTTTCGCCGAATACGAGAGCCATCTGTTCAGGGACAGTGATACGATACCCATGCACCAGGCCACAGGTAAGCGGCAACATTCCCGTGCCATGAACGTTTCCTCCCGCTAACATGGCTTCATCAGGATGTGCTCATGCAATGCAGTCTAACAGACTTTCACATTTCTTCGACCTAAGGGGGCCGAGTTTCACAGCAGACACTGCCTGCTCGGCTAGTTTGGTCGCTCTACATTTGGCGTGCCAGAGTTTGCGCGCCGGCGAGTCCACCACCGCCATCGTCGGTGGTTGCCATCTGAACATGCTCCCTGAGTTTTGGATCTCTTTCTCGTCTTGCAGGTAAGCAAATGCAGAGCCCTCAATTGATCCATTCCCTCCGCGCCGTCCTATGCTGACACATTCCAAATTCAGGCTGCTTGCAGATTCCGGACGCTCCATCGCATTCGACCAGCGTGGCACTGGTTTCGGTCGTGGAGAAGGCTGTGGCATGGTAATCCTGAAGCCGCTTGACCAGGCCATCAGGGACAACGACACCATTCGCGCCGTTATCCGAGGCACTGGCATCAACCAGGATGGCAAGACGCCCGGCATTACGATGCCCAGTGGCGCGGCACAGGGTATGTATTCTGAAGATGTTCTTGTGTGATACTAGCCATCACAGCATTGATGCTAACAACTTTTGCAGAAAAGCTCATGAGGCAAGTCTACAGAAACGCTGGACTTGACCCCAGTGACTGTGGATATGTCGAGGCTCACGGCACAGGCACCAAGGTCGGTGACCCGATTGAGGCTACTGCCATCCACAACGTTCTCGGCCAGAACAGATCTGCCAAGGACCCCCTGTTTATTGGCTCCGTCAAGTCCAACATCGGCCATCTTGAGGCCGCCTCCGGTATTGCTGGTGTCATCAAGGCCGCCATGATGTTGGAGAGAGGCTTTCTGCTCCCTAACCATGATTTCAAGAAGCCCAACGAGAAGATCCCCTGGAAAGAGTGGAACATGAAGGTTCCTGCCACCCAGAGACCTTGGCCCAAGGAAAAGAAGTACATCAGTGTGAACAACTTCGGTTTCGGTGGCACCAACGCCCACGTTGTCCTGGAAAAGGCCCCCTTCTTGCCTGGGCCCAAGCCAGACAGGAGCACCCCCGCTCAGATCAAGAAGGTCAAGGGCGCCAAGAAGATTTACGTTCTGTCCGCCAACGACAAGAACTCTGTCGGCGCTGTGATGAAGAGCCTAGTTGTCTACCTCGAGCAGAGGCCCGAGATCTTCCAGAATGATCTCATGGACAACATTGCATACACACTCGGCTCGCGTCGCTCCATGCTTCCCTGGAGGGTCGCCATCCCTGCCCACGACTCTTTTGAGCTCATCGAGGCCATCAACAGCGGAAAGGTCATTCCCGGCAAGGAAACCGAGCCTCTCAGAATTGGCTTCGTCTTCACTGGCCAGGGCGCACAATGGTGGGGAATGGGTCGCCAGCTCTACGGTAAATACCCCATCTACACCGCCGCCATCGACAGGGCCGACGAGTGCCTGAAGAAGCTGGGCGCCGAATGGTCTCTCCTCGAGGAGCTCAGCAAGGACCAAGATTCCTCCAGGGTCAACGACGCCCACATCAGCCAGCCGGCCTGCAGTGCCGTCCAGCTTGCCTTGACAGATCTGCTCCGCACGTGGGGTATCCGCCCTGTGGCCGTTGCCGGTCACTCTAGTGGTGAGATTGGTGCCGCCTACGCCGCCGGCATCATCGGCTTCGAGGCTGCTATGGCCGTGGCCTACCACCGTGGTCGTCTCATTCCCATCTTGAAGAAGAGAAACCCGGATCTTCGCGGTTCCATGATGGCCGTTGGCGGCTCAAAGGAGGAAGTTCAGCCCATGATCGATGCGTTGAAGCAGCAGCAAGTCAGGATCGCTTGCTACAACAGCCCTTCCAGTTTGACAATCTCCGGTGATACCGACGCTCTCGTTGAGCTCGAGAAGAATCTCGAGGAGAAGCAGATGTTCAACAGACGCCTGCAAATCGAGACAGCCTATCACTCGCACCACATGAACCTTGTCGCCAAGGAGTACCGCGAGTCCATCTCTGATCTGCCCCATCCCCAGACCACTGACGTCCGCTTCCACTCTTCTCTTTACGGACACCAGATTGATGGCTTTGAGTGCCAGGCTCATTACTGGGTCAACAACTTGACGTGCCCCGTCCGCTTCTCCGAGGCCCTCGAGACCATGCTTGAGCCTGTCGGTGACCACAAGACTGGTGTCAACATGATCATCGAGCTCGGTCCCCACTCCGCCCTTCAGGGCCCGATCAAGCAGATCTTGAAGCACGTTGGAGAGCATGCGACCAAGATCCCCTACGCCTCTCCTCTTATTCGCAAGCAGGATGCCGTTGACTCTGCTATGGACCTGGCCTGCAGCCTCATCACCAAGGGCGCCATTCTCAAGATGGACAACGTCAATTTCCCCACCCTGAAGAAGAAGCCGTCCTTGTTGACTGACCTTCCACGCTACTGCTGGAACTACCAGAACAAGTACTGGCAGGAGTCCCGCTTCACCCAGATGCACAAGTACCGAAAGTCGCCCAGAAACGACCTGATCGGCCTTGAGGCCATCTACTCCAGTGATCTCGAGCCCACCTGGAGAAATATTATTCATCTGGACGACCTTCCCTGGCTGCGTCACCACGCCATCCAGTCCGTCACCATCTTCCCTATCTCTGCTTTTATAGGCATGGTTTTGGAGGCCTCCGCCCAGTGGGCCCAGCGCAAAGATATCTCCTTTGAGAAGTTCGAGTTCAGAGACATTTCTGTCGTCAAGCCCCTGGCCCTCCAGGACGCCGACGTTGAGCTGACCATCAACCTGCGCCCTCATCAGGAGACCAATCTCACCGCATCCGATACATGGAAAGAGTTCCGCATCTGCTCGTGGTCGCACGGCAGCGGCTGGACTGAGCACTGCGTCGGCCTGGTTGCCCTCCACGCCATCGAGACCAACGAGGTCGACGGTAAGGAGCAGAAGCTGGCCGCTCTTCGTGGTGCCGAGGCCACCATGAAGGCTAGTGAGGGTCCTGAGGCTGTTTCCGTTGCCCACAGCGACATTTACGGACGTCTCAATGAGCTCGGTGTCGGCTATGGACCCTCTTTCCAGGGCATCAAGGACTGCAAAGCGTCCAACAAGTACGCCATGGGTAACATCTCATCCTTCGATGTCGCCGGTGACATGCCCAACCACTACCAGACCAGCACTGTTCTGCACCCTACCTTCTTGGAGTCCGTCATTCAGATGTACTGGCCTATTCTTGGCGCCGGCCGCACCGACATCAACACGGTCTACTTGCCTTCTTCTATTGGGAGAATGTCCATTGCCCGTGATATCACCTCTCTGACCCATACGCCCGGCAGCACCCTCAAGGCTTACTGCAAAGCCGACTTCCCTGCCGAACCCCGCTCCACCAAGGTCTCGGTGTTCGCCACCTCTAAGAACAATGACCTGGTCATAGAGATCGATGAGCTGACCATTTCTCCCATTATTGATGGCGAGACTGAGCTGGCCAGCAACCCCGCTCGCGAGCTCTGCTATAAGCTTGAGTGGGAGGATATTGGTAACCTGAAATCGCTCTCTGGCAAGGCAAAGACCAAGATGGGCAGCACTTCCGGAGTCAAGGTTGACGCTCCTTTGCCCGACGTTGATGTCGCCATCATTCACGGCGAGTCCAATTCCCAGCAGACTTTGGCCAACGGTCTTGCCATTGCCCTCGCCAGCGCTACCTCCAGACTCCCCGAGATGGGCGGAATGCATGAGGTCAACACTGAGGGCAAGTTGACCATCGTTCTCACCGAGATCGAGCAGCCCTTCCTCGCCAACCCTACCAAGGAGCAGTTTGCCGAGGTCCGCAACATGCTTGCCGGTGTTCAGGGCTGCCTGTGGGTTGTGCGTGGTGCCTACGACAAGGCTACCTCGCCCGAGTCCAACATGATTGTCGGTCTCAGCAGAACCGTCCGCTCCGAGACTGTTCTACCCTTTGCGACGCTTGACCTGGACGACATCAACCAGCTCGACGAGGATGACTCCTCCGCCGTCATCTTCGAGATCTTCAAGCTTGCCTTCGGAGCCAACGCTTCCTCCACGAGTGAGCTCGAGTTTATGGAGCGCTCTGGCCGCTTCTTCACTCCCCGCATCGTCCACGATGAGGAGATGAACGAGATCGTTCACCGCGAGACCAACCCCAGCGTTGTTGAACTGCAGCCCTTCGGCAAGGACAACCGAAACCTCAAGATGGAATTCTCCACTCCCGGTGCCATCGAGACGGTGCACTTCGTTGATGATGTCACTGCCACTCAGCCTCTCGGTGACGACGAGGTCGAGTTCGAGGTCAAGGCCGTCGGCATGAACCTTCGTGATGTCATGCTTGCCAAGGGCCAGATCCCCGAGGCCGACAAGCACGCCCTTGGTGTTGAAGCCTCCGGCATTGTCACCAGAGTCGGCTCCGCTGTCAAGGCCCACAAGGCCGGAGACCGCATCGCCGCCCTCACTATCAAGCACGGTGCTTATGCTACTCGTACTCGTACCACCGCCGCCAACGTTATGCCCATGCTCTCCAAGATGTCTTTCGAGGACGCTGCCACCCTTCCCCTGGCCTACTGCACTGCCTACTACGGCTTGGTTGAACAGGCGCGCCTCCATGAGGGCCAGCGCATCCTGGTCCACTCCGCCGGCGGCGGAATCGGCCAGGCCTCAGTGTGCCTCGCCAAGATGATTGGTGCCGAAATCTTTGTTACCGTCAGCACGGCAGCCAAGAAGAAGCTGCTGATGCAGCACTACAATGTCCCCGAGGACCACATCTTCTACAGCCGTAACACCACTTGGAGAGCGGCCGTGAGGCGCGCCACCAACGACGAGGGTGTCGACGTTGTGCTCAACACCCTGCCGGGTGCCGATGCTCTGAGGGAGAGTTGGGCATGCCTCAGCCGCTTTGGCTGCCTCGTCGATGTCCGTAGGAAGGATGGCTCCCGCGCCACCCGTCTCGACATGGGCCAGTCGGAGAACAACGCATCGTTCTTGAGCGTCGACGTCTTTGGCCTCGCCGCCGAGAGGCCCAAGGTTATGGAGAGACTGGTCGCTGATGTCTCCAAGCTGTTGGCTGACGACCAGCTCCGCCCCATTGACCCCGCCACTGTCTTCCCCGTCTCCTGCATGGAGACTGCATTCAAGACGCTTCAGACCACCCAGGGCCCTGGCAAGCTTGTTGTTGTCCCCCACGCCGAGGACGTCGTCATGGCCACTCCTTCCAAGGCTGCCAAGGCTCTGCTTAAGCCCGATGCCACTTACCTCCTCATCGGTGGTACCGGTGGTCTCGGTCGCAGCATGGCCAGATGGATGATCGAGCACGGCGCCAGGAACTTGGTCCTCCTCTCCCGCAGTGGGTCTGCCACCGGAAAGGTAAAGGTTCTTATTGACGAGGCCGCTGAGGAGGGTGCCCACGTCGCCGTTCGCTCCTGCAACGTCGCCGACAAGGCCAGTGTTGAGCAGCTCTTCAACAGCGGTCTCAAGGGTCTGCCGCCTGTTCGTGGTGTCATCCACGGCGCTATGGTCCTTCGTGTAAGTTTCTCCACGCTCCGCTTGTGCCAGCGCCGCACCTAACAATATTACAGGATGTTCTTTTCGAGCAGATGAAGTTCAACGATTATACCGCTGTCACCGAGTCAAAGGTCCAGGGTGCCTGGAACTTCCACAACGCCCTACAGGAACGTCAGACCGAGCTCGACTTCTTCATCGCCATCTCATCCGCTGCTGGCGCTGTCGGCAACCGTGGCCAAGCCGCCTACGCCGCCGCCAACTGCTTCCTAAATGCATTCGTCCAGCACCGCCTCGCCCTGGGCCTGCCAGCTACCTCGCTCGATCTCACCGCTGTTTCTGACGCCGGATACCTTGCCGACGGCAGTGCCGAGCGTGCTGCCGAGGTCGCCAAGAACCTGGGCTCCGACAGCATTTGCGAGGCCGAGGTGCTTGCCCTTATCGGCGCATCCATCTCTGGCAAGACGTCAGTTTGCAACCACCACGTCATCACGGGTATGCGCATCACGCCTACCATCCAGCCCTTCTGGACGCCCGACGCCAAGTTCAAGGCCCTTCGTCTGGCAGCCGAGGAGCTTGCCGCCGCCGAGGCCGGTGCCAACGGCTCTGTTTCACTCAACGCGGCGCTCAAGGCCTCGCGCAGCGAGACCGAGGCCATGGAGGTCGTCTGCCGCGGCCTGGTCGAGAAGATTGCCGCTGTGCTCATGATGGAGCAGGAAGACCTCGATGTCACCCGAAGCTTGTCGCACTACCCTCTCGACTCGCTAGTCGCCATCGAGATCCGTAACTTCATTACGCGCGAATTTGAGTCCAACATGCAGGTCCTAGAGTTGTTGAGCAGTGGTAGCATCCAGACCCTCACCAAGGCCGTTTGCAAGAAGAGCAAGCTTTGCGTTGGCTTTGACTGGAGCAAATAGAAGCCGAGAGAGGCATGGAAAGTGCATACGCGAGCGAAACGTGCATCATACAACGACGACATGACGGATGGGTAGTGTTTATTATTAGATTGTTTTGTCCTGTTCAACAGTGAGGGATAATATAACCGGGAGGCGCTCGTGGGAGAGCGATGTACTTTTACGGAAACGGAAACGGAGGATGACGAATACACGAGGTTACGGACACAGTCAAGAGGAGGGACCAGGGAACATGGGAGTTACACGGGGGCACAAGGGCGACCAGAACCACAATTCTGCGATTTCCTTTTGCTTGTTGTTATGAGTGGGTTGTAATGGTTTGTGTTTGGTCAATGTGTAGGACGCTATGGGAATTCGTTGGATACGAAGCCGGCAACGGGAACGGCTGGACGGAAGGGCTAGAAATTGGAAAGTTCATTGTGGGGTACTGCATTTGGGAGTTTTCATGTCATCTTTGTTCTACATTCTGTCCTCCCTTTTAGAATTACTATCAGCAGCAGTAGCAGACGTTCCTTGGAAACGAATTCATTTTCTCATAAGCTGCCGTGTGCGTTTCGTTTTGTGAGGCCCCCTCATGGTGTTGGTCCTCCGCTCCCTTGATCGTGAAAGCCTAGACTGATGCCCCACCCCCCTTCTAAAGGGTAGCAGCCTAGTTGTCCTAGGCTCTTTATGGAAGGCCGGTCCCGATCAATATTTCACAAATCGCGTGGCTTCCCGTAGAAACACGGCTGGTCCATTGATCTGGGAGGCTTGGGGGCGAGCTCCTGGTCTCTCGCGCCTGGTTAGAGGGTGCCCCCGTGGGCAATTCGCTTGGTATGAAGTACATACAAATCGCATTTCCTGGAAGGAGTCTTTTTTTCTTCTTTTCTTTTCGGGTCACCTCGCTTCCCGGATTCCCACCTCCCACCCCCCTTGCTGGTCCGTTTCATGCCCATTGAGCTTAATCAACATCCCTCTCTCGCCCTTTGACAAGTCTCTAAACCATGAACGGAGAGAGAGACAGAGAGAGAGAGAGAGAGAGCCCCGGCGGCGCGAGGCACCCTCGACACAGCTCGGGTTCAAGAAGCCCCGCCCATATTGCGCGGTTTGTGCGGGACACCGCCGACTGGGCGAAGAAGGAGGGCAATGACGCCGTCGAGGACTCTTCTTTTTGGCAACGGAGGAAATAACAACCGTGATATCATGCAAACGCTACGAATCCCAGCTTCCGAGCTGTCCGTCCCTCCCCTCCCCTCCGTATCAAAACCCCCGGGAAACAACCATTTTTCTCCCCCTTTTCCTTTCAACGGCTTCGAAACATACATGTAATACATTCTACCATTCCCTTTTTTTTTCGCATGCGTTTGGGGTGTTGATTTGTTTTTTACAGCTTGGAGAAGACGGTGGGCACGCTCCCGCCCATGTCGACGAGGGTGCTCTTGTTGCGGACCCAGGCCTCGAGGCCCCTGCGGCCGTTCTCGACGCCGAGGCCGCTCGACTTCCAGCCGCCGACGGCCATCTCGGCGGGGGACTCGCCCCAGGTGTTGATCCAGGTGATGCCGGCCTCGAGGCGGGAGACGACGGTGTGGCACTGGTCGACGTCGCGGCCGAAGACGCCGGCGGCGAGGCCGAGGTCTGTGGCGTTGGCGCGGCGGACGGCCTCGTCGACGGTGTCGTAGACGAGGATGCTCATGACGGGGCCGAAGATCTCGTCGCGGACGATGGCCATGTCGTCGGTGCAGTCGGTGAAGACTGTGGGCTGGATCCAGAAGCCGTCGCGGTAGGCCGAGGGCAGGCCCCTTGGCGGGGTGGCGCCGCCGACGAGCAGGGTGGCCTTGTCCTCCATGACGCCGCGGCGGACGTAGGCCTGGACCTTTTCGAGGTGGGCGCGGCTGTTGAGGGGGCCGAAGTTGGTGGCCGGGTCGAAGAGGTCGCCGGCGCGGACGTGGCGGACGCGGTCGAGGACGAGGTCCTCAAAGGGCTTCTTGAGGGCGCGGGGGACGAAGACGCGGGTGCCGTTGGTGCAGACCTGACCGGAGCTGTAAAAGTTTGCGAGCATGGCGCCGTCGACGGCCTGGGCGACGTCGCAGTCGGGCAGGACGATGAGGGGGCTCTTGCCGCCGAGCTCCATGGTGACGTACTTCATGCCGCCGGCGGCGGCGCCGGCGACCTTTTTGCCGGTGCTCACCTGGCCGGTGAAGCTGACCTTTGCGACGTCGGGGTGGGCGGCGAGGAGGGCGCCGACGTCGCCGGCGCCGTAGACGACGTTGAAGACGCCGTCGGGGACGCCGGCCTCCTTGTAGAGGGCGGCGAGGAGCTCGGCGTGCAGCGGGGTGAACTCGCTGGGCTTGTAGACCATGCAGTTGCCGGCGGCGAGGCAGGGGCCGGACTTCCACAGGGCGATCTGGATGGGGTAGTTCCAGGCGCCGATGCCGGCGCAGACGCCGAGGGCCTCCTTGGTCGTGTAGGCCCAGGCGGAGGGGCGGAGGCGGAGGGACTCGCCGTTGAGGCCGCCCGAGGCGACGAGGTTGGCGTAGTACTCGAGGACGTCGGCGCCGGTGGCGACGTCGACGGCGGCGGTCTCGGAGAAGGCCTTGCCCGTGTCGAGGGTCTCGACGGCGGCGAGCTCGTCGTTGCGGGCGCGGAGGAGGGCGACGGCGCGCAGCAGGACGCGGGCGCGCTCGGCGGGCGGGGTGGCGGACCACGACGGGAAGGCGGCCCGCGCGGCGGCGACGGCGGCGTCGACCGACGCCCGCGACGAGGTGTGCACGACGCAGACGGGCCGCGCCGTCGCGGGGTCGACCGACGTGAAGGTGCCCGGGGATTCCGAGTCCGGCTGCGGCCTCCCGCGTAGAAGGTGTGGCGGTCGTGCTGCGGCTGCTGTGGTGGCGCCATTTTTTTTTTCTTTTTTTCTTTTTTCGTTTTATCTTATTGATAAAGAATCCTGGGGTTGGTGTTTGGGAGGAGGGGGGGGGAGCGGATATACTCAATCAATGAGCAAGCACAACTGGGGTATAGTGGAACGTAATTCGTACAAAGTATGACGGTTGGGTTTGCTAACCGGGACGGTTTGGACGGGGGAGGAGTGCCGGGGATAATGTCGAACGGGGGGGGGGGGGGGGGTGTTCGGACGGGGTACGGTACGCCTACCTACACGGAGGACGGAGGCGAGTAAGGCAAGGCTGGGAAAGGAAGTCGAGAAGACGAAAAAAGAAAAGAAAAAAAGGTATAGGAGATCGGAGTAAGATCGGGATCGTGGCACGTTGGCAACGGTTCCACAGGGGGCCGGCCTTATCTCGAGTTCTGCTGACCAAAACGGCAGGGGGGGCCAAACCCTGGCGGAGGGTCGGGACACACGCCGGTGGGTTCGTTTCTGCGGTGTGATGTCATGGGCTATACGTCATTGGCCGGGAACCCACACGGGTGCGACGCTAGGCACCCCACAGCTGAGAATCCCGGGAAAGGGCAGGAAAAACGACGGCTGCTCTTTTCTTTTTGGGAAGCAGTCTGTACGGGTACCAGGCGGGAGAAGAATAGCCTCCCTCCACTTGAAGAAGTTTCAGCCTTGGGGTTCTTTGGCGACAAATTTTTTCCCCTCTCTTTGTACTCCGTATTCGTGTTTTGTCTCTTTTTTTTTTTTTTTAATATGGAGACTTGTCTTGGCCGCATCGTTGCCGGCGCGACATGCGTCAACATTCAACGCAGGACCGTGAGATCCGTATTGGGACCGGACCTGACCGTTGAAGAATAATAATACCTAAACTAATAAAAACCGAACGATGCGTCCCACGCAGCCGCGGCACCAAGGGGACCTTGGCTGCGGACGATCCTCCGCAATCGGCAAGGAGATGCGGCGGGCGTCAGCGGGAGAGAGAGAGAGAGATAGGGTCAAGATAGTAGAGTGATATCAGAAAGACAGAGAGAAAGAAGAACCTGGTCCTCCTGCCCTCCTGTCTTCCTACCTCTCGCAGTACTTCGTACGCGTGCATTCCACGCCTGGTGAGCAATCGTGGTTTAGCGAGCGTCCAAGTCTTTGTCCGATCAATCCTTGGTTTTGGAGGGAGAATCTGCGATTGACATGACACAAGCACCTCTTCTTTCCTTGCTGGTGACCCTTGACCGCGTCGCGGTTTGCAAAGTATTACACTAGGTATCTGCTGATGGAGGTGTTTTTTTTTCTCCCTCCCCCTTGCCCGGTGATGCAGAACCTAGAAGCTGGAAACCCGGCTGGCGGCAGAGGACCAAGGCCCCAAAAGTTAGTCGCCTTGGTGTGCCCACCCCGGGGAACACGCGAGTCGGCGGATTGCCTCCCCCCGGATGAGGCCGAACGCGGTGGACGCAGCCAGTCAACTCGTGCCACCTCTTGCTCACCCAGTCCGACGGCGCGGAAAATTGAGTCGTTATTCGTTGTGGCTGTCGTCAGGCGGGCAGGGGGGGTAAAAGAGACGCGAGGGCTTAGCGCGGGCTGCATGCACATGGCGGTTTGGGGAATGTCGGTTGCAATTCCTGCATACGAAGGACGCATTGCAGGCAAGTAAGCGTGACTTTTCTAATATGGCGCGATGCGTGCTGTGCCCGAGTGACCACCCGCTGGCGCCGGGCAACACACCACCAGGGAGAGAAGGACGCTACCGTATATTTTGTTTGATGTGGTCGAAAAAAGAGAGAGAGAGAGAGAGAGCGCGCTCCCAGCATTCCTGGGAGAAGCGCGTGCCGGGGGGGGGGGGGGGGGGGGGGGCGGAGCGCCGTGGACGAGGCCGGGACATTGACCGAGTCGAACCAGGCAATCCAAAAAGTCGAGACGTCATCGGGCGGCTTGTGCCGGCGCTGCGGCACTTGATTTTGTTTTTGTTTTTCTCTGTCCCCTCCGCTCTCGTGAACCTCTGGCCATTATACGTAATTGTATTTCGACGTCGGACAGTTTCCACCACGGGTGGATGTCGCGGAAAGACTTGGCAGCCCCCGAGCAAGTTTGTACCTGTACTCCGTACCGCGTGTACCAAGCGGCAGCCTGACACCATTGTTGGCTGCTAGCTGTGCAGAAAGCGTTAGTCCGGCAGGGGGGGGGCTTCCCTTCCAGCCAGCCGTCGGGCCAGTCAAAATGTCTGGATCTTTGAAAATCCGGCCCTGATGCCTCGCAGGGATGTATCGTACGTGTGTACGTACACTCGCTAGTTACCTAGGTAGCTGTGCATGCATGTACCTAGGTAGGTAGTCAGCTTACCTAGATACATCGTACGTGCCAGAGGAACGAGCAGGAGCAGATGGGAAAGAAAAACAAAGCAAAGGAACACAAGACAAGACAAGGAAGGACCCATTGCCCAATGAGCCGCCGTCGCCTCCCCGTTCTGTTCCCGGCCCGGTTGTGGGTGCCGCTTCAGAAAGCGCGGCGAGTCAGTCGCAATGCCTTCGAAACCCGCTTTCCTCCCATGGCCCCGCCACCCATTTTCGCGGGGTCCGTCTCCACTGCCCTGCATCGCTGCACCGTGAGGTCCGCCGTGGTGGCAGACAGACCGACGTGGAGCATGTCGCCGTTGACCTCTCTCTGGGATGGGTCTCCTTGTGAGGCCCAGTTGTCATTCTTCATAGATAATGCGCCATGTCCACTTGCATCGACACAGAAGGGCCGTCTCGGGCTCTCTCTTTTTCTTCTTGTCTTAATTCCATTCCCATCCGCGTGGTCCTCCAACTCTCCAACTCTATTCCATCCCAACATTCCTCCAATCTGACCAAAGACCGCCCGCGCGTTCTTCAGCCGTCCGTCTTACCCCCCCCCCCCCCCCTCCGGTACATACCTGCCTTGGGTGTTTAAACCGACAAGCTACCCCTCATCCCGATTCTACTGGCCGGGCGCCCGCATCCTCTCTCGTTGGAATACCCTCACACCTTTGATCCGCCACAATGTCCACCACCCAGCTCCCCGTCTCCGACGTCGACCGCTACGACTATGTCATTGTCGGCGGCGGCACCGCCGGCTGCGTCGTCGCCTCCCGCCTCGCCGAGTCCCTGCCCCAGAAGCGCGTCCTCCTGATCGAGGCCGGCCCCAGTGACTTCATGGACGACCGCGTGCTCGACCTGCGGAAATGGCTGAACCTCCTCGGAGGCGAGCTCGACTACGACTACGGCACCACCGAACAGCCCATGGGTAAGCCCGCTGCCCCCCATGCCGTCAGCTCGGTTGATCAACCCCGGAAACTAACACTCTCCACCCCCTCCAGGCAACTCTCACATCCGCCACTCCCGCGCCAAGGTCCTGGGCGGCTGCTCGTCACACAACACCCTCATATCCTTCAGGCCCTTCGAGTACGACCTGAAGATCTGGCAGTCCATGGGCGCCAAGGGCTGGACCTTCCACGACTTCATGCGCCTCATGGACAAGCTGCGCAACACCGTCCAGCCCGTCCACGCCCGCCACCAGAACGAGCTCTGCCTCGACTGGGTCAACTCGTGCAGCTCCGCCCTCGACATCCCCATCCTGCACAACTTCAACAAGCACATCACCCAGAACGGCGCCCTCAAGCAGGGCGTCGGCTTCTTCTCCATCTCCTACAACCCCGACGACGGCCGCCGCTCCAGCGCCTCCGTCGCCTACATCCACCCCTTCCTGCGCGGCGACGAGAAGCGCCCCAACCTGACCGTCCTCACCAACGCCTGGGTCTCCAAGATCAACGTCCGCGGCGACACCGTCACCGGCGTCAACCTCACCCTCCACGACGGCTCCAAGCGCACCGTCACCGCCCGCGCCGAGACCATCCTCTCCGCTGGTGCCGTCGACACCCCGCGCCTCATGCTCCTGTCCGGCATCGGCCCCAGGCAGCAGCTCGTCGACCTCGGCATCCCCGTCATCCACGACCTGCCCGGCGTCGGAGAGAACCTCCAGGACCACCCCGAGTCCATCATCATGTGGGAGCTCAAGAAGCCCGTGCCCCCCAACAAGACCACCATGGACTCGGACGCCGGCATCTTCCTCCGCCGCGAGCCCCCCAACGCCGCCGCCAAAAAGTCCTTTTTCAACCCCGACGGCATCCCCGACGGCGACATCGCCGACGTCATGATGCACTGCTACCAGATTCCCTTCACCCTCAACACGGCCCGCCTCGGCTACGACGAGCCCAAGGACGGCTACGCCTTCTGCATGACCCCCAACATCCCCCGCCCCCGCTCCCGCGGCCGCCTCTACCTGACCTCGGCCGACCCAGCGTCAAGCCCGCCCTCGACTTCCGTTACTTCACCGACGAGGAGGGCTACGACGCCGCCACCCTCGTCTACGGCATGCGCGCCGCCCGCAAGGTCGCCGAGCAGGCCCCCTTCAAGGACTGGATCGCCCGCGAGGTCGCCCCCGGCCCCGCCGTCCAGACAGACGAGGACCTCAGCCTCTACGCCCGCCGCGCCGCCCACACCGTCTACCACCCCGCCGGCACGACCAAGATGGGCGACGTCCGTAAGGACCCCCTCGCCGTCGTCGACGAGCGCCTCAACGTCAAGGGCCTCAAGCGCGTCCGCATCGTCGACGCCGGCGTCTTCCCCACCATCCCCACCATCAACCCCATGCTCACCGTCTTGGGTGTCGCCGAGAAGGCCGCCGAGATGATCATCGACGAGGCCCAGGAGACTGCCCGTCTATAAAAAGAGAAATTAGAGTGAGGGAGGGTGAAAGTCCCCATAAAAGATATTTTACACAAGCGGGAACCATGTGAGAAGGGAAATACCTCAAAAGCATTCGTCGTCTATTTGTTTTCGGTTTTTTTTTTATGAGTTGGCTATCAGGCATTATACCAATGATATCACGAACCATGTACAAACTGAAATGACTTTGTCCCCCTTTTCGTCTTTGTTCCTAGAACCGTAAATCCGAAAATCTCGCCTTCTTGTCTTTACACTAGTGGCGGCATCTCGGACCCTTGGGCTCCATCCATTACCACCCACCGCCCCATCAGATACTGCTGCCGAGGTGATCCCGAACGCGAAATGTCCACATTTCCACCGTCGCGCATGAAAGAAAATTTCTGCCGGGGCCCGCGAGCCATCGATTCGCCGTCCGACGCGCTCCGACACGTCGCTGTCACTTTTCTTCTTCTCTCTCGACCCTCTCCCAAAGGGGCCTCTCAAGGGGTCTGTTACGAGCCTTTGCTCGCTCGCTCCTCGTTCGGCCGTCGATGTCGTCGGGGGTGCGAATCCGAGAGTCTCTCCGGTCCTAGCTACCCCCCGTGCCCCCTTTTGGCAGTCGACATCTCTCTCTCTCTCTCTCAATACCGGGTTAAACAAAGCTGCGCGCATTTGGAGGGATGTGGGGAGGTAGGGGGGATGAATAGGGTCGGGCGTCTGCGCAGCCCTCCTGATATCGGTATCGGGCATTTCCCTTTCTCCCTCTCGGTCTCTGAACGACGGGCGGGAGCCACGCTGAACCCCCATCCAGCGGCGATTAGAAGTAAGCCTTATATACTAACTCTTAGAAGATGTTTTCTTAAGTACTCCTCATAGTTCAACTTATACAGGTAGCTATTAAAGGTTATATATGTAATAGTATAAGAGTCTTCCTATACTATTCAAGCTTCTTAAGATGTTTCTTTAGGAGACTACTTTTACCATCACAATGGGATATAGTACATGTTATAATAGTAGGTTATGCCTAGTTACAAAACGCATTGTCAAAGCCAAGGGTCCGCATCCCATCTTCTTGAAACTATAACACTAGAATTACAAGCTAGACTCCTTGCCTGCACACTCCTTTGGAGTCGGTATTCTGCTTTCCGTGCGAGACTTTCACCTCTCCAAAACCACGCTCTCGTCAGTAGTCTGAACATTCTCCTCCTTCCAAGTCCAGATCGTTTCTCCAGGTGCCTCGGGGGGGCAGTGTCGGAGAAGGGGGTTCCGGAACGAGCGCGAAATAAGCACTCGCCGAATTGAGGAGTCTTCTCCGAGAATCGTTCATCGCGTGGAATGTGAACGCAACCAAGCAGGACACGACGGTCACCCACGGTCGGCAGAGTTCCTGGTTCCACCCCACCCAGGCGCTGGAAAGGTGGCTGCAAAGCGAGCGCTGTCCGAGGGGGGGGGGGGGGGGGGGGGGGCCTCTGGAAGGCATCAAGTGTCGACTGACGTCATATGAAGGCAAAAGGGGGTAGGCTTGTGATCTTGGTCCACGGAGGCCCGGTACCTGGAAAGACTCTGACAGCAGAGAGTGTTGCCGAGCTGTCCAAAAGGCCACTATGCCGGGAGGCGTGGGCAGACGTGGGAACGGGACCGGAAAATGTGGAGGATTGCTTGGGGCCTGTCGTCTACATTGCTGCGATTTAAGGGGGGGGAGGTAATCTTCCCGCGAGATTCTAACCAAAACAGAGTCTGGATTGTATGTTAACCTTTCGGAGTCGGGCTAATAGATGAGAGCGACGTCCTCTTGAAGCAGCGCCAGGAGATAGGCCTGGAAAGGAACGCTCTGGTTCCCGTCGTCCTTCGGGCGTTGGAATACTACAACGGTGTTCTCCTCTTGACATCAAACAAAGGAGAAATTGTCATTCGTTTCTTGTCCCTGGGGAAGAAAAAACATCTACTAGTTTTATATGTCGGCACCTTCGATTGAGGCATTCCGCTTGAGGATGCAGCTGCCGCTACACTATCCACCACACCTCTGTTGGGTCCGAACGTCCACCAAACCTGTATAGTCATCTTCCACATTGCGATATGTCACATACGACCACACCCACCGGAGAACTCGGGATCCCGTCCGCTCTCCCATAGATAAGCCGGTGAGGGCCGGAGTAGTAGTCGGGTCGGTGACGACCGGCGAATGCCCGGTGTTGTATGTTTCTTTTGGATTTTGTTAATCCTTGCTCGCTTGCTGCGCTGATTTATTTACCCTGCGGTAATAAGGCTCGACGCCGATGGTGTAGAATGGGGACTCGGGAGACCTTCATCACAATGCTGGACAAGGAGCAGGGCTCAACGGATACCTACCACTCAATGTGCCGAAGGACAGTTGGTGAGTGTGTCCGGGCTCCGCGGCAATGTGCGGAGATTGGCAGAACACAAGCTCAATGGGCGATGGCTTAGAAACGCCGCCACAGCAGCATGCCGGCTGGCTAGATTTAGGAACAAACGGCTCGGCTGCGGTCACATCCAGACCACTATTGGCGTTGTAAACGAGTTGGAAATGCATGTCGAAGAGACGCGGGGATACTTTGGTGGTTTTGCTAAAGACTCTAATCTAGGTCAACAGTAAATACCCTTGATTAAATTTCAATAATTCATTTAATAGTTTAATATTATGTTCTGTTTAAATATAGTGGATCAGTCTGTTGTCTAAATATGAAGGATTTAGATATCTGTAAGCAGTTCGAGTTTACGAGACTGGAATCTCCCAGACCTGTATCTTAGTCCCGACTTTGAGTTCAAATTATCTTCATCATTCATCGTCATCGTCATACCTGTAGTCTATTTCCCCTCACATGTGAGTTATTAACTTCAACTCGGGACAAATAGTAAGCTAGTTCAGAGACCTTGTAATGAATCTTACGCAAATCAGCATCGTGCCTGAGCGTGTACAGGTCACCGGAGTGCACAGTCTTTGAAGACAGTCGAAACGCTCGTTGCGTCCATATTCCAATATTTCTTGCAGGACACCAAGCATATCTACTCCTCCCGCAGTTTGTACGGCCACTAGATTATATGTGCAAACCACCTTGCCTACATTCACACTAATGCTCCTAATGGGTATTCTACTTCTGCTTTCTAGATCCACTAACAAACCGACTGCTTTCTCTCTTTGTAATCTATTTTATGAGCTGTTTTTATCATCTCACACAATCTCCTTTCGCGTAGATCAGGCATGCTCCTTGTGTCGATCTTCTTTCCTTAGGTTAGTTATATACAATATGTCTTTGCTTTGCTCTTTACTTGTTTACCCCCTTATACGGGAGGGAATCTTATAGAGAGGAGAGAGTCTATTTAATGACGCCTACATAACGCGCACTTCGGAGCCTAAAAGCTAATGTCGAAGGGCGTGGGCCACTGGCCAGAAGGAGGACGAACCCGAACTAGAAGCCGCCCCAGCCACCTCTTCTAACACCAACGAGCCATATACAAATAAATAGGCCTTGAGGTTCTCAGACCTAATCTGAAGATAATAGCTAAGAATGCTGGGCATTAACAAATAAACTCTAAATGAACGATTTACGCATGAAGAATAGGAATAAATGGAGCGGTAGTGACTGTGTGTTGCGGGCTGCCGGTGTTGCTATCTACGCAAATGACTGTGATCGCCTTCTGGTTGTATGATTGGCAAGGATCTCCCTCGCCTGTTAGTTCTGATCAAAAGCCCACCTGTCTTGTCAGACTAATAAATCTGATCGTCTAAAGCAGAACTTCCATCATTTTGGTTCTTCTTTAACGCATCTCGCTCCTGTGCTGTCCCTGTAGTCATCGCATAGCTATAGCCATTAGTATAACCCAAATTTGCAAATAGCTGATGGAAAACATACGTGTCCAAATGCTTGGATATCAGTTTCGATTAAACACCATGCATTGTCGCCATCCCTTTGGTAATGACCCTTTACTTTCTTATCATTACATACTTCATGTGTTTCATCAACAAGCTGTCTGTTATGCTGATCATGACAGCTAGGTCTATTAGTACTTCGATTGAGGATGGAGAGAGTAACCAAGTTAAGTAGAAAAACTTACTAGCACCAGTGTCGACTCGCTAGTGCGGCAGTAGCTGAGACGAGTAGAATAATTGAGTATTTCATAATGAAGGGCTGTTAAAACGAGGTTAGTTCCTTATCCCTTTGTAAATAGAAATGCCGATCTTAAGGGAGAAACATGATATTTATACTCACTATTACTTGTACTAAGGAGACTGTGACTTGAGGTGCAAGGCGATGAGTTGTAATTAAGTAAATTTTCTGTAATGAGAAGAGGAAGTCTGGATCTGAAAGTGACTCTTTAAATGCCTTTGTGTAAAGGGAGGGTTTCAGTAGCTTAGTAAAGTAAACAGAAAACACATAGTATATTTTATTGTTGCAATGATCTCTGTCACTAAGGTAATGGCGGTATTTTAAAGTATGTTATGTAATAGAGAATCTAGAAACAGACTTCATAAAGTAATATAAATGATGGTACGGCAGGTGTTGCATCGTAGTAGGTTTCTGGGGCGGCCCCATCCGGCCCAGCCGAGAACGGCAGTTGATGATGTCTACCGCATAGGGCCGCCCCAGAAACATATTCAGCACCTGTTATAGCAACAATATAATTAAGTTAAATTCTTTATAATTGCTTAATGCGTAGCTATTAACCTTTTACACATAGAGATGTTCTAAAGGCCGAGCGCTGGAGCAATCGCCTCGGCGTCAACGATGGCTTCCCCGGCGAGAAAGTGAGCTGACGGTAGCTCCGCAGGCTAAACTGCCAGTCAGTCCCAGATACAGCTCGACAACGGCTTATAGACCCTCCCAAGATTTACGCATTTTAATATACTATATATTACAAGTATACTGTATTTATTTTAACTCCTTTATATCTTTCTACTTCGAGTGAGAAGATTCTTAGTTAGGGCGGAAAATACACTTTACAGCACAGATAGGGGGGTTTAGTAGTACATCGTACTTTAGGGTTTAATTAGCGGTTCTATCTAGTGTTGGCCGAATAATGCCTCCCGGTTAGGCCGATGGATTAGACAGACTAACTAGGGCCTACGCCTAAGTAACCTACCTACTTACGCGTGGTTGGCTTGTGACAATCTGTCTGGTTTTCACTTGCCCAGGCCCCAAGGGGACGGGAACGCCGCCCCTGGCAGATACCCGATACATCCACTTGGATGAGCTCTCGGCTCCTCTGCATATCGGCAACGCAACACGCTTTAGTTCCTCCTGGACTTTTGCTGTTTGTGGATGGCTGGGAGAATGCTGGCAGCATTGCTTGAGACACAATTGGATCCCGAATTAACCAATTCCTGTGCAGATGAAGCGAACATGGTTCTACATCACTTGCGGTGATGCAGCTTGTCTTAACTGCATGTATAAGATGTGGCTGAAGCAACTGATGGCTAACCATACGGCACTGGGTAGGGGCGACGCCATTTTTGATTTTGATGCGGTATATAGTGCATTGTTACCAAAATTTAACAAATCACGCTCTTCTGTTGCATGTGTCCAGTGTGACAGGTGACTTCTCACATGCGCGGTCACTGTCCACCTTCTACTGTGTTGGGTATCAG
This sequence comes from Colletotrichum falcatum, assembly GCA_019425465.1. Classification (NCBI taxonomy): domain Eukaryota; kingdom Fungi; phylum Ascomycota; class Sordariomycetes; order Glomerellales; family Glomerellaceae; genus Colletotrichum; species Colletotrichum falcatum. The sequence continues at coordinate 175,524 of SWKJ01000217.1, forward strand.
GCATGATGCTTATCCTGTATTTTCCGAACTGTGTTACTGGGTTCTAGACGTACCTCAGATCTGGAAGAGCGCATATGGTGGAGGCCATCGGCCCAAGTCAACCGACGTTGTCAGTGCAAGGTTGCCCTGCCCAGCCCCCCATAGAAATTATGTCGTGCTGGCTAGCTTCATCACCGGAGTCGTTATTAAGTTAACCTCCTGCCCCCGCATTCTCTTCCCTTTCTGTTTTTCGGCTGTCAGGCTACCACTTATGCCCACTCCGTGAGGCAGGCGAGCTACCCCGACCATGCAGACGGACAACGGCCATTTTGTTGACGGTAGGCTCGCAGATAACAGGCATCTGCCGCCAGTCAAACAGAGATTCCAGCTGTCTGGTGATGTCATTGTCCAGTTTCCCGCCAAACGGATCCTGGAACTCCAGCAACAGCCGGGTGGGCGTGAATACAACTACGATAGTGAAAATGAGGATTGAATAGTCGAGCCTGAAGAACCCGACAGCCTAATTTCTAAAAAGCTTTTTAATAAAATTCAGATGCGCCCGTTGTAAGGGCCTAATCGGCGACTTCGGTAACACTTCAGTAACAGCCTAATGACGCGTGTACCTAAGCCCCTGGCTCCCTTGGTAACCTAAAAGATACTACACATCATGAAAATCAACTGAACAAGGATATCTCGCAACCTACGCATACGTACTTTAATAGATATCGGTTAGGAATTTTCCTTTCTCTCTCTCAGTCTCCCTCAACAATAGGCGGGAGCCGCGCTAGTCGACTATCCTACGGCGCGGAGCTAAGAAGAACCTTGAGAAGGGAGGGGGGGTCATGCTTATAACCGACGCGCTCGAGTCCATGATTGGTCCGAGGACTGCCTGGCTAGTCGGCGCGATGCTGGGTGGAGGTGGGGAGGTGCGCGACCCCCGGCGGTGGCGAAACCCGGCGGCTCCACGGATATAAGCATCATTCACACGGTCATCTTTCACATACGACCATACCCACCGGAGAACTCGGGATCCCGTCCGCTCTCCCATAGATAAGCCGGTGAGGGCCGGAGTAGTAGTCGGGTCGGTGACGACCGGCGAATGCCCGGTGTTGTATGTTTCTTTTTTCTCCCCAGGCATTTTTGTTGTCTTTATGTATCGATTAACACCTACCTGCTTGCTGGAGATCCTGCCTACAGCGAGCGCCCTCAAACCCGTTCTCAGGACTCGTCCCGATTCACGGGTAAGTTCTCAACCTCCGCTGTGGGCTTGATTGGCGTACGAGTTTTCTTCTTTTCTTCTTTATTTCTGCGCCAAGACGCAGGATCTGTTTTGCTTATGTAATACATGTCAAAGTGTACAGCTTTTTTTCGGTCCCTTATGCTTCTCTTGGTATTTTTTCTGCCGCCTTTTTTTATTAGTATTATTTCAAAGATAAGGAGGCTGGGATGGTTCCGGATTGAACCGAATCCTGACAATAGAAGAAGCGGTTAGCACACATCCGAAAAAGCTTAGTGACAGAGGGGGAGGGAGAGCCCAAGGCATAGCAGCAGGCCCGGGACGTTGGATGATGAACGGCGACCAGCTAGAGCGGGAGGGCCTCCTCTGTCTCAAAAAAGACAGCAGACGACACTCAACGGGGTCGCGGGGGTGCGTTCGGCGTTGCGTGTTTCGACACAAACTGTCCACTGTGACGCGAGGGTAACGCGAGGCAAACGGCAAGATGCCGTCGTCGCACGGCTCGGCGGGCGCTCGACGTTCTGTCTGCGCTCTCTGGCAAGACTCGGGCATGGCCTGCACTCTTGCTTGTACGGCAGGGCCGCCGGGGATGAGGGCTTTTGTAAGATGCGTACTTCCCGCGCCGCTCTCGCGGCGGTGTTGGCTGACACAAGGTACCTCGGTCAAGTCTCTCCGCGGGTGTCGCGACCCCGGCTTGAGGCGTCCGGGCTGTGCACCCGCCCCGGAATCTCCGGTGAGGGGGGGGTTCTGACAGGTTCCGGCATCCGGCATCCGGCCTCCCCAACGGGCCCACCCGCGATGGGCGGTTTGATGTTGCCGATGCCCTCTCCTCCCAAAAAAGACGACGGGCCGGGCCCGCAGCCGCCCTTGTACAACGCCCCGACGCCGTAGCAAATTGTAGCCCGTCCTGGCGATTCCGGCGACGTCTTCTGGCTGTGGCAGGCATTTCCTTTCGGGTCGCCGGGCTCCGGGCACGAGAGGGCTGTCGAGGGTTGAGTGAGCCACGCCGGGCGTCGGGATGGGAAGAGGCGGGGGAGGAGGCTGGCCGTCGACGGAGACTTGTGTCCCGGGTAGGGCGCCTGTGATGTCCGGATGGGTTCTGGCGAGTTGCATCGGATTTTGTCGGAGAGAGGGGTGGGGGGGGGAGGGGGGGTTCGAGCGGCACCGCTGGCCGGGAGCCGCCTCCCTTCATCAGGCGGTCGTCGTTTCCAGTGCCGGACGGGGGTCCCCGTTGGAGGAAAGAAGCGACGGCCGGGCGTGTCGAGGCGGTGGTGGGACTTGCTCCTGGTGCCGGCGGGCACTTTCACCCTCCGTTGCCGTTGCGGGATGACGACACATGTGACGACGTTGTTGTTCTTGGGCGTCTTGTTCGTCCCCCTCACCCACCCCTTCCCTTTCTCCCTGCTTGCGCGGTTCTTGATTGCGAACGAAGGAGCCCTCGGCGTCTTTCAAACATTGCCCGAGCTCGGAGAACGGATAGCATATCGTCTCGTAGTCCATCATGCTTGGTATACTCGGCGTCCGGGATGACCGGCCCGTCTGTCTGCGATTTGAGGGGTAGAACTTGCACGAGAGCAGTGGGTTCATAATGAAGGCTGTGTCAGCGAATGTACAATTCTTCTCCGGGGAAGAATTGGGGGAATGCCCCCCCCCCCCCCCCCAGTCAAGATGTCCTCCCCAGTCTCGTCGCGGCGCTGTGGATTCAAGCGTTTTCCGGCTACAAACGTCGGGACGGGCTTGGAGGAAGGGCGCCATCGGTCAGGAGCTTGGCCGTGTTCCGTATCGTGCCACCACGACGGCGGTGTCGTTCATTTTATAGCGGAGCGATACCTCTGCGCATGGTACGTAAAGCCACGAGATTCACCAGAGGGGAGACTGCTCACGCACGGCTGCAACAGGCCGGGGCTTGCGTGCTCTTCCTCCGTTGACGGCTCGGGATTCGACGTTGGCTCTGGTATCCTGACCTCTAACAATTGTATCCAAAGTTCATGGCGCCGGTGTTGGCATCCACTCTCTCCCGGTCAAAAAAAGAAAAAAAAGAAACATGGACGTTTTTCGTTTGCCAAGCGTATCAAGCCGTGACGGTCTTTGTCCAACCCGGATCCAGTTCAGAGTCCAAGGATTTGCTCTTGGCGTGACAACTGCGATGCATAGCACCTACTCGACCTCCGAGGCCGCTGGGTGCGTCAAACCTGCTGGCGAAAAGACGGCTCGGGCAGGTTGCCTACGGTGCGTCGGATGCTTGTGAGTCCCGGCGTGCATTCCAAACCACACACACACACCCCTTTCTTAGGTACCTTCACATGCAGGCAGGTGACGGAGCTGTCACGACTCGCTTCACGATTGCCTAGGAAACCAAAATAAACGCGCAGACGACTTCGTGTCTATCGCAAGGGAGAACGCACATGGAGTTGGAGATTATACTTTGGTTGAGCAGTATCTAGAAAAGGGCCTCCAAAAGGGGACCAAGAAAGGGATGTATATCGTTGATGGACAACTTGGAACCCATCTCGAGGCCATCTCCGAACGCCGCCGCGTTTCCCACGTCGGCAGTTGCTCGCTCGCTTGCCGTGATACGGTTCTTGAGCAGCCCACGATGTGCCTCAGTCTCGGCCACCACAAGCAAGGTGACATGACGTGCCCGCACACTCAAGGCCCGTCTCTCGCACTCGAAGTAGGTAGCCGGCCAACGTAACGCCTCCAAACCCGCGATACGACATCAACCAACCCCCCCCCTCCCTTGGCCAGGCCCGCGGCCCCGAGAACACCGCACGGCAGGACCCCACCAGCCGCCCCCCGGATGCAACCTCATTCTCCTCAACGGTCGGATCCCGGCACCGCGTCTCGGCGGCGGGGACCGGGTGACCCAGGCCCGCCGAAGGGGCCGCCGGAAAGGAAAAAAACGCTGCAGAGAACGAGGTCCCACAAAACGGCCTGTTCCGCGAATGCGAGACAACGCAGGGGGGCGGTGGGGTATAGGTACAGCGGGAAAGAAGAAGAGAAAGAGAGGAAGGAAAATGTGGGAGACGAGCGCGCCACCTGCCCCCTCTCCCTCGACTCGTCATCAAGTTTCCCTTTCGAAATGTCACCTCGTCCCCATGATTGGCCGCAAAACACGCCGCGGGCGGGGGTCTGGCCTCGTGCAAAAAAAAAAAATCTTCTCTCTCGCTCCCTCGGGCAGTTCCCGCTATGTTTTCTCTGATTCGACGCACGCGACTCTCGCTAAAGCTCACAGATCCAACCTCTGCCCCAAGTCTTGACGCGCTCCTTCCCGCATTGAGAAAAGGGCTATTTCTGAATTGGGGGAATGTTCTGTAGTCTGGCGTGCGCATGCATGGTGCGAGATGCCCATACAGCGTAGGACGCCCCTAGCCGTGTTGGGAAGCCGGCCCGGGCTGATGGCGCGGCCGCGTTGTGTAGAAAACCGCCAAAACCAATCTTCAGGACCGGGTTGAGTGGGAAGAAGTGAGAATTTCCGACCCGGGCGCGGTGGAGTGCCATGTTAAGCGTCAGCCGCCCCCTCTCTACCCCACCAGGACGGATACTGGAAACGGATCTAGACTGCGGCCCATCACCGGCCTACGGTCCGAGATGCCGGCCGAACCATAAAACGATGTCCTGCCCCATAGCTGTTTTGTTTTTTTCGTGCGCCTCCCACCCAGTCATGGATGGGTGGGTTCTCTATCCCACATGACTTTGCCCCGAGACTAACACCCCCGGTTACCCCCTGCTTCTGCTCGCGCTCATAACCCCATGGACGTCGACCGAGCGCTGACCTTTGTATTCATATGAAGAAAGGCCTTGAGCGCGGGGGCCGTGGGGCCGGAGCGTTTGGGGGAAAAGGCCCAAATCGACGCGGGTCGGCGAGCCAACGTTTGATGGCAACAATAACGGGGTATAAAGCACACCCGCGCACCACCAGCATATCAAGAAGAGGTACTTGAGGCCACTTGAGCAGATTACTGCAGCGAGGGCCACTGGCACTCCCATTCGGCACTCTGCTTCGATTGGGGGAGAGGGGACAGCTGTAATATATAAGGGGACAAAGTGTGCACTGGAGATAACGATCGTGGGAGCCACAATCCCTTTTGAGACTTTGACAGGTGGGATCTCCTCAGCTTGCGTTGGTAACTCTTTGAATGGGGCCTCGATGACGGATGTGGAACAGAGTCGTGTGCCCGCAATTGGGGGCTGACGGACCCCTTCAGTCCACACCTCGTACGCACGCACGGAAGGCGTCATCATAATAGAGGTCACTGTGGTATCCCTGGCAGGGTTGTCGAGACTCGGTGAGGATGCGACTCCCAGACGGGCGGTGGCGTGTGGAAGGCCTTGCTGCATCTTGCAACCCCTGTTCCCAAGTCCGACTGTGGAGCTATCGGAGCCTTTGAGTGTTGGAGCTGGATTCGCTTCGCTCTAGAATTTTATCTGCAGAATGTGCGGATGCTCTTGAGAGGTTGTTGCATGGCCGTCAGGGGTCAAAGCCTCGGCCCAACGATTTTTTGTAACCGATGACAAAGTATTCACCAGATCCTCGAGAACCACCACTGTGCAGGTCATCGACAGGAGGCGCACGGCGGCGTAATGGGTGACTTTTGACGCTTCGGTCCGCGCCTGGAGCTTTCAACGGGTCAGGCGGTAGCATCATGCTTTTGTTGCTAGAGGGAGTATTCGGTCCGAGTTGAGAACCCTGAGAACAGAGGGGTGTCGTTGATCGTATTGCTGACCTTGTTTCTCGCTCGTTTGATTGTGCATCATGCCAAAACTCGTCAACGTACTCGGACACTTGTACTCGAATCACCGTTTGGCGTCTTATTTGTCGTGAAGGCAGAGAAGGAAACTGACCTATCGGCAGCAACCCATCGCAGTGGCTGATGCATGGAAAACATGTACCATAATCATGGATGGCGATGCGCGTCGACGACACATTTGCATCAAAAGAGCTCCTTCACACCATATGTAGTAGGTGCGATGGGACGATGGGACGACGGGACCAATGGATCTCCCAGGTTGAGCACGTGGGCCATACGAGAGCTGGCATTTGTTGATCCACCCCATACCTGAAAGCGGAGGTTTGCAGCCGGCTCGCCGCGGGCTCTAAGCAGGGGATCAGGACCCTGGGCAAAGAGAGGAAACAAAGGTGGCAAAGGCGGATTTGCAGCTGGTTGTTGGTTCCCCATCCCAACGCCTCTCGCGGTGGGGAGAGGGGGAGTGGGTTGATGTGAGTGAGCCAGACATATTGTTACGTAGCATGCGTAGATCCGTACATCCATCCGTACCGTGTTTTGAAATTGACAAGCAAAAGGCAGAAAGTGCGATTAGTGAGATGTTGTTAGTCGTTGAGCGGGCCGAGCAAGTGTCGTCCAGGACTTGGTGCATTCTTACTCAGCACTCAATGGTTGCGGTTGCTAATAGGCCAAATCCTACATCAGCTAGCATCGGTGATTGGGCGACGGCTAGACCGGGTCCAAGAGTCCGATGTGCCTGACATAGGTAGTCCAAAATTGGGCCTTCGTAGTCCGAAGAGATGGGGGAGGTTCCACCGTTTCTTGGCACCTTTGGAGATTGGTCGCGGCCGAGGGGTGTCGACATGGATGCGATTGCGCTGCGTCGGCTGGAAAACCCTATAGGCCAGACGATACTGGGAGCGTCAAGAGTTGATGGGTATGCCGTGCAGCGTGTGCAGCGTTGTGCAGCTGTTGTTCGTAGACCACTATGCCCGTACAGCGTCTCGATGGACGAAGTGCCGGCATGGTTCGGCTTTTCGGTTTTGCTGCGTGGCATGGACACCCAGCCGAGACGGTGGCCAGTCAGTCATGGACATGGAATGACCACGGCGACGGTGGAGACGCGGTGGCTGTCAAATGTAGCAACTGGGCATGTGCTCATTAGCCGTTTTAGGCTTACGGGAGGGGGGGGGGGGGCTCACTGTAGTGTAGCCAGACTGCAGACTGGCGCGCTATCTGTGCCGAGCATCCATGCTGCCCTACGTCGTGGACGATAGCAGGGCGGAAGACCAATCATGATGCTTCTTGAAGCAAACAAGCCGACTTCACACGTTTGTACCCGTAGGGGATCTCTCAGTTGCGCTTGCAGCAGGTGTGCCGCATGGGAGCGAATGGGCAGGGGCTGTGGTTGCAATGGCGAAGGCACCGAGTATCCCGGCTGCAGTCTGAATGAGCGATATTGGTCCATGGTTCATGGTCATGATGACGGGTAGCTGTGATGAGACAGACGGCAGTTGCGTCGTGCAACGCATACCTCAAGCCAGCCAGCCAGCCAGCCAGCCAGCCAGACATGTGGATGCCCTCAGACGCGGCCCAGTCTCCTCGCCAGGGCTAGATCGGGTCCGGGCGAGTATCGGTAGGGTCAAGGTTTTGTGCCAGTCCACTGCGACCCGAGAATAGACATTCGATGGACGGAAGTCTGAGGGCCGCCCCCTTCCCCCTTGGGCGCGTGGGCGCTAGGTCGGGAAAAGAAGGGGAATCAGAGATTTATTTTGGGTTGCGAGTTCGTCTGTCCAGTCAGAGTGCGGTATCAACAGGGTTTTTGGGGCCTAGCTCGTCAAAGTTGAGCTTACGACGAGGGAGCAGAGGCTAGCGAGGCCCCCCGCGGTGTGGGAGGGAGGTGAGATTGATTGTTGGGGGTGTGGTGTACGGATATCGCAGGCAGGTAGGTATTCGTAGATGTATGTCTGTTTGGTACGGAGTATCGTTGCAGCCGACAAAAATAAAAAAGGGCCAGAGAGTTGTAGCAAAGACGGTAGAAGGCAGGATTGGCCGAGACACGGAAGGAGCTGCCTGCAGAGGAAACAGGAAGGAAATGGCTGGCTGGACATACATCGTACAGTACTCCGTAGGTAGGTACGGATACTTGGTGGTAAGAACCCCCCGCCAGACCTGGGACAACCTTCCCTGACAGCTCCATGTAAGTTGCTCCGTGTGTCCGCCCTCGATTCTTATTACCTAAGGTACGATGTACGATTGGTTGTCTGCAGCGAAGCGACCGCGTGCCATGCATGGACGATGGTCGGGGTCCTCGGGGAAAGAGCGTCTCTCGCCTCCAACTGCCTGGTCAAACTCATGCCAACCCCAAGACAAGACAAGACAAGACGGGCTACGCTGACTTTGTGCGAATTGGAATTGCGCAAGCCTGTTACATCGGCGACTACAACCAACAGCAACAACGACGACGATCCAATTCACATGCAAGCCTGTGCTGGGCCATTGTCATATCATCAGCCGCAATCATATGCTTATGCTCAGGAAACGATTCACCCAGGCCTATCCACACATTGTATCATGTCGTTGCCCAAGGGGTGATGAGGGGAGGGAGGGAGACCCTGAGCAACGCAACGCAACGCAACGCACCGCACCGCACCGCACCGCAACGCAACGCAACCCCGGGCTTCAAAACAAGCGGGCACACACCACCACGCCCGTCGAGCGCCACCACGGCTGCTACTAGCGTCCGCGACGTGGTGGCATGTTCCCGCAGCGGTTGATGACTCCGAATTCCCTCCATGCCCGCTTGCTGCTGCAGCTAGGTAGGTGGCGTGGTATCTCGACGACTGCAACGCCCTGCGAGCGGGTATCTGCGGGCAAAGAATCGTCAGGTTAGGTGGGCATGACGACGGATTGTGGCCAAGGCAAGGAGAGTCCCAGTCCCGTCCGTTCAGGGTCACGATGCATGCACGTACGTTTTGTGCTGTTATCGCTGAGTGCTACGCTGCTGAAATGTGCCAAGAAATTCAAAGTGACACCCACTCATGTGGCACCTACCTACCTACCTACTCGCTACTACCAGGTACTCCGTACCTTGGGTAGGTCGGTACACTGCCGGCGTCATAGAGACGAGGGTTTGCTGCACCACTCGATTCTGCTACGGATACCGCGAGCCAAGACCGTCCCTTCCAAGGCACCCTTGATGCTCCTTTTATCTTTCTTCGCAGTCCAGCTCCATTCTCTCCCCGAACCGGCATGGCCCAAGCCGGTGCTGGGGCCGTTGCTGCTGTAGCAGGAAGAAGAAGAAGAAGAAGGGTGCACGTTGAACCTGTACCTAGGTACCAACCCAACATACCTACCTACCAGGTATCTAGATACCTAGGTAGGTACCAGGTAGGTAGATGTCCATAGCTTCGAAAGCAACTTTTTGTAGCATTGCAGAGCATGTATTTGACGACATGCAACCGAGCCCCGTCCGTTGCGTTGCGCTGCGCTGCGTTGCGTAAATTTGCCTTGGTACTACCATTGCCACAAAGTGATTGACGGCAGTGGTTTACTACCTGTAGCCTCGGTAGTCGTACAGTAAGTAGTGGTACCTTTGCCTTCCCTGGATGCAGCTCCTCCAGTCGGGTTCGACTTCGAGAATGCTACTTACTGAGCGCTTGCAATCGACCCGATCCGCTGAAAGCGCCTTTCCCTTTCCCGTTCCTGTGTGCACGCCTTCATGTCACTTCCCCTCCTTGAGCACGTCACATACCTCCATCTTCCGGTCCGGTCTCGACGACCGTGGCTGGTCCCGTTGTACGCAGTAGGTAGTACTCCGTATACCGAGAAACAACACAATCGCCCACAGAGTGCCGCATCCCACTTATCGCAACCACACCCCTGGTCCTTGAACCAGGCCGCGCCTTGATAGATCCATGTAACGCAACCAGACAGACCCTTCACTGCCTCGCCCCCCCCCCCCCCCCCAATGTCCATACCCGTCACCCCGTCCACCTTCCACCACACCTCCTCCTCCCACTTTCCATCTTATCATACCCTGGTCGCTCGCTTCCTCTTCGAGCGAGCCAAGCGTCTCCGTCTTGGCTGCTCTTTTCCTATCTACGGAGTACATGTGTCGTATTTAGACTTTGGTCCGTCTTTACTCATACAACTCATCCTCGCCCAACTCCTCCCGCACTTTCAACCGAGCCTAATTGTCGCCAATGCTTCTTCTCTGCTTTTCTACTTGATCCAGGAACCGACTACTTGACCCTGCAAATAACCCCCCCCACCCCCCTCAGCTCGCAAAACACATCATCTACCTCAAATCTGCACACTCGCGCGCATCAAGGACGAATTGAGCCTCCGAGTTAACTGCCATTGCGTCATCCCAGCCAGCCGGTCCGCCCCCCTGGCGCTTATCTAGGCCACGACCCAAGCCCCGACCAGGAACCCGACTAAATACCTGCGCCGTCACGACACCGCTACCCGAGCACATCGCACCGCACCGCACTACGCCCCACCGACTTTTGCCCACGCAATTGGCGACGATTCCTTCGTGGGAACCATCAAGACTATGAAATACGGCCAACAGCTCGAGCGGGAATCTATTCCGGAATGGAGTCTACGTGCGTCGCCCCCCTCAATGCCGTCCCCGTTTCCCTGCTTGCGTGCCAAGTGCAGCCCCGGCTAACAGATAAACCCGGTCAACAGATAACGTCGATTACAACTCCCTCAAGCACGAGATCAAGGTCCACACGAGCCGCGACCAGGCTACCGCAATCGCCATCCCCGGCCATCAAGACCCTGCCCTCAAGCGATTCGAGGACAACCTCTACCGCGAGCTCTGCCAGCAGCATGACCGCGTAGACCTTTTCGTGTCCAGCAAAGCCGACGAGATTTCGCGGCGGCTGCGTGAGTTTCCCGCCTCGGAGAAGATCGCCCTAGTTGGTGCCATGGGCTAATCGGGACGGACAGAATACATTTCCGACCAGCTCCAGAAGCTGATTGTCAAGTGCGCTGAGGATGGCGATAAGGTGACGCTTAAGCGCCACCGTAGGTTCGCCAAGTACGAGAGGGACTTGCTTCGCTGTGGCGAGGAAACTCTTGCGCTTGCGCGCTTCATAAACGCTCAAATCACGGCTTTCCGGAAGATCACGAAGAAGTACAAGGTATGTTGGGGCGCCGAGCATGTCTTTGCCGTGGACCGAGTGCTAAAACTCTTATCAAGAAATGGACAGGATCTCCCACGCTCGGCGCGCGCTTCCGCGAGAGCGTCCTCGCCGACCCAAAGAGCTTCACCCGACGAGACCTGAACAACCTCCAAACCCGCTACGAGGAACTTCTCAACACTCTGCGCACATCCATCCCTCAATTGAGCGAGCCCAGCTCGCCTTTCTCGGATGAATTGGCGCCCACGCGTCGCGGTTCCAGCGCCGATGATTTCTTCCCGCCGCTTCCACCCGTTCAGCGGCAGCCTCGCCCCGCCGCGCAGCAATGCCAGCAGCAACAGCAGCACTACTGGAACGAGTACGATGACGGAAGCGAAGCAGGCGGGCAGGAGGACGAGTACGCCATCTACATCAACCCCGACGACGACGTGAGCTTCCCGGGCCTGGACTCGATGCGCACCATCCTTGCTGCACCCTTCCGCCACGCCAGGAGATGGTTTTCGCGGCGGCAGGATCCCGCGAGACAGCGGTTGTTGGGCAATGCTCCGTTCCTGGAGAGCTACGGCGGCATCTCGGCTCTTGGCACCGATACCGACGACGAGTATGCCAGCTCTGACGGCATGCCCACGACGGGCTATGCCACCCACTACGCCACTTTGCCGAGCGTCAACGAGCAGCACGTCAGGAGGTACCGCGAGAAGGTCTTGTTCTGGGGCACCATTGGCTGTTTTGGCGTCTCCTTTCTGCTGCTCCTTGTGGCCGGCATCCTCATCTCAACCGGTCGCCACAAGCTCCGTGCCGAGGTGGACGCCGGCGTCACTGTCGGCGTCGTGGCCAGCCTGTTCAGCGCCTGTCTCGCCTTGGGCATGTCGCTATACCGCCGCGATGACCTGGGCTTCTGGCAACGCGTCGCTGTCTACAGCAGCTTCTTTGCGTCCTGCGTCCTCAACGGAATGCTGCTGATCCTGGTGGTGGGGAATGCGTAGCCGCCCAAATTTCTTTATTTTATTTTATTTATATTGCTTCCCTTTGACTGGGCCAATTCCCATGTCGGAGCATTTTCCTATGTCTGTCCACTGCATCCGGCGGCCGGGACGGCCTGCGCCGGGAGAATGCCGCCTTGGTGTTTTTTTTATGGGATTCTGGAGCGAGGCGAGGAATTTTGACGGGTTTCCAGGGGGGAGGAATCCCGGGGGCGTTCATTTCATTTTGTCATTCTGGGAGGGGCCTTTGTCCTTTTCTCCCCTTCCCTTACAACAACAACAACAACAGCCCGATACGAGCGGCATGCCTGCTCGCTCATCTTCCCAGATACCATACCATATCAGAACCCGATGTTAGATTCGGGATAAACCATTACTTCTAGTCCGAGTCACGGGTGTATGGCTGGAAAATAGATGACCATTTCACGACCACCATTTTATTTTGTCTTGTTCCCTTCATTTGCCACCCTTGTCTATCCCTTCATGCCCAATCACCAGGCACGATTCCGGGCGGGCTTTCACATGATGGAAAACATACAATAACACCAGGAGGAGGGAACGCGCTATTATTACCCGTGCGCCATTACCCGTGATCTCGGGAATACCCCCCCTCCCCCCTTCCCGTACAAGAGGTTGTGGATAAGGAAATAAATAAGAAACCCCTTGGCGTGATTCTTCACCTTCATGTCTTTCCCGGTCCGCCCCCCCCCTCCCAGGGGCCGTGAGTAGACGACGCGGATGTGCCGCCCCACCCCCCTCCCTCTCTCGGTTTCTCTACGATCTGGAACGCCTTCGTCTCAACGCTGGTCCAACTCGGCGGGCAGGTCGAGCCGGACACTTTTTTTCGACCCCGCAAAGGGACAATGCGCAGGATATGCGGGTTTTGCCTTGATGTTTCTTTCGTCGCACCAGAGGAAAAGTCAAGGTAGAGAGAGCTTCGGGGTGCAGCGTTTCGTCAGATGCTCCGTGGTCTGGACCGTTTGACGCAGAAAAAAGAAAAGAAAAGGGGCGCCTGGTTCGTTGTTCTGGTCAAAGCGGCCAAGACGCCTGGGCGGAGACGGGGGGCTAGCTGTGAGGCCCCAGAGGCGTTCAAAGTCCAACAATGGCCCCCTTCCGCGAGAATCGCCGCGTACTTCAGCTCTTATGCAGGCCAGGCGCCAGAGCCCAATCGCGAGCGACCGCCTACTAAACCACAACATCAACAGATGTTTCAGCTCTTGGCCTTTGAAAATCAGGACGTAAACCAGCACGCATGCCCTCGCTTACCCCAGTCGAGAGGCGCATGAGGCTGGAGTGTTGGGGAACGTCTGCCCTCGTTACATGGCTCTCGAGGCAGACGCTACAACCCTGCGACATCCTCCACCGCGTGCATTGTGCCTACATAGTTGCGAAACTCGCCGGGCATTCCTCATCGCACGGGGCCCAATCTTCTCTGCCTTGCTCTTGCTCTGGAAGGCAGGTTTTGGCGGTGTGGCAGGAAAGGCGGCTTGGGTCTTGAGACTCGCAAAAGCCTCGCGGTAGCCCGAGTGTCAAACCAAAGGGTTCGTCGCAAGCCTTGTCCGCCAGGTCCAGACTGGCCGCATTGGATATGACGACGTCTTCTCATGCGATGGTGCCCATGACCGACACGGATTGCCGTGTGACAGTAACTGCCGGCGGGTGTTCCCCACGAACTTTGCGGCCCAGCGCTCTGGGCCACCCCCATGATCCCCTCGCCTACAACCGGAACTCGCCGTCTTTGTGTACAGCAGCTTCTAGATGGAATTGGGGTGTTTCCGCGGACAAAACGCCGGTTCGGGGGAGGGGTGGGGGCAAGCCCCGGGGGCAGTCGGGGCTTAGAGCTTGATCGTATTTGCTCGACACCTCAAAAGGCATTCTATCGCCTGCGAGATCGCATCGTCATTCGGGGACTGACCAATGTCCGCACGTCCTATTTCCCAGGGTGCACCTACGGTTGTCAGCTGGTGGGATCAGGTTGGGAACTCGAGCTCGATGTAGGCTTACCTTTTACACATCGTAGCCCCGCTGCTCTTGGCGGCCTCGACTCTGTCGAATTCTCCCAACAGCCAACCTAGGACAAAGAATCAGCGGCTTTTCAACTACAAAGGCGTATCGTGGATACATACGGGAACAGGCCCATCGCTTTGTCGTGATCTCGACGCTTTGCCTCACCTCTGCCATCAGAGACTCTGCATCTTCTAGCAGAGCGCCGTAATGGAAAAGAATCTGCATCGTATGGTATTGCGCATATGGCCAGACCGGCGCGCAGTGTTCCAACGCCTCCTCACTATTGGGGTAAGCGTTGAATATACCATTCGAGCCATCTATCACGAGGCCAATGGTAAACTTGATGCCGGCGACAGCCTTCTTCATCTCCATGTCCGTTTCTGGGTCTCGGACAGGAGCGTCGGGGCTATTGGCGTGGTAATAGAGAAAGGAGTAGAATATAAGACAGAAAAGGCTGCAGGACGTTAGCACCTGGCCGAAGGGCCCGCGTGGGCCGGGACTGACAAACCTTGCACACAAGGCGTAGGTGTTGAGGTTTTCGCTCCAGGTCTCAGACCGGGTAATCAAAGCTTCGATCAGTTTTCTCGCGGCCAGCTCCAGCGGGACAAACGAGTAGATGCTGGGAGGTTCTTCGGTCTCGGCGTTGACCATCTCCCAATTCTTGGCATAGCCGAGAAGGATGGCCGCCTGGCAAGATCTCTGGAAAGCGCCGACGCGCACCGAAGCCGGGACTGTGACGGGGTACCGCTTGACGACCTTGACCAACTCGTTCCTGTCGTTGTCCCAGAGGTAATGCTCTATGGGGAGGAGATCATCGTCAGAAGGCATGTCCATCTGAAGCGGGGTCCATAGCGTCGAGGCTTGCTCGTGGGTGATCCTGAACGGTAAGTAAATAAAATAAAAAACGTGGATAACATGACCCAGGGAGCTCTTACTTGTCCATGATGACGAGCACCCACCAGAGGGCGCGATTCTGCTCCTCTTCCGGGTCGGCAGGCATATCCTCTTCCTCCTTGGCATATTTGCCGGGTTTCAGGTCCAGTACCCTGCCAATGGTAACGGCCTCGCCGAACGTCCGATAGCAGCGGGTGATGTCTCCGTGTCCCAGCTCGAACAGGGCTATGAGAACGCCGCACTGGAGATGGTCAATCTTGGCCCTGGAAAAGGCTTTCCTCATGACCCATATGCGTTTTGCGTACTGATAGAGCGGGTGCTCGAGCATGGCCGTGGATGAGAACTCGTCAATATTCCAAATGGTCAGGATGTGTATACACAGGATGAGCAGGGCCAGGTCGACGTCGTTGGGGTTGGTCTCGAGCTGGGCTACGGCGCAGCGCCTCCGCCAGACCTCGGGGTGGATGATTACAAGCCAGGTGTTGACGTTGCTGAAGTAGGTATTGACTGAGGCCTTCCAGTCGACGCCATGGTCGACGAGGAGCTGCATGATCTCACCAGCGGTGAAGTCGACCTGGTTGAGCCATTCCAAGGCTGGGCGCGCTTCGTTTGGATGTTTGTAAGCATTGCTGGGGGCGCCCTGCTCGACGATGGTGAGCGAGGGAGGGTTGACCACAAAGTCATAGCAGCAGGTGGTGGCGAGCCTGAGTCGGTGTTAGACATGGCGAGACCCTCTCTGGCCGGCGGGAGAAGATTTGGGGGGGGGGGGGGGGGTTCGGCAAGCTTACCTGGTGCACCTCGAACAAGCAGGCAGGCCTTTGTCGCACTTCTTCTTGGTCCTGGTGCATTTTTCGCAGGCGCGGTGGGCTCGGAGCAGGGCGCCGTCGGGCGATGGATGACTGGACGACGACGACGGCAAGTGACCGGTATAACGTGAGCCCGAGTTGATGTTGTCGGAATCCTCGGAAGGCGGCGTCTCGGCGGGCCACTGAACCTGTCTCGCCATGTCGCGAGATGGTCTTGTTGAGCGGGAGCTTCGGGTATCAAAGATGGGAAACGAAAAGGCAGAAACGGACGCCGCGGAAAGGCGTCTTGGGCGGGAAGAATTAGCCCCAAGGAAAACCCAGTGGAGTTCGCGATGGGGGGCGGGGGGGGGGGGGGGGGGGGGGGGGGGGGGGGGGGGGGGGGGGGTGGGGGGAGGGGGTGGTCTCAGAACGAAGGACGAAAAGGAGATATAAAAGAATTGAAAAAGAAAGTAAAGGAAAAAGGAATTGAAAAACCACTGGGTGGGGGTCAAGAAGAAGAAGAAGAAGAAGAAAAGAGACAACTACGATGTATCCCCGACAGAACGTCTACCAATGGTGTCGACGGGCTGTTGATCGGTGGCCTCGCATGGCCCGGCTCGCTCGCTCTGCAGCAGTGAAAAGCAGAAGCGGTCACAGCAAGGCCCGGCAAATGGTAACCCAAGTCTGTCGAGACAGGTCTCGGTCCTTTTGACGACGGGGGAGGGGGGGCAGAGAGGATGGGAGGGGGAGAGAGAGAGAGAGAGGGGGAGAGAGAGCTTGTCGGGCTGAGGATTAATAAGGTGAGGTAGGAGCTATAGTACCCATCGGGAATACACTAGTGTTGAAGTAGTAGCTGTGCTTGCCCACGTCGCGATGCAGCGATACTCCCTACTAGTGCCGCGTGCTCCACAGATTCAGGCCTCTTTTTTCTTTTTTTTTTTTGTGGCCAAGAAGGGCATCGAGGAGGGGGGGGGGGGCCTCTACACCCGGTCGACGCCAGTGATAACGAGCGGTGCTGAGGGGACTTGAGGGACTTTGAGAGGAAGGGGGGGGGTCTCTGGTCTCCAAGCGGATCCCTCCTCGATCCAGTCTTAATCCCGGTCTCGATGTAACTGAGGACCACTGAAGAGGTAAACGCAACGAAGACGAGGACGCCCAAGACGCAGCCCCCTGCAATCCCCGTTGCGCCATGTGTGTTACATGAGAACAGGTGTGTGTGCTCGTCTGCCATTTGCCTGAGGGACGCAGGTCGAGCTGAGAGGGGGGGGGGACAAGTGCCGGCGCTGCTTCTTCTCCTCATCACTTGATGCCAAGTCGAATGCCCAGTAGGGCGTTGGGTGTCATGTATAATGTTGCTCGTTGGATGGTTGTCAGTTATCCTCCGAGGCACGGTACTTGCCGATGAGATGACTCGGGGACAATCAAGGGCCCTGTCAGGCGGCTAGCCCGTTATTGATCCGTCCAGATTCTATAGGCAAACCCGGTCGAGGGACGGGAGTTGAGAGTTTAGTGGCTGGGATGATCCGAACAGTAAACTAGGTAGGCTTCGACCCATCAACAGTATATTCCGGATGAAATAAACAAGGCAAGACGGAGTACACAGGTACACCACGTTACCACGCCCAAGGTAGGTACTTTGGCTGGTGCTTGTTGTATACAAGGTAGGTACCAAGTAATAGTACAAACAGGTATGCTTCTTCGGCACCTGTCGTGCTTTCTCTCCACATTCCAGCCTGCACATTCGTCTGCCCCGTCTCCCCCGTCTCCCCCGTCTCCCCCCCGTCCCCTCCCTCTCCCTCTCTCCTGCCTGCCGCGTAGCATGCCTGCCCCGCTTGCCTGCCACACTGCATTGTCCCCTCCATGGTTCATCTACACCTAAAAGGCGGTACGTATCCGCTTGGGCCCCCTTCGGCTGATCCGCCTTCTGTTCAGGCAGAGTCTTGTTATCCTTCCTTGCCCCCTTCCGCATATGGGCTACGACTTTGCGCGCAAAAAGAAAAATACCTAATAAAAAAAACTAATAATAATAATAAAAATAATAAAAATAAAGTGTGGGTCGAAGCCGAACAACATGTCGTTCTGGTATGCATATGGCACAACATGTCTCGGGGGTGCCAGAAACTGCAACGTCCGTATATAGGGCCATGCGGGCTGACACGTTTCCCTTCCCGCAGAGCTACCCGGGGCTTTTTTTATGGTTTTTTCCATGGTTGGGGAACCCAATCGAGTCGTTTATTTTGCGCCCCCTTCTTCCCGCCCCGAGTTCGAGTCCGGGACTTGCGGAACAATGGCGGAAACTAGCCCATGTCGCGCCACCCCCCCCCTCATGTAGGGCTGACATGGCGCGGGTAAGAAAACATAAAGTTAAAAAAAATAAAAATAAAACCCTTCAACTAGCGCCCTCCAACATGTCCAACCGACGTTACACAGCCTTCTGGCGGCCTAGCCGTGTGCCTCCAGAAACCCGGGCCACGTTACCGGTCGCATTGACGATTTGTCAGGCGGCCCAGCTCGACGCGCCGGAATTCCTCCCACCCTCTCTTTCAATCGTTCCCGTCTTTCCGGTTATTGCCCCCCCCCCCCCCCTCCGCGGGCTGGTCCGCATGACTAGTCTTGCAAGGTCGGGGAGGGCGCGGAAGGCTCGCCGTGCGGCCTGGAAACGGCCGCATCCACGTGGATGGGGACAGGCGGCACTTTGGCCGCCAGGGATTTGGTGGTTTCCCAATCTCACACACACACACTATTTCTCTCTCTCTCCTGGCTGACTTGCGGCCTTGGGGGCCGAAAAAGCGCTTTGGTCGGATTGCCGGCCAACTCTACCCTCCCCAACCTGCCAAACGCCGCCGGCGCCGGGCACCGACACACCAACCAGACGCGGAAAGCGGGGTTTGGCCGGGTTGCCGCTATCTTGCTTCGACTCTCTTTCTCCATCGGCCCCCCGGTTAAAGTGGGTGCCGACTGCTCTCGCGGCCAGGGTTCACTCCGGGTCCAGGACGGCCTGCAGCCGGACCACTGCGAGGGACTCTAGTAAAAAGCCCCCCACGATTAGGGGAAGGGATTCGCCGACTGAGTCACCCACTCGGATACTCCAAGCCCCAGCATGTCACCCCGCCCAATTAGTCGATTCTCAAACGGTGAAGAAGCCCATTGGCCAATTGCTTCGCTGAAGAAGCCCATTGGCCAATAACCTTTTCCCGACTTTCGTCCATCAAATCATCCCTTTACGTCCGTCTCATTCTTACATACTGCCACACACAAACACACACAAAAAAAGGAGACAAAAGAAAAAGACCGAAGCCGACCAGTCGCTTCGCAGGGTTTTTTCTTTTTTTTGCCGTTACAACCACGCCATGAGCCAACCGCGACGTGCCGGCCGTAGCCGAGGTCTTTACACGGCCCTCCTCCAGCGAACAACCGGGCGGTCCGGAAAATGTACCCGCGCCGCTGCGAGTTGCCCGACAGGGGGGGGGGGGACATAAACGGATCGCTGCTCGCGAGGGAAAGGGCCTGCGGCAGGCTGATGGGCTAGGACGGCGGCGGCGCCATGGAACAGGGAGTAAGTAGCCAAGGCATCCTTCTGCGGAAGGCATTCCTTTATTTTATTATAAAAAAAACCCCACACCTCTACCTAGGGGAAGCAAGCATTGCGCAGACGGAGCATGGACAAGCACAGGTCAAGACACTAGATCTGCATCTGCTCGTACACGTATATATGCCATTTTAGAAAAGAAACGATGGAAAAAGAAGGGGGGGGAAAGACTAGTAAATAAATAAAAACAAACCAAGAGGGAAGGACCCTTCCCACCCAGAGAGAGGCTGCTGCGTACATACTCTTCCTGACGTCAACTTTGCCGAGAGGGACAACAAGGAAGGGAGGGGCGGACTTGTCTTTTCACGCATGTGCTTTTTTTTTCTTCGTCCAAGTCCTGACGCACGTTCCATTCCAAATCACAATTTCTTCACGCCAGACAAAACAAAGGGGGGGGGGGGGGGGGACCGCTGCGTCCTTGTTCTCAAACAGAATATGCGTTCAACTCAACTGGCGTGTTCATTAGGCTGAGCTATCTAAGCATTCAAAGCCCATTTTTCTTGTGTGAGTCTGGTTGAGAGAACGGGGGGTTTTGGAGGAAGTGCAAAGGGAAAAAAAACCATTATCAACAAGTAAGGAAAGTTTCGGGCGTTCTGCAGGCCCCTCGCTTCTTTCTCCCCTCTCTCCCTGTCCATCGCCCCCCAATCCGTTGTCCTGCTCTACTTGCTTGTTCTGCGTGGCTCTCAACCAAAAGTTGGAAGCAGGATCAAGGCGAAGATGGACTCGCAGAAAGACAAACGCAAGTCTGCGGGGTGAGAGAAGGGAAAGCGCAAAAACTTGGAAAGGCCAAAATCGAAAACCAACGCCACTTTTCAGAGCCGCCGCCCACCCCTCCCAGCCTGCCACTCCTGGATCCCGTGGAAAAATCCCAGACCGCCGCCGTCCGTCCGTCCCATATCAGTACAAATGCCATTCCACTCCCCAGACTTGAACCTCATCCACCACCATCACCGGCTGGCCAATACGTTTCCTGATCCGTGTATGCTTCATTTGCTGTGTCTGAGCCCTCCTGACAAGATCCTCAAAGAAAAAGCGAAAGTTGCCCTCGACTTGATTTTTTCTAAGACTTGTAAAGAGAAATTCCCCAGATCCATGTGCGTTGTGTTGTGTTGTGTTGTGTGTGTGTGTGCGTGTGCCGTTGATCCGTGCGATGTCCAATCATCCATCATTATGATCATTGAGACCGGCCCATGCCTAACTGCTCCCTCAAATGGCCGAAAGACGCCATCCAGAGATAGAGATAAAGAAAGTCCAATCGTATCCGTTGTAGTACAAGTTCGTTTGTTTTCCCGCTGTTCCTCAATGCTGTTGATTTGAACGTGCAACGAGAGTAAGGGGGGAAAAAGGAGAGTATAAAGATCAAGGAAAGAGAGAGGTAGGAAAACCAAATGACCGCTTGCCGTCCCCCAGATGTTGACTCCGTTTTTTAATGCCGCGTCGACCTGATATGATCACAGTTACAAGGAAAGCCCGTTTCAAAAGTGTGCACTTCTCAGATCTTGTCCCCAATCAGTGACGAGTACCGTCGGGCATGGGCTGCATCGACTGCATCGGCTGCATCGGCTGCATCGGCTGCATAGACTGGATGGGCGGAGTAGCGTAGGAGGAATGACGCGAGTGGTCCGAGGGGGTCCGGTCGTAGCCCTGCTGCTGCTGGTCGTGGCGCGTGGTCATGTTCGGGCCGATTGTGAAGCCGTGCGCCGAAGGGGTGCGATGCATGGCACCGGGAGCATTCGGGGTGCTCTGGTGACGCGTGTGTCTATTGGCGCTACCGGGTCCCATACGAGGGCCGGGTTGGGCTGGAACGCAGGAGCGGCGTATGCGTACTGCCGCTGAGGGTCCTCGTAGTAGTTCGGCTGCGCGGCCTGGGCGAACGGGTTGTCGGGAGGACGAGAGTAGGCGGTGTTGTACTGCTCTTGCGGCTGCTCGACAGGGTTGGGGCCATATCCGTAGGGGCCGAAGCCCGACGACGAGTTGGGCCGGTAGGTGGGCGCCTGGCCCTGGTGGAACCCGGTCATCTCACTCTGGGACCGCTGGTGAAAGGCGCGGCGCGGGTCAGGGTAGGCGGAGGGCATGGTGGTCGAGGTCTCGAGATGGGAGGCCATGGACTTGCTGCCGCGGCGCTGGGGCGTGGGCGCAGGGAGAGGGCCGCCCTGAGGTCCGCCGGCACCGAAGACGAAAGGACCAGAGCCCATCTGGGGCTGGCGATAATAGTCTTCTTCGGGCTGGTTCTCGCGGATGTTGCCAAACGCAGGGCGGTGCGGAATGTTCATCCGGCGCATGCCCGAGGGGACTCTGGTCATGCCGGGGATGGCGTTGCGGTCTCCATAAAAGCCGGCTTCCATGTCAGTAATGCGCTGGCGCTTCTCAATGGAGGAGGCGTCGAAACCTTCATGACCCCAGTATGCGTTGGGCTGGCTGACACGCCTAGTCATCGGGAGTGCCTCGGGTCTCAGGGCAACACCCATTGATTGCGAGCGCTTGTGGGCCGCGCCGCCGCTCGTCTTGCGCTTGAGGTAGGTCTTGGGCTTCTCGTCGGGACCGTCGCTGCTGATGGTGGGGAGGATCTCGATGTCGGGGATCTGGCTGAGGCCGCCGTTGTCGATCTCGGTCTTGAGCTGGGCAACAATCTCCTGGATGGCGACGGTCGTATAACCAGCACCGCACTTGGTCAGGAGCCACTCAGGGACGGCAGTGCCGTTGAGCATGGCGCCGTCGAGCTGCTCCTCCTCGGACTCGTCCTGGTAGGAGCGCTTCTTCGACTCCTTCTTGTCCTCCAATCGCTTCTGCTCACGCTTGCGGATCGCAAGCGACCAGCTGTTCACCACGCCCGCCTTTCCGGCGCGCTCGTTCTCGTCGCTCCACTGCTGGACTCTGGCGATCTGCTTTTGGACAAGGTCGACCTGAAGTTTCGAGTACTCGTGGGCGTTGCGGTAGCGACTGCGCTGGTAGTGCTTGCGGCAAAAGTGAACCCAGACGTGGGCAGGGATCATGCGGGTGCAGAGCTTGTTGCGGCCGAAAATGTGGGAGATGGCCTTGCGCGGTTGGGATCCGGTGTCGCAGTTCTCGATGTACATGCACTTGATCTCGTCGCTGCCGGCCGCAGGCGGGGGGACTGGGGAGGCGACATGCCGAACGGTTGCGAGGGGAATGGTTGGGTTTCTGATACGGAAGGAAAAGGCTGGAAGTTGGGTCCGGTGACGGCGGCGAAATCGGGAGCCGAAACGGTTCTCTTGTGACTTCTTGTGTGGGAGTTGTCTTGAGGAAGAGAAAGATAATTGAAGTTGTCTTGGTGTTTTGAGTGAGGACTATGGTTCGAATGTTTTTGTCAGTAAAGTCCGGCCCAGAGGGTAATAGATATTGGCCGAAAGGTTTGTTCGAGATAAGGAGGGATTGGGTTTCGCAAGAATTGCACTAAATGGGGAGGAGAGGAGGATGGTGATGAGATTATCGCGGTGATTCACGAGGCCTTGTCGAGACGCGACGAAATCCCTCAAGGGAACGAGATGTATGGAAGGAGCAGAAACTCGGTAAAAGTGAAATGGGCAAGTGGGAGGAAGGCGCTGGTGAAGTGAACCAAGCCGAGGAAGGTGCCACTGGGCAGGACGATGTTTGCCGAATGAGCTCCCGATTCCACCGGCAGTGAATAGTGAATCCAAGGTGCGTTTTGCCGCATGCCGTGTGGGATGAAGGACAGGATGATCATGTTGGGCACAGAATCGCAATAGCGTCGTCAGGTTCCATCGCGTACGTACCTCAATCCGTCTGCTGGGCTAGACCGGTTACTGCCCCCATGCCCCGTGTGATGAGTATCGCATCCGAGGGGCTGCCTGGTCTCCCAGGGACCTTCATCGCTGGGTCCAGGACCTGGTCATGCTGAACCATCGTCCTCGGCGACGGCGGCTGGATGTCAACCATGCCCGGGCCGGACATGTTCTGCTGATGCTCTGCCAGTTTGGCGTCGAACGCAGGCACCTCATTGAGCAGGGAGGTGAACGGCTGGATGCCGCTGACTGTTGATAATGAAGATATCCTGGAGTGGCCTCCGGACTGATTAGAGGACGTGTAAGAGGATAAGCTGCTGTGGCTGTCCGAGAACTTGTGCTTGGGGGACTTTGGAAATCCTCCTGTAAGATGTTGCTGGCCGTCGTCTTCGCGCGGTAGGTTTGGCCTGCCCAGTGTCAGCGCCCGTACACCAGTAGATGAATGCGGTGTATATGTGTGTGTGTGTGTGTGTGTGTGTGTGCCAGAACAGCACCAAGCTGGGGGACACGCGCTCCTTGCTTACCTAGCTGTTAATTGGGCATCCGAGTCGCCGGAGATGCTAGGCCTGGAGAAACATGTCAGTTCAGAAACACCATTACACACGCTGCGGGGCGAAATCGCCGAACGAGAAGAAGCAGAAAAAGAAGGAGAGACCAAGAGCACTGCGTGCGCTACGTACCGGCCGGGATGTGTGCTCGTCATCGGGGTAATGTTGGCGGAGTGTGCCATCTCGTGCGCCAAGGAACTGAGGGAGCTGGCCCTCGAATGGCAGCTCGACGAGGGGACGTCGTAGGAGCTCGCGGAGGCCGACTGGTCGACGTCGGATTCGCAGTAGTAGGTGGGCTTGGAGTAGGTGAGGGAGAGCTTGGTGTCAAGAGCTAATGGAAGAGAGTAGCCGCCCGCATCCCATGGCGTGCGGTTCCGCGGTGCTCGGGCGTCGCTTGTCCTCCTGGAAGGTGTCTTCTCCAAGGACAGTGGTGTGTTTTGGTGGCCGTCAAACACGAATACAGATGTGGTGGTTTCGACAGAGTTGTCCCGAATGGTTGGCTTTTTTCCCGCCGCTGCGTTCAGTAGTGATGTCACGTCCATCGCTCAAGCGCGGACAACGTGGGAGAAGACTTGTCGCCGAGACGAATCCAGTTTGGCGGTCGTTTGTGGCGATGGTGTCGTATGATGTTCGCACCGTCCTTCTCCTTCAAAGAGTATTGCTCGTATGTCGCAATGCTCTAATCGTCGCCGTCGTCGTCGTCGTCGTTGTCGTCGTTGATGAATGGTATACGTCGACTTGCGTTCAGTGGCCGTCGTCAAGAGACCTTTTGCCTGTACTGTCAAGAGCCGATGGTCTTGTTGTTATGGTTGTTGTTGTTGTTATTGTTGAAGAAGAAGAAGGGAGAGTATTGGGGGTCCGATCTAGGATCCAGTCCGATATATCGGATACTCGTCGTCTGTTAAAACCCAGGCTGCGAGAGGTCGCACACAACTTGGGGGCGGGGAGGTAATGTGACAGCGGTGAAGGGAAGCGTAGGGAGCTGATAAGGTTGATGGGCGATCCCAAAGCTTTTGTGTGTGGCGCCCGGGAGGCGGGGGAGGCGAGGAGGAAAGGGGAAGGGGGTAACACAGGAGGCGATGACAAGTTAAGAAAGCAAACGATAAGAATATCAGACCTATCGTTGGGATCGCTGTTTCAGAATCGCACTGACAGTTCCAAAAGAGGATTGAAACAGCCGAAACACCTTGAAGCCGGGCAGTGGTGTAGGTACTTTGAAGGGTCGTCCGAAAGTGCTTCGACACCTCTTAGCTTGAACACGCCCTGGCAGTTCGCAGATGTCGGATCGACCTCGAACCGAGAGAAACAGAGGAAACAGCGCCTCCTCCCGCGGTGCAGAGCTGAGATCCCAAGGCTGTACTGTACGATCAAGGGGTTACGGGTGGCAGTGTCAGCTGAGGAGACGTTGATCCGGTCCGTCAGAGTGGTCTTCCGGAAGATGGTGCCGTTTCCAAATTCTTGCTGTTCCGAAAGCGAGCCGTCTCTCGGTCTCAGTATGTCTCTCTTTCTCTCTCTCTCTCTCTCTCTCTCTCTCTCTCTCTCTCTCTCTCTCTCTCTCAGTCTCCTTGGCCTGAGACAGGCGGAACAAGAGCGAAACTACAGGGCTGCCGATGTGTTTCTCGAGCCGTCCTCTTCAAGCTCGACGGCAGTCTCGGCGATGTCGGTCAAAGTTTCGTTTCGAAAAGGGCTGGCGTAGTCATGCCATGGACGAGAAACACACGATCCAACCTCGATATGGACGGATTGTAACTGATATCGGTGGACTTCAGACATGCAACATTGGCGAGGAAATGAGGAGGGAGGAGGTTCCAAGGCTAGCGTTCGGGAAAGGTCAAGAAAGAAGGAAACAA
This sequence comes from Colletotrichum falcatum, assembly GCA_019425465.1. Lineage (NCBI taxonomy): Eukaryota > Fungi > Ascomycota > Sordariomycetes > Glomerellales > Glomerellaceae > Colletotrichum > Colletotrichum falcatum. The sequence continues at coordinate 201,040 of SWKJ01000217.1, forward strand.
CCAAAGAAAGAAAGAAGAAAAAAGATAGGACGAATGGTCAGCGAGGGACGGGGACGGGGACGGGCCCGGGGCCCAGGAAATGCATCAACAGCAGTAGCAGTAGCAGTAGGGCTGTGTTGAGAAGGCATAAAGGAACGGCAGGGATTGAAGACGGTAGCTGTTTGGGAATCCGGGCGGAGGGTGTAGAGACGGCCAGGACAGAGACGGCAGCAGCAGCAGCAGCAGGCCTCTTGGGTCATGACTAGCTAGGTATAGGCCAAAGACGCTTGAAGAGGGTAGGTACATGGACGGCGACCAGACGGAGGGCTGGACCGAGCCCAGGTATGCGGCTGGTGTTGCTATCTGCTCCGTCAGGTCAGGGACACACACCCGACGACTAGACTGGGGGGGGGGGGGGGGGGGGGGCGCAAAGCCCGAAAGCCGCGACCAAGCATCGGGGAAAAAGATGGGGGCAGACAAGAGGCTCGCAACTGGAGCCAGCAGGCATGATGAGTGTGCAGAGAGAGCAAAGGGAGGGAGAGAGAGAGAGAGAGAGAGGCTAGGTAGAGAATCTGGTCAGAGTTTCCACTTGCGGCGACGCAAGGATGCTGGGCATTATGCGTTGAAGGGAAAGGGATGTAGTCGATGTTTAGACTTCCCCACAGTAGGTTTGGGCGCGCCGGTGGGGAGGAAAAAGCCCCCGACTGGCCGCTGGCCTCGACGAGGGTCCATGTCCACTTGGTCCAAGGGAGGGGGGTGAGTGTCTTGGGTTGATTTGTGTAACTGGCACAAGGGGGGCGTGTGTGGCGTGTGGGCGTGTGCCGCGTAAGGAGTACATGCACACATTGTACGTTGTAGGTTGTGTGTGTGTGTGTGGGCGAGGGCGACACTTCTTCGCCTTTCCCGTGGTTGTCCGGCGCGTGCTGTGTATCGTACTATGCCGTGCTGTGCCATTGCCAGCTAGGTATGCCATCTGCCTAGAAATGCTATGCTAGTCCCGCTAGTGCCGCGCTGTGCTGTTTACTCGGAGACGGCACACACACACACACACACGGGTGGGAGTCGCGCTCAGCGTGTCCAGGAGTACCTGCTATCCGTACTAGTTTTGGGGCCATGCTTGCTGCTGCGGGTGGGAGCTTGGCGCTGTCTTGGTTACCGGCAACGATTGAGTACCCACATATCCGTAGCATGTCCACAGTCCGGATAGAGCGAGCGATTGATTCCCTCGGTCTTGAGCTGTGCATCAGAATCAGACGCTCCGTCTGAACCATGATCTTCGCAGGGGACGGCTGGGCAGGGCTTGGATTTCCAAATAACTGAGCCAACCACGCCGATAATAGACGTGAGATATAGGTAGCCGTGGGCAGGGCGCCGGCCGAGATCTGCCTGCCTTGCCTGCCTACCCAGTAGTAGGTAGCTACCTAGGTAGGTACGGACCACGGTCCACGGTCCACAGATAGGTACCCACGAATAGCTATCTCATCTTCCCTCCATTGGCACACTCTGCAGGTCGGCAAGGAGTCGGGACGCGACACGGCGAACAACAAGCGCGGTTGCGCCATGAGTCGACTACCTACCCAGGTACTGCAAGTGCCTGGGGGTAGCCTGGTGGGTCGGTTGCTATTCGGAGGCACTGAGGCACAGCTTCTCCATCGATCTGCAAGCTGAGACCCGGGATTAGGCGTGAAACTTGTCAAGGAAGTGCTCCGTTTGAAGAGCCTGGGATCCGTCATGGGGTGGACCGTGTCAATGAGGGGACAGGGCTCAGGCGCACCATCTCTGACCGGATTGGTATCTGACCGTGGATGGGGGAGGGGGGGAAGAAAAGAAGAAGAAAATAAATAAATAAAAAAGAGAGAGAAAGAAAAGAAAAAAAAGTGGGCTGAATCACCACACCAGACCACGGGCATGTGCAGTGTGAATCTTCTGTCGCTCGGGAGATGCCGAAGCGAATGCCCGGGGGGGACATTATCGCCTCCCTCCTTGCCCATGTCGCCGTCAGATGGCACCCGTTTGTGCTTTTTTTTTTCTCGGCCGTCAGATACCTACATAGTAAGCCGTTATCGCGTTGGTTGGCCGTACTGGAATGAATGATACCCTCGAGATGGGATTTAGACAGACGGATGCAAGCGGCCAGAGGAAGGGGAGGGGGGGGGTGGGAGGCCAGATGGAAAGCCGGATGGAAAGCCACATGGCTGGCGCACCAGAGGAGCCCACAAGGCGGCCGGGAGGGGTGCTAAATCCCGCCAACGGCCTAGGGCTTCCTTTTGTCGCCATTGTTCTTGCGCATGTGTTGTTGTTGCAATGCTCAACGGCGCTGCAGCCACACGATGAATTCGGGTCTCCTAGGAGAATGGCCGACTCTACCTAATCTGACCGAGATGAGATTTTGGGGTTCGAGGGATGAGGGGGAGGGTAAGGGGAGGGATTCGAGCCCCTCACCACCCGCACCCGAGCTGAGTTTCTTGGAAGATGGACTCACTGTTTAGTCTCAGCTACCCGTACTCAACTGACACTAGATGCGACGCCAGTCCGTGCTCTCGCCGTGGGAAAACGTCTCTTTTGCTGTCTGTGGACTTGCACACACACACACACACACTCACACACACACCCATCTCACTTCCCAACACGAGGCGCCGAGTCCGTGTACGTGGGTAGGCGTTTCCATCGGGTGGGCTTCTTCTCGTCCTTCTTTTCCCCTTCTTTTTTTTTTTCTCCAAATGATTGTTTCCGGTCCCTGCTTGCGAGGGGATCGTATCATTGTTTGTGGTGTAGCCCCAGACTCCTGCCCGACCCATGGCAACAGACAACGCATCTTAGCGTCGTGCACCGGCGGGTGAGGTGTACGAACTGGCGGGAGACGGCCTGTCCCATTTGCTTCGCCGTCCAATCCAAGACGAACTGCAAGCATGCTGTTGCTCTGGCTGGCCGCTTGTTGACTGCAGGTGGCCGACGTCTGGTTTTCGTCACAGTTGCACATGCCGGCTCCACGTCCATCTACCTCTGTTTTTGTCCATCTTCAGGGTAAGCATCCCAGGTAGCGCCCAAGTCCAACGTGCCCCCCCCCCCGTTGATACTGTCCAGTACAGCCCGAGGGCCTCCTGTCTTGGTAGCCCGTCATAATATCCATCTCTGACAGCTCAAATCCCTTGGGACGGCATCTCTCCGTTGTGTGCTGCTGCTCTAAGCCCCACCATCAACATTCGGAGAGCAGGGATCATGGTCCCTGTGCGTGATACAGCGTTGCTGACTACCTACCTGCCTACCCACATACACATACACACACACACACACACACACACCAGACGAGACGAAGTCATTCAGCATATACGTAGTAGCGTGCAAACATATTCTCATCGCTATCCCGGTCAGGATGGGCCATTGGCAGATCCCGTTGTTCCATTCTCTTCTTTTGTTTCCGTTTGCGTAGCATCCCACTCAAGTGCAGCACAGCCACGCCCCCTCGGGCCTTGACAGGGGCGGGGGGCAGCGAAGAAGGTCTCTACCATAGCACACCTAGCAGGGGGAAACAGATGGAGCGGCATGAGAACTGAATGGGGTTTGAGACCGTCGTCAGCTCGCTGCGGGCTGATGTGATGCAGGGTATCGCAGAGTACCAAGACACCGTATGGCAGCCTCAGGGACCGACGCTGCGTCGAGTTGGATGGCGGCAGCGCGGCGGACTCGGGAACAAGTTGCTGTGCCATGTCGATACGTAGCCGGCGGGCGATGCATGGTGGGTATGCCGGCGAGTGCATCAACTGCGATTGGCTTCTGCAAATCTGACTCTACGTTTCAAGACGGGGGCTGCTGCAAAGCGGGGATATCGAGATTCGTGAAAGGAGCGACGAGCAGCATGGGATGGGAGCATGGCCCAACCGGTGGGCGGCGTCATATTTGCGTCGACGGTGAAGGATCATGGTTGCGGTGATGTGTATCTGTAGTCAGTCTGCTTTCCTTGGGGAGGCGCGGGGAGGGGAGGGAGATGGTGGGGGTCCCTCGAACAAGCTCCAGGATGGGTTAGAAGTGGTCCGAGATATGTTGGGGAGTCCGGTACAGGAGCTGGGCTAATCTGCGCATCATACATGGGAAACCACCCTAGGTATCCGTATTGGTGGTTTACTATTGCGAGCACTATACGAATATTGATTGCATAGCAGTAGGTAGGTATTGGTAGCTTGGTCTGGAAGGACGGATGCTCCTCACTTGCCCAGGGTTCAGTTCCGTGGCCGTAGTGCGCAAGGTACGGAGTAGCGTCGGGTGCAAAGGATAGAAAGATGAGTTGACGGGTGACGGGGGCTCCAGGGAATCGGATAGACTCCGTATCAGGTTGCATCAGGGTCAAGTTCAGACTCGGGCCCGTCCAGCGCAGCTCGTAGCCGGTGTACTTGTAGTACGGAGTAGTGGGATGCATACTACTAGGGATGTACTATAGCGCTACGTTGGGTAGTGCCACCCACATATGATGACAACTGACAAGCCCCGGGCCAGGCTCAGGTCCGGATGCTTGTGCCCGTTCGTGTGCTTGTGCAGATGTACTTGGTAGGCGGGAGCAGGATAAAAGGATGGCCAAGGGGGGAGAAAATCATGGCGGCGGCGGCGGCTTTGGGGCTGATCCTGGTCCAGATGTCGCGGGCTGATGGTTTGAGGCCGGGTAGGTTAGGTACCTGGTTTACGATGGCAGCCATGTACGATGTAAGTAGGTAGGCAGGTAGGTACGGATATTCGTAACGGACTAGTGTACGGTAGATGTCAGGTTGGATGAGGATACCTAGGTAGGTTGGATGAGGATACCTAGGTAGGTTGGTACGAGTAGGCAGGCAAGTCGAGTTCCGTTCCATCCAGTCGCGGCCATGATCGGACCAGATTGGGTGGGTGGGAAGGGATCTTCTCCCGCGGCATTCCCGCAGGGTGAGTCGGTCGAGTTGCCGGGGCCAACCCTTTACTTGGGGCCAGTGGTGGGACGACGAGACAGACAGTCGCCTCCTTCCGTGACCCGCAGGCGCGCATTGTTGCAGCAGCAGCAGCTGCTGCGCCGTCTTGGTCCTGGAAGGTGAGGTAACGTCTCGCATCGGCAGCTCGATATTACGATTACCGGCACGGAAGGGGAGGGCGGGGGAGAGGGGGATGTCCTGGAGTGGCACACGCAATCAATCACTTTTCATAGCAGTGGCTCGGTACCTAGGTACCTAGGTAGGTAGGTAGGTAGGTGCGAGTACATTGGAGAGTGTCTATTATAGGTATCTACCCACCTGGGTAGGCATCTGGTCGAACAAGCCAGTTAGTTGCAACAGCTACTACGAGGCACCTGTTGGCTCAAATTGCTCAATTGCAAAGTGACGAGCAGCCAAAGCAGACCTGATGATGCCAGTGGGCAACAGGGCACTTCCCTAGCTATAAAACAAGCTAGTATGGGCTCTGTCCCATCTTGGACCATCCCATCCAGACATCGGTCGAATTATTCGCTCTCTTAATACAGTTAATCGCATCACCTCCCACACAAGACGGGACAGACACGCGCCCATACGTAGCGACTGGCCTTGCGGCCCTTGCCCACCAGCCGAGTTCCATCGTCCTGCCTGCCTGCCTGCCTGCCTGCCTGTCTAGCAAAACCAGGTAGCCAGGGGAAGAACCCCCGAACGGTGGACATGGAAAGAGGCATGTCCGGACAAGAAGCCCCCTGAGCGGTGCCGAGTAGGTGTTCGTACACGGGCAGCAAACCACCTACATGGCTGCAAAGGCGGATAGATACCTGAGGACTGAGGCCCGACATGCACTCTTTCGCCTTCCTCCATTCCTTCCTTCCCTCCTTCCACCTTTCTCGTCCTCCTCCTCCTCCTCCTCCTCCTCCTCCTCCTCCTCCTTCTCCTCCTCCTTCCACCTCTTACCTTGGATTGAGATGAGGCAAGGTGAGGTGGACGGGTGGACGGCAGGCAGTTTGGGTGCGAATTACGAATGCATACTCAGTAATACCTAGACTGCACCTGCCGCGTGAAGGCAAACGAGGGAGGGAGGTCGGAAGGGTGTGGGTCCAACCTGCCTTACCTAGGTAGGTACCTGGGTAGTATCCGTAGTAGGAGGGCACGAGGGGTCCGAGACTCCCCCCCCACTTCAGGAAGCTGCAGGCTGCATTGCAGATGTTTCAGCTGATGTCCACTCCTCTTGTCATTGGAGACGGGAATGGAACGTTGGGCCAAGAGACTCAGGAACTTCTCCAACGGTCACCCCAGCTCCCGGCTCTTTCCATCCGCCCCTGCGCCGTCTCTGGTCTCTGTCTCTTCTTGTCTTGCTCAACCTGTGCCACTTGCAGCGGATAACCTTAGCATCCGGCCGCCGGACACTGGACGACTGAGACAGAGAGAGCGCGAGGGAGAAAACCCAATCTACGAGGTCCGCGAGACGGACGAAAGCAACCCGCACCCCTCCCCCCCGTTCGCCGCATACTGTGTGCTGAGTATAGGTTCTGCATTCTGGGTTCTGAATTCTGAATTCTGCATTCTGAGAGGCGGACCGTCGAAATACAGAATCAAGCCCGGCACAGCCAAAGTGCCCTACCTACCTACCTGCCTACCTACCTACGTACTACGTACTACTATTCAAGTACGTATCCAAGACGGGAACGAGGATGAGGCATCCAAGCCATAACATCAACGGTCCACCCCCTCCCCGCGATGCGATGCGAGACCGTCGGGAACACCAGGCGCCACTGGCTGACTGACCAACTAACTAGCAAGCCTGACATGGACGCTCAAGCTTTGTGCTGTGCTGTGCTTGACACGAGAAAACGCCTCGTAGGTGTGTGTGTGTGTGTGTGTGTGTGTGTGTGTGTGTGTCCTTTCGCCGCCTCTGGCCTCGTCCGCTGCCTGATGCCGGCTGCTGCAGCAAAGTGTCATCGCATCGCCCGTCATCGGCTTCGGCTTCGGTACTTGGCAGATGCATGCACGCTAGCCAGCTGTTCGCTGACTTGCGAGAGATCGCTCCAGCCAGCCAACGACTCCTTTTTCTCTCTTCTTTTCTTTTCTTGGCTTTTCTCGTCTTCTCTTTTTGCCCCCCCCCCCCCCCCCCCCCCCCCTTTCTTTTTTCTTCATCTACTGCAGTACCTGGAAATGCTAAATGCTTGCCTCGATGACAAGAGTCGGTGAGCACAGCCACCCATGATACCTACCTACCTACTACGTAGGTGGCTACAGGCTACATACCAGACTAGACGTTGCCAGCCCGCTTGCTAAGGACGGCGGACGCCACATGGCGCCTTTCCCGCTGCTTCAAATAAGGTAATGTGGGTAGCAGCTAAGGTGCCTCGAGCTTGGCTTCCGCGACAAAGATGAGTTGACGGAGAGGGATGTGATGCAAACTCGGCCCACGGAAGCTTGCTTGGGTAGCCAGTTAACTACAGTCTACCTCTACCTAACCTACCTGCCTTGGTAGTTTACAAAGACCGGAGCTGGCTAGCTCCAGGGCCCATCCGGAAACCCCGTCAGCCCCAGCACCGGCTTTTCTCCTCCTGGATCCTCCCGACTCCTCCCCTTTCCCACAACCCACATTGATGAACTTACGGATGGCCGGCCGCCCTACGGCGCTACCAACGCCCTCCAGACGATACCCACCTCTTCGTTCCGAGGAACCGACTTATTTGGTCGATGCTGCCCGCCAACCCCTAACATCCCCCTTGGCTTCATTCTTGGCCTGTTGTCGTTGTTTTCTCTTCATCGCTTGCTCGCCCGCTCGCTCACTCACTCACCCACTTACACCCTCCCCCTCTTCTCCGCCTTCTCTTCCTCTCCCCTCGGACCCGATGCCGCGCGGGCGTCGTGACTGCGAACGAAACGAGACACATCCGTTTCCAGGCCCTCTGGGCGCCCAGCCGATCAGCCCACCAAGCCTGGCACATCCTCTTACAAGGTCTGCTACAGGCCAACATCCCTGCGCCGATCATCTCGGGCGACACCACCTTGACGAAAAGCCTGCACCCTCGGACCCTGGTCTCGAGTGATTTACAATGGTTTCATCTCGACTTTCACCCTTTGCACTAACACCCTCATGATACGAATAAAGACTCGGGGGCCTTGCCCCAAGTGCGTGCCACTCGCCCGAGCCTTTTCTGTCACTTGTCGCTGTCATATGCCAGCACGGCCTTCACCCCCCCCCCCTGTTTCTGCTCCTCGCCATCCATGCCTCGGGGATCTTTCTGCTGGCCCCATGAGTTCGAACGATGAGGGGACCGGGGGAGCATTCTTCACCGGCCTGTTCCTTACGACTACGACGCTGCAAACGACGACGTGGACCGGCGCCGTCCGAAATTCCGCCTAGGGGCCATGCACGCCCAGCGACACCAGGTCCACCGCCGCCGCGAATCAGCAAGCATTGCGTAGAGCCAACACACGCGCCAGTACGTGCGAGCGGTCGGCAGAGGCGTGTCAGGTGCCTGCAGCGAGAGGCCGCTAGCATTAAGGTTAACCAACCTTGGCCTGGTTGCGTGCGCGCATGGCCTTGTGCCAGAAGAGAAAAGAAAGAAGAAAAAAAATAATACAAGAAAAAAGAAAAAAGACAAAAAGAAAAAAGACAAAAATCGTCTACGTAGTTGCTCAATGCATGCGCCTTGAGACAGACGCCTCTTCAAGGCTTTGGATCGTATCACCAAGCCATAAAACAATGCTGTGTCGATGGGCCTCAGATGCCATCGAGGCCGATGGCCACAGACCATGGTGCGTGTTCGGTTTCTGCCCACATGCCGTCATGCACGACACAATGATCAACTCAAGTTTTGCATTTCTTCCGCGTCAATCGGGGGGGGGGGGGGGTTGGCATGTGGCCCCCAATCGCCAACGTCCCCCCGCCAGCGCATCCGCGAGTCAGACGACCGCCCACGGCGATGAGCCCGTATGATCAGCCAGTGTGTACGCGGGCCTGCAAACCTGATCTACCGGACCGCTGTCAGTCAGTGCTGGGCCACTAATTATCTCATCCTCCTCCCGCGAGATCCTCTCCAATTACCACCCACCCCCCTCTCCCGCCACGCCTTGAGACAACCGCACCGGCCGAATAGGGGAGATTGCGGGCTTCCCTTGGAGGAAGGGGGAAGGGGGGGGGGGGGGGCTTCCGCGGCCAAGGCGGTCTCTCCCTGGCCTGCTCCGTACGGAGCGGCCTGCCTCGGCAAAGCCGTCTGTCGCATTCCTCCTCGCACTCTGGAACTCGCGGCTTCCCTCGCTGAGCCTTCTAGACAGCATGCGATCGCTCGAGTCAACAACGTCGACATTTTCCTCGTTGAGTCAGGCTTTTTGGGACGTTGCAGCGTTGATGTCCGTGGCTGACAACGGTCCTAGGGGGGGGGGGGGGGGTGGATCCCATCCACGGCCAAGCAGACAAGCAGACTTTCTTCATCGTCATTGCCCTTTGCGGCAACCGGTCGAGGGAAGGGGGGGGGGGGGGCTTCAGACGCGGTGGGCAGCTGGAGGCCGGCCCCCGCCGTCGGTCCTTTGTTGCTTTCCCATACCGAGTCAAACTCTTGGATGCGGCGCATCGTCTGATGACGAAACGTCGGGCTCAACAGAGATGCAGATTTGAGAGAGGAAAGATGGACGAGTCTGATCGCGCACCCTAAAACCTGCGCTCGACCTCGTCTCTCGCATCGGAGGTCTGGCCGATCCGGGTCATGGCGCCTCCAGGCGTTGGTCTGAACTTTGAATCTGGGTGTTTACAAAGGGGAGGGGGGGGGAGGGAAAAAGTGTTTATTCGACCTGTGACGTTGGAAACTTGCGCGACATAGTGGCAGCTTGGCCCGTGGGGTGAATTGGCAGCGAATCCGAGTAAGAGATGAAATGAGCACTTTTTCTTGTCTTTTGTTTTTTTCCCCTCCTTTGTTTTCCTATTCCTTTGGCCGGTCCTGCGACGCCGGGAGCTACCCGAGGGCCAGGTCGGCGGGCCTCCGCGGACCCGGAACCAATGGTCCGCTTCTTTTTCTTTTTCTTCCTTTCTTCCCCCCCCGACGCCGAGATCTGCCATCACGACGGAGCGGCGAGGGGACGGCGGGTTCCTGTGATGAATCCGATTAATCTGATGAATCGGCGAGCATGTGCGCACGCCGTCTCGGCATAACCCATTCGCGTTCCTTCCCTGCTTTTACTTCTTCTCTTGTCTTGGTTTCTTCTCCCTTCGGAATCGAACCTCCCTTGGGCTTTTGACACCCCATCGCGGTTTGAATCATACCGGGCTTAAATCCCGTCGCGCTCGAAGGATTCGTCAGTGAGGCGCCACGGGACCCCCTCCTCATTCAGCCCGTTCCCGTTCGGGCCCTGGGTGATCTTGTCCATTGGTGCAACTGGCTGGACTAGATAGAGACTGGCAGGCACAGCGTCTCACGTAAGACTCTGGCTGTACGTGAGGCTGATCCCATGAATCAATAATACGAAGAAGGCTTAGACAAGGATGAGACTCCGCCGCGAGAGTGTTATAAGCCCACCGGCGCACTTCGCCCTGCATGTCTCTTTGTGAATGAGCTCCCGTCCGATTTCACGGCCGGTTTTTTTTTTTTTTTTTGAAGTGTGTGCAGCCGTATCTTTTCCCCTCTGCGCCCACCATGTCCAGCGGGAAGCAGAACCGGGGGGCGGGCGGCACCGGCGACAACGACGCCGGCGAGACGGCGAGTCGGACGATGCGCCTCAACATCGTCGTCCTCTTCATGGGCTCGCGCGGCGACCTCCAGCCGGCGCTGGCGGTCGCCGCGCTGCTCCAGCGGCGCCACGGCCACCGCGTGCGCGTCGCGAGCCACCCGCCGTACCGGGCCGCCGTCGAGGCCGCCGGCGTCGGGTTCTACTCCGTCGGCAGGAGGACGGACATCAAGACCATGATGGAGAGGCGGCTGCTGCCGCGCGAGGAGCTCAGGAGGCTCGTGCCGGCCATCAGGGCCGACTTCCGGGAGATGGGGGAGAGGTGGTGGGGCGCCTGCGTCGGCGACCCGGACCCGGACGCGGACCGCCCGGGCGGCGGCGACGGCGGCGACGCGTTCGTGGCGGACCTGGTCCTGTCAACAATGCAGGTCTACAACCAGACGTCGGCGGCGGCGAGGCTGGGGGTGCCGCTGCACCTCTTCGGGATGAACCCGAGGATCTACTCCCAGGAGATACCCCACTCGCAGGCGGGCTGGGCGCTGAAGAAGCCGAGCCGGGCGAAGAACGCCGTCTCGTGGTGGCTCTCGGACATGATGTGAGCCACTTTTGTTCTTTTCTCTTCCGCCTTCCCCTCCCAATCCGCGGTTCTCGAGGCACGCAGGGCCGGGGGGGGGGGGGGTAAAAACGAGACCGGCACGGAGAGTGCTGACCCCGCGGGGCGGCAGGTTCCTCGAGGTGATGAAACCCGTCGTCAACGACGTCCGGGTCGGCGCCATGGGCCTCGAGGCCATGTCCCCTGCCTGGTGGCTGAGCCAGTACGGCCGGATGGGCGTCCCCTGCACGTACCTCTGGTCGCCGCGGCTGCTGCCCGGGCCGACGGACTGGCCCGACAACGTGCGCGTGTCGGGGTTCGTGTCGGACGGCGCGCCCGAGGGGTACGAGCCGCCCGAGGCGCTGGCGAGGTTCCTGGCGGCCGGGGAGACGCCGCCGGTGTACATCGGCTTCGGGAGCATGTCGTTCGCCGACGCCCCGCGAGTGTTCGCGGATATGTTGCAGGCGGCGGCGCGGGCGGGCGTCCGCGTCGTCGTGTGCAAGGGGTGGGCGAACGTTGACGCGGACGAGGCGGGACGGGGGCTGGGGCACGTCTGCGTCGTCGACGAGGCGCCGCACGCGTGGCTGTTCCCGCGGGTCCGGGCCGTCGTGTGCCACGGCGGGAGCGGGACCACGGCGGCGGCGCTCCGGAGCGGGCGGCCGACGCTCGTGGTGCCCGTCGCCGGGGACCAGCCGTTCTGGGCGGCGCGGGTGCGCGACGCCGGGTGCGGGCCCGAGGCCGGGTTCGGGATGGCGGAGCTGACGGGGGAGAGGTTCGAGGAGCGGCTGAGGGAGCTGCTGAGGCCCGAGTACGCCGCCGCGGCGGAGCGGTTCGCGGAGGGGCTGAGGGGAGAGAGGCCCGGCGAGGAGGTCTGCGTCGAGCAGATCGCCGAGACGCTCGGGGTGTACGAGAGGGAGGGGAGGTGCGCCGTCTTCGGCGGGCGGCCCGCGGTCTGGAGGACGCCGGGCGGGCGGCGGCTGTCGGCTGTCGCGGCGCACGTTCTCGTCGATAACGGGAGGATGGGGTGGGAGGACCTGAGGGCGTTGGACCTCGTCAAGTGGCCCGACCTGGTCAGTCCCGGGGACCCGGTCACTGGGCTAGTTCTGGGGACCGGGCAGGCACTGGGGAGCGTTGTGGAGGATGCGAAGGGGGCGCGTTGGGGGAAGCTGGGGCTTCACGTACTGAGAGGTGAGCTGACTGCGCGGGTTGCCTTTTCACAGTAGATGATGTGCTAACGGACTGGGTCCCCCCCCCCCCCCCCCCCGGCCTCGACAGCGCCCCTGACGATTCTCGCCGCCGTGTTGTTCGGCCTCTTCAACCTGCTCGACTTCGTCCTGTACGAGCTCGGGTCGCCGTGCGAGCCGAAGCTCTACGCGAGCAACCCGCGGGTCTACACGTACGCGCAGATGCTCGGCTTCCTCGCCGCCGCGCCATTGGTCGAGCTCGCGTCGGCGGTCACCCGGCCGCCGGTGCTCGCGCGGGCGGGGCGCGGCGGCGGCGGGGCGCGGGCGGCGCTGGAGGTACCCCTGGCGGTCGTCAGGACGGCGCTGGCCCTGCTGAACGTCGCCGCGGGTCTCGCGGGCATCACGCTGCGGCGCCTGGAGGTCGCGTGCGCGCGGGCGATGGGCGAGAGGCCGCGGCGGGACGTCGTGGCCGAGGCCAGGGTCAGGCAGGGGCGCGCCGAGGCGGAGGGGCTGAGGGCGGAGGGAGCGAAGATGGGGAGGGATCTGGTTGGGGACATCGTGAGGAGGTGGGACGAGAAGAAGGGGGTTTAAGCGTGGGGTTTTTTTTCTTCTTTTTCAATCTCCTTTTTTCGCTGTGACGGTTATGGCCCCTACTCCGGCGTGTGTTCATGGGGGGGAAGGGTTTTTGGTTACGAAAGTTGTCGAATGGGCGAAGGGCCTCATGTAAAAAGAAAATAACAATGTGCGCTGACTGTTCAGTCGCACGGCAGCAGTCCGTTGTACGTCATGCGAAGGGGGGTGGCGTGATGGATTTTACTCTCCGATGCGCCACGCCGGTCCCACGGCATCTGAGAGGGGTCCCGCGAGCAGCCGCAACCGGGCCACGTCAACGTTTATCCGCAAACCAAAGCTCACACCGTGGTCAGCCGGGGTCTGGCATGTTTTCTGCCATGTGGCTTGCGACTCTTGGAGAAGGGGCGGCTGTGTCACGCGATCGGTGTAGGATACGGGACGGCCTGGTGGGGGGGCGTTGATGTCGCCCGGGCCCTTTTCGGCGGTCCGTTTGTCCCGGCTGCTTTCGGGATCCGGATAACAAAGGGCGCTGCTATCTGGGTGTCGGGGTTATTTATGGTATACGCTCCCCCGACCAACGGGGCCGCTCTTGTGACGGGCTCTGTGATGAGGCAACATCCATCGAAAGAATGCATGTGTGCCGTGGCCTGTCACTGCCTGAGTTTTGAAGGGGATCTAGCTGGGAATGGCCCTCTTGGGTGGATGGGGGCCAATTTGCTGTGAAGCACTCACTCCTCCTCGCCATTTAGTTTTGTAGGCTGGGACCGTAAGCAAATCCATCTTGTCAATATTCCACGAACCGGGCCCCCTAGCATCTTGTCCATCAAAAGCAGAGCGTAACGTATCTGCAACACTGGCCTCAATTATTACTGACGATGTATATTCTGTCCCAGATGTCGCATTTGGAACGTGTTCGAGTGCTGCCGCTCAGATCCCATTTGAAATGGCGAGGAATGGGATGGCATGTGATGGATTCCATACTAAGGTTGAATTTCATCTTCATCTCCGTACATTCAACAGAATGGTGTTTAAAACTTTGCTTCCGTCAACTCACTTATCGCTCATGAACCAGGATATTATATGGGTTGAGATTGCACGCAATATTTTCAAGGTTCTCTTAAACTCACTTGCATAGAGGATCGGTACCAGTTGTGGTACTATGTGACCCGACCAATTGGTTATCAATTGAAATGCTACAAGACCCGAGAAACAAAGCATAGCCTGTTGGAAAAACTCAATCCCCCTAGTTAAATTCAAACCCTGCATATTGTATAGCCAAAACAATAGGAAAAGGACAGAGATTTTATCATTCCAAAAACCTCTGTTTTTCCTCGGGTGGTTGCCGGCCTAGGGGGGTTATGCATGTAGCAGATCGGCGGCCCACCTTGACACCTACCATTCTCGGCCATGACGCCTAGTGCTTAACGCGACTCCATGCGCTCAACGCGACTGACAATCCAGCTGTAACCGTCAGCTGTGCTGCTTCTACACCCACTCAGCCATCGATAGCATCGCCTTGTTTTAATATAAGCATCCGTAGATCAGCCTACGCGATGAACACAACTCTACCCGCCTCAAAACACCTACGACGAAGACGCGGTCCTTTCGGCTGACCTCCATGACGCAACCACCACCTTCTGTATGTACTGCCATCCCTTGTTCCATGACCCTATTGCTGACTTCATTTTTTCAACAGACACCTACGCCCCGCCGATTCCTCCTGTCAAAGCGACCGCAGGCATCGCAGCAACAAAATCCTGGCAGCGGACCTCAAGTCTTCGGCAGCAGCCAACGCTTCCAGACCACACCGCGCTTCGCCCCTCCATCGGCAACACAGCGACCGCCCTCGACACCTGTCTTTCCAGGGACCTTGCGCCCGTCTAGACATAGGGACCCTATTCACGATGCTCTGGACAGTTCCCCGACGGATGCGCCTGTCTCTGCGACGCGACCAGCGTTGGCGCCCGGGACCCAACGACGTCACAGGATCGAGATCGACTCGGATAACGAGAGCGACTCACAACATGAGCAAGACGGGGTCTGCCTACCACCGGCTACATTGGCAGCAAACGATTCGATCGAGGTCGAATCCGAGCCATCTAGCGTGTTGCACAGCGATGTTGAGGAGAGAACGCCGAAGAGGAGGCGGATATCGATCTCGCCGGTGCCGAGTTGGCACCATGACGACCAGGAGGACGTGGCCATGAGCCACAACGATGGTCTCGTCATGAACAACAGTGGAGGCTGGGACGAGCACGAGGAACTTCCCGACGCCAAGGACGAATTTCAGCCCGGTCTCGAAGCGCCGCGTATGGGAGAGGAAGACCTGGATATTCCCGACCGCCACGAGGGGGACATGCCGAAAACGCAGCCAACGTTTCGCAGAGCGCCTCGCTTCAAGATGTCAGATGCCGACACGACCCATCAAGAGGGCCTGCCAGAGGCCTTCTCGCCGCAGAGACGTGGGGCGAAGTATGTCGCCGGAGGACTCGCGGCGGAATTGCAGAGCTGGCTTGCGGAAGTCAGGGGCTGGACGGGCGGCGACAGACCGGCTTGCTTGGTCATGAACATCGTCATTGACGAGATGCGCGCTGGGCACAGGATGTACCTGGTCACGGGTCGGAGGATCGTGGGGAACGGGGAGGCAAGCGAAGAGATCGCCGCGCGGCTGATGTTGGCCGGCGAGGGGAGGCTGACGGGATTAGGGCAGAAGGCTGCCGTCGTTGCGGGAAGTACGGTCACCATCTCGCAGCCCGCGTGGGAAGTGGAGCTCGACGGGTCCCGATGGATTGTTGCGTGCGATTGGGCTGTCTCATAGACGACGGCTTTTTGGAATACTCGCATGCCCCAGTTCCAATAAATTTAGTCAACGTCTATTGACGAACCGACGTCTACAAGTCCAAGCTGCACCTGGGAGCATCCACGCCCTGGACTTGGGCTGGACCAAGCGTGAAGATTTACAGTTGAAATATTGGTACTCATCCAGTCCTGAACTGAGTGTATACATTATATAACAATCCTTTAGCAGCATCATTCTTCCCCGTCATCCTGCATTTCTCCTGATACCCCGTTTAATGCACAAGACGGTTAAATGTATGACCAGTATCGTGGACCGGTACCCCCTGTTACTCATTCTAGTGGGCTTATTCGCCAAAGCGATCTACCGCCCCGCAAATCTCAACAACCCATCTCGCGTCAGCCAGCGCGCGCAGCTGCAGGCTGTCGCCAACGATCTGAGCGTCAACCGAAAGTTCCCCAGCTCGAGCCTTCGATCTTGATTGTGCGCAAGTGCAATGTCATCCGCAAACCCATTGGGACTTTCGACATCATGACGTGGCTGGCCCTCCGACCAGCCGCCTTCGCGCGGGCGTCCGCAGGCCTGACTTGCCGGCCGGGTCTGCGGCCCTATTCGGCCACCGCCGCCGTCGGCGTCTCGGACCCGCTCCGGATCCTCTTCTGCGGCTCCGACGACTTCAGCTGCGCGGCGTTGGACGCGCTCAACGCCGAGAAGGAGCGGAACCCTGGGCTC
Source organism: Colletotrichum falcatum (assembly GCA_019425465.1). NCBI lineage: Eukaryota > Fungi > Ascomycota > Sordariomycetes > Glomerellales > Glomerellaceae > Colletotrichum > Colletotrichum falcatum. The sequence continues at coordinate 217,504 of SWKJ01000217.1, forward strand.
ATCGAGTCGCTCGACGTTGTCGTTCGGCCGGGCAAGCTAACGGGAAGAGGGATGAAGAAGATCCGCGAAGGTATCTTGACACTCACCACACCCCTCGTCAGCAGGATTGAGGAGCGGTGCGACTTGGGCTGACGATGCATATCTAGTGCCATTAAAGAAACTCGCCGAGAAGCTTGAGTTGCCGATTCATGAGAGGGACACGTTTACCGGGTGGCAGGTACCTTGACCTACATCTCAAACCACTCACAGCTGTACTGATGCGCATAGCCCCGTAACGACATTAACCTCATTGTCGCTGTCTCCTTTGGTCTCTTTGTGCCGCCAAGACTGCTGAACTTGGCCAAATACGGCGGGCTCAACGTTCATCCGTCCCTTCTCCCAGAGTAAATGGACTATGATGTCGCCCCCCCGAACTTGTCATGGCTGACACCACTCTCAAGCTTCCGCGGCCCTGCGCCGCTCCAACACACCCTCCTCCAGCGCCGTACCCACACGGGCATAACCCTCCAAACCCTCCACCACAAAGCATTCGACCACGGCACCGTCCTCTGCCAGACGCCCCTCCCCGGCATCCCGGTCCCGGAGGACTGCACCACGCAACGCTTGCACGACGTCGTCACCCCGCTCGCCGCCGAGACGCTCGTCGAGGGCCTGCGGAAGGGGCTGCACGTCCCCCCGCTGAGAGATGCCGGCTGGCAACCCAACGCAGGGGAGCGGGGACAGCTCAGGCACGCGCCCAAGGTGACGAATCACGACCGCCAAGTCAACTGGCTCGAGTGGACCGCCGCCGACGTCGTGCTGCGCCAGCGCGTGCTGGGGCCGGTCTGGTGCTCGGCGTACCACCACGGCAGCCGGAAGATCATGAGGCTCAAGTTCGGCGACGCCGAGGCTGTCGAGCGTCCCGACCGCGTCCGCCGATACTACAGACGGTGCTCTCTCCGCAAGGCGGGCGAGCTCGCTGCCGAGGACGTCCCCGAGGAGGACCGAGACGTCGAGCTGGTTTCTTGGGTCTGGCAGCCCGAAGGCAAGGCGCGGGACCGCGCCTCGTGGGTGGTTCACCGCACCCCTTTCTTCGAGCACGAGGACGGGAAAAGCATCCTGGTCCCCTCTGCCGCCGGCGGCTGCCTCAAGCTGTCGACCGTCACCGTCGAAGGCTCGCGGCCCAAGCCTGCGGTTGCAGCGCTCGGCGGTTTCGGCAAAGCCGCTAGAGACGAGGGCGGCGACGGCGGCGGGCCAGGCGACGTCTTGGGGCCATCGGTAGTTGGGGACATGGCATTATCGGCATTATCCGTATTCGACCTTTAAAAGGATTGGATGGGATCTGAATCTGGTGATGTAGACAGCCTACCAACGGGTGCAGTATCAGGGGGTACTACCCCGGCGTTATACTTGCCAAACGCATGTACCAAATAACTAGTGTATATTACAAAACTACTTGTCTCGTAATGTGGCCCAGGGAGCTATCTTCTCCCTGACAACGCTCTCGTGGCAATTTCCGGAAGTATGATGGTTTGATGGCTTCTCAGTACCCAGACCTGGCGTGTCTTTGGCCATTGTGTGCTCCTCCTCGAACGTTTGTTTAGCAAGCCGCAATGCTAGTTCGGTATGTCCAGATTCAACCGTTGCGTTGTTTCCATGCTGATATCGTCCTCCAGCACTAGATACGGCAGGTCGCTGTTTCTCGAGTGCCTATACATGGCAAGGGCGATACAGAGCACCTGGACGGCCGCTCCTTCCTTGGGAGCACTTTCACTTCTACCAGCCCAGAATCGAAGCCGTGCGCCCGAGCTGGTTCTTTTTCTCTTCCACTGATAAACAAATACATGCCTTGTCCGTTCCCTTCTCCTTCCTTCGCCTTCACCTTTCCGCCAACGCTCACGACTCTTGACTTTCGCTCCCTCAAGGAAGTGGGTACAATCAAGTATTGCATTGTTTGAATAAAACGTCAGAGCAAAAATGGAAACTAACGCCCTCAAAGGTCTTTCCTCAGTCCCCCCCATCAGTAGGTCACCTCAGCACTCACCTCAGCCAGTCTCTGAGACGTCAGGGACGTCATGAAGTTTCCAGAGATGGTTGAAACTGCCGTCATGCGTTCTAGTGACTCCACGGAAGAAGCACCTCCTGCTGCCCACCACTTGCGTAGCAAAGGCTTGGTTCCTGGGACCAAGGCTCTCGAGAGAATTTCAGAACAGCAAGAGTATGAGCAGACAACAGACAAAGAGAGTCGGCCGTGGCATCAGCAGGTCGACCAGTACATCGCGCAATGGAAAACGCCCGATACGGCCTCAACAACCACGAAGCCGAGTCCTCACAGAAACCAGTTTCTTCTTCCGTCGGAGATGGGCAACACCCCCGTCTTCCGCCGATCAGCTACCCCTATGCCGGCACAGGAGAGCTATCCGGATACGTTCCCCGGGCGTATCCGTCGAACGCCTTCGATACCACGGTCGAACGCGCCGTCCTTGAGCGATCGCTCGGTGACTGTGACAAGTCGATCCCGCGATCAGCGGGACAGCTTTATCCAACCGGGAAAGACACCTAGGAACTTGAACGACGACGAGAAGTCTTTGGCCCAATTTGAACTATCTGGCACATCTTGTATTCTTTCGAATTGCCCAGAAGAGAAGCACCTTCCCAGTATTCGGAGCCCGTCCTGGTCCCCGTTGACAACGCCTCCGGAATCTCCGCCTGTGCCAATGACCGACATCATAGACAAAGACGTCGACCGTCGTCGAACCTCTCCTCTGCCGACTTCGCCGATTGGACGACAGCCAGGCAACCAAACCTTCGATTCCGAAATGGCCGTACAGCAGAAAAGACTCGACATTCGTCCACCCCGCACCCCGTCTCCTCAAAGACCCAGCAAACCCAAAACCAGGAATCCCCGAAGCCGGGTCAAGGGACAGGGCGGACGGGTTCATGCCAATGGGGTTCGTCGGCAAGCAGCTTCCACCCGCTGGTCACCCGTCATCTCGTGGTCTCCCAACCGGAAGGCGGTATTCCATTACGATGTGCAACAGAGGCTCGCTGCCGCCACCCGTGGGACTCACGTCGACAATGGTCTTTTCGAAGTGCCCCTTGAGTATTTCGACATTTAAACCGACCTGATCTTTGGAAAATCATGGAATACGAACGGATCTATCCGAACTGCTTCGCACACCTGGTTTTTTTTTCTCCTTCCTCTTCTTCTTTTCTCTTGCAGCGGTGAGTTTGAGCCCGTTTTCCCCTTTGCGGACCACGTTCGTGGCTTACAGTTTCAGTTACTTTCACGCATGGAGACACCTGCCTATAGTTCCCAGTCCGGCATGGCTTCCCTTCAAGAGTTTCTACGCTTACTGCTCAGTTTTCTTTTTTTTCTTTGGTTGGTAGGTCCCGCCATCCCATTGCCTTCTGACTCGCGGTACTGACTTCAATTCATTGAGCTTTGGTATTTGGTGTTTATTGCTCGACTTGAGTTACGCGTCGTCCATTGGAGCGAGGCACATTTGACCTGCGTTGCTATTTATAGACTTGAGCAGCCCTTGAAATGGAGTCCCTGTCTTTCAAGACAATAAGCGCTATTACCGCACTGCGAGTTGCGATGATTTTCCAACTATACACTTGGGAGTTACAGGCCGCCTTTGGATGCGATCCAAAATTAGCCATACAGGGGTGGGGGAGAGGATCAGGTTACACACAAAAAGAACTGGTAACGACAGTAACTTTCCATATTTTTCTTTGCTCTACTAAGTGACAAATTACTCCTGAACCATCCACTCATTACTCATGAACTATGATCCTAAACTTATAGCTCGTACAACATAAGGCTGACTTGAGTCAGTCCCCACGTCGAGCCATCCGAATGAGTGAAACACTAAAAAGAAGAAGAAAAAAATGCAATCCCGCGGACAATCAAAAAGCTATGGGTTTTTTTTTGTACAAGCCGCGTACATGTACCGACATTACAGCGAATGGTACCCGGCCGCTTCCGCGTTCGTTGCTCCGGACAAAGCAGCAACCCTCCCCGCACATCCGGCTCAGTAACGAGGCCCACTTCACATCAACAAGCCGACGACGACGCTGAGGATGGCGGCCATGCTGAGGGCGCCGGCGGCCCTGACGCCGGAGGCGCCGCTGTCGATGCCGTTGTTGGTGCCGCCCGAGGCGGGCTTGCCGCTGCTGCCGTCGGTGCTGGGCTGCTTGCCGTCCTTCATCTGCTGGCAGATGCCCATGAGCGTCGAGTTGTTCATCATCTCGTTGAGCTTGGCCTCCTTCTGGGCGGCCTTGGCCTTGAACGCGTCGATCTTGGTGGTGTTGCCCTTGAACTTGTCGTTCAGGGCGGTGTCGTTCTTTGAAAGAGTAACCATTTTGCTGTTTGGGGAGTCGGACGTTAGCCGGGGGTGCCCCCGTCGGCAAGGGTCGCCTAACGACGACGCCTCGGTAAGGGACGCCACTTACTTGAGCTTGTTCATCTGCTTGCACTCTCCCATGGTGGTTTGCGCCGCGCAGTACTGGAGGAGGGTCTGGTTGCCCTGCATCTCGGTGAGCTTGGCCTGGCCCTGCTGGGCCCAGGCCTTGAGCTTGTCGGCCTTGGTGGCGTTGTTCTTGGTGACCTCGTTCAGGGCGGTGTCGTTGGCGACGAGCTTCTGCAGCTTCTCCATGCGGTTCATGAAGCGGCACTGGCCCTTCTCCTGCTGGACGGCGCGGATCTGGTCGCAGGTCGCCATCAGGGTCGAGTTCTGCTTGGCCGTGTCGATCTGGGGCTGGACCTCGGCCGCCTTCTTCTTAATCATGTCGATCCTCGTGGCGTTGTTGTCAGTGATCTGGGCCAGGAGGGTGTCGTTGCCGGCGAGCTTCACCAGCTGCTCGTTCTTCAGGAAGCGCCTGCACTGGGCCTGTGTCGAGTTCCGGTCGCCTCCGTTGTGGCCCATGCCCTTGACCATTGTCGAGTTCCGGCCGTCTCCGCCTCCGCTGTGGTCCTTGGCCAGGACCGCGAGGGACAGGAGGGGCATGAGGAGGAATGAGAGCTGCATGTTGGCGGCTTGACGGTGAGAGGCTGCTTTTTTTGGAGTGTGAGCGCTGATGGAAGGTGTCGAGAAGGAGGCGGTCCGGCCGCGGGAAGGTGTCTGGATATAATAAAGGAAGGGGAGGTATATGGGTATAAAGAGTTATCTGGATATATGGTGACCGCTGAGCGCTGAATTGGTCGAGAGAGGTGGTCAGGGAAGACACGGCTTAGTCTTATACCAAACCCTCTTCCACACCCCACGCAATGCGGTTGTCCACCATCCCCTGTCGGCTTGCGTGCACCCTTGCTCCCTCGTCCGATTGGGAGCCTTGCGCTTTTGGCCCCTCTACGGCACTCGCACGAAACCAAAAGACCAAACGTACTCTGGACAGCAGAACGCCCGCCCGCCGTTCAGCGAATGGTCCTTCAGATGGCATGTCTCATCCCCCTCGCCCGCTACGCCGGCAGAGTCCGCTGTTTCGCGCCCTCGCTCTCGGCTCTCTCTTGGGAAAAAGAGGACGGGGGCTGAGTTAGAGATGATGATGAGATAGGAAAACCCAAATCCCCCCCAAAAAGACACCTGGCGCCAACTCAGATCGCCCTCGGCGGTGAAGGAAAATAAAACAACGAAAAAAACCAAGTACCGCCTTGGCTCGAGCTCTGTTTCCTCGTCTTGTATCCGTTTGATCCCGCCTGCCGTCGACAAATCATATCGCTACGGGTCGAGCCTCGACCGACCGTTACGAAAACGATTACAGTCGTCTTTTTTTCTTCTTCCCCTTCTTCTCTTCTTCTCCTTCTGCCGAAGCTTTCTGTTCCACTCCATCGACCTAACGTATCCCCACCACCACCGCTCCGGGAAGTGGGCGGGAAGCGCCATGTCGAAGAAGAGACATCGCAGACTCCTCCGCTCCCTCACACTTGAGCTCGAATTTGTTTTCAAACACCCTAGACGCATTTACCCATGGCAGAGCTATCTATGGTGTGGCATCTGGCTGACGTAGGATGACTACGAGGCCTATTCACCCGCGAGTATCTTTGAGTGCCTCAAGTTGAGGCTCAAACGGCACGTTTTGGCGGGCCCCCCTCTTTCTCCAGCGTCCATCCCGGCACCCACGCATTGTCCGTTTCAGATAGCCAAGCCCGGACTCGGCGAAACACTGCTGATCGATCGACAGCGCGACCAGAACCATGGAGAAAGCCAGGGCCGGCTCGCCTGTCGTGCCATCTCGGTATTCAGGCACGCTCCAAGTTTAGGAACCCAGGGGGTGTGGTGGAGAGCCACGAGGGCCAATTGAGTCGGTGGAATCGCCCACGATCCGCCCCCTTCCTGGGTGTCTGTCGTCTTCTCTTGCCCGCGGCCCACGGCCATCCCGGCCCAACCGATTTCTTCGGGCGCCGCCTACCGAATTCCCTCCCCCCTCCTCCCCCCCAAAGCCCCAGAAACCGATGCGTCCATATTCGGACTACGGCGGTGCCGTTCGGCCCAGGAACCCTGCAGCCACTCCCGAACCCTGAGGGGCGGCGGCGGCAGAAATGTGCGCCAGAAGTCCTGCATGCCAAGAGGATGATTGGAGAACGATGTAACGCCGCAAGCAGATCCAAACGCACACGCCATCCATCGCCTTTGCCCACGGCGGTCCTCGTAACCAAGCTTCCTGCGCACACGCTCCTTCGAGGCACTTGGACCGGAACGACCAGCCCGGCGTAGATCTGCTACCTGTCTCTCTGTCTTGGCGATTGAGGCTCAATTCGGTGGCTTGGAGGCTTGGGAGGGACGGGTATCCCGAGTTGATATACTGGCAGGCCGATATGCTGGTCTCTCGATATGAGATTGCAACTCTTGGCGGGACGCTATGGGAAAGGGTCTAGAACAAAAGGGTCCTATTCTTGGCCGGAGCGCGTCGGGAGGGGCTCGTGTTGCCTGGCCTGTCCTGTCATGTCCGCCTGGGGGTCTGATGGAACCCTTCGCACCAACCTCCATCGTCTCGTGCCTCGTCATCTCGTCGTCGGGACCTGCCCAACCGGCTCGCTCCTCCCGGGGCGGGACCTCTTGATCTCGAGCACCGTACTGGCGAGAGACTGTTGTCGTCTGAAGAAAGACGGGCCAACAAAAAAAAAAGGAGAGAGAGAGAAAGAGAGAAAAATTCGGCGAAGGGAAAGGGAAACCCTGATGAAGACGTTTCCTGTGTCATCCATTGCGCGGCTGCATCAGCATCGCGTCAGCAGAGGCAGCATGCGCGCGCGTGCGCGAGAACCATCGCTGCCGCTTCGGCGAAATCCCTGAGCCTCGGCCGGGAGGAGGGGGGCCAGGGATGAGGCAGATCTTCCCTCTCTTTGGTTGTAGGGCTCTCTTTTTTTTTCCTTCTCTTTTTCCCCCCTCGCAGAGGATTGTTGCGTGCGAGCGTATGTGCGAGCGTGCATGCTTCCGCCGTCGCATGCTGTACCCAGCGGTGCCAGTCTCCCTCTCCCACCTTCCCGAGATCGACGCCCCACAAGGCACCTGCCCAACTACCTAGTGTAGGTACCCCTCCCTACTTCCCCATATTGCCGAGTCTGCCAAGCGAAGGGGAAGGGCCTCATATTGCTTGGCACCATCCTCTTACACTGACAATACAACACACTGACAATACAACGCTGCATTGGAAGCGGAAGTGACAGGCACTCGGGTGAGAAGAATGTCATGTCGCTCCTGCACCTATTGCGGCAGAAACCAACCGGTTCTTTTTTTTGTTTCTTTTTTTTTTTGCCCAGCCGAGTAACCGGGCGAGGCGTGTAATCAGACGCACACGCAGCCAGGCGCGATTCCCGACACGACATACGTTCACGCCGGACGGGCGACGGAGAAGCAGGAGCAGGAGGAACACGGGGTGGTCTCCGGCGACGCAAACCGAGACCAAGACAAGACATGTGTCAAGTCGGCAGACGACGGGGAAGGGGTTGGGTCGGGGTTGGGGTTGGGGTTTTGGCGGGGCGGGGCGGGGGCAACGGACGAATCACGTACGCAGGGAGGGAAAGAATAGGTAACCAACTCCCCAAGGATCCCTGCTGGGCCAGAGAAAGACGATTGTCATCCGCATACTACGACACAGGCTTCGTATGTACAAGAGAAGGAAGAAGGAAAACTCACTTTCTCCCAGACGCATACGGCAACAACGGCGAAGCAGGCGACCCCTCCCTCCTCCCGGGTTCATGGGTTGAACGGCTTGGAAATGGCCGGGCCTGCCGCGACAACCCCTGGTGTCTGACCTTTTTATTTTATTTTATTTTTATTTTTATTCCTTTGCATGACATGGCACAGTACTACGGTGAAGACTCGAGGTAGTCAGAGAGAGAGAGAGAGAGAGAGAGAGAGAGAGAGAGAGAGAGAGAGAGAAAAAGAGAGTATGCGGGGATCGGCACAGAAAGAGAAAAGAAAACGAGAAGAAGAAACCCCCACACGGAGGAGAAAAGCAGCTATGGAACGAGAAGGGGCAAGGGACCGCCTTGCGTTCGTTTGGCCCGAGCCGATTCTGAACCCGAGATGGGCCAATGGCGCAACAGCATCGTCGTGGTTGGCAGCGGCAGGAATCAAGTCAGTCTTGGTTATACATAGTTGGTTAGTCACGAGAGTTTATGTCTCCTCTTCCCCCCCCCCCCCCCCCCGATGACCGGCAGAATTGCGTGACGCGGAAACATGCAAGCGCGAAGCAAAGTTAAAGAAAGAAGGACGGGTGGGAAAAAGAAATCCATTACGATTGGAAACGGCATCCGTCCAACGAGGGTTCGTCGTCTGTCACACACTCCCCCTTCCCGGAGTCTCCGCGTCAGCTCCCCCCATCTCATTGACAACTCTCCGTCTCCCTGTCTGCTCTTCGGCCCGGAGACGGGAAAGGTGGGAGGGGGCTTTGACAAACCCGCGAGGAAAACCCTACTGCGAAAGCCGGGCGCCTCGCTGCTCGCTGTGCCCTCCCCACCCTCCCTTGGGTAAAAAGCATTCAGCCCAGGATTGGCTTTCTTCTTTAGGGTAAATTCGTTTACCCGGGACTCACTTAGTCGTTGGGTAAATGGGGTTTCAACCAAAGACCTCAATCATAAAGTGGTACTCGATCTTGCTGGCGTCGTGCCGACCCCGCACCGTGAGCTGCCGGCACTTGTCCGCAAGGATCTCCCCGACGACCGGCGCGCCGCAGTAGAACACGCCAACCTTGAGCTCCTCCTCCTCCTCCTCCTCCTCCTCCTCCTCCACATCCCGCCTGGACGATGCCGATGACGATCCGCCGCTAGCGCCGCGGGAGGGGCCGTCGTTGCCCCCACCACCCCCGCCCCCAACGGTGGCGCCGTCGCCGTCCCCGACGGCGCCCGCGTTGATCTCGGCCCGCTTGCTCGCCCGGAACCGCCGCATATCCTCGTAGTGCCTGTCGAGGACGTCGTCAAAGTCGGGCCGGCCAAAGTGCGTGGCGTTCAGCAGCCCCGTCAGCGGGCTCTCCGGGTGCTCGTCGGTGCGGTGCATCTCGAGCAGCCAGCGGTACACGTGGGTGACGATGTCGCGGCGCTTCTGGGTGACGTGCGTCGCGATGCGGACGTCGAGGTGCTGGTCGGCGCCCTCGTGCCGGCGGTGCCAGTCCTGGCTGCGCGACACCGAGTTGAGAAGGTCGGCGATCCAGAGGAGGTAGTTGCGGTCCCGCACCGTCCAGTGGAAGTCGACACGCCGGTAGTCGGCCGGGAAGGCGAAGGCCTCCGAGGGGTTGGGCGCCTTCTTCGGGTCGTCGGCGTCGGGGGCCGCCGTCGCCTCCGAGTCCCTCCTCTCCGGACTGCCGGCCGTCTTCTTTTCTTTCTTCTTCTTCTTCTTCTTCTCCTTCTCCGTCGTGATGGTCGTCTCAGAGTCGTGGCGGTGCTGATGCCGGGAAGCGTGCTCGCGGTCGTGCGTCGGGCCGCCGTGCTCCTCGTCGTCGCGCGCCTGCAGGTCCGCGAGGATGCCCGAGAAGGGGGTCACGCCGATGCCCGACCCGACTATGATGGTGTGGCTAAAGTCGTAGAAGCGCTGGGCCGGCGCGCCAAAGGGGCCGTTGACGCCCACGTCGATCTCGGCAGTCCCCGAGTCCCCGCCGAGCCCGCGCAGCCGCCTCGTCCAGTTGCCGTCCGTCTTGATGTGCAGCTGGAACTCCCTGCCCCGGCAGATTGAGACGGTGAAGGGGTGCCACTGGAAGGTGCTGAGCGCCGGCACCTGCAGGAAGACGTACTGGCCGGCCTGGTACTTCCAGATGCGCTCGCTCGGGATCGTGGCCGTGATCTCGACCGTCTCGCCGTCGAGCACCTTGAGGGTCGCCCTGATCTTGTGGAGGCCCGTGCCGACGCGGACGACGCGCTCGGCGAGGATGAGCAGCGTCGGGAAGGCGAGAAAATAGCCGAACATGGGCCACTGCAGCAGGTGCGCCGTGCCGTGGGCCATCATGAGGCCGATGATGGGGTACATGAGCAGGTGGCCGAGCTGGAAGACCTCGTAGTTCCAGTTGCGCACCTTGGGCAGGCTCAGCAGCGCGAGGATGTAGAAGGAGCTCAGCGCGGCGATGCCGGTGGCCCCGGGCAGGGTGCGGACGTAGCCGGCGTAGGGGCGCGGCACCGCGCCCGGGCCGAGAACCTCGGCGACGCGGTCCTGGTTCGCGGGCCGGCTGCCGTGGTAGAAGGAGCCCGTCAGGTGGCCGACGGCGTGCAGCGTCGCGAAGGCGAGGGCGGCGGCGGAGGTCTTGATGTGGAAAGACTGGCTGAGGTCCCAGTTGACGAAGCGCGAGATGTAGTAGGAGCGGCGCATCCAGGTGGAGAAGTAGCGCGACATGCTGAGCAGGAGGAAGAAGAAGGTCATGTACAGCATGCCGGCGGACGTCTTGGCCATGACGACGCCCCAGCCAAAGGCGGCTCGGTACTGGGTCTGCGTGACGTACTTGACGCACTGCCAGACGCCGAAGGCGAGGGCGCAGCCAGCGACGAGGGCCAGGAAGGCCATCTCGGGTCCGTGGACGGCCCAGTAGGCGCGCAGGCGGCGGGACAGGCGGAGCTTGCGGACGTAGTCCTTCTGCGAGTCCTCCGAGTCCTTGTCCTGCTTCAGGGAGGGTATCCTCCACTCGCGCACGCGGGCGGCGAAGTCGGCGCGCGGGATGCGGTGGGAGCGGCTCCGATCGTCGGCAGCCGGGTCCGAGGTGGTGCCCGGGTGGGAGCCGGGGATGCCCATGATGGTGCGGAGGAACTCATGGCGGAGGCGGTTCTCGCCGCGCGAGTGCTGCTTGGACGAGAAGTCCTGGGGCTGGTCCTTCTTCCGGATTACGTGGTGCGGCTTCGCCTGGCTCTGCGGGGCGAGCGCGTCGTGGGCGGCGTCGAGCTTGGCCTCGACCTCGTCGTAGTCGATGTAGCCGTCGCCGTTGTGGTCGAGGTCGTCGAGGAAGGAGTCGATCTCGTCCTGGGTCAGGTACTGGACTCCCTCGTCGGGGTTCGTGACGGGATGGTCAACGACCGCCATCAAGCTTGTGGTTGGTACGCCCGTGCCGGGGTTTCTTCTTCACTTTGGGCTCCGTTGACGAGAGAGGGAATGGGTGTCGGTGGGACGGTGATCCTTCCGGTAGGGGAGAAGGGTAAACGGTAGATGGCGGTGCATGATGCTTTTGTACAAAGCCGCGGGCTACAGACTACAGGCCAAGGGCGGTAGGTTACGGCCATTTTCACTTGGCTTCTTGGCGATCTCCCTTGATTTTATCGGTTCATCCCCTTTGGTGTTTGTCGGACCGACCATGGTATCTGGTTTTTTCTCCCTCGTGGACCGCGTTGTTGTACGTCAGCCGTGGCATGAGCCAAGCTCCTTGGTGTTTTGACGCGGGTGGTGCGCAATACCAAGCAATACCAAGAATACCAAGACGTCGCGCGCAGCCCAGAGAAGAGGTGAGATCATCACTCAATTATCACGCCGCTGCCCAATACAGAGCAACCCCCCCCCCTTCTACAGGGCTCGGCAGAGAAGAAAAAGGGGGTGATGAGTACAGCTACTTCGCGCGGTGATGCAGACGGGTCCCAAGCCCGTAGATGCAATGTAGCAGGCCATGGACGATGGCGCGCGCCCCATGGGGTGGGCTAGACTGGGGAAACGGGCCCAGTCGGGTCGTCCATCGCTGGCATCAAAGCTCGGCGCCGCTGGCTTTTTTACTGACGGATCGGGTTCCGGGTCCGAGTCCGGCGCAAGGTCATGAAATTTGGCACTTCTTGGCGCCCTGTTGGTGGTTCTCGTTGTTGCCGTGTTCGTTCGGTTGAGAGAGTCCGCCGTCACTGCCTGCTGTCATTCGCAGGAGCTCTGATTGGCCAAGACAAACAAGGGCTGGCTACAGCCTCCCATTGGGCCAGCTGCAACACACATACCAATGACGTCATGATCGAAGAATCCTGTTTGCTTAGTAGGTAGGTACCTAGGTAGGTATATACCTGTACCTAATAGCGCCAAAAAGACGCTGAGGGTTAAGTAGGAGGCCAGGACCCTTCGCCGGGGGCTCCCGCTCCTCGGGCTCGGCATCTGCCGGGCCGTCCGTGCTCTTCCTGGCACACTATGGCCATTCGCACAGCTCAAGAGCCTGTCTGTCTGTGTGGGAACGTAATGTCTACTCCGTAAATAGAACCAAGTAGAATAATAAATAAATAAAAATCAACGGAAAAGATCCAACACTCATCTGGCGGTTTTTTTTTTGGACAGCTACATCGAGTATCCTAGTCGTCCCCCATTCGTCGTGTGTCATCCCGACAGCTCGCCATCCTGTAAATTGTTGCTCCTGTGCGACAGCTGACAGTTCATCCGTCCAACGTTGGGGGGGGGGGGGGCTAGGTTGTCACCCTCTACGTTGTCTATTTTAAAACCGACCACCCTTTCCAACCGCTAGGCTTCCGTCCCCCTTCCCAAGTCCCGGGATTCTGTAGCCTTGGAATCGAGCGCCACGGCGGTTTCGGCGAGCCGCCCGTAGCCTGGAGTAAGTGGGGGGGGGGGGGGGGGCCTCCCGCGTGGCATCGCATCACGGCGGCCTGCGATGCGGGTTCCCCCCATTCCCATATATCTATGTGCCGCAAGATACCCTCCTCCCCGTCATAGAATAAAACCAACATTGCACATGCTTCACTAAACAACGATCCAAGAGCCGTCCTCAAGAAAACAAAATTAGGTTGTTTCTTTCCACCGGTCCTTTGCAGCGACACAAACAAATCCCTTTGCCTCTCGTCGTAAGCGACCCCGACCCCACTCCTCCAGGCACAAGGGGGGGGTTGACCAAGAAAACAAAAGTCCCCCTTCCCCCGCAAGCGAATTTCGCCAGTCCAACCGCCCTGTTCTTTACCCCGCCAAGTCGCCCGTCTGGAGAGCCTCACCCCCCCCCCCCCTCACCCCTCCTCCTCCTCCTCAGCCCGACCCAACATCACCTCACCTCGCCCACCGCCCACGACGTGTACATAAGTAAAACAGTCTGGACGTACACAGAAAGGAGATTGGGAAAACACAGACCACTCGCTGTGGACAAAAGAGCGGGAGATCAAGCAAAAATAAGTTAGAAAAAAAGAAGAAGAGGAAGAAGACGAGGAAACGAAAGGGGGAAGAAAAAAAAAGAAGAAGAAAAAAGAGAATCAACATGGCGTCCCCGACAAAGGACCGCATCACCTGCCACGTCCTCGACACCTCGGCGGGCCGCCCTGCCCGCGGCGTGCGCGTGCACCTCTCGACGACGGTGCCGCCCTCCTCTACCGCCGCCGCGGCCGGCGGCGCCGGCGGCGGCGTCCTGCGCGAGTTCGAGTCCCAGACCGACGACGACGGCCGCGTCAAGGCCTGGCTGCCCTTCTCCGACGCCACCGCCTCGGGAGAGGTCCCCGTCTACACCCTCGAGGACGTCCTCGGCGGCCTCGAGGGCCCCTCGCGCTGGACCCTGCGCTTCGACACCGCCGCCTACTTTGGCGGCGAGGACGCCACCTTCTTCCCCGAGGCCGTCGTCGTCTTCACCGTCCGCGAGGGCCAGCATTACCACGTGCCCCTGCTGCTGAGCCCCTACAGCTACACCACCTACCGCGGCAGCTAGGTTTCCCTTTTTGCTTTCGTGTGGGAGAGGGGGCGTATGAGGTGGGCGAGAGACAGAGAGAGAGGGGGGGGGGGGGTCCTCCTGTAGATGGGGGTGGGTTCGGATTGCGGAGACTAACTCCGAGGGGGTTGGATATGGGGTGATGGACCGGATGAAAGGCACATCGGAAGGTCTTTGTTCACAACAGGCATGGAAACATGAAGATGAGAGAGATATATATATCCAGTTTGCAGGAAGCCTGCAACGTAATGATATAATTATGATGATACCTGTTGTTTAATGATAGTATGCTATGCTCATCATCCCTTGGAGTTGATGCCCAGTATGACGGACAACGTCCCAACCAGCAAGGCCGGCATTGACGGTGATGATGAGGACGATACCCCAAGCATGAGGAGGAATCCTCCCGCGAAAGCATTTTTGTCGCCACCCCGTTGCTGTGACCCAAAACCGGGTCCCCAAGCCTTCCAGCCGATCCCAATCCAAATACCAATCCAAACCCAAAATATTAAAATATCAAATCAACTCCGCGCTTGCGCTATAGGTGTCTGTTTTACAATCTTTTCGGCCGTTTCGTCGTGCGAGGCACATGGCGTTGATAGCCCGCCGCTTCCCGCCTCCGTCATCTAGGAGGGCTCAACCGGGCTCGTCCCTACTTCCGTAGGCCAAACTTCTTGAACAAGCTGTTCCTCCGGCTGTTGCTTCTGCCGCTCTGCGACGACGACAAGACGGGTGAGAGGTCCCCGCCGCCGTGGGAGATGATGCTCTCGGCGCCGTCCTTGCTGTGCGGGCGGGCGGCGGGCAGGCTAAAGTGGCTGGAGTTGGATGGCCTGTCGGCATCGAATATGGCTTCGGCCTCGGACTCTGCCAGGGCCTCTTGGCTGTAGAGGGCGGCCATTTGCGGCGTGATGACGCCATGACTGATGGTGCGCCTGTGCTTCTGGAGGAACGAACGCCGCGTGCGGGCCATTACTCGCTGGCCGCTAATGTCGTCTTGCGAGATGACAGCGTCGGGTGACAGGTTGGCGTCGGGATGCGGCAACGTGGTGTTGCGTTCTGGGAGGTGTCAGTTTTTTCTGCTTCTTTTTTTCCCTTATAACATGCATAAGGGACTCACCTCCGTTGAAGGGTTCAGGAAAGCCAGTGTCACGAAGACTAGCCTGGCTCTTGGTCGACGGGCTCCGTGGTGTGTTGTTCATTGTGTAAGGCTCTGTGAGGGAAGATGCGGTCTTAGTTTATTGTGGGGGGGATAAGCAATATTGCCGCGGTAGTAGTGCGGTAGTATATGTGGTCGGGCGGGCGGTGGTGGTTGCAGGGCTGATATTCAAAAGACTAGTGGTCAGGTCGGGGGGGTGTTGTGGTTAATATGGAAAGACTGGGGTGACCAGAAAACAAGAAGATAAAACGAGAAACCAATGTCTTTGTGATTGGGTAATGGTTGGTTGGGAAAACTGGAATTCTGGAGATGGGAAAAAGAGAACAAAGACGGAGACGAATGATAGGTGAAGAGTGAAGCAAAGGGCGAGACGCTGCCCGGGATTCCGTGTAGGAAGTTGCCGTTCGATCCTTTAGCGTCTTGGGCAATTACGAATCCCTTCCCAAAAAAGGTGGTGGTAGCTAGTGAGACCGGCGACCCCAGGAACGAGACAAGAGCAATGGAAGCAGCAATGGGCAAATGAGACAGAGAGACAGATGCCCTTCGGGTACCAAGGTACTCTTAAAGCAACCACAGGGACTGGGCAAAGGGGGCTTGAGGGGATGGGAGGGGACGACACGGTATTTAGAGCAATAGGTTGCAGTCGAGAGACGAGAGACAGAAAGTCAAGCAGAGCGGGTGGGTGTGGCAACTGGACACTGGCCACTGGCCTATGCGCCGCATCTGGAAACACGTAACGCTGTTCCGTTTGCCGGCTCCTGTGCGCCCGTGTATGGCTACAAAGTGCTGTCTTACTTATGCTTCGCTTTCGCTCGGCCTCGGGCTTCCGCCCACCTACGAAAGGCAGGCAGACGACGAGGTGAGAATGTGCCAAATGACTGGTCGCAGTGCTGTGCAGTGCAGTGCTGCGTACTGCGTACATACCTAGGTAGTAGAGCAGTAGCAAGCCACGCCAACGAATGAATGGCTGGGATGAGATGGGATGGGATGGGATGGGGTAGGAGGAGCAGGCACACTGTGCCTCGTCTTGCTTCTCTTCTCCGCCTCAGGATATGGCCGAGAGCACCTGGCTCTGGGCAGATAGTTTTTTCTTCGTTTTTGCTTGGATGGGCAGCTACGGCAGCTCGTGCACCACCACCAGGGAGGGCACAAGCAAGAACACAAGTGAACGTGAGAAGCTGGGGTGACCTGCATGAGTGACCCGGCCATGACAATGCACACACAGCAGTCATGACGATTGGCGTCTGGGTGTGTCATGTTTCGAACTTTGACCATGTCGCACTGTTCCCCATGTGCCTCGCGGGATGCTGCTCCCAACGACCCCAACAAAAAGGAAAGGAAAGGACGCGAGGAGTATTCGTAGGGCAGAGGGAGGGGGGCACGCGCGACTTGGGTGGATGAGTTTCTCTCTCGTTCTGGAAGAAACACGGGTTACCCCGGCTGGCTGGAGGTCTGTTTCCTCTGGCTGAATGGATCATGGAATGAGGAGCGGCGGACGGAGAGGGGATTTCCGAGCGTGGGATTGACGGGGAGGGAGTGGAATACCGACAAGACAACCACGACCACACAAGGAATGGAGCTTGGGAAGACACGACGACAGACAAGGAAATGTGGCATTGCTCACCTTGGTCGGCGCAAGCCATTGGTGCTTAGTGTGCCGATATCCCGCTCGGCTGGCTGGGGAGGTGAAGCGTCAGCGGTGGAGCCTCCCTGGGGATCCCGTCCTGGGCGGGACGGCGGAGAGTCTGGGCGCACTGAAGTTGGACTCGGAAGGTTCGAACTCGAGCTTTCTAGGCAGACGAGAGAGAGAGAGAGTATGTGCGTGTGTGTGTGTCTATGTAACACCGAGCTGTTCCTGAAATGGACGAAGAGCGCCTGGGTAGCTAGCTACTAAATAATATACGTCTTATCCGGAAGTCCTCCGGCAAGAAACTCCACTACCCACCGCTGCCGCTCTCGTCTCCTTCCTCCTCTCCTCCGCCACCGCCAGTAGAGGTTGTTGTTGCCCCGGTGCCGAATCAGGCAGGACGACAGGGACAGGGGTGCGGCCAAGATGGTGCGGGGGCATTCCAACGGAAAGGAGGGTTTCCAGCTGTGGAAGGAAGGCGCAGAATGCTTCCACCCAAGCGACGAGGTCATTTTCATCGACAACGTCGCATTCTGGGCCCGGGCCTCTGGCGTATGAATACCGGTAGTGTCTCAGACCTCTACGCTACGAGGTAGTAGAGAAATAAGGTGCATCTCGCTGGAATGCCCATCCAAATGTGGCTGGCCCTTGGTGGCTAGTCAGGAGGAGACTGACTCGCACCCTCGCCCAGGATCATCCATTGCATCGCGACGAACAAGTTTCTTAAGCGTAGGAGCGGATTGGACATTTAAACTATGTCGAATCTTCCGGCTAGGCTAAGCCGGGGGGCATAAACCACCGATCGGTAGTTGGTGCAAGGGCAAACGTGGACGGTTGAGGCCCGGAGACTCAGTCGACTGGAGGACAGAAGAACGTGGGGAAATGGTCGGCAGCGGCGGTCAGCAAAGTCACGAGGTTGGAGCGTCTCGTCCAAGCCCGGTCAGAAGAGCTGCTCTGCGGTGGCTAGTCGCCGGGCGCAGACCAATGAGGCCAGCGTCAGCAAGACAGTCGAGAGACACTGAGCGAGCCCACAGCGCCGTTTGATTGGCATCACTGGATCATCGGGTGGCGCTAATGAGTCGAGTCGGAGAGACGAGGTGACGATTGACCGGATACTCTCGGTTGGGGTCCAAAGTGGGCGGGCAGGTTTTCTTGGTCAGGTACATGAGTAATCAGTACCATGTACCTAGAAGAGCCGAGCGGGCCGTCGTCACAAGTTTGGAAGTAGCGGGATCATGCTTTCCCGTCGGGGCCCTCATTTTCAAAAACGCTCGACCAGGTAGGTACCCGTACTCCGTACTACGAATACGCTACATATCCGTACATGTCCCTACGAATATCATGGAGCGGAGTCCACGGACGCCTGCCAGCCATCTGCCATATTGCGATCTGACGGGATCCTGGCTTTGGGCGACGAGCTAAGGCTGGCTGGGTCAAACAACGCTAAACCCGACCTGTCTCTACCACTCCACTGCGGACGGATATGTGCGACCTTGCTGGTTCACCTAGCGGGCACCTACCGGTATTACCTGGGTAGGTAGGGACCTTACTAGTAGGTAAGCTGCAAGGCAAGGTATCGTGGGTTGGTAGGATCGCCAGCCAGGTCTTTCCGCACTCACTGTCACAGGTTGGCACTGCTCTCGTGACGCAAGGGAATCATGATACGGCGGTGAGGTGCGATGTGCAGCAGTGCAATCAATAGCCCTCCATGATATAAACAGCATGATACCCGCCCTCCCGTGTGCCCGTGATTGCCGTACAGGAAAATCCTTGGACACCAAAGCATTACTCACTACCTGGGTACCTATCCAGGTACCTGTACCAGGTAACGAAGGGCACGTCAACTTTGAATGACATGATGGCCAACACCCGTCAACGGTAGAACCTTGATTTGCTTCAACCTCCTCTGCCTACTTCTTCAATTACAAAAGCTAGCCAACAGTCCAAGGGGCCCGCCTACTTGGGTGGTATAAGTCCTCCGAACCAACGAACGAACCCTATGACGCAAAACTTATTGCTCTAATGGGGTCGTACTGAATGACCACCACGAAGCTTGACATCTTGACTGTTCTCGCCTGGCTGCTCGACTAGGGCTATGAGGTTGTTGTATATATCGCACCAGCCTGGCTTGTCCCGTCGTTGCCTGCGGCATGATGCACTGGTAAGGGAAACAACCAGGTCTGATTTGAGCTTGCCTTCTATACCATCAAGTGCATTAGCCCCTGGCGCCTGCCTGAGTTCACCTCGCGCCTCCAAGGCCGAAGCGATCTTCTTGAATACGCTGCGCAGAAGGGCGTTCCCGTCTCTTCCACCAAGGCCAAGCCGTGCTCTCACTGCTCGTACGAGGCCGGCATGCTCGAGGTCCCCGACGTCACTCCTCCTGAGGACATGTGGACCATGACTGCCCAGCACCCGCCCACATCACGATCCGCTTTGAAAAGGCATCCCTGCCAAGTTTGTGGCTCCTCAGGTGCTCTACAATGGTCTTTGCTACATACAGCCCCGAGAGAGCCTCCCTGTAGCCCAGCTTGGATTTCGCCCAAGAACGGGTTGACGGCGAGGTCCGCCTCCAGCTGTACAAGGGCCAGGCCTACGTCCTTGGCCGCAGGTCTCCGGGGAAGCTGTACTCCGAGGAGGCGGAGTCCACGGAACGCTGCGCCTTGCCCATGATTGGCCTCTGGGTAGCTACGCCACAGCAGAGAGTGGGGCCACCTGTCATGCAGGCCCGGGCCAGCCACAGCAATCACCTTACGCCCATCTCTTGCTGAAAGCAATCCCCCTTGTCTCCACGTCCCGTCGCCGCTGCCGTCACCGCCCCGTTCGCGAACCCGGTTTCCGTTTCTTTGATCTCTTGTGCTCCCCTGCTGTTCGTTCGGGTTCTCGGGATTGAGATGACCTATCTGGCTAAACTACCTGTTTAGAAGAGGAAACCTGGGGAAAGAAGGACGTCTGGCGTCCCCGACCCCGCCAAACAGACGCGTTCCCGCAGATGGCCATTCACTCACCACTTGAAGAATCCGTAGATCATTCCCCGAGGCTTCAGGCCGTGCATCCTTTGTTTGGGGGGGTGCTGACCCCCAAGGCTCGATCCCGATTGACGGGTTCGACTGGCATGTCTTTCGGTTCCCAGCTGTCCAGTCCAGCTGTCTCGCAGTCAATGATCCGGCATTCCTCAACCATGGCGTCACTAGTTGCGTTCCTGGTGCCAAAAAACCTCTAGTAAGTGGATTGGGCACATCAAATAACCTCTCTCCATCTACCTAGTGTTGTTGGGGCTGGCCGAGTCTCGCCAATATGCTCTGGCCCTTGCCCGGCGCCTCATGGGAATACGTCCGTCCTTTCCTCTGGCACGCACGTACCTGAGCAGTCGATAAAGCTCGAGTCCGGCGGGCTCTGCACTATGATTTCGCGGTGCCCGGTGCCACCCATCACTCTTGGTCTGCTCGGCTCCTCCATGGGCTGACGCTCCCACCAGCTGACAAGAACAAAGCTCTATTGAAGTCTAAATTTGGGCCGTGTACCACGGAACATCCCGACGTAGTACGGGATCCATACCCCAAGAGTCGAAATGCTCGCTCAGCCGCGGCCCCCCTGAAAAGACGAGCGGTTGGGGGTTGAGACCGGCTCAGCACGTCGCGCAAAGGCGGTCTCGAAAAGGGCCGAAAGGGACCTTGTCGACGCGGACCCGCCGCGGTGTGCCCATCTGTCCTGGCAGCTGTGGCCTCTTTGTTTGAATCATCGAGGACCGGAAGCGCGCGTGTGTCCGCCCGCCGCAGAGTCGGCCGGCGGCCGCATCGTAGACGCCGCAAACGCACGCCGTCTCGCCGCAGCTATTCAGGCCGTCGTGGTGTTTCTCGAAGTCTGACGTTTGTGCTCCGCGCCGGACCCGCCCCAACAAGTGAAGCTCGGGAGGAGGTGCTCTGTCTCCAAGAGTTCTCTCCGTGTCGTCTTTCATGGCACGACACGACCTCCCTCTTGGCATTGCTCGTTCGCCGCCCGCAGCGCGAGTTTCCTTCTCGGACATTTCTGGCAGGTGCAAGTTAGGAGGTGATAGTTTCGAGGGGGGAGGGTCCTGGACGCATGTACGCGCCCCCGAGGAACTGGGATGGAACCAGGCCGCATTGTGCGGGATGACTACTTACATGGAGGTCAGTCAATCCAGCTATGTTGTATCACATGTCACCAAATGGTAGGTGTTCCCGCTATGCGTCGATGATTGCGCTGAGGGCACCTGCAAAGGGATTCAAATCCAACACCCCAAGATAAACTCCCTTGGCAGTTGCGTTGAAGCCAACCGGGCCAGACTTCTCAATGTTTGATGCTTATCCCCTCTCTTTTCAGCTTTCCGGCGCAAGTCCTTGAGCATGACCCAGTAGTCGTCCCTCCTGTATGCACACCGGCAAGCTTTTGATGCGTTTCCCCAACACAGCACTGTGCGTGTGAATTCCCGGCGCTTTGTCGTTCGAAGGGATCACGCTTCACTTTACTGAGTACAGGAGGACAGGCAGAAGGTTTCAGCCTCTGAGAAGGGAGCCAAGCCATGAAAGGCGAGAGATGTCGGAGGTAAGTTGGGCGGAAAGACTTCTCAGGTAGAGAGAGTCTTGAGCGTTTACTGGTGAGTGAAACGGTGATTCTGCAGCACGCAGAAGCCATTGTTGATCCGACAGTAACCCGCCGTTTTCCCTTCCACAGACTAACTGGATCACGTAGCTTCGTCGCCCGCCGCAAGAAACGAAGGCTCTGCTCGCAGTAGTCGATCCAGGGACTGCGCACTCCGTGTAATAGCCAATCTCTCTGGCCCTCTCCTTCAACGTACTGGCAAGCCCCCCCCAATGCCTCAATTGCTAACCTACTGGGGACTTCAGGGGGGGGGGGGTCGCCAGTGAGTCCCGGCTTTCTGGATTTCAACGCAGTCATGGACAGCTACGGCCTCTGGCGGTGTCTTTTGGAAAGAGACTGGGTTATATTAAAGTACCCAGGACTCTCGCTCGATTAAACCGAGAACCCCAAGCCCGAGGAACTTGAGATGGCCGTAGGGAGCCGACGATGGTCATCGGATTGGGCCGCGATAAAGCCTAAATACTGCTTTGCCAAGCTGGAGAAAGGTTGATAATACGAATACTAAAATAGAAACAAGCTGAGTGAAACCAAACTCAGTTAGCAAGAGAACGTCTTGGTACACTGTTATCCGGCTGCAACTTATCCACCCCACTTGGATACGTCTCTTCGTTCGTCGCAAAGCGACTGCGGTTGCAGCTCTCTCAACTGGGGCGCAGAGGTTCTTCCAAGTATGTCATAGCTACAGCTTATTTGGACAGTTGTATAGTGTCGCTGGCGACCCCGGCGACATCCACTCAACAGCAATCGCCTTTCGCCATTCCACCATTACGCCGCGAGGCAGTGGTTTGGCGCAGGTTTGCTAGTGGAACGTCGTTCTTACACATCACGACACCTAGTATCATAGTATCCCCCGTCCTATGGCACCAAGGGTTGTCGAAAGAAGCTCATCTATAGCTACCTATCTCGATGGACGAGGCTTGCCAACTGAGGTTGAACCGGCTGTTGCCATTGTCTTTGGAACGGACGCAATTGTCGGTGCATGGTTCTTGAATATTGATTCATTACATATAACTTCATGTACAAGAAAAAAGCTATGGCCTGTAGGTGCAGGCGTGGTATCACGTGTTCTCTAAACACAAAACAGTCCAACTCCCATCACTAAATAAACCCCAAGTTCTTTTCCAAGTACGCCTGCCCTTCAAACCGGAGGCGCCATTCTCGTGAACACGTCAAAGTTGAAGACATTATAGACTCCCAGAGCCATTAGTTGCCGGAGCGGGGTCGCGGCTCGACGAGTCTAGTAGCGGCTGCGCTGCCACCAGCGGCGACGCCGGTATGCGGTGTGGGTGGCGGGAGGAGAGTAGTGGTCGACCTTGGCCTGCTGCTGGCGGCGCTTGTGCAGACGCCCGCTGCAGCAGGTGAAGAAGACGATGACGGCGCCGAGGAGCAAGCAGATGGCGGCGGCCAGGAGGGTCCAGAGCGCGACGCCGTAGTGAGCGTAGCTGGCGTCGGCGCCGTTGTCGCCGTTGTCGTTGATTTTGCGGCGGATGGTAGCCAGCATGACCCAGTCGCAGATGAGGGCGACGACGGTGATGAGGAAGGCGGTGGCGGAGACGAGGGCGGCGAAGAGCGAGCCGAACATGCCGGCGCCGACGGAGAGCACGAAGGCGATGAAGGAGACGCCGGCGGCGATGGGGTGGAGAATCATGACGCGGGTCAGGGCTTCGGCGGCGTCGGAGGACCAGCTGGAGTACTGCGTGGCATCGGCCTCGCCGATGATGGCCGCGGGCGAGTACCCGATGCTAGAGCGACTGCACTGGTCGGAGCCACTAGGAGGTAGTTAGCAAGCTGGTCGGGCTTTTTGTCGTAGGCTCGAGGACTTACTCTGAAGAGCCACCAATGACACACCATCCGAACGTGCCAAGTGTGATCTCTTTGCCGGCGGATGATTCACCCAGCTTCACATCCAGCAGAGAGATGTTGTGTACCACTGGGGCAGAAATACTAGTGATGACGAGGAAGACAGTTGCTGCAAGGAGTAGGAAGCTCCCAAAGTGGTGGATGAAGCCGGTGACAGCCATGATGGGTTTGCTGGTGCAAAATGTGGCAAATGCCCGCGTGTAGTAATTAGATTGGGCTAAGTTATGTAGGATAAGCGGCAATGAGATACTGAGGTTACGAACAAGTTCACCAGACAAAGGGAGAAGCCGTCCACATATAAGCACCGCCGTGATACGACCCCCCGGGCCGGGTCAAGAAACACGACCACGCATAATTTGCTGGGTGACCTGTGACAGTAGAACGCTGGGCACGCCGTCCGGGCCAAGAATGCCGTGCAAGTCAGGGTCCTGAGTCTTGACGCAGCCCAGCGAGAGTGCGACGTCATCAAAGTGGCCCGGCTTGGCCCCGTAGCGCAGACGCACGAAGTATACTTTGACGACTTGTGAGAGGAGAGAACATCGTTGGTGGATTGGACCCTGGCTTTGCGCAAACAGGCCCCTTGCCCCACGGCTGGTCGGCTTGTCTAGACTCAGCCTAATTTGTTCAATTGTCGCCAAAAAGCTGGCGACGGTGATTTTGGGTGATGGGAACGTGGCACTGGGGCGCCGTGACGTGACGTATTGACGCTGCCGCCATGCTGATTGGCCCGGCACTGGCGTCGGTGCCGATCTAGGGCATTGCGTTACAAGTCTTCCCTGTTTTCATGGCTCTGAAATGACGACACGCGGTGAAGGGACCCTGGCCATGGCAATCCAACTTCAACGTCAATGTTTGTGCAGCTAGCTGACTGCCGCGATGCCGTTTTCCAGCTGTTT
The DNA here is from genome assembly GCA_019425465.1 of Colletotrichum falcatum. Classification (NCBI taxonomy): domain Eukaryota; kingdom Fungi; phylum Ascomycota; class Sordariomycetes; order Glomerellales; family Glomerellaceae; genus Colletotrichum; species Colletotrichum falcatum. The sequence continues at coordinate 241,718 of SWKJ01000217.1, forward strand.
CTTTGGCAGAGTCCACATGCAACTCGTTGTTGGCGGAATATTTAGCGTTGCATCGGCCAGCGAGGTCCCTGAAAGTCGTTTTCGTCGTCACCACCATACCAACAGTCGTTCCGATTCTTGCGGGCCGATGTCGAGATGTCAGCTCCTGTCCCTGTGCGTTCGCTTCAGACGGTTCAGGGTCTCTATGGCACGTGAATGCACTGAGCCCGGCCCGCGTTGGATTTAGCCAAGCAGCACGAAACATCAAAAGTTCCGTCCCATCATCCGCCCAATGAATAGCCCTGTTTGGCCATTCTGCCATCCCATCTCCCGCAAGAGCCTCTTGCCATATTGTCCGCTTGACCGGCTGGTTCACTTCCGGAACGAAGTAGGCCCCCTGGCGAAACGATTTGATTATGAACAAGCTGAGCCTCTCTCGTCTATTTTGGCCTTGGCCACCGGCAGCAGCTTCAAGTCTCCCATGTGAGTGAGCATGAAGTCCTTCTCGTCGCGTGGCGCCCCGACCATGAGCTGTTTAATTGTCCATACAGGCAGTAAGCTCTCAAGCAGCCCGACCCTAGCCTGGTCCTAGAAAATGAGCCGAGCTAGCTCCCTTGCCCAACTTCTGCAGTACCCAGATGCGCTGACGATAATGTCTTTCCTTGGCAATCTTATGCGGTCGGCAAACGTTCAATATTGTTTCGCATACCAAGGAGTACGGCATTGGCAAGCCGACGTGCCTCCCTGTGTCCAAAGGAGAGGTCTTAAAACAATCAGATCACTGCCGCTTCGCGCGGCGGGAGCCCATTGGCTCAACAAGCTCTAGGACCTAGTAGGCTTACACAGAGCACTAGGGCTCGTTGATCGTAAGCCGACCAGTGCATCCGGGTGCATCTTTTGAATATCCGGGGCCTGGGCACTGCTAACTTGCGAATTAGACATTGCACATAACAGGTCGCCTAGAAGAGCGCGACGAGTGTGCCCGGTCAGTCTCATAACCGATGCCAGTCCCCAGTCACCTCGAAGTAGCACTTCATATCGCTCGGCTTTCCACTCAAATTCTTGGAACCACAACGATTCTCGGTATCGGGCGGCGAGGGTTATCAGTGTTGCAGCAACACCATTCCAAAGTGCGAAGCCCAGATCCTAGCACGAATGCTAATCGGTATGGCTCTTTACCATACAAGACGACCCTGCAGACAGCGTGTGAGACGCAGATGAGCGCGTGGAGGTTGGCAATGGGGGCTGCTTGCGTAAAGCCCGAGTGCAGTGCAAAATGTCCAATCAGAGGCGTGCCCTGTTGTGATGCAAGGTCCGATCTCAGATTGCATCATGACCATGCGGCATCGAGTTTGCGGCGTTGAGCGTAGGCAATTGCAGAAGAATTGACGTTACCACAACAGAGGGCTTCGCAGCCTTTCCCAAAGGTAGCTCTGCCACGTCACTTGCTGTGACAGCGGTGAAGGGCCGGCAATCGCGTTCTGTCGCATAGATGCAAGCCCGGCCTTTGCTGGTTGTACTTCTCTCATTCCGACTTGTCCGCCTGTTGCTGGAGATGGATCAATCCTTCCATGATGGCAGGCGCCTTCCCAAGTTTCTCTCTCCGTTTGATACGATCGACAATGGCGCGCGTCTTGACGTCGACTGACTTGGTGCCGAGAAGGATCTCCTCCCAAAGCTGACCTTTGGCCGAGGCCCTGACTTGTCCGCCCGTCTCCCAGTCCGACAACCCATCGGCAACGACGTCTTTGGGCATAGACTGTTTCAAAGTTGCCGACATGACCGTATCGCGTCGGGAATTTGGCCACGGGCCATGTAGAGGAGACGCCTTGATAGCGGCAGAGTGTATATAGATCGGGGCCGGAAATATGTACACCGTGAAGTCCTTTCTGTCCTCCGTGTTCGCGGCGCCCTCGGTATCACCGTGACTTCCAGAGCTGACAAAGGGGCCGGCCGAGGCTGAGCTCGTCAGGAATCTCTTGAGGGAACCGTTGGCTCGAGACGTCGCAACCTGGTATTGTAGCGGGCTGATCTTGGCGAGTTCCTTGACTTTCGCCTTGTCGCTGAGGACCGAGATGAAGGACGAAGGATGATTCTTTATACCGAAGTAATATGTCAGCGGTCTGGGAAGGGAAACATAATGGGGACGTGTCCTACATCCAGCTTCTTGAATACTTCGACTTGGGCGAACTTCTGCAGCGAATGCAGGACTGCCCGTCGTTCGGCGAACTTTGTCGGCCTCGGTACAACCGTGACTTGTATTGTACGCGCTGCCACCTTATTTTGTAAGGCCTGCAGTACAGCGTGGCCGTTGGTCGACATGGCGAATGCGGTCGTCGATGTAATTACAATTCCATGTGTGGTGGCATCGCAAAGTGCAGAAGCCCCTGTTCAATTGAAGCTCCGCAAAGTTGTCAAGCTCTGGTGGAGCCCGAGTCCGTGCGAAAGGGAGAATCGACGCACTCTGGCACAGTGATGACCACCGAGGGGTGCCCCGCCACTTGGCGGGGAGGCGACACACTCCGCGACTGGACTTCTAGAACAGCTTGGAATACCTACGCGGCGCTACGCCTTAAGTCTGTCAACTATTCACTTCTCAAAATCCGGTTCATCACGGGCCTTTGAACTTACTGTAACACAACAGTGCGCAACACCTGCACTTACCAGCAATTGTAGAGCAACGTCACATACACGTCAACCAACCCCAGCGTCGCATCTCTCGACCGAAATCATGGCCGCAATCATTGATGCCGACGACGTGATGGAGCCCACCCTCCAGTCCATCCTCGACCAGAGGTCGCTGCGCTGGATCTTTGTTGGCGGCAAGGGTGGTGTCGGAAAGACGACTACCTCGTGCTCGCTCGCCATCCAGCTGGCCAAGGCCCGCAACTCGGTCCTCCTCATCTCGACCGACCCGGCGCACAACCTGTCCGATGCCTTCAACCAGAAGTTCGGCAAGGAGGCCCGCCTCATTGACGGATTCACGAACCTCAGCGCCATGGAGATAGACCCCAACGGTAGCATGCAGGACCTGCTCGCCGGCCAGAACGAGGAGGTGGATGCCATGAGCGGTGGGCTCGGCGGCATGATGCAGGACCTCGCCTTTGCTGTACGTTTCCCTCTTGCGACCCTTCCGTTCTTTTCAAGCCGAGTACTAACTGTGCCTCTGAACAGATCCCCGGTATCGATGAGGCCATGTCGTTCGCCGAGGTCCTCAAGCAAGTAAAGTCCATGTCCTACGAGACAATCATCTTCGACACCGCCCCGACGGGCCACACCCTCCGCTTCCTCTCGTTCCCCAGTGTCCTCGAGAAGGCCCTCGCCAAGGTCTCCCAGCTGAGCTCGCAATACGGGCCCCTCCTCAACGGATTCCTCGGTTCGGGTGGCCAGCTGCCCAACGGCCAGAACCTCAACGAGATGATGGAGAAGCTCGAGACGCTGCGCGAGACCATCTCCGAGGTCAATGCCCAGTTCAAGGACGAGAACCTCACGACCTTTGTCTGCGTCTGCATCCCCGAGTTCCTGTCGCTCTATGAGACGGAGCGCATGATCCAGGAGCTCGCCAACTACGGTATCGACACCCACAGCATCGTCGTCAACCAGCTGCTCTTCCCCAAAAAGGGCAGCAACTGCGACCAATGCACCGCTCGCCGCAAGATGCAGAAGAAGTACCTTGAGCAGATCGAGGAGCTGTACGACGAGTTCAACGTCGTGAAGATGCCGTTGTTAGTCGAGGAGGTCCGCGGCAAGGAGAAGCTAGAGAAGTTTAGCGAAATGCTCACGAAGCCTTACACTCCTCCCGAGATGGACGCATGAGCAACACGTTCTGCGGGCCGTTGGGGAGTGATAAACGAGCATTGGTGTTGAGAGGCTCAGAAAAAAACACAAATTGAAAAATTTACGACTGTGAATCTTGTTTATGGGCGGGATGGGCGGGATGGATGGGTAACGTGGAGGCGTCAGAGTCACGAATGGAGACGTAGAATACATTCACGAACGATTGATACCCGGTGTGTGCAGCAGACTTTATTTTGAATATCTCAGTGCGTGATTACATACAGAAAGCGACCCACACTGGAGCAAAGGTGTGTGAGGGTCCGCGCTGGTGTGTTGTTATCCCGAATTGCCTTGATGGCATATCAACGGTGAAGCCTGATTCCCTTCCAGACACAAATGAACTCCACCCATACTCATGATGAACGCCTCAAGACTTGAAAAGAGCCTTGCCCATATACCTCTTGGTTTTGTAGGATAGTTTGTGTTGTGCCGTGTTCTTCCAGAATGACAATGATGATGAACCGTCATGCGATGCGTGTCGTCTACTATTACAGTCGAAGGACCAGCCACGGGCGCAGCGGCCGTCGAATAGGCCAGGTGTAGTGGCGTCAAGTGATGGAAGCTCAAAGCTCCCTGTAGTCACTGGGCCGTACGCGCTTCTGACGGTTCTGGTGGCGATGAGGGTTGACAGGTCTCCGGAAGTAGGCATCCTCGTCGTTGCTCGGCTGCGTAAAATTGTGACGTTGCTGCTGGTTGAATCCGCCCATGCCACCGCCGTTCATGCCACCGTTCATGCCACCGTTCATGCCGTTCATTCCACCGTTCATACCACCATTCATACCGTTCATACCGCCGTTCATGTTGAAGTTGCCGTACATGTTGTTGCCCATGTCGGGGAAGCCGCCGCCGTTCATGGGGTTGAAGCCGGGCATGCCCATCATGGGGTTCATCATACCCATCATCGGCATTCCCATGTTCATGTTGCCCATGTTGCCCATGTTGCCCATGTTGGGCATATTTGTCATATTGGGCATTCCCATAAACCCGTTCATCATGTTCATGCCGCCAAAGCCCATCATCGGGTTCATAGGCATGCCGTTCATGCCGTTCATACCGTTCATGCCATTCATGCTGTTCATCATTGCTTGCTGTTCTTGTTGTTTTTGCATGGCCTTCGGGGCCTTGGGAATCTTCGGGTTCTCCATCAGCTCATCGGCGGGGCGCTTCTTCGAGTTGGATTCGACTGATGAGGCGCGATCGGCAGGACCGGTCGGGGCATTTGCTGGTGTGGCCGATGCTGACTTTGGCGTGCCGCCATTCGTTGATGCGGCGGCGACTGGGGGCGACTTTTGGGGCGTGGGCGACTTTGAGGTACCGTTCGCCGGTTCTGTTTTGGCCTCCTCTACCTTTTCCTTCGGGGACGAGGCTGCCGGCGCAGCTGGTGATGCTGCAGCCGGGCTTTTTGTTTCGGTCTTCTCCTTGAGAAACTCCTTCATCTTGTCGGTAGCCTCCTCATCAGGCTTCAGGTCGTCGATCAGGACACCTTCCGTAGAGCAGTTGGGGCAGATGAAGTCCGATTCGATGAGAGCATTGGTTATGCAATCATTGCAATACGTCTTCTGGCAGCACGGGGTCTTCATTGGTTCTATGAACATCTTCTTGTCGATGGGGCACTCGAGTCCCTTCTCCTGCAGCTCCTTGTCTCCCATAGCAATTGCCTTGGCAGCGGAGGCTGAAGACTTGGCCTTGGCCTGGAACTGTTCCCACGATGCCTTGTCAGGCTCGGCGATCACAAATTCTCCCTCAGCGTTGACCATAATGCCTGAAGGTCGTTTTGTCTCATCGTCGCCGTTTTGGGCGAGGGCGACAGACTTGTCGACCGTCCGCAAGAACGACCTCGGAATACCAGTCGTGCGCTTTACACGCGGACGGTTATCAAACTCTGGGTCATCGTTCGTAGGGCATAGCTGGATCCAGTGGCCCTTCTCTCCACAGCGGTAGCAGATATAACCGTTAGGCGGATCATGGTCAGGCACGTTGGCTGGCTTTTTGGAACCTGGCTTGAACACTGGGGTTTGGCTATTCACGAGTTAGCCAGCAATTATTGACGCCACAACGAGGAAACTTACTGTGACATCTCTTCTTGCTGAGCCGACCACGACTCGGTCTGCGCCTGGAACATGGCGGCCATCTTTTCTTCCTCGGTCATTGCATTGTTCATCTGACTGATGGCGTTGGATGTTGCCTTCGCCGTTGCCGTCTTTGTTGTTTGCTCCTTGCGAGACGAGTTTTTCGCGGCGACGGGCATCTTGCCAGAGACGTATCGAGCGCCGCGCCCGGCGCCAGGTTTGGCGGCTGGAAGGCGACGAGCGACAACTGTGGTCGATCTGGGGATAATCGTGGTATCATCATCGTATTCTGGACCATTGTTAGAACGGATCGACGAATGCAGGCAGAAAGAATGAAGTATACCTTCACTGCCATCCTCGGAGTAAATGGCCAGGTCAAAATCGGTGCCGTCGCCTAGGCCACTCTTCAAGATGATGTCGCGCTTCAGCTCGAAAACGGAAATGCCGGTGCCATCGAACTCAACACGCGTCGGCTCCTTCTGCGACTTGAACTTGAAGAAGACGGAGGACGCCATGGTGTCTCGTGTTTCGTAGTATGGTCACAAGTGTAGACCAAAAATAGACGTCGAGAGCAGTGATGTGCGTAGTTAACTTTTTGAAAGAGGCGATGGCGATGGTGAAATCGCAAGCGACTACAAAGACGCGACGCTACCTTAGGGTGAGTAGAGAGTGACTTGATGCTAGTATTTTCTTCTTCTTGCTTTTTCTTTTGCGTAATCTCTCTTGCGTTCAGCACCTCTCAAGAGTAATGGGAAATCAATTCTGATTTACTTGGAAACAAGGAAATAAGGGTTTTTGGAGTGTAGAGAAAGAGTACAATGCCAAAGAGGCCGACACCGGTTGGAGAATAGGCAGCCCTTTGTGTGAATCCCTCCTTACATCCAATCACCTCGACACCACGCGTACCATCAGTCGAGAAAGCCTCAGTTAGCCAAAGCAGTTTTCCTGGTCAGTATTCCGTTCTATGCGAAGCGGTTGCAGTTCGCTCTTGTATCAGGGAGAAGGTAAGCGTGGAGATGGGGGGGGGATTGTCGCTGTTGAGCGGGCACTTGCGTCGCTTGTTGGTGGCAGCCCGAGATGCTTGGTCGTCTGCTCAGTAGCGGCGAAAGGGGTCGCACAGCCGTAAAAAGAACGAGGGATTCGAAGCAAGGGCGCGATGGTGCGGTCGGGGAATCAAAAAGGAATCAATGTGGTGGTTGTGATGTTCTTGGAAGGAAAAAAGAGGAGTAATGCAAAGGGGGGGAGAAGAGATATAGCCGGCTTTGGCTGCAGGCAGAGAGGTGCTCTGGAACCCACAAGTCCTGCCACCTGATTCTGTAGCACAACTCTGGACCAGACCACAGACCGCGTCTCCACTGCCTGGTAAGCCAACCGGGTGGGCGGCACGTGAGCTACCGGAATTACAGGTAGAAGTTTCTCCGTAGCTGTCACTAGAGCTCGCCTAAGTACCTAGGAGGTAGGCAGCTACTACCTCCAAAAGCTGAGTCAACCGTACAAGACGAAAAGACCATTTAGTAATCTCTCCGTCTTCCCATAGGTCACGTGCTGAGTCACGCAAAAGTTCTTTGGCTCCTTAGCGTCTCCCTTCTTGCTGATACGCCGCTGCTTGCCGAAACGCGCATTGGAAAACCCCGCCATTCCGAGTAGCAGCTGTGGGTAGGTGGTACCTACGTGCGTGCGGTGGTGCTCTTCCCGGTGCAGCAGAAATCTGGTCAGCTCTATTGCGCCCGATGTAGAAGGTCTAGTCCGGCGTCATGCCCCGCACCTCATTGTTCAGAGGTCTTGCCCGCCCTCAGACGGCTAGAAAGTTTGTTCCTACAACCCCCAAACTCCTCCCGTATTGGCAGTCGATATCTCACTCTCGCCGTCACTACCTCTCTCCAACAATACAAGCCCACCAAGCTCGCAAGATGGCTCCCCAACTTGACGGCTACTTCAAGCAGGTCGATGCCGACGCCGACCACTTCATCGAGCGCCTCCGGAAGGCTGTTGCGATACCCTCCATCTCTGCCGATGTCGAGCGCCGCCCCGATGTCGTCAAGATGGGCGAATGGCTCGCCGCTGAGTTGAAGGGCCTCGGTGCATCTGTCGAGCTTCGAGCCCTCGGCGAGCAGCCCGACAAGCCTGGTCTGCAGCTGCCCCCCGTCGTCCTTGGAAGATACGGAAGTGATAAGAACAAGCGAACCATCCTAGTCTACGGCCACTACGATGTTCAGCCCGCCGAGAAGACCGACGGCTGGGCGACCGAGCCTTTCGAGTTGTCCGTCGATGACAAGGGCAGGATGTTTGGTCGTGGTGCCACCGATGACAAGGGGCCTGTGCTTGGCTGGTTGAACGCCATCGAGGCTCACCAGAAGGCCGGTATCGACTTCCCCGTCAACCTCCTCATGTGCTTTGAGGGTATGGAGGAGTACGGCTCTGAGGGTCTTGACGACCTTATCAACGCCGAGGCCAACAAGTACTTCGCCGACGCCGATGCCGTCTGCATTTCTGACAACTACTGGCTCGGAACTGAGAAGCCCTGCCTGACCTACGGTCTCCGCGGCTGCAACTACTACTCTGTCGAGATCTCGGGTCCCGGCGCTGACCTGCACAGCGGTGTCTTTGGCGGTACTGCGCAGGAGCCCATGACCGACTTGGTTCGTGTCCTTGGCTCTTTGGTTGATACCGACGGCAAGATTCAGATCCCTGGCATCATGGAGCAGGTTGCTGCTGTGACCAAGGAAGAGGACACTCTCTACGACGGCATTTCCTTCACCATGGAGACTCTCCAGGAGTCACTCGGCAGCAAGACCACCATCTTCGAGGATAAGAAGGCCACTCTCATGGCCAGATGGCGCTACCCCTCCCTCTCCGTCCACGGCATTGAGGGTGCTTTCTCTGCCCCTGGTGCGAAGACTGTCATTCCTGCCAAGGTTACCGGCAAGTTCTCCATCCGTACCGTGCCCAACATGGAGATCGACGCCACAAACGAGGCTGTTTACAAGTATGTCAACGAGCAATTCGCAAAGCTCAAGAGCAAGAACACCATGAAGGTATGGGCTCAGCACACCGGAAAGTGGTGGGTTGCATCGCCCAAGCACTGGAACTTCTCCGCCGCCGCCAAGGCTACTGAGCGTGTCTGGGGCATGCAGCCCGACTTCACCCGTGAGGGTGGAAGGTATGGAATCCATTCCCTGTGATTACCTGTGCCGTACGTTTAGTTACTAACAAGATTGTCTAGCATTCCTGTCACCCTCACTTTCGAGCAGGCCACTGGCAAGAACGTCCTCCTCCTGCCCATGGGTAGCTCCACTGACGGCGCCCACTCCATCAACGAGAAGCTGGACAAGCGCAACTACATCGAGGGCATCAAGCTCCTCGGCGCCTACCTGCACTACGTTGCTGAGGAGCCCATGGCATAAATGGTCACTTGACCTTGGCGAGATCTCACACCAAGATTAACTAGGAACTGCGACTTGGGGCATGTATGTAGAGTCAGATGCTCTCTCACGTGGCCAATGGCGGTTACGCTCGGCTTGTAGGCCGCTTATGCTAGCATACTGTAAGCGCAAACATAGCGCGGCAGTAGGTCGTCAGCCGGCTCAGGTTGTTGCAGATTTGCCCGAAGCATTTACTGCGGTGTGCAAATCATAGGTCACGTAATCAAAATACCCAAACTAAAATCATATCGAACATGCTCCATTTGATTGATTCTAGATGCGGGGGGTATTGTATAGTGAGGTGTCATACTCAACGTTTGACGATCGTGGCATTGTCAGTCGCGTCCCCAGTGTACCAGCAAGCCCATTAACAGAACGCAACCACAAAAAGTAAGAGATGAAAACCGCCGCTTGCAGGGATGAAGCCAAAAATGGCTGGGGGATATCTTGTGACATGAGCGAGATAAAGGGGATGGGGTATCGCGGCTTCCCTCGAAGCTCTACTACTTCTTCCGCGCCGTCGTCACTCGTCGGCTCCGCCTCTTGGCCACGACCTCCGGATCCCAGTTCCCGGAGAAGAGGTCCTCGAGGTCGTCCTCGTCCTCGGAATCAAACACGACCTCAACTTCCCCGCGGCCGTCCGGTTCGTCCCTAGCGGCCCCAGCGGACTCGGCCTCGACGCTCCGGCGCTTGCCGCCGTCTCTTGCTTTGCCGGATTTCGCTTGAGAGGCGCTCTCCTCCTCCTCCTCCTCCTCCTCTTCTTCTTCTTCTTCTTCTTTTTCCTCCCCCCCATCGTCCTCTGAGATGCCGCGGCCGTCCGCCGAGACGTCCTCCCAGCTACGGAAGGGCACGACGCGCTCGACCTCGAGGATGAACTTGCCGACCTTGTACTTCTGGCTGAGCTCCTTGGCGTCGACGTACTTCCAGCCCAGCTTGGCGCTGCAGAGGACACAGGTGATGTCGGCGACGACGTGCCAGCCCGTGACGAGCTGGCGGTTCTCGCACTTGCCGATGCGGACGTTGGCGAGGGTGCCGGGGCCGGCGGGACCATTGCTGTTGTTGCCGCTGCCGGTCTTGGAGGCGGGAGGGGCGCCGCCGGAGACGGGCGCGGACGGGGGAGGGGTCGGCGCGACGAGGTAGGCGCGGCCGTAGCGGCCCGTGAAGCCCTTGCTCACGATCTGGGAGGAGAAGGCGACGTCGCAGGAGCAGGTCGAGCAGCGGAGGGTGTCGGGCTGGATGCGCGCCAGCGGGGGGCGGCCGGTCCTGGTCCTCGCGGGCTTGGCCGTCGCGGCGGGAGGAGAGGTTACGGCGTCGTGGTACGACGGCGGCAGCGGGGGGCTGTTTGGCGGGGTCACGGTCTCGTCGGTGGTCGACGACGTCGGCGAGGAGCTCAGGGAGGGCACCCGGCTCGCATCCGGAGTCGAGGGCGGGCTCGAGGCGGGCGCCGGAGCCGCCGCGGACGCGCGGCGACGAAAGGGGATGTTGAAGCTGGGGAGGAGGTAGGTCGGGAACGTGGGACGGGAGACGACGATGTTGGGCGCCATCGCGACCGGGATTTCTTTTTTCTTTGTTTCACTTTATCTACTAATGGGGAGGGCGGCTGCCTTTCTGTCTCCGGGGCCCGATCCCGAAGGGCGTTTATTTTCCGTTTCTTCTTTTTGTTGGGAAGAGAGCCCGCTCGGCGTATGCGCTACCGACGTTTGTCGAGTTATTGGACGTGGGAGTGGGCGACGGCGATGGTGGATGGTCCAACCATGGTTCATCAACTGGCAGATTTAGGGGTGGGGGTTGAAAAAGAATGAAGGGAACTGAGGGGAGGGCCGTGAGATGTAAGTAGGCTCACACGAGGTGACCGGGACTTTCAGGGCGAGCAGAGGCACGTTTGTCTTTAGGACGACAAGGCCAAGGGTTTTTGTTTCCTCCTTCGGCGCAGAGAGAGTTTGGGTTCCGCGCGGCCGGAGAGAGGGGGGGGGGGGGGGGGCTGAGCTTTTGGGGGAGAGGGGGGAGGGCGTGACATGCACGGGTGGTGCTCCGTGTGATGGAAGGGTTGGGTGGGTGGGAGGAAAGGGCTGGAAGACGGCAGGAAAAGGAGAGTTGAGCGGGAAGGGATGCGGCACGAGAACAGCAGATACGGCGGGTTGGAAGGGGCCTGACTAGACTTTACACTCCGGGAGGTGACCTGGGTAGACTGCTAGGAAGGGTAAAGGTATAGAGGGAGGGAGAAAGAGAGAGAGAGAGAGAGAGTACTATTTTGGTGCAGGCGTGGCAAGGCGACGGCAGAGTCAACATTTCGAACATCACTTATTCCCTGGTCGTATCACCATCCCGTTGCGCGATAACAACCTACCCTTGGCCGCCTGTTTTGCGGTGAGGAACGACGTGTGTGTGTGTGTGTGTGTGTGTGATATCAAAGAGGTCTGGGCGGACGTTCGGACATGCGGGTATCGGATCGGGCTTCTTGCCTGCTGCGACGCAGGGCCGGGAGTTGCAGCTAAGCATGAAATAAAGGGACTGAGATACGTATCCAAGACGGGCCACCCTTGGTGAAAGAAAGTGACGGGGGGGTTGTGCTTTTACGGCCTCGTTTCTTGGCCCTTTTCCGTACTCTTCTCAAAGAGAAAAGGGGAGAGGGTGCGAGGGGAAAGCCGATCGCGGCTTGGAGCAGAAGCAGTCCAGTAGTCTCAGACGACACGACCACCGGAGGCGCGAGCAGTTGCGCAAGATGGGCGATCAGCAGTGCGACCTGATGAAAGATGGTGTAAGACCATCCTCGTACTACTGACGTCCGGCTGGTCAGTCGAGGCAAGGTAGGCAAGGTAGCGTTCCCCGTCCCCCGCCTCTCGAAGCTACCTACCTAGGTAAGTACTGCGGTGCAGCCCAACGTTATCGATAACGCGAGCGTGAGCCGGTAAGAAGGCGGGAAAAAGGTGGAGAAGCGCGGACGATGGGAGCACATGGCCCGGGGGTGGATTCGGTTGGACCGACAAGCGTGGATGATCACCTTACTTGGCCGCCGTCAGACGTGACCTCCAACCCCCCCCCCCCCCCCCTCGATAGCCGTTGGGAGGGGTCCCACACCTCTTTCTGGGGAGGGTGGGAGAGTTGGAGATGGCATGGAGGCAAAAGTATGATGGGAGAGGGGCGGAGAAATAAAATGATGATAAAATCACGTCGGCGCTGCTGGGATGAGCGACGTTTTGTTTCGAAATCGCAAGGCTAGCCGTTGATGCTGGATGCGCCGGAGGGGAGGGGGGATCGAGGCTACGTCTCCCTAGATAGTTCTAGAAGCCGAGCTTTTTGGAGTAGAGCCTGCATGGAGCTGCCCGTCTGGCGCGAGAAGACAAGGTTGATCTGGCTGTTCATCGAGGGAGACGATCGATCATAGGTATGGCCCGGCCGTTCGTGTTGGTGGCTGCTGGTCCGGTCCATCCTCTGTTTCCGGGTTCCCCAACTGCGTGCGCTCTTCTGTTTGCTTGGCCATTCGCAAAATGTCGATCGGGTTTGCCTTGTGTGTCTGACAAAGATTGACGATGCAACAGCTGGCTATTATTGGGCGAAGATGCATCAAACCAAGACTGTCGTCGACAACGGAAACATCTATTCGTGCGACGCCGAAGGATTGCAACTGGGCCCCTGGGTGATGACTCGCAATCCAGAAATCAATCACGAGGGGAAACAGCTGGGCACGCAAACGGTCAAGTGACCTGAACGGAAACACGGACCCCAAACCTGCTCACTCTCCACCCGTCCTGTCTCTGTCTTCCATGGCATTCGAAGGGTGGCATGCCGCATGTGTATTGGTGATTGGCGTGCCGTCCTTCCCAGCTCTCGGGGGTTCTTTCAGGCGGTGGCCATGGCGTGTCACGATTTGAACGGCCGAGAGCGCGGGAGTGGCCCCCGACGATGCCGCGGCGCCGGGGACGCACATCCTATCGGTTTCATTGCACCAACGGCGGTATTATTTTTTATTATTTTTACCATGTGAAGCCGTACGCATGAGGGTTAGGATGGCGGAAGTCACCGATAGAAAGGAAGAAAGTATGACGACGGGACGGGCGTCTCGATAATGGGGATGGAATGCCGGCCTTGACAGCAAAAACCTTGGCTATCCGGGTGGTGCCAACCTCTGCGGTTATCTGTCAACGATGCGGTGATGGATGGTCGGCTCTTGGCCTCGGAGACGGGGTGAGGTTGGTCAGATCTTTCTCAACCAACGACGCGCGCAACTCTAAAGAAACGAACGGCTCGGGACACGAGAGGCAAAAAGGTGCTTGCACACACTAAGTAAGGCATTCAATTCGTTCTTGTGATTGTATCCGTACGAAGTATGGCGCATTGTCGCGGACGAGAGGGAGAGCACTGAGGGGATGGGCTGGGCTGGGCTGGGTTTGGACGTTGTCCACGTGCATGTGAGCCTGCGAGGTGCGTTCCCCACGGCCCTTGTTCCATTGGCAGGCGCGCCCGCAGCCAGCATGTTCAGAACGCCAAGCGCCGCGCCTCCGGATCCGGATTGGGAGCGTCCACCCGACTTTTGGCCCCCCGAGGCAACTGAGGCAGAATGCGAGACGCATGGGGTTATTGGAGACCATCCGTAGAGGCGAAGAAGAATATAGGGGAGTGGGATGTGTCCAACAACGAACGACCCATACAATTTTTTGCGGATAATGCAATGCAGCCCAAGAGAAAACGTGCTCTGCTCGACTCGACAGTGCGTGGGTGTGCGTATTGCCCATGCGCCCAAGCCGGTCCCGTCGCTCCTCCAATTGCCGAGAAAGGAAACAATGACAGAGCAAGCTACCCGCGCTAAACTTGTTCCCTAAAACGCATCCGACTATCTTGATCCATGGGAATTGAGTAGACTGCACACATGCAGACGCCGAAGGGTGAGTCGAGAGTTTTATTCGACCACAAGACGTACGAAGTCTGTATGTATGTACGGAGTACGATGTACGGTACGGATACAGTGTGCATTGGAGAGAGATAGAGAGAGATAGAGAGAAAAAGGAGAAGACATGGGTCTGCCGGCAAAGGGAGGACCGTGGCCGAACATGACTGTTTTGAGTGGGCCCTTCTCCTCATCTCCAATCCACTAGTGGGCTTTTGTGGATGGATGGTGGTGTTGGTGGTGTGCGCGCCTCCCCACCCTTCAGGCAAGCCCCTGCTGGGCAGTCTTTCAGCGTTGGGCTGGGCAGTCTGCATCTGTATGTAGGGTATGTAGGTAGGTAGATTAGTAGGGTAGCCACTGTGCCACTGTACCAAGAGCCTGCTGTATTGGCTTCTCCGCCACCCTAGACGTTTCCATACTTTCCTGAGCGGTTCTGCTGGTCCTGCTGGGTTTTTTATTCACCGACCGCCCGCGCGCTGACCCTTTTCTCGTCCTTTTTCTTTATTTTTCCATCGCTTCACCGCTGATATATCTCGTCCTACCCACAACAACCGCCGTCTTCCAAGGAAACAAGGAAGAAAAAAAAGGTCAAAGACCAAAAACAACATCTTCCTCGCTCGCGCTACCCATCATCATCATCATCATCATCATCATCATCCCAGCCTCACCAGCTTAAACAATACACGCAGGATCCCCAGTTCTCTCGAATCCACTCCACCTTTGCCATCGCCGCTACCTCAATCCGCCTCACTTTTCGAAAAAACAAGAAAGAAACAAACAACTCTGCCACCAATCACCGCCCCCATTGACGAACGGTTCCGAATTCCCGAGAACCGACTCAATCGCCGATACCAAAACCACCACACCACAGAAAACAACCCCGAGAAATCAATCGCAATGGCGCCCATGAATCAGCAGAGTAATTACTCCAGTAGTAATTATGGTGAGGCCATTGTCCGTCAGGCCAATGTCCTCGCCAGCTGCTACATTGTCGATTCCGCCGCGACTCTTCGCGGTCTCCACTACTGCACTACCGGGGCCGCAGGTATGTAACCTCTATTCCTCCTCCTCGGCGTTCCATTCCACGGCACATGATCAACATCTCCCCCGTCCCCCACGCAAGCCTATCTTCAGCCTCAATCTCGAGACACAACGCCGATCGCTTGGCTTGTCTCTGCCCCCCTTCCCCACTCTTGTGCATCTTCGCTGTCGAACCCGAGACTCTGGAAACACCAAGAGACTGACGTGTGCTATCAACAGGGGCTGAGTGGTATTCCTGAGGTCCCCTCCTCAGGATTACCATCTCCTCCGTCAAGTCCCCCCCTCGCGGCTATCACGGCGTCCAACGAGCTCGCGCTGCTTCCCAAGGCCAGCAGCAAGCGTCGCGACGCCGTGCCAGGCAAGCGAATTAGCCGTCGAGGGGGGCGGCGCTCTCGATCAGGGAAGAATGTGAAAGGTTCTTTTGCGAGTCCATGAGGGCTGTGTTCCGCGGTGAGACGGACACTGGCCCCCGTGGCTCCGGCCTGCATCAGGGTGTTTACAACAACAACAACAACAACAACAATGGCAGCACGAACGCAACAATGCTGCAGACTCCGCCGCCGGATGAGGACCTCGCCGTCCAGTTCCAGTCCTTTGGGGGTCGGTGCGTGGACGCGGACGGGAACTCCATGCCGTCTTCCGCCCCGGCCCCGGCCACGGCCTGGTTGGAGGTGTGGGACTTTGCCGGCGGTGCGAGCTTCCGGGCCTTTGTGGCGGATGACGGGGCTGAAAGGTCTCTTCGCCCTATTCGACAGGAACGTCATTGGACGTGACCTGAAGCCAGCGTATGCTCCCCCCCCCTGGTCTCCTGACCTCCCTTTTCACCGAGTATGCAACTGACATAACCCCCCAGGCTTATGGCGCTGATGGAGTTGGTCGATGGACCCCTCAACTGCCAGCACCTGGTCGTCTGCGTCGACCGGGGCATCGAGGAGGAGGACGCGAAGTCGCTGATGAAAAGCCTGCAGTGGGTCGGCTTCGAGCTGACGACGCTGGACCACTGGGCGCGCGACGTCGATGTGACGAGCGACCAGTGGGTGTTTATGAGCATGGAGATCTAGCATTACCCGGACCTGGTCCGTTCGCGTTCTGTCTTGGGGTCTTTTGGGTTCATAAGCTAGGCAGTTTGGGAGTTGTTCCTTTTTCTGGTCCTTTGCTCCGCGGTTTGTCCCCTTTCCCACCGTTTTAACGGTTCACCTCTCTACTTTTGACGGCCTTCTCGGCCTCCGTACCTTGCGTGCTTGGCAGAAGGGTTTTCTCTTTCTGCATTTTATCCGCTCCTCTCTTGTGTGTACAGAAACAGCTCGGGGCCGACGACATAACCAGCATGGGACAGGGAAAAAAAGGTGGGGTACCGTTCCAAAAGTATCAAGCAGAAATGGGATGTCAGCCTCGTGTTTTTATGGTATTCTTTTCTTTCTCTCTCTCCTGTACTTGTACTCGAGAGTCAAAATCTGTTGTTGGGGGTCGATGCTTCCCCTCCCCCTCGCTCTTCCTCATCCGGCCATGGAGTTCGTCATTATCAGTGGGGGGGGCTTCTCTTAAACTTGGACCGCCATGACTCTGGCTTTTCGGGATGGTCGTTTCTTTCGTTTTTCTTAGTTTCGCTTTGGGTATGGTGAGGGATACCGGTTTCGCAACAGTGGTTTGTCTTGACACACCCTTCCTCCATAGTCGGACGTGTGCACGCGTCACAGCTGGAACTTTTGAGGTTTTGTTCGTCATGCTGGAATATAAGTGGTTGAAGAAGAAGAAGAAGAAAACATGATCCTTTTTTCACTTTTCTCCTAGATCTAGTGCTTGAGCATCCGTCACCCCATTTTTTTATAAAAAAATGAACATGTCTTTTGAATTATTTGCGCCGTGGTTGGCGTGGTTTTTTATATCCTCTCCTCGAACTGCCTCACCTTGAGCCCCCTCTCGGCCAGGAAATCCTTGACCTGCTTCACCGTGTACTCGCCGCGGTGGAACATGCCGGCGCCCAACGCGGCGTCGGTCGTCGTCTTGGCGAACACCTCCTCAAAGTGCGCCGGGTGCCCGGCACCGCTGGACGCGATGACGGGGATGCGGACGGCCGCCTTGACCTGGGCGATGAGCTCGAGGTCGAAGCCGCTGTTTGTGCCGTCCTTGTCGATGCAGTTGAGGAGGACCTCGCCGGCGCCCATGGCCTCGACGGCCTGCGCGAGCTCGACGACGTCCATGTCGCGCGTCTCGCGGCCGCCCTTGATCGTGCACGCGTACCAGCAGTACTCCTCGCCCTTGGGGCCCGGGGCCGCCGTCCGGATGATATTGTGCCGCGTCGCGTCGGGCTTGGGCACGTAGACGCGCTTGGGGTCCACGGAGACGACGACGGCCTGGTTGCCGTAGGCCTTGGAGATCTGCTCGATGGCCGTGTTGCCGAACAGCTTGCGGCCGGCGCCGTAGTACTCCTCGGCCGCGAGCACGGCGTCCGAGCCGATCGAGACCTTGTCGGCGCCCGACTTGAAGTACATGGTGGCGATCTCGAGGGCCGAGACCTTTGTGCCGTCCGTGTCGACGGTGTCGCGGATGCCGCCGCCGACGGTCAGAGGCACGAAGACGCTCTCCGAGGTGCGCCGGAGGATCTCGAGCATGGGCACGTCGGCGAGCGGGCAGTCGCGGAAGCTGGTGATGTTGAGGAAGGTGACCTCGTCGGCGCCCTGCTCGTAGTAGCGCCGCGCCATCTCGACGGGCTTGCCGAGGTTGCGCACGCTGTTGCCCTCGCCCTTTTCGCGCACGTCGTACTGGTCGCCCTTGGTCACGACGAGGTCGCCCTGGTCGTTGGCGCGCACGTCAAGGCAGGCGATGACGCGGCGCGTTAGGCCGTCCCGGAAGGGGACCGCGCCGGCAGGAGGGAGCGCGACGGCGGCGTCGCCTCCCGCGAGGGCCGCGGCACCGGAGCCGTTGAGAAATGCGCGGAGGCAGCGCAGGCCGGCGGCGCCCGACTTCTCCGGGTGGAACTGCGTCGCGAACACGTTGCCGCGGGCGAGGGCGCCGACAAAGGTCTCGCCGCCGTATGTGCCCGTCGCGACGGTCCAGCCCTCGGCCTCGAGGTCGCCGCGGGTGTAGGGGTACTTGTATGTGTGGACGTAGTAGTATTTGGAGTCCGGGCGGAGGTCGTAGAGGCTCGCGCCGGCCGTGTTGGCGCTGTTCCAGCCGATGTGGGGGACGGACTTGTCGGAGGACTCGAAGCGGTCGAGGTGGCCCTTTGCGATGCCGAGACCGGGGACGTCGGGGTCCTCGGCGGAGCCCTCGAAGAGTGCCTGGAGGCCGACACAGATGCCCATGAAGGGCTTGCCGGAGGCGATGTGGGCCGAGATGGCGGGGAGGAATCCGGCCTGGGCGAGCTGGGAGAGGCAGTGGCCGAAGTGGCCGACACCGGGGAGGATCAGTTTCTGGGAGAGGCGCAGGCGTTGGTTAGCTTCGGACAACGATCTGCGAGGATGCCCGATCTTCAATGGCATACTTCCGCTGAGGGAACATCTTCGGGTTTCCTAATCCACTCGACTTCGTAGCCGACCTTCTCGATGGCGTTCACCAAGCTGCGAACGTTGCCCGCGACGTAGTCTAGCAGGTGGACCTTTGGCATGGTGGGTAGGTAGGCTGGCTCTCGATCGGCCGGGGTGACTGAGTACGGGTATAACAGATGGACGGTGATGCAACCCGAGCTTTGGAACGAGCTGAATGCGTCCTTTTAAGAGTTTTCGCTTGCAGGGGAATGGAGGAGAACCATCTGTGAGTCAAAAAGGATGGGAGGTGGCAGTTCGCCCGTCTCTCAAGAGTCACTGCAGGGGAAATTTACTTGCGATAGCGGGGCAGAGGGGTTCTGCGATGTGAAGACCGTACGGCGTGTGCCCCGCATCAAACTCCGATAGGCCCTCCCCTGTCCAATTGACCGTTATGTACCCTGTCGTAATCCGCCGGACTGGCTGGAGGGCAGCAGCTTCCTAGGTAGAACCAGAAATCTGCTTTGTTCAATCTGATTGAGCTCCTTGAAATTTCCCCCCATACCACAACCCTCCTAAATAAAGATGGGCATGACAATTCAATCTGGAGCTCCTTGAAGCTTTCTACGACGTACGTTGCGGGTGATATTACGTCTGCAATTTTCCCCAAGTCGAACTCGATGAACGAATTTCATCCTTTGGCCGGAGCCTTCTTCCACAGTTTGACGCGATAACATGGCCACCAACGCGCCAACGTCCTCAGTTGCCTCGGTGGTGGCAGCGACCGCGCCTGCGGACAAGCCGTCCATGGCACCCGCCGAGACCGAAGACGGTGATGAATCGGAGTGGGAATACGAATACTCGACCACCGAGACCGAGGTAGGGCAGCCCGTGACAAGCATGGGTGGAAGGATTAGACGCTGACGCACTGCAGATATACTACCTGACTGTCGACCTCTCGATCCCCCAGCTTCTGCGCCGAAAGCGAAATGCACCGGTTTCCGGTCGCGGAGGATACCACTACAAACACTGGGCCGGCCCTCACCGGAAACCCGACGAGCCAAAACACCACCGCATTCTCTCGGAAGACGAGAACGATGACGATCCCACGGCCGAGCCCGAAGAAGACGAAGACATGGATCAAGGCCAGGTTGAGCCGAACAACGACGGCTTCGATGGCGACTTCGAGTCTGAACCGGCGGCCGACATACAGATTCTGGACCTGCACTCGGACAAGCCCATGTTCGCATACAAGGGGAAGATTTTCGAGGGGCAGTGGTCGCGCAACCTCGGCACAGAAGTCATATTCACAGAACACGACGATCAAGAGCCTCTCCCTGCTCTGCGGCATCTCCCGGGCGGCGTGGACATGCTCGCGGCCAGCTGGTCACGCATCAACACGACGGAGAGGCGGCTGGAACCGAGGCATGAGGCGGCAGCCAGGGACGACCCCTTGAAGGAGATTAGGAGGCAACATGGAATCCACATTCCCATTACAGCAGACAAGACGGGCGAGCGAAAGCGACAGACCAGGTTTCTGGAGAACCTCATGGCGCTGAAAGTCAAGAGGGGCGAAAAGGACGAAGTGACGGTGTACGCGCACGCGGCTCCGAAGCCGGTCAACGAGGGCTCCAACAGTCGAAGGAAAAGACGGAAGCCGCTGCCGGACGGCCAGCCAAAAAAGCGTAGGGGCCGCGGCGGCTCCCGCGGAAGAGGTGGCCCGTTGGCGATGGAGGTCGGTTTCGAAAGCAAAGCAGGGCCAGGCGACTCGGCCGAGGCAGCGGCAGCGGCCCCTCGAGACGGAACCTTGTCTACGCCAACGCCAACGACGTGGTCCGAGCTGGGCGAACAGGGCGAAACCGCGGACACGGTCGCGGGCCAGGGCGATGAGGACGACGGAAGCGAGGACGACACCGACGACTACGATGATGGCGGGGACCTGGATTAGGAAATCTTGGGAGCACGCCTCCAATCTGAAGACGAGGCGCATCCGATCGGCCACACAAACTTTGCACCCCGCGACTAATCTCGCGATCCCAGCCCAGCAACAAGCTGGCCAGTTGAGGCTGGTTGATGGCACTTTCCGATAAAGTACCTAATGCCTCGGATGGAAAGGGTGAAACTGGATTATGACGTTACGAGGCTTGAGGGTCCCCCGTTGCCGGGTACTCCTGGGATGGCACATGGTCTCGGCGACAGACCTGCGCGGAGGGCATGATGTGGTCAGGCTGGAGAGAGTCGGGGGAAGTGTTGAGTCGGCAGGAAGCCTCTCAGCGGTGCATGGTTGCATCTACGCAATGTGAACTGTCACAGTGTGATCATTTGGGTGTTTGCACCGCCTGCGGCGTCTGAAGCGTCGTATCGGCCATCTCTCCCTGTCTCTCTCTGTGTGTCTCTCTCTGTATTGTACACGAAGCCCACGCAGGCACTGAAGGATCTGTTATCGATCCCCTATCAGAACAAGGGTATGCAGACGTCAAAACAAAATGAATAAGTCCTTGAAAAAATGAAGGGAAAATAGAGAAACTTCCGATAGTTGGCGGATACCGATAGACGACGCTCAAGCGCGGTGTGTGCAAAGCCCCGATGTGTCACTCTCGACGCACCCACCCGCGCACCCACTGCCAGCTCACATGCCATCTACGATGTACATAGTACTATGTAGTACTATGTATGTATTGAATGGAGAGCACCGCTCGTGACGGCATCAGGGGATCGCCCGCCAGCTATGCAAACACTCGGCGACGGGTGGACGGCACGGCCGCACATACCTACAGGTACTTCGGGCAGACTGTACCACAGGCAGACCCGGCTCCGCCTCGTGGGAAGCTGCAGGGTTCTGGTTGGTCCCGCAGATCTGAACCCGTTGCATAAAGGTACCTGTAGCCTTGCCGCATTCCTTGCCAAGACGCGAAGGGAGGTACCTGCTTCCTTGGTGTGCATCCCGCATGATATCGTGTACCTTTCCACCTTCACCTTTGTTCAAGGAATACATCTAGATCCCCTATGCCTTGGTCGGGTGGCGGGCTGCATCGACGGCATTCGGCTAGGTGGGACGCCCATCTGGCCCCCCCCCTCCCTTCAACCCAATCCCTATGATCCCTACCAACGCCCGCTCCCGTCCGTCCCTGATTCCGTTGTCGCTCTCTCTCACCGTTGCACTCGCATCCGCCCTCTCCGTTATTAAACTTTCTTCCATCAAGTCAAGACAAAACACACAAAACGCCGTTTAGGGGGCCTCAGCGTTCGTCGACCATGCATATCCGCCCGCACCTCCCGCCTTCAACGTCTTTGTAGCGCTTCACACCTGGTGATGCTGTACGAGACACCGCTGGCTTCCGCAAGACGTGCCAGCATCCCGAAGCCACTCCGAGCTATCCTCACTCGGCCTCCGTAGCCTCCAAACACCCTTTTCCCAGTCGACACGGCCCAGTCCCGCTCCTCGGTTGCCCGTCCTTTTTACGAACCACATCCTTCACTGCGAGGCCTGGAGCCAACACCACCATTGCCATGTACTACCTGCGCCGCATCACTATCCTCACCGCCGTCCTGGCCTCCATCTCCTTCCTGGCATGGTTCTTGCCTCGATACCTCAACCCACACCCGCCGGACCCCGCTAAGCAGCGCGAGGACAGGAGATGGGTCAATAGCAGTCCCTACTGGCTCGACCGCCAGGCTTGTCGATGGCTGAGTCTTTGCGGTATTCATCATCTCTCATGGGACCCCGCCTTTCTCGTCCCCCACAACGACTCCGACGAGGGCGATTTGCGCCTAGAGCTGAGGACTCTCGATGGACGACACTCGGGCTGGGAGACGGCACCTCGGAAGCGGTCGCCGCGGGACGATAAGGGGGAGAGGCGGAAGGTCCTGGAAGAAATCCCCAGCTACGTTCTCGAGTATGCGCCGCTCGTCCACCTCTACTCGGGCGAGAACTTCTGGCCCTCCGACATTGCAGAACATATTCGGCACATGACGCCCTACTTGGAACAAGAGGCCTTGAACCGCTCTCTCGCTCTGTCGGACCTGCACGAACTCAACAAGGAGGACGGCATGGTCTACCTCACCAGCGATGACGACGTTGAGGAGAGACCCGAGTGGCTGCATAGCCACGTCGCCATTCCCGAGCCCTGGAACGACGAGGGGGACGACGATAGAAACGATGGCCCAGACAACAATCGTCGTCCGTCTGAGGACTTTGACCATCCACGACCTCCCACAGAAGATACGACATGGTTCGACGTATCACGCGATCATCCTGTCAACCGCATTTCGGACCCTCGTCGCCTAGCTCCACAATTTACTCCCTCATCCGCTCGCACCGGCGGCTTCCACCTCCGTCGCCGAGACCAGGACCAGAAGCCGATGCCCGATACGTCAACCCATAAACCCGACCAGGAAGGCTACTCCAAGGCCCCGGCCGTCCTCGTCCTCGTCGACAAGGGCTCGGGAATCGTCGACGCGTTCTGGTTCTTCTTTTACTCGTACAATCTGGGCCAAACCGTTCTGACAATCCGGTTTGGCAACCATGTCGGTGACTGGGAGCACTGCATGATGCGCTTCGAGAACGGTGTGCCCCGTGGCATTTTCTTCTCCGAACACGAAGGCGGACAGGCCTACACTTACCATGCCGTTGAGAAGCGGGGTCTTCGCCCCGTCATTTACTCCGCCGTCGGGTCCCACGCCATGTACGCGCAGGCCGGCGACCACCCCTACGTGCTACCCTTCGGCATGCTGAAGGACGTCACTGACAAGGGTCCCCTCTGGGACCCGGCGAAGAACGCCTACACGTACTGGTATGACTACGCCCAGGACTTGGACGAGGACCTCGACCTCGACCTCGACGGCGAAGTCGACGTGGCCAGCGGCCACCGGAAGGACAACCCCACCAGTCTGGTCCCGACGGCGGAGAACCCCGACGCGCCAACTTCGTGGTTCCATTACGCCGGCCCTTGGGGCGACAAGCTCTACAGTCTTGCCGACGAGCGCCAATGGCGGCTTTTTGCCCAGTATCATTACGTCTCTGGGCCGCTGGGACCAAAGTTCAAGCGTCTTGATCGGGAGAAGCTTTGCATCACCAGCCGCTGCCGGATTCTCGACAGCCTGAAGCCTGGGCAGACGTGGTACAGTTAGATATGGCGGGATTGATGGGCAAATTCTTTTTTTTTTTTTACCAAAGGAACCGTCAAAGAAAGGAGCCCGTACAAGAGCTATTGTACGTCCTTGCTACGCTTCGCTTGCATTTTTACTCCACAAGAAACAAGCACACGGCGGTGTTTTTTAATGGCTACACGTAGATAACATAACCTTGCCTCTACCACGGGGAGCGGGGGCATCGGCTGAGGCACTCGGGTATTGGAGTTTTGCGGTGCTTTCTTGGACTAGCCTGGGCTTGATACCCTCAAACCATATTTCCAACTAGACGACCCTTCAAAGTTTGGCTGGCCATCTCATGACCCTGACGCATGTGATATGACTTGTATTCTGCAAACGCCTTCGGCACGGATTGTTGTCGTACCTCACGGACAAGGCTACCGGCTGGGCGAAAGAAGGTAGGCCACTCGACTGTTTTGCTCCATCTAGAATGGCATCAGAGCCGATGGTGACGGCCATTTCTTTGTCGGCTACTGCAGAGGCTGTAAGTATAGTTTTGAGCTTGCCGTCGTCGGTGTCATGTTGCATATACAGAGCGGTAGTTCTGACCGGAAAGCACCTTGAATACGAGTCCATGCGTCGTCTTACGAGCCATCGCCAACGACAACGGTATGGATCTTGTCGCCTGGGTGGCTTGGAGGACGGCACAAGGGCATATCGAGTTCCCAACCAAATGCTGACTCGCTGTCCGCCGGGATCATGACGTCGGTCGTAAGGAGTATGTCGTTGTCTTTGACTCGTGGTATGCCCCCGCCCCGCCCGCCCCCAGATATCCCGACAAGGAAGGCCGGGCAAAAGCGCGCAGAGCCGAGCCGAAGAAACGGCGCCGAACAATGTTAAGATTTCTGCAATGCTACGGTATGGTCAGAAGCCCTTTCATGGCCGCTTCTTCCGGCCTTGCAGTACTACATAGTTGCGGCGCGAATCATGTACTGCATCACGGTGTCCTAGGCTGCGGCTTTGTCAATGGCCTCAGCGCCCCTCCCCCCGGTTCAGAATCCTAACCTAGTAAGGTGGGCATCCTGTCAAGGTTAACATCTCTAGCTTAAATCGAGGTTATCTCAACTACCCGGCTGCAGAGCTCGCCGTCTTACCCGAGTGTCTATGCGCGAAACACAGGATAGACGCCTCAGTTCAACGTGTTGGACGAGATCGTCTAGCCTGGCCCTTTTGGTCGCCAAGGCGAGCGGCCAAGGGCTAGAAGTCGGTTTCGCGGGCCCCGGGTACTGCTGGTGTATTTCCCCGGGCGCTCTTTTCACTCGATTGTCCGGGAGCCAGAGTCGCGCCCCCTCGTGTACAGCCCGGGTACTTTTTCTCACTTTCTCTGATGCATTTTCTAATACACCCAAAGGCCTGCAAGGTGACGCCGACACAACGCCTCCAACCTATCAAAGTACCTTGTAGGCAAGCACAAAGCTCTCTTCACTGCAGTTTTAATTCCCCCCCCCGGGGGGAGTGGCCGAGACGACGACTTTCTTACATCGCCCTCCATGAACGCGGAGAGCGACGTCGCCTAATGCGAAAACCAATACCGCCTCCTAACTATTCATTGTGAAGCCCCAATAGTTGATACGGGACAGTACAAACGCACACCCGGCCTGCTTTAAATCTTTGGGAAAGTATAGACAACTCACGATAGTCTCGATAGAACAATTGGTCATGGAGTGAAGCGATATCAACTCAACATGCACAACTGTCTCTCGTCCAACTCGAACACTCGATCGGGGAAAAAGACGTGTCCCTAGGCCACCCAACACTTGGATAGCAACACCACCGAGGTATACTAGTCAAGTTTTGCCAGTAAACAAGATGATTTAGAGCCTGCCTGTCTCTAACTTCGGGTTTTATTCGAGTCTAGGCACTAATGCCTGAAGAAACGTTGCAGATCACTTCCGGGGTGGTTGGTTAGCAGGTTAGTTAGAAGGACGGGTATCTAGCCGTAGACAATTTGGTATCTGGCCGTATCTAACCGCTTCTAGTACATAAGAAAAGGGCTGGCGTTCTGTGGGCCCTGGGGTGATCTTGATTAAACCTTGCCGCGAAACCCAGCGGTTCAAGGGTTCCCGCATGTCAGCCCGTTGTCCGCAGACTTGCCGTGTGAGTAATACCAGTAAGAGGCCCGGGTGGTGTAAGAATAGTCTCCCAGCAAATTATAAACCAGTCCGTTTTCACTGCCCTGATCACCAGGGACCCAGGTACCAAACCCGTTGACATGCAGCCATGGCTTCCCCTACCGATGCCGTTATCCCTAGAGGCTCGCTCGTCCTAGTCACAGGCGTCAATGGCTACCTCGGTTCGCATATTGCAGACCAGTTTCTTCACTATGGCTACAACGTGCGCGGTGTCGTTCGTGATGTCACCAAGAGTGGTTGGCTCTGCGACCTGTTTGAGAGCAAGTACGGCAAGGGGAGATTGGAGCTCTCGGCAGTCCCGGACATGAGCGCCGAAGGGGCATACGATGAGGTGGTGAAAGGTGCATTCTCTCTCGATACGTTCATGTTCAGGTGCGAGTCCCGCGCTGACCATTTTTGTAAACCTAGGGATTTCGGCCTTCATCCACGTCGCCGCTGTTGTCAAGTTCAGTCCCAACCCAGACGACGTTGTCCCCATTACCGTTGCGGGTGCCCTCAATGGCTTGAAGGCAGCTTACGCCGAGCCTGGCGTCAAACGCTTTGTCCTGACCTCATCCTCATCAACGGTGCTCCCCGCAGGCCCCGAGGCCTTCAAACAACCCCACGTCATCACGCACGACACTTGGAGCGCGGAAGCCATCGAACTAGCGTACGCCCCTCCTCCATACACACCGAACCGCAGCGTGTTCGTCTACAGTGCCAGCAAAGTCGAATCCGAGAAGGCGGTCTGGGAGTATCACGAAGAGCATCGGCACGCACGTCCGGACCTAACTGTCAACTCGGGTACCTACATTTTCCAACCCCCCAATTCTTTGGACGAGCAACACTGACTCTTGCAGTCCTTCCGACCACAAACTTTGGCAAGTGCCTCGACGTGGGAAATCAGGGCTACCCCTCGAGCATGGGATTCATAACCGGCCTCTGGAAAGGTGCCCGATTCCCAGAAGTCGCCAAGACACCTCGTAAGAGCCCGCCCGAGAACCGTCGTCTCCGTACTGACCGTTGGCTTAGAATACTTTGTAGACGTACAGAACACCGGCGCGCTCCACGTCGCGGCGGCTGTTCTGCCAGAGGCCCAAGACGAGCGCATCTTTGGGTTCGCGGAGCCGTTCAACTGGAATAGAGTGCTGGCCATCTTGCGTCGGCAGAACCCTGACCGTTCATTCGGTGATGATTTCGAGGGCACCGAGTATCCGCATACCATCGAGCCCAGGGACAGAGCAGAGAACTTGTTGAAGAAGATGGGTCTCCCGGGATGGACGTCCTTGGAAGACAGCCTGCTGAAGGCCACGGAGAGACTGCGGCAAGTCAAGCCCCGAACGGTGCTGTGAAACAAACTAGGATATCTTTTTTCGGGCATCAAATTACTTGGGTGAGCACATCCGCCCTGCCGGACCTTTGTGTAGCAATCAAGTTCTTGTCCTCGCATCCCGACCCGGTCCGGACCCGACGAGCCCCGCTCATGGGCTGATGGCCGTCCGTTGAACGACGGCGATAACGTGTCCCGCATGGGTTTCAGCGGTTGGGTTGTGATTGAGCCTCCGCATTAGGGGGGACATTCCGAGCGCACCTTGATATCGTGCTCACACTTCACTCAACCTTTGAAAAGCCCACTTAACTCAAAGGGAGGGGGGGGGGGGGGGTGTTACCGGTACCGGAGTGAGACTGGCTGCTGGAAGGGCAACCTCGGGCGCAAAACCAAGGTTAAGCCTTGGGCTGCAGGGATGCGCAACATCTGCAGCAAGATCCAGGTCCCAAAGCGTGAATGCCGGGCAACCACCGAGCCATTCCGAGAGAGATGAAGCAGCCTCATTGGGGCGTCTTCCAACAAACAGCACATGGCGGCTATCGCATTCATTCCGATCCGAAGGTGATCAGTTCCCCCAGCCGCCGGGACCATTTTATACTACCACAATCAACCTCACGTCTTCCAGCCAAGAAAAATGATACGTAAAAAAAAAGGGGGGGGGGAGGAAAAGTGGGAGGGAAAAGGCACAAAAATAATACTGACAAGCCCCTCTCCCCCGCCGACAAAGCCTACACTCAACGACATGTGATTTCTAATCACCCCTCCATCCTACCCCTCCATCGTCGGCTCTCCCGCGAACCCGCTTGGCATAGCAGAGGCAAAACCCGCGCGGGAAAAAAAAAAGGGCAACAAAAAGAAGGGCAGGAAATCTCCAAATCTCTCTCTCCCCCCACCTGATCCGCAGACGCCGAACTACATCCCCCGCGCCCTTGGTCACTGTGTAATCAATCACCGTACCTTAACTATCACCCATCTCCGTCTCTTTTTCTCTCCTCCCTCCCCCCCCCCCCCCCCCCCCCCCCTCTCTCTCTCCTGTCGCATTCTAGAACGGTTCTTTCGAAAACGTCCGATCCCCGTCCGATTCCCTCCCCTCTCCTCTCCAGTATTGACGTGATCGAAACTTCATCAGCGGAGCCCCTCTATTGGATAGACCGAAACCGAAACCCCCACCGCCGCCGCCGCCGTCGACGCCGGCTGAGCCGCACACTGCCTTTTTTCCCTTGACCAGTTTAACTACACCGCAAAGGCTTCCCATTCGACGGCCCAGCCATTGCGCAGCCGCAAGACGTTGAAGAGTTCCCACGCGAAGCCCCCAACCGCCCTGTCCCACCTGTTCTCCTTGTTTTCCCTTGCATCCATCGCGAGCCAAGCCCCCCCCCCCTTGGTCTAACGTCTCGTCGCATTCTTCCCTTTGCCCCCCCCCGCATCTAAAAGGCAACGCCCCTCACGAACTATTGAGGCCGTCGTCGTGACTAATTTTCCGATGTGCTGAGGACATCTTCGACCACCCAACTCATACCCTGCGTCAACGAATCCATCGGACAGCACCTCTTCGCCACCGCTGTGTCGTTATCGTCGTCGTTTCAGCAATTCTTCCGAGAGCCTTGGTTCCGGCGTTTGCCTTCATAGCCTCCGTCATCGTTTGAAACGCCGATCGCCGGCACAACCCGGCCTTAGCCGTAGCCGTAGCTGCACCCGTAGCCTCCTCCAGCCTAGAACACCAGAGCAACTGCATCGCCAACCATGGGTCTCCTGCAAGTCGCCGCGCGCACTGCCTTTATGCCATAGTATACTCTGAGAAGCGTCCTAACAACTATCCTAGAGCCCTGGGAACCGCCCTAGACTGGCCCGACGCCAAGCAGCGCGCCGGACAGGTCCGGGAGTGGGGTATCAAGGTTTGACGCCCTTTCTCCCCCACCTGGGCCACGCCCCAGGCGAGACCCGGCCGGCGTAGTGACAAGTCCCGTGTGCTGATGCTGCCTCTTGTAGCAACTCTTGGAGATATGGAACAAGGCCAAGAGCAAGGAGCGCGATGCCATGCTCTGGGGAGACGAGGTACGTGATGCGCCCGTGCTACCGCTCGCGAGCTGAGGCATCTCATGACCCATGGTGCCTGGCGCTTCACTTTATCATGAGTTGTGTCCTTCATGGGCCCCTGTTCTGACCGGCCTCACATAGGTTGAATACCTGGTGGTGACCTACTCAAAGGACGAGCCCAAGGTCCGCCTCTCACTCAGACAGGCCGAGATCCTCACAGCACTTGCCGAGAGCCCCGACCTCGCGAAGGAAGGGGGCTGCGTACCGGACCTGCAAGATGTTGCCAGGGAGAAATCGTGCGTCACTCTCTCATGTTGACCTCTCCTTCGTTTAACCTGCGCACGCTTGCACGGCGTGCTTCACGAGGCGTGAGCATTTTGAAGGACCCCTTTGACTGACCAGGCCAGAGCCGTGACCCTCCCCGTCTTCCACCCAGAGTTCGGCCGCTTCATGCTCGAGGCGACCCCCGGCAAGCCCTGGGGCATCGGCTTCAAGGAGCTCCTCGACGTCGAGCCCGACATGAAGCTCCGCCGCAAGATCGCAAAGGACCACATGCACGCCAACGAGTACCCCATCACCCTCACCACCTTCCCGCGTCTCGGCTGCCCCGGCGACTTCACGGAGCCCTACTACCCGCCCTCCGGACCCAAGCTCCGCTCCCAGTTCGTCCCCGACGAGATCGCCAACCCGCACATCCGCTTCCCGACCCTCGCCGCCAACATCCGCTGGCGCCGCGGCCGCAAGGTCCAGGTCAACGTCCCCGTCTTCCACGACCGCAACACCCCCAACCCCTGGCGGGACCCGACCGTCAACTACGACCTGCGCAACTGGCCCGAGGACGACGACGTCCGCACGGGCGGCGCCGCCCCCGACAACTTCATTCACATGGACGCCATGGCCTTCGGCATGGGCAGCTGCTGCCTCCAGATCACCTTCCAGGCCAAGAACATCACCGAGGGCCGCAAGATGTACGACCAGCTCAGCCCCCTCGGCCCCATCATGCTCGCCCTGACGGCCGCCACCCCCGTGTACAAGGGCTTCCTCGCCAACACCGACGTGCGGTGGAACCAGATCAGCCGCGCCGTGGACTGTAGGACGCCCGAGGAGCTCGGCGAGAAGGTGAGGAATTTCTTCTTTTTTTTCTTCTTCTTTTTAGCCAACGAGAGAAACTTGCTCCCGTCATGCCCCCCTTCGTGAGAGCGCAACGCTGACTCGACCGCACAAACGACTCCCAGCCCCTGAAGAACGACCGCTGGCGGATACCAAAGTCCCGCTACGCCTCCAACTCGACCTACATCTCCACCGACCCGCGCCTGCGCCCCGAGTACCTGTACCCGGACCTCGTCATCGACGAGGACATCAAGGCCAGGCTCATGGAGGGCGGCATGGACGACCGCCTCGCCACCCACTTCGCCCACCTCTTCATCCGCGACCCCATCGTCGTCTTCGAGGAGGACCTCCGCGAGCTCGACCTCTCCAAGACGGACCACTTTGAGAACCTCCAGTCGACCAACTGGCAGCACATGCGCTTCAAGCCCCCGCCCGCCGACAACAGCATCGGCTGGCGCGTCGAGTTCCGCCCCATGGAGATCCAGCTGACCGACTTCGAGAACGCCGCCTTCTCCGTCTTCATGGTCCTCGTCACCCGCGCCATCCTGTCCTTCGACCTCAACTTCTACATCCCCATCACAAAGGTCGACGAGAACATGGAGCGCGCCCACGCCGTCGACGCCGTCCTCAAGGAGCGCTTCTTCTTCCGCCGGAACCCCTTTTCCAGCCGCCCCCGCAACCCCGCCAACGGCGTCGGCGTCGGCGTCGGCGACGAGTCGAGGCCCGGCTCCCGGCCCGGGTCCGCCGTCCCGAGCCGGCCGCCGACGCCGGTCCTCCCCGTCGAGGACGAGTACACCGAGATGACGGTCGACGACATCATCAACGGCAGCCCCGACGGCGAGTTCCCCGGCCTCGTCCCCCTCGTCGAGAGCTATCTCGACGGCGTCAACGTCGACGTCCAGACCCGCTGCGAGCTCGACACGTACCTGCGCCTCGTCAGCCAGCGAGCGAGCGGCAAGCTCGACACGGCGGCCCGCTGGCTGCGCAACTTCGTCGACGCCCACCCGGCCTACCGGCACGACAGCGTCGTCGGCGAGCAGGTCCAGAAGGACATCGTCGCGGCCGTCGTCGCCATCGGCGAGCGGGAGACGGCGGGCCAGGGCTTCGCCGGGCTCGACGTCCACGGCCTCCCGAAGCTGCTCGGGAACTTCCGACGCGGCTGCGGAGGCTCGGCGTAAGGGGGTGGGCGGGGGTGAGGGCGAGGCCGGCGGGCTTTGCAGGGAGGAACAACCTACCCCCACCCCACCGCACACGGAACAGAAACGTCGCGGTCGAGGCTCCCTTGAGAAGATGGGGGGGGTGGGGGGTTGGCTCTCATTCCCCTGATTTAGGGAAGGGAAAGGGGGAAGAGGTGAAGGCGGAAGGCCGTGTAAGCCGTGCAGGCGCAGGTTTGAATGATACGCCCCAGGAGTCGGAACGGGCTTCCTCTATAGGGAATCATCATATAGACTCAAATGCATACTTCGCGAGCTAGCGTTGCAAATTCCGCAATGGACCGACCGCCTCCTTGTGATGGGCGAGGCACATGGCGGAAACAAGCCGCACACACACATACAAGAATATCTTGTTTCCCTTCCGCAATACGGAGGTAGGCGTGTGAACATCACGCCGAGACCCCAAGCCATAGCTGGCCCCAGCTGTAGCTCAATAAGACGCGGGTCACCAACCTGACACAAGGAAATGAGCCGCCCCCACGAGCACCCGCACGCAGTCTTCCTCCCCAAGAACCACCCCCCCCCTCAAAGCCGTTAGGCTGGCTCGCTCGCGTGATCTGGTTTAGTATGCTGGATATGCAGCTGCTGAAGAAGAGGAAGGCGTCGCCGAGATGATAGCTTTTCCAAGGCAACCCAGATCCATCCCCCCCCCCAACCATATGGCTCCGACGTAGGGCTAGAACGTCCGTTGGCTAGCCCACCTTGGCTGCGACTGTTCACATATATCTACGGATATAGGTAGTAGACAGCCGAGATATTGAGACTGTTGGCCCCCCAAGCCCTCCCTTTGTGGCCCTGAGATTATGCTCGAGATTGTGTTCTTCCTAATCTTCGGAGGCGTCCCGAGGCAGAGACAGCTCGTCAGCTTCGCTGCCATGATGGCTTCATATCTCCTGTGGCCTTACATCGTCGTTGCGAAGGGGGTGGGGGCTGGCGGGTGTTCCGCTGGAGTGGACCCTTGACGCGCGCATGGCAAACCCGGCCATCTGGGTATCGACCCGTTGGTTCGAGATGAACAATATGGAATGGCGCATGGCGGGTCAGATATCTCATTCCCAGTTTCCAGGAAGGAAGCCCGGAAAAAGAAACAAAGAAGACGAAGGGGGTGTGGGGTGGGTAGTTGCGTGGGGAGGTGTGTCGTGTCCCTCTGGGCTTTTACCCTGTTAGCAACCTGGACTCCAGAACCGGAGACGAAATCGACACGGGGTTAAAGCGATGACTTCTCACAAAGGCGGACGCCAAAGAACACTCACTCTCTGGTTGGACCGAGATGTTGTTGCTGAACCGCTCCGGCCGTGTCTTGGATCTCGACTGATACACACACCCTGAGCTATTTCGATCCCGCGGTGAGGATAGCCGCGCCAGGAGTTTGGTCAAGTCTCACGAAGTTTGGACATGGTCACTCTAGCCGTGTTCTATGGCACAAGGACTGCTAGCGTTGGCAGTCTCACACCGGTGTGCCACAAATGTGGGCAGCTGTTTAGATCGCAAGTCATTCGCGCTGGCAGATTAGGGTGATTCCACATTCACATTTCTTGGCTGGCAAGGAGCCACGTTGCGGACAACGTCAGGCGGCTGTTTTGTGGGTTAGTTTGATGCACTCTTGGTCATCAAGTTGGGAAAACCGCACCGCGCCCGAGCCTACAATCCAAGACGCCATGAAATACCCTGGCGAAAACGTCCGCTTGCACGGTACATCCACTCCTCCCGAGCTATCGAGGAAGCTGAACTTTCCAAACCTAAGCCAAGCCATCAGCTGTCACCGGAAACCCTCGAAAGGCGGTCGTGTGCGACTGCCTATTTGAGCTTGGCGGTTTGAGCGTGGCCGAGTGATGTGGCAGGACTGACGGGCCGCTTCGTCAGGGATTGGGGCCAAAGGTCAGATCCAGGACTGCAGATAATCTAAAAAAATTCCGCGGTTGACTCCAAGCCCCTTTTCTAGATACCAGGATGCTCCAAAGGATTGAGACGCTGGCCGAACGGCGATGCATGCAATTCCAGCCCAGAACCCGGAAGCCTGCACTCCCACAGTCTCCCTGCGTTCTCGTGTCGGTAGCGTTGTCGCCACGCGACGTGATGAGGCAACGAGGAAACAGGGCTGCCTGGTGCGTCTTCTGCTCATGGAATGGGCATTCCAGCTGCGTCTGGAATGGAAACACAATCTCCTGGCATGTCGCGTGGAAGTCGTGTGGGCTGACTGGATAGGCTTAGAGATAGAAACCGGAAGCGGATCAGATCGCCACGAGGCGCCATGATCCGATTTCTTGAACCATCATGACGTAGCTGGCTGGACCGGACGTGCGATGGGAGCCGTACAAGAGACACTATCGATGAGGCGGAAGCTAGTCTCCGGTGGGCAGGACAGTGAGCAGAACCGGGGCCGGTTCAGCGATATGGGGTGGCGTTGCGGCTGTTAGCTAATCGATGGTTCGTTTGGCTGTTGGATCATCGCGTGCGCGTGTTTGACAGCCGGCAGGCATGGCCAAACGGCCGTAAGGTCAGAAGTGGGATATGTGAGCTTTGTGACGAGCCACTCGACGTCGGGTGTCAACATGTCCATGATGGCTGGCCATTGGCGCCCGGTACGAGCTCGAAGCTGACACAAGCTGTTGGATGCGACAAGTGACAAGTTTGTTGCTAAGAGATTGGCGAGCCAGCTGGGTGGTAGCGCGACCGGAGAGGAATGAGGCGTACCCTTGCGCAAACAGACGGGTGTCAGATCGTTTGATGAGATCCAACCAGATCTTGGCCAGGTGACTTGGTGGAATGCAGCAACGAGAAACCGGAGCATACTACGTATTTGGAGGGGGGTAAAGCCAGGTGAGGGATCTTGGCGGCAAAGGAGGGCGAAACGAAGGGTGAATCTAAACGGGATCGTACGATGTTGCCTATGGGGAAAGTGTGAGAGTTTGTGTGCCAAGGCCGAGCATGGATAAATGGCGATGTTGCTTACCACACTGTTCAAAGCCGGAGCAGGTGGGAGCCAGGGCCTGGTCAGGCGTAGACACCTATCCGAACATCACAAGCTACCTGATTAAGCGCGCCCTTCGCCGTTCCGTCCTTAGCTGCTGCCTGCAGTCCGAGTCAGCGTGCTTGGATTTGTGGGCTGGGAGACGCTGTCGCCTTCTCGTTGCCTTTGCGTGTGTCTGTACCCAGCATACTATGTAGAGGAACACTGCACACGTTCATAGGCAAGGTGTCCGTGGCCACATGGTGCTGGCAGCGGGAGATGAGGATAAAGTTGGCAACGGGGACGGAGATACGGGCAGATTCGTACATGTGCTGTATGCCCGACTTGCGCATACAGTGTTGATGTACCGTACATGGGACGGGCCAAGAAGAGAAACGGGCCAGACCCGGACCCAGGTGATCGGAGCAGCATAGTAGCTTATCTGCTTTCGGGGGGAGGGGTGGTTAGGGAGCCCACGTGGCTGGTCGAGGCACGGAGCTTTTATGACCGTGACGGAGTAGCAGACGGTGGCTTAGGCTAGACCATTTCCTCAATCGTCGTGGCTGCCTGCCTGCAGAGAGGAAAGCGAAGTGGACGGGATCTGGCCATAAAGGAAGGGCGTGGCTCTTTGCCTTGTCTTTTTGCTCGCATGGTTCCCATACGCCTGCCCATTGTCGACATTGACCGCATCAGGTCGCCCGGGGCAGCTCTTAATCCTTGGGATGGATAATCGGCAGACAAGGGCGGCTCGGCCTGCCCGAAAGGCTCTGGCACAGATGGCGAGTGGTAAGATGCAATCGAAGAGGAGGCAACAGAGCGGGCAGCCGACCTGATGGTTGTCATCATCGAAGTGGAGGAGCTCAAGGTGAGCGGGGACGGGAGCAATGCTGACTGCATAGTGAGTAGTCAGTCAGTTGGTCGGTCAGTCGGTTCGGGTTGAATGAAGTGGTCTGGTGGTGTATCCGTACACAACACACTGACGGACTGTACGAAAGTAAACCCAAAGATCGGTTCCATCATCCCTGGAAGTGGATGGGCTCCACCAGGATCGGAGCTTCGGAGCGGAGGTGCGATTCCTGCAGAAACCCAAGTATTCGCAGGTACCCGCTACTAACTAGGTAGGTACGAATAGTATTCGTGGTTGTTGCCGAAGAGATGGAAGGGACATGCCGTAGCCGTTGGTGGAGAAGGAGCGGGTAAGCTGACGTCGGGAAGGCAGGTATGGGCGAGGTACCTCAACCTTCGTGCTGGGTCAGGAGTGGATGCGGACTTGGTCCTTCCTCGTGGTCATCGGTTGAGAAAGTGCAACGCAACGAATGGTGATTGGCCGCAGAGGTCTTGACCGAGGTGGAGAAGTGTGCCTGATCTTGCATTGAAACGGGCCTAGTAGATCAATACCTATCTGATACATGGCACGATTCCCACGATGAAGCGATATTTTTTCCATATCCGTACCACTACCACTACTACTACTGCTACTACTACGTATCCGTACAGAACTTGCAGAACTTAGTTGATCCTGGTTGCGCTGACGCTGTGTGAATGCAGAGGGCCGGCCAATCCCCAAAAAGCAGTTTGTCCGTGAGTCTCCCCTCCACAACATGGTCGGTTTCAGACCCTGAGATAGTGTCAACACCTTACTACTAGTGGTGAGGTTGTCGCCGACTGCCCCCCTCCGCCGCACCCACTCTTGAACGGCCGCAGATGGTGTACACTAGGTACTTGGCGTACCGAGATGTGATGACCATACGGGCCATGGCATCTGAGTCACGCGGCCGAACGGCACCGAACCCTTCAGCTTTACGCTTAAGTAGACGCAACGGGCAAGGTTGGACCCTCGAGCGACAGGCGATGCGAGAATCTAAACGGCAAGGCATGAAGATGCTGAAGCCTACTAAGCCGTCGGCGATGGCGGCAGTTGAGAAAATCACGCCATCCACGAGTCGCCGTGTTTGGGAGAATGGGACGAACATTTTCCAGACGTGCATAAATGATCTGGAAGCGGAGGCGGGAAAGGGGAGGCAAAGGGCCCGGTGAGAGTTGGCCTTGCGCTGATGCGTTTCTTGTCATTGCCCGGCGCGTCAAGGACCGGGTGGGTGCGTGGTGGTGCGTGCTCATAAACTCGGTCCGCGAAATAGGCAGGTCTGAGTCGTTGATAAGTCAACTACGGATACCTACCAAGGTATTCGTAGATACCTACAGTAGTGGGAGTGAGAGACTGTGTAAGCGAGCTCGGAATAGAGGGAGGGCTGTCCCAGCCTGGCAGGACCCACCCCCGTTGTTCCCGCCCAAAGTGAATCGCAATCAAATCGAGGCAAATCTGCGATCGCGCCCGGGGGAGACTCCGGGCTCCGATGTGGGGCCCACCTCAGGCCTAGTCTGGGTAATGACCTCCAGGGAAAGCCCCAGCGTGACTTCCCGTCCTCTTTCCGATCCACAACACCAAAAACGTCCGTCTTTGGCAGCAAGTACCGCCACGTACCGCAGACGCCGCGCGCCCGCGCGCTTGTGTGGCTTTGCACGCCCACACCACACCACACCCACCTCGCCTCACCACACCCCCCGTCCGAGGTCACATTCTTGGACGGGCGCGCACCACGTTCGAGTTCCCAGCACACCTGAAATAGCGCCGGAAATAGTCAGAATGCTTCCGCGATCGAGCTGCCAACCCTGTAGATCTGGTGCTAGGGGATCTTTGTTACCCTGTGCAGGTGCTCAGCACAACCGTTTTGTTTGTTCAGAAAACTTTTTTCGTGTATACCTAACTTTTGGAGCAGGTGTCTCCGAATATGGAGCGACCAGAGTGCGCGCCAACTGAGCTTCCACCGAGTTATGCCCAAGATACGGAATACTGCTTCAAAGAAGTAGGAGAGGAAAAAGAAAAGATGAGAACGAGCCGGCCATCGATCGGACCCGTTGAACGGCCTGTTTCCTTGGACTCCCATGTTAGGGACACCCAAAGTTTTGGGTCGGCAACGGCGGCCTTTCACAAGGTTTCCACTCAGGGATGCCACGATACGACCTTGGGTTTCCACCAGATGCAACTTCGGCGTTCAAGGTTAGCCACAAAACCATACGGTAGTTTCTTCTCTGCAAGCTGCATTGAGCTCGGTCTGCCAAGTCTGGTCGCGAGACGTCCAATTGTATCGCCCATATCGTGGGCCGATAGCCACACAAGGCCAACTGGCGATGGAAATAGAAACCTGCTCGTCGCAGAGAGACGACGAGGCATAACCGAGCCAGGCGACGACAATGCGAGCTATGGTCCGACTTGTCTGCCTGCGATACCCAGCCTCCATCAATCAAGGTTCGGCCCAAGTCGTCAAGCTACACCTAGCTCCCCGAGAGTCATGAAGCCTAGTTTCGTCTTATGCAATCTCATAGTTTGGCGCGGAGCGGAGCCAATACTGTCATCCAAACGACACCCGGTGTACGTCCTGACTCT
This sequence comes from Colletotrichum falcatum, assembly GCA_019425465.1. NCBI lineage: Eukaryota > Fungi > Ascomycota > Sordariomycetes > Glomerellales > Glomerellaceae > Colletotrichum > Colletotrichum falcatum. The sequence goes on from SWKJ01000217.1 coordinate 279,763, forward strand.
GTTTTCATCACCACCACCTCTACTACTACTACTACTACTACTACTACTACTACTACTACTACTACTACTACTACTACTACTACTACTACTACTACTACTACTACTACTACTACTACTACTACTACTACTACTAACACTACTTACTACTAACACTACTTACTACCAACACTACTTACTACCAACACTACTGGAGCTGAGATACCCCCGAGCTATGTTCGGGCCTATCCAAAGCCTAAAGGAGACATGGTCCGTCTGGTCTGGTCTGGTCTCATCTCGTTGCCGCACCATTATGCCTTGCCTCTCTCAGCCCCGCCCTTGCGGCCTGCCGCCCTCAAGGAAACCAACGAGTCGAGCCGAACAATGACATGCCTAGGCACACGCCATGCTGACCGCCTCGATTCCATCCCGTTCACCGCGTCCGAAAGCGTACATTTCCTCGTCACCGTGCTCCGCCTGTCTGCCCCTTCCCCTAGCGCCCGTCCATATCCACTTGGCGAGCGAGATGGCGGAATATTACCATTTCCCACTTCCCGCTCGGCCTCGAATCTGCCCTTGGATGGCCAAAACTCAAAATGAACAATCCAGAGATATGCCGATAGGAGGATCACATTGTTTGCAACACGGCCTTTTTTTTTTATTTCTTTCTTTTACGTTTCCTGAAATGACTCGGACGCCCGCTTGGGGGACGTAGGACATTGGGATTCTTCGACGGCTGCATACCATGTATGGACGGGCGCTTGGCTCAATCTCACCGTGATGGGCCCTTCGGTATCTCATACGGGAATCGATCAAGTTGCGTTCCCGAGCAAGCCTCCGCCACCCAAGCGAGATTGGCCCAACCAAGCCCGAGTCTTTGAGACTTTTTTCTTCCCTGGACGCTAGAAACCTTCAGCAGGGACGCACTCTTTCTTTCTCGCGGTGACGCGGGCAGATGCCTACTAAGGTCGGGCGCCAGCCATCCATCGGAGTACTGCTCCAGCAAATGGGACCGTCTCACCTTTCTCGAACCCCCCTCTTCCAGCTTCTAGCCGAGAGTCTCCTCCTGTCGACACCAACTTCGAGTCGAGGTTGCCACGAGGTTTCGAACGGTGAAGCTGGACCCTGGTCAAAGACCTTCGCCCTTGTCTCGATCCTCGCGGACATGAGTCCTTGGCATCATCATGACCATGCCTCTGAAAACATGCTCGTGATCCTCGTCATCTATTCTGCCTAGGTATTTTGTACTATGTACCCACCCTCTCTCCTACCGGCCAGGAATCTGAACCCCTACCGGCTCACGTTGCCCTGTTCCCGGATGGGGGCGGCGGCTTGGCCCAGATCCAGGCGGACGCCCATCATTTGTCCCCTCAGCCCCAGCGACAAAAGGCTTGCGGAAGTGTGTGCACCATTCGTACTCCGTACAAAGATCTCGAATAGATGCGTACGCCCCCCTCCCTGTTTGCCAACTTTTTTTTCTTCATCTTTTTTCATGATACTACCACGGCGCCTGTACAGCCCTACACTCTGTCAAACAATGCGCAGTAATAACAACCATGCGCGCGATTAGTGTCACCCTATTGCTTGGCTTGGCTAGTTTCCGAATCCGCCTGTTTTGAGGGGTGCAAGAGGAGCCGGCCACCGGTCAAGCGCAGCACATATGGACTGACTACCCACATGGACGAGGAGACTATTGAAAGGGCGACGAAACAGCCTCCAATTCCAGGCCCGTGCGCCACCTATCAAAGTAGGTAGGTATGAATTGCATGCCTAGGCATTTCGGAGCCTGTTCCTACGGCGAGAGGGTTCATCCTAACGCCCGCGGTGGTGCATGGGCGAGACGCAGCAACAAGACGCCACCGCCTTGTTGACTTGTTTCGTTTGCTACGCCGCTCATTCCTCCTTGTTCTATCAAGCCCCCCCCCTCCCCTCTCTCTCACTTCCCCTCAGACCCGGCCGGCCCGGAGGCCGGCGTGCAGCCCAATCTGTGCATGCCGTGCACACCGAGACCTCGTATGCATGCGGCTGTCCACTCACGCCTAGCCGAGACAGGCGACCAATTCCGCTCGCGGAACCAGTAGCTTGCCCGCGAAGATGCGCGCCATGGGGAGTTTTTTTTATGCTGGCATACTGGCGTGCTGGCATGATGGCTGTTTCGCTGCGTCTCATACCTCGTACGCACATCAGAGTGAGGCATTGCCAGGTGCGTGCCCCTTCCCCTCCCGTCCCCTTTTTTTCGTATGTTCCAAATCTCCAGACATTCACATACTGTACCGCCAAGTCCCTCGCACGTGTATGCCTCCCTATCGGAGGGGAAGGGAGAAAGTTAAAACCATTCCATCGATGACCGGGAATGTGACTCGCATCCACGCCTCGTGGAAAGACAGTCAGGGCCCGCTCAATTTTACAATAATGATTAAATGAAACAAAGCTACCCGAAACATCAGAGAGCCACACTCTAGGCCTTGGAACATTCCACCCGCGGACGACCAAACACAGACCGCCCAGTACGTCGAACCGCGAGGGGAGATTCAACCGTACGGAAACACACACACACACACACACACACACACACACACACACACACACACACACACACACACACGCAGACACCCCGGATAGCCAGTCCTATCTCCCCAGACGAACATGTTCTCCGCCGGGTGCCACATGGGCCTCACCTTGAACCAAGTCCCTCCCTCGGTCTCTCCCACGACTGCACACTACGCAGTAAGGGTGAAGATGTGCCTACCTACGTACTTCGTATCAGCCATACTCACGGCCGACAACCAAAAGCCCTGCCTCCCTAAAAAACCTGCAAACTTGCACGGACATGGGTCCTAGATGACAACGGTGCGGAACGGGAAAGCAAACCCCACAAGATGCTCCCTCCCTCCCCCGCCTGTCAAACTTTCCTTGCTCATCCTCCCCCTCCCCACCACCTTTGTTTTTCCTTGTTTCTTTCCCCTTTTCCTTTGCTTTTCGTTTCCCTCCAGCATGATCGCAGTCGAGTCGCGGGCCAGGGAGCCTCGACGAACACGGCTGATATGAATACCGTCGTCCCGAGGATAATGATCGCGAAGAACGGCACCTCCCTCGGGTGCCGGTGCCAATCTGGGTGCGGGCGCTCGCGCGAATCCCTGACCTACATGCGCCCGGAGGCTTGAGGGTCGTCCTCCTCTCGGTGAGGGAGGCCCAAGGAGAGGACCCTACTCGTACTCGTACCCAGGCGACTGGCATGGCTCGTTTCTCACGATGACTCTCGGACAGTACTGCTGGCCCGACGGCTGAGACGAGGCCAATCACAACCACAGCCACGGCGCTCGGCCTGAAGGGGGTCGGTCACCTTCAGATACGGTAATAAAGTGTAAAGAAGGGAGGGGGGTGTGCGCTAGAAGCCGTGGAGAAGAAAAAGAAGGACGCTTAGTAGTATCCCCTCCAGAAACTGGTCCACCGAGAAAAAAAAGGCGGGATCAAACTAGATAGCTTCTGGAAAGAGGGTAGGGGAGACAGAGACTGGAGAGCAAACACTCCGGAGAGATGCGACAAGGACGAGATTTGTCGCCAAGGGACAGGGACAAATCACCAGATGCGACGACTCAGATGTCATGGAACTCAAAAGTAAAACCATAATAAAAAACGAACTTTGCATCATCATCGTCGCGGTTGACAGGAGGGAAGGGGCGAAAGAAGAGAGGGGGGGGAGAGACCCCTAAAACCGGTTCCAGATGGCGCCGTAAACCGTCCATTCGACTGAGGGATGGACCTCCCTCCCCTCGGTAGCTTTCTCTGCCCGCCAGCAGCATCATAGGCAGCCTGCCGTCCCTAATTGTCTGTTCTTCCCTCTCCCCTCTCCAGCCCACTGCACGCCCTCCTCCTTACTGTGGGTGAGTCGAGTGAGATTTAACCCGTCGGGGTTGCGCACACGCCCCCTCCCCCCCGTCTTCCTTGACCGGACTGTACCCTCCTCCCACATCGGCTCCGCTGTCTCCCCCCCCCCGTCTGCCTCCAACAACGACAACAACGTCAACAGCAACGACAGCAACTGAAACCCAACTAGGTCATCGAGCAACGACATGGGGGTGGAGGAAGGATGTGTTACAAAAAAAAAACACAGATAGGGAAAGAGAAGGGTAGGTGGCTGTGTGACGGACGCACGGCACGTCGAACCCCGCTGACCTTCCAACGCACAGCCCCAAGCTACGGCCGATACGTGGATGGAAGATGCTGCTCCTGCTGCTCCTGCTGCTCCTGCTGCTTGCCGCCCACCCATATCCTTACTAAGGCCTCCCTCTATTTCCCCTGTGTAATGCGATGGCCTGCAACAAGCAACGGTTCACCGAGAGAGAGAGAACCTTTGGAACACCTCCCCCCAGTCTTTTTTTTTTTTTTTTTTGCGAGATACGAGGCCGCCGCAAATGGAGGGGAAGGGGGGACGGCGGCGCCCGCGGGCACCCGCGCCGTGCGACGGTCTCACCAGACGCCGATATGAACAAGCAGACTACCCGTCTTTTACGATCTATGACACCGACCGGTCCACCCCCTCCGTCTGCCACATGTCCTTGCGGGTTCTTCTTGTTCTTCTCCTTCTCGTAGGACGTCCCCCCTCCCCGTACGTTGTGCAACTAAAAAAACTCGTGACATACACCCACACCCATACACATACGTACGCGCACACACATGCATACATACATCTACATACATGCCAAGTGTGGCGGCAGTGGTAGTAGCAGCAACAGCAGCAGCAGCCGTAGCGTACAAAAGCATGCGGCAAGTAACACGGCGCATAGCGCACAGCGCACACGCGTACTGACCAACATCGCCTTTTCTATCTTATTCAAAATACCTAGGTAGCTAGGTGCCTACGTGCATACACACACACCCGCCATGTGCGTGTCACACGATCGGTGTGGGGGGCGTGCAGGTGTGCGACAATTCGATGGCGACACCTTTGTCCATGCCGTTGCCCTTGCCGTCGCCCGATTTTTTTTATTTTTTTTTATTCTGATTTCACCTCCGGCGATGCTTGAGTTTTCTTCTTCTCTTTTTTGTTTTTTTGTCTCCCCCTCCCCACCACCCTGCCCCACTCCTCGCAACTCTGTCGTCGATGGATCTCTGGATATCTGCGATAGGTCAGATCGGATCTTACCTTTCCCCACCGGCGATCGTTGTCTGATGGAAATGACTCCTGAAGCCAGCCCACCACCAAGGCACACCACACACCCTCACACACACGCGCGCGCACACACCCCTGCCCTGACAGCGTGTCGGGCGGGAGATAGAAAACTTGACAGGCCGATATGGGGGGGAGGGTTATAACAAGGGAAGATGACAATAATAAAAACCGTCTCCATGGTGTCAAACGTACCCCTGCCTTAAACGCCAAGTCCCATCTGAATATGGAAATCAGATCGGATCAGAAACCATGACAACTGACAAAGTTCCCCGCCCGCCAGCCCACCTCTCATCTCGCCGAAGGAAGAGGGAAGGGGGGGGGGGATGCAATCCGAGCCCGTACTCTTCCCACCCTGCCCTATCTGTAGTCTGCGATCTGGGAAGAACCCGGGAAATCGCCAATGATGCCGCGATGCCCTACCACGATGATGGGTCTCCCAGGCAGCAAATCGTACCCGCGCGGCTCAACCGGAGAGTGGTATCGTTCCCCCCCCCCCCCCCCCCGGTCTCATGGAAACGGAAAAGGGCCCGCCGCGCCCTCGCCTCCGGGACCGTGTTCCAACAGAAGACGACAACGACAGCGATGATCAACGCCTTTTTTTTTCGGGGAATATCCGCGTCTCGAGATAGGGACGGCCATCATCACCGCCCACCCCCCCCCCTCCCGCCGCCCCTAATGTTTGCCCTTTGTGAGTGTCGCCCTCAGCAAGCGACGCACCGCAGCACACGCCAATATCTCACCACCTCGTACACACACAAGGCTCGCATCGCTGGGGGGGGGGGGGAGGGATGGCATCGCAGGGCCTTTTCCGGGACGAGACAAGCGCAGCGCGATGTCATTACTCTAAACGGAGCTCAGACCCAGCCTTGCCCACCACCATCCCACACCCCCATCTACCATATACCGGTACGCTACCTGCCTAGGTAGTTCCCTAGATGCTGGCCCGGTCAACGCCGGCACACCTACGTAGTATTCGTCCCGACTTTTGTCATTCTGACGGCCCTGGATGGGAGGAGAGTCAGGGCCGAAGCCTCTCCCGACCGCCCCATCAGGGGGTTCGATTTCGGGTAGTGGGAGGGAAAGAGGGTAGGGTCCTTCCCTGACGGCAAACCTTCTCCCAGCCTTCGGATCCTCCTTCCTCATACCCACGCCAAGCGGTCGCACGAAAGGCGGGGCAGGAGAAGAGGAATACCTACCTACCTAGGTAGCAATGGAGAAAAGCGGGAACAGTCTACGCTTTACGCCCACTATTATTATTAGTATTATCATCGTCACCATCATCATCATCATCATCATTATCATTCTCATCGTCATTGTACGCGTGAACCGAGCTCGTCCACCTGACGTGGAAACCCCCGGGGACGGGGACGGACGGTTGGGTAACCTCGTACCGGGGATCTGGGAGGGAAAAAACAGAGAAATGGCGAGAGAGGGGGAGATAGATCTGACGCAAGGAATATTGTTCGGGACAATACCAAGGGAATAAGAGACCGCAATCAGAACACCCCAGACGAGGATGCCGAAAGAGCGATCGCCACCAAAACATGTCAACTACCTACGAAGAGAGGGAATCAGGGGCGACGACGAGCAAGACACACACGTGTGCGTACCTACCTACCTAGGCCGCGCCGGGGAGGGTGAAGTGGGCGCGTGCGGTGTACCCATGCCGCTGCTCCCCGCCAGCCCTCCTGGAACGCCCACGGCATTTGGGATTGAACGCATATGGCTTTTCCGTCTCCTCCCCCGTGGCCCCAATATGCGCAAAACCGGCCGGAAAGCCCGTGAAAGTAGGATGTCCCGTCACGGTGTTTTGTCTATTCATATCTTTACTTGTTTACTACTACTACTTGCTTGTAGTGGTAGTAGTTGTAATGGCAATAGCAGTAGTATTGTTGTCATGCTCGTTGAACGATGAAAGACGGAGGTCACGTCCTACACGCTTGGTCACTTCTCACATCGACGCTTTTTCAACCCGAGATCATCCCCCCTTCCGTCCCCGCTTATCACACAGACTCCCGTCCTGGTGGGGAAGGGGGGGGGGGTCACCAAGAGAGAAAGAAATAAAATCACTCTCCGGAGAAGAGCCCCCCCGCTGCTCTCGCACTCTCGCACTCTGGTGCATCCCTCCGGGGGTCAAGCAGATGGGAGGGGGATGTGAGTAAAATTAATAAAGAAAGGATCAAAAAAAAAAAACCCGGCCGCCCCTCTAACCCACCCACCCCTTATCCCCAAAACTCATCCATACGAAGCCAAGCCAGCAAGGTAGATCCCACGCATCATTCTCGTCGTGGATCACGACGAGATGTAACCCCCCCCCCCCCCATCTGGACCATGCAAGCGGGAATGTATGAAGTTTCCTGTAGGGGGCCCGCTACCCAGGTACGTTAGAATGCTCGTTGGAAGCTCGCTCCGCCTCCCCGCCGTAGCCGTTTGTCCCGTACAGCCCGTGAGGAACCAGCAAGCTGCTGAAACAACCCTCCTCACGCGGAGTCAGCTGCTTTCGTCAAAAGGTTTGTTGCTGCATGTCACTTGGTTGGTGCCGTGGCGAACACAAGTCTTGAAACCTCGGGTCTCAATTTGTTTCCAGAATATTGCTTGTAATCCTGTCTGTTCCGGGCCAGGAATATACCATGAGTTGGCCCCTTTCTTCCCAAAGCCCTCCTTTTCATCACCTCCGCCTCCCCTTGTGGTATCTCTTCCGGCTACTTTTACAAAACACCAGCTAAAAATGGCTTATGTGTCCCTGCACAACCCGTAGCGTCAATGGCTTCTCTCGCTTTCTCGCGTGCTAGTGTCCGCGGATCATTGTATAATCAACGAAATATGCCCCAAAACTGAAGAGAGAAAAACAAAAATAATAATAAAATCTTGTGGCCTTGCGCCAGTCGAAGGTGCCGAATCCTTGTGATACGACGCCGACATCCTTGTCTACATCCCGTCCCCAATGGGACTATTGTTTGAAATGCTCCCACTCCCTTTTTTGTCTCCCTCGCCAGGAAAACCCTTGCCAGCCACAACCTAGGAAAACATCAAGTCCAAAAATCAAGTCGTTGTTGCGTGTTTCGATAACGATCGGTGATCGGTCTGCGGCTGCTTGCTACACGGGCAGACGTGTGCCTTTGGCAAGCATCGGGTTGTATTTGAATATGCCTTTTGTTCCGCCTTCCTCGCAGCGTCCGAATGGTTTGATGTAATAGATAAAAGACAGTGTCGAGATGAAATGTGGTAAACGCCGCCGGATGAATGCCCTGTCCCTTCGGTGCTCATCCAGGTGAATACGTGGTAAAGAGCAGGATATATACAGTCGAAAAAACGCAGAAAGTTGATGCCGGGTATTGGGAGGTTAAGAGGTTGTAGCTGCTAGCTGGTTGCCAGCGTGTGAAAATGACGGAGTGTTGGGCGCTGCACGCCTTCTATGCGCGTCCGCCGGTGGGTAATGAGGTATCTGTGTGTGTGTGTGTGTGTGTGTGTGTGTGTGTGTGTGTGTGTGTGTGTGTGTGTGTGTGGGTGCGAACCGATCCGATCCCGATGCAGTATCGGCCATCGGGTACCCCCAGAGATGGACTTTCCATCAGTATGTACCGTTTGGGTTCGAGCCCCCAATAATCGCAGTCGTATCAGCTCCTCTCGTCAGAGGGCTTGGGGCGAATTTGTCGTGCTTCGAGCTGACGTTTCCGCTCCAACTTGGCGTAATGCAGTCCACAGGCGTTGCAAAGTGTCCGAGCACCGTCAGGCCCACGTCGCCATTCAGGCGTGTCAATCCGGTTGCAACTGTGGCATCTTCCGGGAGGCGCGGCCCTCTGTACCAAAACGTCAGCTTCGCCATTGTTCCTGGTCATTGCCGCTCAGAGTCCACTTACCCCTCGTCGCTTCTTGACCTCCGTGATGCCGTAGGTGTTCTTGTTCATGCCGTCATACATTGGTGTGTCTTCGTCCTCGTAGCCTTTTTGCTTTCCAGCCGCCCGTACGCGTTCGTTGCTCTCCTTGACGAGTTGCCGAACCGAGTCCAACGAGTTTCTGATATAGTCCACATTGTCCAGCATGTCGTTCACTTCCCGCTCCGTAGGGAGCCGGTCAGGTAGCGGGTGGCCTCCATGCTGTTCTGCGGCAATTCTGCCATACGCCTCGGCGAAATTGTAAATCGTTCTTGTTGCTCCAGCGATCTGAGAGAACTTATTGGTAAGCTTGACGGACACATGCTTGTAAAGGGGACACTCACTCTAGACAGACAGTCCTGGTATCCCCAGGCATCAAGGTGGCGGTTGAGGGTCCGGTCATATTGGGGGCGCGCAGGGCCGTACTCGACTTCGTCGGCATGCGCTGGGGGGCGTTGGGCTTCGAATGCGGAGGGCAGTGGTGGACCACCGTGACGGGGCGAGACGGGATATGCTGGTAGAGGAACCTGTCCTGGTGGGAGCTGGCTAGGATGAGGGTGGGGGTGAGGGTGAGGGTGAGAGTGCGAATATGTCGTCGGCGGAGGCGGGGGTGGGTGTTGAGCGTAAGGGCCGGCAGGTTCAGCGGCCCTGGGGTCGCTCTCGCGCATGTGCTCGGTCTTGAGAGGCGGGTTGGGCTGGGCAGCAGAGAAGCCGCTCAAGGGCGCGGGAGGCCGGCCGGCGAAGGGAGGAGGCCTGGGAGGGTCCGACATAGCCGGGAGAGCTTCTTGCCTGGGCGCGTACGTCGAAGCATGATGGGAAGGTCGAGGCGAGTTCTTTTCGGTCGACGACTCAGCATAGGACCTCGGGGGGCCAGGTGCGAAGGGCGAGGGGAAGCCTTGCGGGCCCGACACATTGGACGCCTGAGAAGGCGGGTAAGAGTTGGGCTTCGCACCCGAGATGACCTCGGAGAGGGAAGGAAGGGATTGCCGGTGAGGCGTCTCCGAGTCGTCCGACGGTCGTCGAGGTTCAATAGGCGAAATCATGCCTGCGATGCTGGGCCCTGGGGCTGCGTGCTGGTAGCCAGAAGACGAAAAAGACGAAGGATGACCGTAATGGGACGAGCTCGGGCTAATAAGGGTTGCGGTCGCCATGGCGGGGCCGTCGCGGTAGTGTCTGTCGAGAGGTTCTCTTGGTGGAAGATGGCGAGTCTCAAAGCGATCAGGGTGACTAGCAGAAGAAGGATGGCTGTTTAAAAGGAAAAAAAGGTTCGATTAATGTCTGATCTCGGAGTAGGGACTTGTGGACGGGCGAGAGACTGGGCTTGAGGGGAGGGGGGAGGGTGTGGGCGTCGTCGAGGATTGAACCAACCTGTGCCTAAGACCAGATCCGCCCGCTTCCATAGCGGGTTTGCCGGGAGAACAGATGAAATGGCGACTAGAGAGCCTCAGATGCAATCTAGGGGCCTCTGTGCATCTAATTCGGCTAAGGCGCGAAGAGACAAGAGCGAGGCTAGCCCGTGAGATCGGTGTCAAAGACGGGAGTCTGGCAGAGTTTGGGGTAGGCAGGTGGAAATGATTAGGAGTTGATGGTTGAAGGTGGGAGGCTCAGAGTCAAGTAAGAATGAAAAAAGCTGGGCAGGGAAGAGATGCAGAGGCAAGAAGAGAGGGAGTAAGGAAATGGGAGACCAAAGGACCAAACCGAGGGTGTGTGGTTGGTGGCTTGGCTTGGGGTGAGGAGATGAAGTTAAGGTAAGTAGGTGCGGTAGGTTAGGCTGGTCGAACCTCTCTCCAGCTGGGTACCCGGTAGGCAAGATCTGATCAAGCTATCGGGCGCGTGTGGTGGCGGGACGGGAGAAAAGGTCACTGTATGTATCTCTTTATGGGAAGGGGGTGTGTGTGTGTGTGTGTGTGTGTGTGCGTGTGTGTGTGTGTGTGTGTGTGTGTAGGTGTATATGTGGTGTGGGTATATGTAGAGGGTGTGGATGAGAAGATTGGGAGGGGTGCAAGATACAAGGGGGGGGTGCGATGTGCTCGCTGGTTGGGCGTGTCGAGAGAGGAGGGAGGCATTCGTAGGTACGTAGGTGCTAGAGCCAAAATAAATAAAAAATAAAAACTGCCTAGCGTCGGTCAAGTTACCACGCAGCTCTCAGTGGCGGCCTTTTTGCGAACATTTCCTTGCAAGACACACAGGCACTGTTTGAATCCTGCGTCCAGACTAGGCCGAGTCGGCCAGTATATTCCGACAGGGGCGTGCGCTTGTCAGAATACCGTGGGCCTGGTCTGGGCTGGAATTTCTGATTTCTTTTCAATGCCGTTGCTTTTTGGTACGGGTCTAGCGCCTGAGAAAGCGGGCGCACTTCCAACGAGTGCTGAAGAGAGTGGGAGAGGCGTGCCTTTGACAGGCACGAAGACGGTCGATGAAGAGATGTTTATGCCAGATGGAAGATATGATGGCTTGGATGGAGGCGTAATGAGAGAGGACGTCGACTGTCTACCGCTTAAATTAAGCGCGCGATCGCCATCGCCCGCTATGCGCCTCCCTGCTGAGATGGTGCCTTGAATCCGTCACTCGACGCAGTGAGCTTTGGGGTTTGGGGTTGTTGACTCGTTGGACACAAAGTCAACCAGGTGATATTTCCCGGGGACAAGGGATTGTTCGATGGCGGAGGAAAGAAGGGAGGGAGGGAGAAGAGGAAAAGGTATAATAAGAGAGGAAATGTGACCGTGCGACTGAGAGAAAGTGACATGGGTATGATGAGATCAGCAACCGAGTGCTTAGATCCAGGGCTAGGTAGGTACCGCTATGTGAAGGGACGTATATTTGTATCTGTAAGGATACGGTACCTATTTACACAAAGAATGATGAGCCCATACTATGCAATGCTTGTATACTGGGATCGGATAGCTTGGTGGAGAGAGGAAGTCGATCTGTTAACCGTAGTTCGACTTGTCAAGCCCTCTAGTACACCATGTAGCTGTGGGCTCTTGGTCGAATGGGAAGAGACGATATTTGCACAGAGGCTCAATGTGCCCAGAGGTACCTGCGCGTCAACAGGAGCACGGGGGGGGGGGGGGGGTTCGCTACAGTGCCTCAACGGCGGTACTGTCGCCCTTGTTTCCCTTTGCTCCTCGAGAGCGGGCCAGATCCCTTCCCTAATTGTTCTTGGGAGGGTCATGTGGGGGGTGAGGGCAAGTTATCGAAGCCCGGGGACCAGATGTGCGGTGTGTTGGACTGAGATGCGGGTGCAGGTCTCTGCATGTACCGGTCAGTGTAGCCAGGGGGGCCGGGGCAAGCCAGGTAACGCATCGTATTGTCCAAGTATCCGTCCAGTCGACAGACCAGGGTGAGAGGAAGGAGGAAGGGGCCCTTAGCACCCAGATTGGTGGCGACCGAATGTCGATTGATTGAATGATGTGCAGATGGTCTGCATTCGGGGCTTCACTTCACGCCTAGGGGCCTTTCCCGCCCTCGTTGTCTTCTCTCTCCTTCTATCTGCCCGACAGCCACTTCCACCGAAAGCAAGGGCAGATGCTCGATCTCAACGATGTCCGAAGGAACGTGACTCGGCATCTGTACTCGACGATGGGAATCTGAAGTCACAGCAGCAAGAGCCACGCCAACTTTGGGTAGATGGAGACTCCCACGACTAATGGCTGTCTGCCTGACTGGTGCGAATGGTGTATTTTCCGCCAGGTGGGCGTGCAAAGTCTACAAAGTCTCGGGAGGGGGCAGTCGAACCTTGAAGGCATTCGGCTTGCGGCCCTTTGGCATTGGTAACTGTTCAGCAGTGGCCTCGTCTACCCGCTGAGCGCCTCGTCTGCCCGCTGAGCGCCTCGTCTGCCCGCTGAGCGCCTCGTCTGGTATCCGTACACGCAGCAGTTTAGCAATCTCTAGGACGAAGCAAAATGGTACGATTTTTGGAGGTCATTGCATCGAGGCAGGGGAGACGCCCCGTGACGATTGGCCCGCTGCCACGAATGGATCATAGATTGGCCTGTTGGGGTCTGCAGCTAGGCAGGGGGGCTCGCCAGGATCATGATCAGTGATAGCTCTTGGGGCAGCGAAATCCCACCCAGTCGCTAGCGGCGACGGCACTGGCTTCAGCTGGTTAGCACCCACTCGCTCCTAGGCAAGTCGTCGCTCATACATACTCGGTAATGTTAGGTAGGTGGGTGCTGCATCGTTAAACGACGTTGGTCAGATGGCGGCATGGCGGCGGCGCCGGTGGCAGCCGTGATGGATCCAGTGGGTGGTAGCAGAGGTTTTGCGTGTGGTTACCTAGGTGGCAGGCTCCACACAACCTTTGCCCGATGGGTATTCGTAGGTACGGTACGTAGTATCTGTAGGTGGAAAGAGACTGGATGAGGTTATGGTAGGTTGTCCCGTGATTGGCGAAGTGTACCAGTATCTAGATGCTTACGGGATCAGGGAGGCCAAGATGGTCGGACCAGTAGATGTACCATGGGGCGCCGATGATGCCCCAGTCTTGAACGTGACAAAATTGATGCCTCGAATGCATACCAGATCGATCGATGCCGGGCAGCAGTAGTGCAAAGTGGAAACGCGGACAGCCATGCCTTCGTTTCCACCCATCCATCATCCATCCACCTCCCTTCCGCCAATATTGATTTACGAGACTTGCAGAAGAGAACTTTCTCCAATCCTGGCAGCATCTTCAACAGCGACGTCGCTCGCCAGGACAGTCCCAGCATTTGCACCCACTCAGGGGAGCAACGTGAAATTGATATGTGGGTTGGAGTCACGCGTCCTAGATAGTGAGGCCGGCCCCCCTCCGCCCCCCCCCCCCCCCCCCCCCCCCCGCCGCAAAATGAGCGGCGAAAGCAAAGGAGAGGACAATTTGCTTGCCGGATGTCCGTTCATGGGCATGTCCCAGGCAACTGGTGTTCTCCGCCCGTATCTTGTTATGAATAGGTAGGTAGGTGGTCGAGACTCGGGCCAGGGGCACGCCGGTAGGTATGGAGATGGCGTGCGCTGAGACTCCATCCAAATGAGGATGGGCAGTGTCACAATTGCATGCAATGTCGAGTGGCTCGAGGGTGAGGGTGACGATGGGCGACATGCTGCTCGGTGATGAAACAAATGGAAATGGGCAGACCTCGAGCTGACAAGCCAGTCGCGTGCGACAGATACCGGACCCATCGACAGTGTTATCCTGTACGTTACATAGTTTCGTCCCTGGGATTGGCAGGCGCGGCCCGGACTCAAGTCCGGACGTGACTGACGTTGGGTTAAGTTTTTGGCTTTGCAGGTACTCCGTAGTAGTACCGGGACTACCTGTGGTGCATATTACCTATGCCTTGCGCTACCTAGGTACCTACTTACCTACCTGCCTACCTACCTGCCTACCTACCTACCTACCTAATCCAGGTACTAATAATCCAGGTACCTGTCTGGGTCCTCCTGAGTGTACCTAGGTAGGTAGTGTACCTGGTCTCTTACCACCTTCGGTCTGAACTTAGTTGGACCGCGCCGGCCGGTGCGTTGCCGTCCCGAAGGAAAAGAAAGGAAAGGAGACGAGAGCGGGTGCAGGAGGTAGGTATGCTACGGATACCTAGGTGCCCAAGGTATTGTACGGATTACACTACACCCTCCTTTCCTCCTTTCCATTTCCATCTTTCCATCTTCCCTCCCTCCTCCCCAGCCACTCTGGCTGGCTGGCTGCCCTTGACTTGCCCGTCCTTGACTACTACATACCTGGTATTTCTTGACTTGCTTGACCTGGGAAACAACCCATCGATAATTTGACTTGTCCAGAGACAGGGGCCATCAGCTTACCTTGGCCGGGCATGACAGCCCCAGCAACGGCAACGGCAACGGCAACGGCAACGGAGATTCCCGCGGTGCATAGGCACAGAAATCTGGATGGTATGAGGTGGCACGCACGAGGTGCGTGGGTCCGAGGTAATCGTAAACTACATATGGTATCCGTACATACCTAGGTAGGTAGGTAGAGAAGAGCTGCCCATGTGAAGCTGCCCCTACAGTGGCCACGTGCTATACAAATACACCAGCCAAGTGTACTTCGTAAGCCCACCTCACCTTTCTGGAAGCCCTGTAAGGTCAGGAAGTACCCTGGATGCGATGCCCGCTTCTCCAGGGGGCCGCTCCCGGCAGCTTTATTCGTACGAAGTGCCCAGTAGCCTGAAAGACGTGGATGCCCAGATCACTGCACACCCGACAGGCGAGGTATATTGTGCTGCGCGCCTAATGTCCTTGCTTGCTGGGTGTGCTGTTTGATATCGTTGGCATGACCCAAAACTTCTCTTACCCGGTACCGTTCGAAGGTATCTAGGTACCTACCTAGGTACCCAGGTAGGTACAGGTAGGTACGAAGGTATGGAGGTACAGAGGTACGTACCGGTGGCTACTAATCATACTTCGTGCCTGCCTGATCGTATCTCAGCCCGTGTATCCGTACTCCGTACGGATAAGGTAGGTAGGTACCTGACTCTCTCTTGCATTATGGCCTTGGGTGGCAAATTCTGAAGACCAACATCGGATAAAGTGGATCCGGACCCCTTATGTAATCTAGATCCATCTGAGCACCTCCCGATACGGCACCCATCGCACTCATTTCTCCACCAGTCCGTTTCCTTGATTTTTCTTTTTTTCTTTTCCTTTCCGTGCGGCCCACCCAACCCGTCTCTTCAGCTTCTGCCCCTCTCTCTGACTGTGCGTCGTCCTCACTCATCCATTCAGCGTTCACCCAGTGTGCCGGGCCGCCGCTTTGCCCTTTCCGCCTCCGGTATTATCCGTCCTCTCTCTATGATGTTCTCTCCAGCCAAGGGAGTGGGGAGCTCGTCCCGAAAGGCCTGGGCAGAAAAAATTAATTTTTCCGACCGACAGATCATGCTTCCTTCATTGGACCAGGAGTAAGAGTGTTAGATCCCGATGTTGGAGGCCGATGTCCCAATCGCTTGGCCTTGGCTCGTCAGACAAGCGACGCCATCACCGAATTTCTCTCTATCCACCACCACCCTTACTCACGTACGTCATATCTCGCCCGGATTTTCTGCGCCCTCGTTTATGCCTAGGCCGTATGTGGCTGGCGGGCGTTGACCGAGATTCTGCTTGTGCTCTTAGTTCCGCGGATGGCCCCGGCTCACACCGTCATCCGCCCAGCCGAGCCTCTTCTGTCAGATTTTCACCCCGACAATCCGGTCGATGGCAGCCCGCATTTTGATAGTTCATATCCACCAGTGTCCCGTGGTTTACCAATGGTCACACTGCGCTTCGCTATTGCTTACCTGCTGCAACTACTATGCAACTCTCTGCGCTCCCTTCTACGTCTGGCCTAACCGTTTGACGACCTGCAGATGTCAGAGTAGTCGCCACCGTCTTGCCTACTCAGCATCGTACTCTTTCTTCTACTCCTGTCCTTTTTCGAGTGGTCGTGGACAGGTGGGCGACGGCAGACGAGACGCATTCCTGTCTAGCTTGTTCGAGCCTCTCTTTCCTCACGGTGCACTTGGCAGAGAGGAGGGGAGAGGGTATCATGGGGTGCTGACTGGCCATCCCGAGGCACAGGGTGACATCCAGGCCGGTCTCACCTGTCTTTGGTTCCGATACAGGGTGACCACACCACAAGTTATATCCTTGGCAATCTGGCCGGCCTGAAGATCAACCTCCAACATGCCGTTCGGTCAGCTTGGACGCACAATCGTAGCCGGCGGCAACGCAGCTGGTCGGCCACTCTTCATCGTCTCGTTCGTGCCACTCGTCTCACGCCAACAATCTGATCGCGCTGGCAATGCCAGCGCCGTCCTCGCTTGTCACACTCCAGCTGCGTCGCACCCGGAATGAGGCCGTCTATTCTTGCCCCGCCAACTCATGTTTGACAGAGAAGGCAAGTCTCCGGCAACCTACCTACCTGCCGGCCTACCTGAGTTTCCCCAGAGCATACGGATGGACCACACACTACGAGCCAATGGGGGTTTCTGCATCCCTTTGCCTTTGGCCTTCGTGCTGTATTGTAACGGGTCGTATCGACCCAGAACGCAGGCTGTCTAGCGCCCAGACCGCCCCATCCGCCCCTTTCTGAATAAAGGATCAGCAAACCTTGTAGATAGAGAACACGTTGCCGGCGGCCTGTGGTCATCATCCACCCGCCTCACCGAGTTTCGAACGCTCCCTTACTATTCGAGTTGGGCTTCAGACTAGTAAGGCCACCAACGCGTGTTGGGGGGGAATCAGGGGTCTTTTCAGATGGGCCCTTAGCGCATCGCCAGGCCCCCTCGTCTCGGTCCATACGCGACGATCGGGTATGCCAGAGACACACTCTCGTGGCCAGTCGGGACTGAGGCCTCCCCCACCTACAGCACTCACCCTTCCAGTCGATTGGCATGCTGAATCGTATCATGCCATTGCTATCCAATGGCCTAGGTTCTCACAAGAACAACATCTTTGACCTGGCCCAACTCCCCTGTCGTGCCCGCCAAAGGCTCACAAGCGACTGACCGGCCCTGATGGCTTCTCGTTGATATCCCAAGAACGGCCATTCGTCGCAGCCCCAGGCGCCTGCCGAGATGGGTCAAAGGTTGGGGCCACCAAGCGGTTATCAGATCTCGCACCAAGTCTCGTAGATTAAAATCCATCGGATACCCAAGATGTCAAAACGCCTGGCTATCTCGATAGGTGAGGCTCAAACGTCGGCCCTGGTACCGGCCCTGGCATATTATCGGCGATTGCCCTGAAAACAGTATAGATCTCGAATGGCACGCGCCGGAACGGAGGAGAAAGTACTGCCATCAGACGCTGGCTCACCGGAGCATGTTACGATGTCTCCGTCATAATCCTCAGACGCAGATTTTCCCAACCTCCTCATAATTGGCAACAGCATAAGCCGACCCTTGCTTATGCAATTTACTTGTACAGGATTCGGACAGCACGCCTGCAAGCCCGTCGCATATCAACGCCGATCCTTACTGTTCCTGCGCAGACTTCATGGTGTTTCGGCTCCACCACTCGAGTGTACCTACTGAAGACGAGGTCGCAAGATCTACAGGTCTCATCTCACGCTTCTGTTCTGTTGGGGGCCGAGCAGGTAGGTGCCTCGAAGCATCTCGCCAACAACCTCTGGGCCCGAGCGCTGGTGCCTGACGAATTTCTCTATCGTACCGTAAATGACGAAGAGCGGCAGCTTCATTTGTCCGTTTCGGTTCACCGGACCCGACCCTCAAAGTCGTAAGATCTACCTCCAGTGCTGCATCTCAGTGAGTGGCCTTGAAGACCCGGGTTGTCTTGAAAAAGCCTCAGCAGTGAAACATTTCGCGACTGGTGTGGGACACAATGCTATGGCACACACCTTACCCATTATGTTCGTGGTCTCACTTTCTCCAGCAAAGACTGGCAGCAATTACGAGATGGCGATCCTTTCTACATGGCCAACAACTCCGCGGTGCTACTCGCAAACTCTCACAAACTCATCGGGATTGTCATTTGAGTTATATGGATGTTTTGCTAATCCTTTCCTCTTTCTTTTCCTCTTTTCCCACCCTCTCGCGTGTGGCTAGGTTGGTCTCTGGCAAAGTCAGCGGTACCTCAAGGTTCAACTAGGCACTCTCTTGCCGGGTCGTCACATAAGCCGCCGATATCGCTAAATCCCAACCAATTCAGGGACACCACAGTCAAGTATCATATCGATCTTATTAATCATTGCCGGCGCTGCGCCATATCTCATTGACGACTTGGAGAATCAATGTTAGGTCTGAATGACCCTGGTATACTGCTGGGATATGCTGGTTATAATGCTTGCATGCCTGTGCGCAACAGGGCATTGGCCTCACCTGAATGCTTTTCCGCCAGCAGATTGTCCCATCCGAGGTGGACACGGAGTGGCATATGCACAGACGGATAGCCGTCTGCAAACCGCTGTGTCACCCGACGACTATTGTCTCTCCTGACAAGAACAGTCTTTACCCATCAAAGTTCATCTCGCAAAACCCGAGACAACTCTTGCCTGTCGAAACTTACGCTTCACAGACTCGTGGGGCTTTAAGTTGCTAGGATGCCACTCCGAAAAGTGAAGGTTAGACGGCCACACGAAACTGGGCGTGGATACGCATCGGGCCGCAGCTGTTCTGCAGTGATGCGAGACCAGGCGCGGGAACTTTTATCATTCGCCGCTTCAGGCTACACCGCGGCTATGAATAAGATTGGCGTCTCCAAGCACACGACAGATGTCTTGACGCCCAGTGTTCCTCAACCCGAATCGCAGCCGCGGACGTCGATGCAATCGAATTCATGGACTGGAATGGAAGAAGAGCCTTGGGTGAGACAGGCCCGATCCAACAGGATTTGCCTCCCTAGGTGTGGGGGTAGATCAGGCTCGGTGCCAACAGTAACTATCAAGATGCTGAACTAGTTGTAGGCCCTACCTATGTGGCCTCATGCGGACGCCATTGTGGCCTAGGGGCTATAGCCTGGCAATGGCCAACGTACCATGATCCGCAAGGCTCAGGCTCTGGTTCTCTGCAGGTGCTGAGGCGGAGATTAGTGAACACGCCTAGACTACCGGGCCGGCGCAGCCATCAATACGGGCTTTTGAAATGGTCGGAACGGGGTGGCAAGCCGGCTGTGCGACTAAACGACCTAACACTTACTGCCTCGTGGTCGTAGCACTCGATGCCTGCCAGTTGCAAAACGACCAGATTGTACGGACAACGTTTACAACGGCAGCCTTTCTCATCAGAAGGCGTCCAACGGGCACAATAAAGTCCGTCGGCCATAGTATGTATATACGCACAAGAGGCGGCTCTTTCACTCGTGATGTCCGTGTACCGATGCCGCAATCAACTCCTGCGTCTGTGTGCTTTTCGATACGTATCCCGGCGACACATCAGTGGCTACCTATGGACGAAGCAAACCGGCATTGCTTTCGCACCAGATTCTTTCCAGAACATGTCCTTGACTTTGGCAGGGGCGTGGAGCAACTAGCGAAATATCTCCTAGATTGAGGTCAGACCTCGTCGGCAGACAAGTGGCCCAGTGGCCCCATGAGCTTGTCGATCAGCTGACCAATAATTTCTGTAGGTCGACCTGCCGCTGTTGGACACGCGATGGCAAGGGCCACGGCCCTTTGACTTCAAGACGATGCAGGGCGAAGGGCATTGGAGACTTGGCCACGGGCGCATCGCAATTCCTCACGACATGGCGGACTTGGAAAGGGTCTTTGTTCCTAGCAACACGCCACCAAGCGAAAACTATAACGGCGGTCGCAGCGTATGGTAGGTAAGCGGGAATGTTTCGCAAACATACGGGCGAGGGAAGTAAAGCAAAGGCATCGGGTTGACAAGCCGCGTGCAGCATTCGAGGTGGCCCGGCGCCAGAGGTATGCACGAGACGTGCTGAACTGGCCAGGAAACACCGAGACGGATATCTGGATAAGAGGGGAATTTCTAGACGAGATGGGGCGAGCAGCATATCGATGCTAAGCGCATTAGCACAGGTGCCGCGATGCCGAATACAACCAGGCCCTCCCTCGGTTTATGGAGCGCCGTAGGATACGCAGCGCAGGGCGACATGCCCTAGTTGGTGTAATGATCAGCGGCACATTGAGGTTGAAGCGCGGAACCCTCACCCGTCTCCCTTGTTGGAGCCGGCCCCCACAAAGGGAGACGAGACAGATGGTGGACCAAAGGCAGAAGAAGTCACAGCGGCTGACTCCATGCTGTTGGAGCTCGCTGGGGTTGTGAGTTTACACTGCTTCGGCACCCAACACATCAGACAGACAGACAGAAAGAAAGAAAGACACGACTTGGTTAGTGATTGATCGTTCACAGGCACGGATACAGAGAGTCAGAGGCATGTCGCGTGGCAGGGCCCATCGACTGATCTGTCTCGATGAGGAATAGTGTTGACGGTGCCGTCCACTCTGGTGCGTCCGCATTGAGCGGACTGCACCCGCCCCCACCGATTGGGATCCTCTCCAATCTCGAAAAGTTTGTGATTCTGGTTCCGCTACGGCCTCGGATGCGACGTCCGCGAAGCACCATCAGACACACCCTGCCGTTGCCTTGCATGGCACCGTAGTAAGGTAGGTAGGTACCTACCAGTGCCATCACCCCCCACACTGTGTCTCAACCGGGGCTGGTTCCATTGCAGCGGTACGAAAAGATGCCCGCTGTAATAACAACATGAGATTTGCTGCTTCAAGGAGTACTTGTTGTATTCCTACAATACGGAGCAGACGAGAAAGTAGCGAGAAGATCACCCCCCACCACCACCACCTGTCATCCATTCTATGCCGCCCCCTGTCCGGCTTCGCCAGCCGGGGATGGGCTCACTTGCTCTTTTCGGAATCATGACACCATGGGAGAGGAGCCGCCAAACCCTTTGGTTAATGGTGACGAGACCCAGCCCAAAGCTGATGCAACATGACTGACTGTCTGCACCCATGACCTCTCGGGCGCGCGGAAGCCGGAGGGACACCGGGGGGGGGGGGGGGGGTTCCGGTACGACCGCCGGCAAGAGTACCGAAGTTCGATGCGGGTTGGAAACAGGCAGTGTTAAATTTTACCTAGATATGGCGCAGGCGAATTGCGGCGAGGTGTTTGGCCATCAGGATGGTGATGGTAATGGCGCTGCTGATGACAACGTCGCAAAGTAGCAACATGCAACGCCCGTTTTGAGTAAGGAAATGGAGGGGTCCCCCGGCCTGTCACAGGCGGAAGTCTCCATGCCCACGGAGGCAGGCAGCCATCGTAATGGAAAGAAGGTTCCGACTCGAGACTTGCCTTCCCCCTTCCCTCTTCCCCTGAATGCCTACTAAATAAAGTACGAACACATCGTACTTTCCCAAGGCGCCCCCCCCCCCCCCCCCCCCCCCCCCCAATCCAGGTACCTAGGTACGAATACTACGCAGGCATTACGCTGGTGTGCATCCGTATTCACATTACGTTTTTCTCATCCTCACCCGTGTCTGAAGTCTTGGCCAAGGATACTGGCTTTCCAAATCCACAGCCATCACGTTGGTTTAACTTCACCCAGGCATCCTCTCCCCCCTCCATCCCCAGTCGTCTCGTGTAGAGACAAGTAGCAAGGTTCCTGCCGGTAGCAAAGGCGGGTTGGGTGGCCCTGCCATCCCCTTCCTTCCTATTTGGTCTCCCTTTGCTATTTCCGTGCCAGGTCTTCCTTGTCTTCCTGCCATTAGGTAGGTGGCCTCTGCCTGCCCGTCGATGTTCAGGGCAGGTATCCGTACGGATACGTACAATTTCACGTGTAGCTTCACAGGTACATCTACCTACCTACCTAGGTCATCGTCGGCTGCGGTACGGAGTCCAATACCTACGAATACCTACCTACCTCCCTGCACCAGATACCCCCCGTACCTATCTCCCGTCTCTCTCGCTACCTACCTGCAAAGTGGAGTCTACCCGTCATTTGACAGCTGCGATGGATGGCGTTTTCCCGTCGTTCCTTCCTTACCCTGGAGCCTGTACCTGCTTGTCTGCCTGGGCCACTTTGCCTCTCTCTCCCTCTCCTACCATCTTTCACCCCCCCCCCCCCCCCAAAAAAAAAAACTGTTTCTTCTCGAAGGAAGTTAAACCTAGGTGTGGTTGAAAAAAGTTGAAACGGCCAGGCGCCATTGAGGGGCTTTTAGTGGTTACCAATTGGGTCCCTGCTTCTCCACTTCTCGCTTCTACACACTATTCCGTAGGTGCCTGCCCAGTCCATGTGGCTCCCATCGTCCGTCTCCGTCTCCGTCTTCATCTCCAGCTCCATCTCCACGTCCATTTGATCGAGCTTTTTTGACGATCCCTCTCTCGACGCCCGCCAGCCGCCTGGCTTGGCTGCTCTCTGTCTCTCTCTCTCTCTCTCTCCACCCTCCTCCCTCCCTCCATGCCCATAACCTCAAGCTATCGCCAAGGGTCGACCACAAGACTTCAAACCCGTCATCGTCTGTGATGCTCCAGCCGGTGGCGGGGAGGAAGGGGAAAGCCATATCCACACTCCGGGATTCTACTTGTAGATTTATTACCCAGTGTATTCTGTGCTTCGGGCTCGACGATTAGTTATCCACTCGTTGACGACAAGCGAGCCAGAAGACCCGAATCATTCCCAACGGTTGCGGCTTCTGCGACATTGCAGTTGACCGCATTGTTATGCGTTGGCTACCTATCCTACGGTGCTCGAGTCCTCGTCCTTGTTGGAGTCAAAGCAAAAACCCACTCAAACTTTCGCTGTTGTCTATTTACGGTCGAAGCACCCGAAAATCGGACAGGTCTGTGTGTCCGAGCTCACAACGACATGACATACGAAGGAAGTCCTTAGCAGCCCCCTTCAAGGACCCTGGGTGCCGAAATAGCGGCACCCAAACACCGAAGCGAAGCGGTCGTTGCCGCTCGACATCTCTCCATTCACCCAGTCAGCCCATCACACATACCCTAGTTGCCTAGGTAGTGGGCTTGCGGGTTGCAGCAACACCACCACCTCCACCATCACCACCAGTCGCCAATGGGCGTGTCCCCGGCTCTGCTCCACACCCTAGCCCATCGTCTCTCTCTCTCTGATCACCCTACCGCATCTTCACTCCATGCGCAGGATTGATGCCGCTTATCCTCCTGCCAAGCACCCCGGCCCTCCGCTGACTACACGCCTCCATCCAACCAAGATGAGATCGACAATGCACCACCAACCAGCCTCCTTCCATGCAATCCACGATACGATGCATTCGGTGCCCCTCCCCAAACCAGCACATTCATCTTCTTCCGGCAGTCCTGCTCACCGAGGCCTCCCTCTGCGCTTACCTAGTCTGCCCGACGCCTCCTCTTATTCCATGCTTCTTCTCGCATGTCTACGATGTGGGAACATATTTGGCCAACATGTGCCGGCTACGTTTCGAGGCCGCTTTGGCAAGCGCTGCATCAGCGCGCGCCTCGGCCATCATACAAGGCCGCCCACCTTCACCTCGATATCCCTTGTTGGATCTCGCCCGCTTCGTTCGATCTCATGCAGGATCAAGACGGCCCAATACAAAACACCATGAGCCCCGGTCCACATCGCACCCCCGTCGCCTTACATTGCACGCTCCTCGATTGACTTTCCTTCCGCTGGACGACCGCACACCCATCACTGCTTTGTCGGAAGTACTGCCTTTTCAGGCAGTCGTCTCCAAAAGCCGAACAAATCATACATAGTGTTTTAGCCCGCCTCGCTCCGTTTTAATGGGCCATGCTCCAGATCTAGCCATCGGCATCAGGATATCACTTTTCGATCCTTTCGCTGGGTTGTTTTGGCCGTATCTGCATGGGTTTGAGACCCCTGGTCTCAAAGTACCTTTGAGGTATACCAAAAGTTACGATTGCGTACCTCAATCGCCTTCGTATGATAGGCGATCCTCGATTCCGTGACGGCGGCACCGCTATTGTCATGCCTCCCCCCCCCCCCCCCACGAGGATGAGGCAGGAATACGGATACCTATACTGTGTATACATGTTGTGCTGCTGGCCGGCAAGCGTTCACTGGCATATTCCATCTCGGAAGAAGAGATCGCCTGCAATCATATCGGACCGATGGGCGGTCAAAATGGTTGGTCAGCCCAACCGGCCACCCTGGAATCTCATTTCGACTTCGACCCATTCGCGTTACTGCTGTCAGGAATCAGATCATATTCGTGTTTACCACGCCTGCCCGCCCTGGGTCAATCAATATGCCGGTGCGCTATTCGGACTGGCCACGTGCAGCTATCCACAATGCAGACCAGACCGTGACCATCGTGGTCCGGCTTCTCCCTTCTGTTCCAGCCGAGTCTCGCCTCGAGCTTACCATATGTAGCCCTTGCTACTAGTCGCGCCCTGGAAGGGGCATGTGGCTTCCACAATCACGGGACTGAGATGCGCCGATACTGACCACATGACGATCTGCCGTCCTTGCAACTGGCGGCCGGCCGCTCGTGCAACTGAGGTTCCTGGGCAGAAGATCGCTCCCCCATATGCATGGGGGCCGTGTTGCAGGTGATCTCACATGGACAGCCTGGCGGGCTCTATCCTACTTGATCACGGACGATGCGAACCTTCCGAGACACAGCTAAATCGGCCAGGCTACCTGATACGGCCGGCAAAGTATGACGGATGGCGCTGTTTTCGCTTGGAGTATAGAGTGGACAATGTCTATCGAGAGCGACACGTTCAGGCCAAAGCGCTCCTCAAGATTACATACATCTAACTTTCACCTACGATTGCAAGTATCTAGCTCTGATGAACCGATTATGCCTGGCGCTCCTGGCTCGTGGTGCGGTCGTCTGATCTGGAAATCGGGATGCCACGCAGGCCACACACATACACAGATACACGCCATCATCTCACATCTCTACCTGGCGAACATGCCATGGTCAACGCCACTTGCCCTTCATACTTGACGAATAAGGGGATTCTATAGGGTCGGTAAGTCCGGTCGGCAAGATGTGCTGCATCCGCACCACCATCCAGAATCCTGTTGGCTTTCGGGCGTTGGGCGCCAAATGCAGGATGTACCAGCTACCATTAAAGACAGAAAGGCCAAATCACTAGTATCCAGGTTCCATATTCCGTCATAACGACTCTAACAGATTTCCAGTGACCAAACCCTCCATAGCTAGGTCAGTTGTTGCAGAAGAAACTGCCTAGCGCCCGAATAGGTCCTCAACCCCGCTTACCAGCCATGTGGTTCGGACTCGAGGCCCTCCTGGCAAGAATATTAGAATGGCTGGCGAGACAGGCGGACCCATGCTCGTTTCTCCATCTCGCCAATAAAACCAAGACTGGAAGAGCCCGCGGTCAACTGCTTGCCCATTCAATTGAAACAATCCCCCTGCGCAAACAGGAGAATCTGGCTCGGAAACGGTTCTGTTCCCGAATATTGAAGCCGAGGCCACGCGCAAAAGTTCCGGAGGGCAGGACGTAAGCACGACCAACGCCGTCAAATGCGGGTTCGCCGAGGAACGACCTAGAATGCCTTCATACTGACGTTGGCTATTCCGCTACAGTGCGGGAGCAGCCGGAAAACTGCGCAAGCCCTGGTCCATCAAACACGCATAGCCGAGCAGTTCCCGTTACGACGCATCACGGTAGTTCCACTTATTGGCAGCATGGAAGCGAGAACATTCGGGGCCACCGGCACCGCGGGCACCTAGGCTGACAAGAACATGGATGGATATTGGTCCCGTGCGTCACTTTTCACTTCTCAGCCTTGGGCCAGCTTTGTCCGAATCAGCCATGATATGATATCTTGTTGATCTCGTCAACCCCAACCAGAAGCCTCCTCGGAGAAACCTGATATTGTGCTATCAGGGGTTGTTCGTCATACGTCACAGAATAGCGACGGCGAGTACTATTCCGGGCACATTTTCACAATGATCGGTTTATCTCAACACTGTACGAATATGATGACCGAGACGACTCCGACCCCCCTGTCGAACGCTCTTGCCCGTTGCCTGTTGCGCGTTGCGTTCCAACAGCCAGCGAAACACGAGGACTGGGCTCGACTGATGCACCAATCGCCACTGAGGGAATGCCACTCTGCGCCCGCTCAGACTTGATGGTTAACGTTGGTCTATTGCCCGTACGTCTTGTCAGCCCGCAGAGGCGGCCTGGCACTCACCCGTGACGGGCTTCGCTGGCAATTACCCTGGGTGCTCCCACGGGTATGCTCTACCGCTTGCTTGTACTTGCAAAATTACACGTCTTCGGGTCGAGCTGCTGGGCCGTATATGCCTAGGTAGTTATCAAATCAAGACGCCTCATTCGTGGAAAGAGCATGGGACTGGGACTGGTCCAAGTAGCAGTCTCGCCGCCTGACCAAGAGGCTTAGGGACGAGACGAACTTGGTTTCGAGCCTACCCATCTCCCGCTGCTCAAACTTACAGTCAGTGTTGGGCAAGTCGGTAAACCTGGCCGGCTCAAGATGAACGCCTGTATATTTGCTTTTTCTTCTCTTTGACCCTCACCTTGACACCCCAGGGCTTGGTCGCTCTAAGTCAACAGGGCTGCGCCGTCGTACATATGAGCACGGGAAGTGACCCTCTGATTAGGAGGGTTACAGTGCGTCCTGTGGCTGCTGTGCCCTCAAAACCCTCACCAACGCTTTGGCAGTGGCGGGGTTTGATTCAAACACCGAGTATTGCCGCTAAAAACAACAACAACTTGGGCTGGTCGCCCTTGATTGCTCCAAGATCTTGGTAATACTCTACCAGGGTCCAGTCATCGCAATCGCCACCGGGTAGCATACTTGCCAAACGCTATTGTTTGGGGTTGATATTGCAGCACGTAAAAAGGCCGACAGGAATCAAACAGGGCATATTCTTATCCCACGCCAGATTCCCTTTTTGGTCCAAGGCGATCTTACGTGGGCGGGTTGAGACGCTCTGCAATTACTGACAATGACCTGTCAGAATGTGTCTCATGCAGGGCCTCCCGTTTGCTTTCTTTTTCTTCAATTCTGAATCACACTCGGCTCTGAGCCAAACTGCTCTGGTGAGGAACCCTCTCCTTTGACGTCGTTATACCCGTGTCAGCAGGAAACAAACCATTGCCGCAGAGAGAGGTATGACTACGAGACACTGTTGCCTGTTTCTTTCTACTCCTCCCATAACGCCCGTTTCCCATCTTCGCCGAAGTTGTTTTCCATGCCAGAGGCCCTCTCTTTGTCGACGCCTCACATAAGACGTTGTTTCTCGCACTTCTCGCACTTAACATGGAACCTTGGTTGGCTGCCAGTGCCCCTACTGTCTCTCTACCATTCCATTTGAGGATCGTCCTGGGCATACCAGTGAACCGGGTTGGCGGTCTCGAACGCAATAGCCATCCAGCGCGACCGTGCAGCAAGCGCGTTCTTGTGATGGCGATCTTGCTGGGGCTAGGTAGGTATTAAGCACGCATTTCCAACCTCAATACATTCTCCAAGCTGGTCCTCTCAACGTCGCACAGGTAGATGATGATACTCCAACACGGCCAGAAGCATGCAACTACGACATCTCTCCAATGGTGGCCTCGGGAAAGTTTGAGGTCTCGATACAGGTCAGCAATTAAGTCAGTTGTATCGTTCATCACAACTTCGTTCTGCCGCCCCCACTGGGCCTTAACGCCTGACCTCGACTGGTTCATCACCTCGGACCTTTCTCTCCGGTGGGATCAGGAACGGGCCCTGCCGCTGTTGAAACATTGCCCGGGTATCTTCTTGGAGTGATACACGGCAGTTGTTTGGTGCGAGTATGTACGAGTCCAGCGGACTTTTGTTTACCGCTTGGCTGCTCATGGCGAACAGTCCCGGTTGGACGCTATTGGCAAACATGCCGCGATGAGTGGTTGTCTGATACAGTTGCACCTGGCGGGGCTGGTAAGGCTTACTTACCATGGCCCATTCTCATCTGGTTCGCCTCACGCACTGGGAAGGATGGCCTCGAACATGTGACTGTGATGAGCACTAGCCAGGGGGGGGGGGGGCGGTTGGCGAACACAGCTGCTGAAGAATTCACGATACTGGGTACTTTCTGACGTTGGGCATTAATACCGCCTAGGCTCCGTGCCTCTCCCACAGCTCCCCTCCCCCCGGCACAGGTTCAGGCGAAGAGCAAATTGGTGGCCGGTCAACACCGCATACTAGCGATCATGTGACCATCAAGTCCTGATGAAGTCAGTTAAGGGTCTTCAGGGTTCACAGCAAGGGTCCAAAGGTGTTTCGGCAGTCGCGATACAACGCTATCGAAAGTTTACATTTCCAGGAGGCAACTGGGGCGCTGGCCTGCAAATTCCATGTTTGGCAATGTCCGTGTGTGTGTCTGTTCAGCCAGAGTCAAAGCTCGTAGGGCACCACGGCACTCACGGCAGGCTCGTACAAAGTGCTCCCCCCTATCAGTGAGCGAACAGACAACTTCGGGATATTGCTCGCTGATCAAGGGTCTGGTCTACTACTGTCTCTTGCTGTTGGTGTCTCTCGGTGACGAGGGAAGAGAGACGTGCCTGTGACTGTGCATTCCAGGCATGTCTTGCGACGTAATTCGTACACGCCACTAGCCTCCCCCCGAATCCACTTCTTGACCGGTCTGTCGTCTCGTCCGGTCGCGGCGCGCTGCGGGGAAGGGGAGAGAGAGAGAGAGACAGAATGCACCATGCATGCATCTTGGGCCCCGGAGGAGGGGATTCTCACAGGCGGCGCGCGCCAGCCCAATCGCATGATATTCAGATCCGAGCGCCGCATCAGATTTGGGAGGGTGGCAAGACCTCTAGATCACAAGAGCGAACTGCAGCCAGGAGCGGGTGTAGGTGAGGATCATGGCCGCAAGAGGAAAAGAACACAATGGATGGGCGCATGGGGGGGGGTTCCGCGTCCATCCTATGGATGCGGAAGCAGGACCGAAGTAGCCACTGAACGTATCAGCGCCGTGACGGCGGCGGGGCAAGGTGGTCAGATCCTCCTCCTCTTCGATCTGGACCGCCCCCCCTCCCCCCCCCCCCCTCCAGTATTTCGCCTCAGTCAGGGATGGAAGATCCCGCACTGGGGATCTAGGGGCTCTCACCGTCGCAAATCTCGCTATACTACTGCGATTAACGACGGCAGATGCCGATACAGACGATGTTCACAGATCAGCCCGGAATAGTAGTAGTGTAGTTGAGACATGATGGTGGGGGAGAGAGCGGCGGCGGCCCGTGCCCCCCCTTTCCCTCTCTCTTTCTGTGAGTGTGCGCTGTCGCTGACGACGCGTAACTTGCCCAATTGGGAGATGGGGACGTTGAAGAGGGAGAGACAAAGATGGGTCCTTTGTGGTTGAGACGCTGGCGCCAGGGGGGGGGGGGGGCGTCATCACCTCGCATTCTTGAGGAGAGGGGAGAAGGGCGGAGGGGAAGTTGTCGAGGTAAACTACATACGTTCCAACGATGGTTTCTCGGAATATTTTGATTCTTTTTTGATTTTTGCGAGACACTTTGACGGGCTGCTTGCCGCATCTGGCGAGTTCGGGGGGGGCACGCGTTTGGTGTTGTTCGTCTCTCATGCCCCTTCGGGAATTTTTCTTCCCCCCTCCTCGACTTTTCGTTTTTCTTCTAAACTACATTATGTTTTGGTCTCTGGGGGCTGAAAGGGACTCGGAGTTTCATAGGTCGAGGAGGGAGGTGGGGCGGGAGATAGAGAGAGAGATAGGCAGAGATGGAGATGGAGATGCCTGCCTAGAGAAACAGATAGAGGGGGAGAAAAATTGCTTTTGGAGGTCCTGGCTTGGACGTACATACATATGTGCGTCACCGGGCAGATTACCTTATTGCACGGCGGCTGTATGCGTTCCTGTGTCTTGGGCTGGTTTGATGGGCAAACCCTCCGGGATGAGGCGAGGTCGGCTCGCGCAGAGCGCATACATCTGTCCTATCGCATCTTGACATGGACAGGTGAAGGCGAAGGTGCAGGACGCGGGACGTAGACCGGGGGGGGGGGGGGGGGGATATGGCGGGAGAAGCTTGGGGGATGAGGCTGAGGAATCCCTTTTTTTTATTAGAGGGGGGAAGGGCTGAATCCCATGTCACTTTCTTTTTGATCCTTTTTGCCAGGGCAAGCGGGCGCAACCGTTAGAGCGCGTCTCCCTCTTCTTCTTTTTTAAACGTATCATGTTGCCGCCGGATGATGTACACGAGGCTGACGGGGGATGATGGGATGGGTTACGTCGATCGTGAAGTCATTGCTTAGGGGAGGGGGAGTGTAAATCGGGAAAGGAAAGGGGGGGGGGGGGGGGGTTGCCAAAAATTGAAGGGAGGGAAAGGGCGTGTGTGTGCTTCTTCGTCGCAAAACGTCTTCTACTTGGTCCGATGGTCAGGAACAGTGGGCATCGCCTACTGTAGAATTTCTTTTCTTGCTCTCTCTCTCTGCCCACCTCCCCCCCCCCCGGTGTATCTGGTTCTGGTTGTATTGGACTTGTTGGAGTTGTGGCCGGATGGGAAAGGGGAGGGGGGGCGTAGGTGTACGATGGCGATGTGCGCTAAAATTGGCGGAAGGCCTTGATGCTTGGATGGCATTGCTTTTTCCTGACGGTTCAGGTATAGAGGCCGCTGCGGGAGGGCGGTAGACGATAGGCGGGGGCGAGGAGATGCGGCAGGGGGGGAGTCGTTGACGGGAGGGTTTGTCCGGCCACGTTCAGTTCGTACTTTCCCGTGGAAGTGAAGCAATTGAAGGGGGAGAGGAAGCGAGGGGGGGGGTTGGCAAAAACTTTTTGCAGTCCAAACATTTTGGACCAAAACCCATTTTCCTAGGTAGGCAGGGTCGGGGGAGAGCATCTCTATCTCTCCCTTCACCCCCTGAGGAACCCTCCACCACCCCCTTCCCAGACCCGCAAGCACCATGTCGGAATCTCACCCGCGTCTAAGGCCCAGCTGCATATGCATGCGCATGTTTGCTTCTCTCTTCTCGAGCTGATGTAAGGCGATGCACGAAGACAGCATCCGGGTAGAAATGGAGACTTTGCCTGCCGGGGAGAGTGAGGAGGGTGGCGTCGGACCAGTGCGGTTGCGGACCAGTGACGACTCGGCGTGAGACTTGCAGGTTCAGAGAGGATCACGAGGGAGGGGGCGGGGTGGCGAAGGGGGCAGATGAGATGTGAGCGCGGGACGAGCTGTTTCTCGAAACGGGCGGACGGACGAACGACGGGCGTTTGTTGAGGCACCTGTCGGGTTCGAATCTTGCCGTCATGCCATGATGGGGGTTCCGAAAGGCGAAGTGGGGAGGAGGAGTCGGGAATGGAGTCGGGACAAGGTCACGGGACCGCAACCCAGTGCATGTAAAGGTAGGGAATGTTGTGGCCCGCGGACGGGAAGGACGCCCGTGGTACCGGACGTCGCGCGGGCGCCGGCCGTTGGACGGTCGTGGCGGGATCTCGGCGGTCCGGCTTGACCGCTTTGGGATCTCGGTCTGCGCCCCTCCCCTCCTCACCCCCACCCCTTGTTGGTCCCGCATACCGAGTGCCGGGAAGCCTCTCTCGAGAGGAGATAGAGATAGAGATATAGAGAGGGCTAGGCCTCTTCCGGAAGGGGCGCGAGGTAACGTGTCTGCGTGTCTGAGAACCATGGCATGTTGTTCCTGGAAGAAGGGTGAGGAAAAGGAAGGGAAGGGGTGGGGAGGAGGAAAAGGATCGACGCGCGCCGGCGTTGACGTAGGGTTGGGGAACGGGGGGGGGGGGGGGGGGGGCTAGTCCAAAGTGGCATTTTCTTGCTTTTTCCTTATTTCCAACTCTCTTTCCCTTACTTTTTCTCCCCTCTTCCCCATCCATCCCTCCTCTTCCCAGTGACGAAATGGGCAAAGAA
Organism: Colletotrichum falcatum; assembly: GCA_019425465.1. Taxonomy (NCBI): domain Eukaryota; kingdom Fungi; phylum Ascomycota; class Sordariomycetes; order Glomerellales; family Glomerellaceae; genus Colletotrichum; species Colletotrichum falcatum. The sequence continues at coordinate 312,063 of SWKJ01000217.1, forward strand.
CGATTGGGGATTGGGGGAAGGGGAGGGGGGTCCAAGGCCGGACAGGTGGCCATTTCCCAAGGCGGCATGGAGAGCGACGAACTAAGATACGTATTTGTAGCCAGCCAAGACGGCCGCTCGTAGGGTTGGTTACACAAAGCATGCAGTGATACAAAACATGCTGCTCGTTTTCTTTTCTCTCTTTATTCTCGGACACTGCCCGAGCGAGAATGCGGTGTATGCATGGCAAAAAGGCGAGACTCATTTTTTGGGTGTCCTTCTTTACATTCCTTCTGGGAGACGAGGAGTCGTTTTCGATGAAGTAAGAGGGTAGGTAGGTAGGGCTGGTTGGTTGGCCGGCCGGCTTGCTGGGTGGCTTGTTCATCCAGAGCTGTCAAAAAAAAAAAAAAGACGTTGGTCGAACTGCTTGGCCCATCCCCCGCGAAGAGGTTTAGCTCCGTTCGCTAGATAATTACCACATGCTGCTGCGCGCGGGGGGTTTAGAGGAGGAAGAGGACAGCTTCAAGACATTCTTTCGTTGCTTGAGAAGTGAGGCTGGCTGGCTCCGCCTCCCCTCCCCTTCTGTTGTGCTACGTGGGCGCAGGTCGAGAACCAACCGTGGAAGGAAACTGAGGAGACAAAAGTGTGGCTCTGAGACTTTGCAAGTTCGGAAAGCGAGGAGAAGTGGCGCGAAATTCCTGGGAGGTGAAAGCGCCCTGCAGGGCGTTGCGAGAGGCGCTCCGGCGGGGTTCTGGACTTCTCGGCAAAAGTTGTGAGGCCGGCTTTGGGCCTATTCGGTTTCTTTTTCGGCCGACTGTCTTGTGTACATACTGTGCTGCCAGAGACATGTGTGAAATGGGAGGCCCGGCTATCAACGGTTCTCGGATACTGAGGCAAGGGGGCCGGGGGATCAAGGGCTGAAGATATGCCCGGTAGCTTGACTCTCTCGTCCTTTTGATTGATAGTCTGGAGGTACGAATCGTCAGTCGGTCAGTCGGCCCGGTTTACTAAGAGCCGCGCGGGAGGGGGGGGGGGGGGGGGGTATGCGTGGCCTATATCTCCTTCCTTATTTGCCCCAGCAGAGGATGCACGATGGTGACGGAATGTCTTGGTAGATTTCGCGTCGCAACCTTTTTGTCTCATGCGTTGTCCCCTCCTCCTCCATTTTCTCCCTTATTACTCCGGAGGCAACTCGGACAACTGTAAATAGGAAAAAGGACGTTGGACAAACACCACTGTGCCTTTGTAACCCGGACAATCCGGAAACCCCTGGGCGTACTCGGTCCCAATACTTTGGAATCCGATTCATGTATCTACGGCAGTTGGAGTTGGTAATGAATTGGTCCGTGTTGGTAGCCACTAGACACCCTAGTTGCAGTGTGTTTAGGGCAGAAAGTCGCGATACGAAGCAAGTCTTCTGACAAGTCGACTCAAAGCAGCCAAACGTAGGTTGCGAGGTCAATCCCAAAGAGTGCAGACGTAGCTAGGAGACATGTGGAAGCGACTGACGACAATGGACAAGCGAAAGTGCCCCCAGAGTTTTCTTCCCACTCACTCAAACTCTTTCCACTTCATCGTCAGTTGGGCCATCGTCATCCAGGTGCTTGCGCTGTTGGCCTGGCTCATGCCCGACTGCATCTGGTTCCGGAACGCGGCGCTCGTGGCCCCCTCCTCCGTCGCGTGCCACCCGAGCGCGCTGTTGCCGTGCTCGTAGCCGTCCGTCGTCCCGGACACGACCCTCATGCCCTCGATGCCCTGGTACGTGACGCTCATCAGGCCGGCGTGCATGGCGTTCATCATCTGGAGCTCCTGCATCTGCCGGAGCATCTGGACCCGGAGCACTGTCTGCACGTAGACCCCATGCCGCTGCCTCGAGAACTCGACCAGCTCCCCGGCGTCGCCCTTCTCGCAGGCCTCGGTCCACTTCTGCCGCATCCGGGGCGAATACAGGCAGCACATTCTCCTGTCGACCACGAGCTGGTTGTCGTAGTCCATCTCGAAGCCGGGGGCCGGCGACGACTCCTTGCAGAACGTCATGTAGCACTCTGGGCAGATTGTGCAGTCGTCCCAGCCGTGCCACTTGCGGTTCTCGACCTGCGTCTCCCTGGCGCATTCCGGGACCCCGTCGAACTTGCGCACGAAGCCCGCGTACCGGGACCAGACGCCTGTCTCGACGGCCTCTTGCATCCGGTACAGGTGCTGGAGCCAGCGAGGGGCCGAGCGCTGGAAGCTGCAAAGGTAAGCTTGCGTGCTGTCCAGCCCCTTGGTGTGCTCGAAGAAGCGGCCCAGCTGCCACGTCTCCACGTGGCCTGCGTAGCAAGCGGCACAAAGACTGTAGCTATCGAGCCCGGCGTCCTTCAGAGTGTACCAGACACCGCCAACGATGCCCTGCTCGGTGCAGTGGGGGCTCGGGATGATGGTTTCCAACGCCTTGTAGAACACTCCGATATCCTTCTGGCTATTCGCCGCCGCGATAGAGACACGGACAGGGAGGCTCGTCGCGCTGCAGAGAAAGGGGAATGGCTCCACGCTCCGGTACCCGAGGGCCACATCCATCCAGTCCAGCCCTGTGTGGCTGGGCTGCTGGGGGTACGCCTCAAAGTTTCCATCTATGGGCGTAAGAGCGACGGTCTCCTCGTAGCATCTCTCGCACATCTTGAGTTCCGGAAACCTATGCTCGCGCAGCTGCATAAACTGTCTCGTGGTGGGCGAGATCGGTTTCTTCTCGCACTGGGGGAGGTTGATGTGCTTGACCGCGGCCTGGACCCATTCCTCCCAGGCATCCGGGGTCCTCTTGGAGTACTTGACCAGCGACCGCGCGATGAAAGGCAGGCAGACGTCACAAGACCAGGTGGCATCGGGTGGCTGAGCCGCATCGTTGGCGACAAATTGCTGTCGGAAAGACGTGGCCAGAACAATGTCTTCGTAGCAGGCTTCGCAGGAGATGAAGCCCTCGAGCCTGCTGTCGAGCGTCTTGAACCATTTGATTCCCGCACCGCCTCTGGAGCCCTGTGGGCCCTTGCAGTCCAAGATCGTCAGGCGAGACGACATGAAGTCCCGGATGGGCCCATCGTCATTGTGCTTCAGATGTTCGGGCAGCAGATGCCTGGTGATGCGGGGCACGTTGAAGCGACATCTCCCGGAGGCTCGTCGGACACGCTCCAGGGAAGAAGCGAGAGGCGTCCCGCCGAGGTACATCTCGTGGCAACGTGTGCAGACGAGGAAGTTAGGAGCACTCTCCAGGCAATACCAGTCGGTTTCGTAGTCAAGCTCCCGCTGGTCTGGGCATTCCCAGATGGTGGCGTTTGGCTTCCCATCGTCGGCGACGTGGGGGATGGGCCGTTTCCACTCGTGGAACTCTTCGTCTTCGGGGCCCGGGGGCGCGATCTTTGGCGCGGCCATGGCCTGCAGGTTCAAGTTGACCAGTCCATCGGAGATTTGTTCTATCGCAAGAGCTGCGGTACCATGCTGAGGGGCAAGGGCGGCTCTTGGAGCTGGAAGTTGAGGTGCCGCCAAGACTTGATGGGCGTTTTCGGCATCGGCTCGGACATTTGTTGGCTGTGTGATGCTCGACGGGTCCAGCGCATAGGATGTAGGGTGCCCGGCCTCACTTACAGAGGGTCCATTGGCGTAGGCGTTCACAAGATGCTGAGGGGGTGGCAAGTAATGGCCAGGCCCAGTTACTGCGACTGATGATGGAATCTGGGCATCTAACGGTGGGCTCACTGGAATTTCGTGAGTTGTCGGTAGGTTTTGTATCGTTTCCGGTGGGCGACTCGCTTCCTGGGTCTGAGGCGGGTGAGGCAAGTGGTGATGGGTGGGAGGTAATGGCTGACTCACCACTGGTGTTGCAGGTGACGTCGAAGATGAAGGCAATGCTCCATGTTGAAAAGTGTCAGGAGTAGGAACCTGGGCATACTGGATAGGCTGGCTAACTTGAGGCATGGTAACTTGAGGCATGGTAGGATAGTGTAAAGCAGCATCTTGCGGCATGGTGACCTGCGGACTGTACGCCGGTTGTTGAAGTCCTTGATATTCTTGCCCGGCTATTATTCCAGGATTATACATTGTGCTACTTGTGTGGCTTTGTCCACGGACTGGAGGGGCGTAATGCTGAGAACCTTGGCTAGTTTGCGGCGGCACAGTTGCCAAAGGTGCGAAGTCAGAACTCCCATATTGGGGCCGGCTTGTGTAATGGCCGTGACCATGATAATCGGTGACACTATTGGCCGGTGGGGCCAGGGGCGAGGAATAGTAGCTAGGGCTTTGATTCTGAACCTGTTGGGCGTGAGCATGATCAGGCCGGGGTTGAGACGCCGCCTGAGATGCCGGCTGAGCAAGGTACTGGGTGAGTTTCGCCTTGGCCTTGTTCTTGATGTCTTGGTACGAGCCGAGCACTTTCTGAGTGTTTGAAAAGAGGGAAGTGCTCTGTTGAAACTTGTTAGGCGGGGAGGCAGTATACACAGTTGCGGATGGCGAGCTCTGGTGCAAATAATTCGATGGAGTTGGAGCCGCGGTTGAGTATTGTTGGCTAGCAGGGAGATGAGAATTCAAATAGGCATTGTTCCGCGGAGCTCCCGGCTGATATGAGTGTGATGGATGGGGATTCTGATAGGCCACCGGAGGCTGAAGGGACTGGTAAGTTGCAGGTACGGGCGCAAACTGGCTGCTAGGCTGGTGCCCGAAAGCATGAGAGGGCTGATGATATTGAGCAGCATGATGTTGCCCGTCGACGCCAAAAGGAAAAGGGCCAGTGGGAGGTGAGCCTGGTAGACGCGGTGGCAGCGGCGGAGGCTGTCCGGCTTGACCTGGAGGCGGCGGAAAATACGGCATGTTCTGTCTAGGGTCCATGATGGCTTCAACTCCTGAAGCTCGATATGAAAATTCGGTCTGAGAAAATGCTCTAGAGCTCAGAGTGAACCAAGAAGGAAATCGGATCTAATGTGCGGGCACCCCTCACCATCTTTTTCAGCCGCAGCGGCCGGCCTCGGGGTGAAATTCCGCCGCCCTGACTATTTTGGCGAGGAGCTGAAAGCCCTCGCAGCCGTTTTCAGGACATTGACGCTGCCACGTGAAGCATTAAAGGTTTAGCGCCACCAAGCCACAATATAATATCGAACGGTAAGCGGGGGGCACTCACCCTACGTGTGCCAATTACATACGTAAACGTAGTCGCAGAGAAATCAACATCACCATCACGACGAACGCGGTTACTACGGAGATTAAGGCAGCTTGTCAGTCGGTGGATAGCGCGTAAAGAGTTATAGTTGTCGTGCGAAGAGCCCATGCCGTGGATGAACATCATACATGACAAATGTGGTTGACTTCATGTCCCAGAGGGAGTATGCCAGGCCGGATCGTGGACCTTAAGCAAAGCGCGTAGCCCCAAAGGACTGGAGTATTCAGCTGCGGTATTGATAACCCCTACCTGCGAGAAGACTCTTGTTTCATTAAATCAAGCCTTGGAAAGATTGTTGTAGTTGCGGGTATGCGAGTAATAGTCTTGGGCTACTGCTTCAAAGTAACTTGCCCTGGTCGCCACACATTCGTCCATCACGTTGGCAACCTCAAAAAGCATAAACGCTGATTAATCGTTGATTTTCTCTTCCGCTTCGGAGTATGGTACAGATTCTCAGAGAAAGAGGTAAAACGGGAGGAAAAGAAGAAGAAAACAATAGCCGTGGGAGAAATAAGCCAACCGACCCAAACCGAACCCCCAAATAGACCTCCCCTCCCTGGTTGCGGCTTCTTTTTGGCGCCCGATATTCTGGTTTTGATAACTCCTCAAGGCCTGGAATATTCAGATGGTGAAGCAAAGCCACAGGAGCATGGGAACACCCGATCCTGTGTCCTCTCGGGATATGGAACTGGCTCCACCTGAAGTCTAGTGCAAAGCCGCATGTATGCATACAACGGCACCTTAGCGCGAGTAGGGATGGAAACCGCGGTTTCCGCTTCGGCCGCCGCCACGGTAGTTGGCACCGGGCCTGCCCGCGTTCTTCGGTCCCGTAGGGGCGTTGGCAGGCGGAGCGTGCGCGGGATCCGGAGATCCCTGGTGAGAGCCGCCGCTGTGGGAACCACCGCGATGTCCACCTCTGTAACCTCCTCGGCCGCCCTGGTTCATGTTGGGCTGGGGAACATCGTCGTACATGCCTTCCCAAGACGTAGGGGCGCCACCACCACCCATGGCATAGGCGCCGCTTTGGTTGTACTGGTCGCGGGGGGCACCTCCACCGCCGCCGGCGCCGCCTCGTCGTGGGCCCTGGCCAGGCTGTTGCTGTTGCTGTTGCTGCTGCTGCGGCTGCTGCTGCGCCTGACCCCCTTGAGACGGGTCGAACATCTGCTGCTGTGGGCCAAAGTTGCCGCTAGGTCCAGATGGAGGGCCGCCTTGCTGTCCCATTTGCTGTTGCATCTGCTGCTGCATTTGCTGCATCTGCTGCATCATCTGAGGCGTCATCTGGCCCATCATACCCTGCTGACCGTTGCCGCCTCCTCCACCGCGGCCCATCATCTGACTTTGCATCTGCTGCATTTGTTGCATCTGCATCATCTGCTGCATCATGGCTGGGTTCATAGGGCCCATGCCACGGCTCATAGCCATCTGCTGCTGCATCATGGCGAAGTACTGCTGCATCCGCTGGAAATATTGAGCCATGACCTGCGGCGTCATGCCTCCGGCAGCAGCCATCTGGCTACTTCCCATGCCGCTCTGTCCACTCTGGGCATTGTCGTCGCCCTTCCTGAACTTGCCGCCCCGTCGGGCAGCTTCTTCTTCTTCTCTGAGATTGCCTCGTGGCTGGGCCTTTTTGACTTCGATCGGCTTGCCGTGAATTTCCAGGCTGGTGCTTAAGCATGCGTCGACACCGGCTTCGCTCTCGAATGTGACGAAGCCAAATCCACGAGGACGGCCAGTGTCCTTATCCATCATCAAGGTGGCGTCAACAACACGCCCGAACTGGGCGAAATAGTCTTTGAATTCTTGGTCGGTCGTCTCTTGGCTAACACCGCCGACAAAGATTTTGCTAGTTTTCTCTTGTTCATCTCGGGGAATCGCACGCTTGGGATCGATCTGGTTTTCATTAGCGATGCGCAGCTACGCGAATTCCAGTGCAAACGTACAATCTTGCCATCCAAGAAGTGTTCCTTGACCATAACAATGTTGACTGTCTTGGGGTCTCTAAAGGTCAGAAAGCCGAAGCCTCTTGACCGACCAGTGCTGCTGTCCCTCATGACAGTGCACTCGACAACCTCGCCAAACTGAGAGAAGTAGTCGCGAAGGGATTCTGTTCATCTATTAGCACAATACAAGACTTAATTAATGTACGTGTCAGACTTACGATCCGTAGTCTCCCAGTTTAGACCACCAATGAACATTTTTCTAAGAGCGAACAGTCAGCAAATCAATTCAGGATCTCGAAAATCATTGCATGAGATATGCGATCGTGTAACGGGCGTAATAGTGACGACGTCTGGGAATAACGAGAAAGATCTCGTGCGAAACATAGTCCCATGGCGGATAATGAAAATAGTCGTCCTCCACCGAAGACGACTTGGCTTGAATTGTCGTCGAAAGGACGAGGGAGAGGTCGGTATTCTGATTGGATTCTCCTCCTCTTGGCATCTCGGGCTGATGTGTTGGGGCTAGAATCGAGATTGCTTGTTCTGATGTTGATGTCCTGGCCGGGTTCCGTCATGTCATGCCGCGTCCAAGACCTTGTCCACCGCGTTGGCGTTGATGATGGATTTAAGCACCATTGTGTTGGGAAGAGCTCTAGGTGGCGGGTGCCAGTTGAATCCCGACATCAACCCCCAGCGCGAGCCTTGGATATTTCGGTCCCAAGCAGGAGCCACAGCGATTGTGGATGACGAATAGCACCAGCCAGCCACAGAAACTCTCTCACGTCTGGGGAGAATTGCGGAGCGGATAGCCTGGTCATTGTCGAATGTTTGGTGTCTTTTGCTATCGTCAAGTCTCTGCTAGCTCTAGCTTCGAGCGCTATCCGCTGCTAATCTCGCTACAGCAGCCGAGGAACGCAGATGGTTCTCTGTGCGGCTGGGCTATAGAAGGCGCACGAGGGTGCTCCTGATCTGACTGACTGATGACTGACTATCGTCGGCATAATCTCGGTGATCTCAGGCTGCTATTTCCAGCTGACTTTTTTTGTGCGACCTCTTTCTGGCTTCTCTTTCTGCTTTTTTTCTTCTTTTCTTTGCTTCAGGCTTCTCTTGACTTCCGGTTCTTTTATCCTCGGCCTGTTGGATGGCCCTGAATAATGATCCCAAACGATGGTTGTCGACATCTGGCGTTGCCCTCTCTTGTCCTTCCAAGACCCTCAGACCAAGCAGGTCTAATTCGAGATTCCATAGAACCACAGAACGCACGAGTCTCCTCAAACCGCAGCAGAGGAGCTGCGAATTAATCAAACCAAGCCACGCGACCCAACTTTGGGTGCATGGATTTTGGGGGTGTAGCAAATGCAGACATCATGCTTCAATCAAATATCAACTTACCCGTCTTCCTTGGCACTTGGGTTCTTTGCTGTACTCGTCGAGTACGTAGGTTCCTCGTGCTTAATGCTACCAACGCCGTTCGAGGGAGGAGCGTAGCTGCCGCCACCACCGCCACCGCCTCCTCCGCCAGTGCTGTCACCTCCAAGGTTGAAGTCCACGTCATCGTCGTCATCGTCGTCTTCGTACTTCATCTGGTCGCCGCCGCCGCCGCCATAATCTGGTTCGGGTTGAGCAGGCGGCTCAGCCTGCGTTTCGATGCTTTGTTGAGGCACAGAGGCAGAAGCGGACGCGGGGGCGGATGCAGCTTCCTGAACAGCTGCTGGCTTCGCTGGGGTGTCGTCGTCGTAACTAGGGCACGTATTAGCCTTGTGGACAGGAATCACAGGCAGCGAATCGTCGTCACTCACAGATCGGCGAACAGATCCTCTTCAAAATTCTCGGGTTCAGTCATTTTTTCAGCTGTCGATGGGTCGATGACCGTGATTGATAGACGTCCTGCTGCAGGTGAAGGATGGGAATAAAATGGGATGGGGAGTAAAGAACGTGATGATGTTGTAGAGAAGAAAATGGAGACAGTGCCGTCGTAGCAGCGACTGTTTGGATATTTCTTGGGAAGGCGTGGATAAAGAGGAGGGAGGTGGAGCTCAGACAGAAAACGGAGCCAATGGGGAGTGCCCGTTCCAATCAGAGCTGCAAAGGCTGGGGAAAGGTCCGAGCTAGTGGCTTTTACCTACCTAGGTAGGTAGGTACCTAGGTACGATAGACTTAGGCCAGAATGCACCAATGCCTCTCACGTGACCTGATGCGGGTCGGGTTGAAATAGTTGTGCCTTGCTGGTCAATTCTGGTCATGCGAGGTATTGAGAGACACTGGAGACCCGTCTTGAAACTTTGGGCTGCTAAGTGACACCTCTTTTCCGTTCCTGATTCGGTTTCATATTTAATATTATCCAAATTGCCCGAACAGAGCATTGGCGCCAATTCCAGAGTGCACGCGCCACAACCACCAGCACGAAACCGGAATTTCAGCCACAGTGACCTCCTCCTCCTCCTCCTCCTCCACTCCACTTCAACTGCTGCTCAAAGCGGCGGTAATGTGAAGCAAGGGTCCGGCCACTGGTCACTTGCTCGGAGCCCAGGCGACTGGTCTGTCGCATTTCAACTCCCAATACACACAATGACCCGGTCTCAATAGATAAGCATCGCCATGTTCTCCTCTTCAGGGAGTGGGAAGAAGTCCTCGCAACAGGTATACCCTTCCAAGCTCCTGTCTCAAGCCGTCGTTGCATGCTGAACTTGCCCCGCAGCAGGAAATGGTCCAAGTTGGTGGGTTTCGACATACCCTTACTCCCGGAGATGCGCGCTGTTGTGGCAGAGGCTTGGATCTCGAACACAGGCTCGGGGATTCTTGGCTAACCTGAATCATTGACTGCGGTGCAGACCGCTCAGAGTACGTTGCCTCGGCCGCCATCGCAGCTGCGGCTCAGGACTGACTTGGGGTAGTTCTGCATCACCATTTTGGAAACCGCCCCCACGCGAGAACGCCCCGAAAAGAACAGGTCGCGACCCAAATCTGGTTGTTGGAGCTGCATATTCCCACGCCGACATCCTCAAGTTCGACTCGTTGTGCGATCCTCCCATGTCCTCAAACAGAGGAAGCTCTGGCTAACCCAAGGCTAGAAACCTTTCCAACTCTTCGTCTAGGCCGAAAACACCTCCGTCCTCACACTCTGTCAAAGGCAGACCCAGCGATGCCTCCCCTCCGTCGCGGCCCCAGTCAGGCATGTCATCGCCTCCGATCAAGAGCTACATCAGCTTTCTCTCCAACACGAACGATGACTGGAAAGCGGACGAAGACGAGGAGGATATGATGGGCTACGAGGACGACGACGGCGATGACTTCGGCTTGCCTAGCCTGTCCAACATGAAGAGGCGAACGCGCAAGATGGCCGCTCAAAACAGGCCCGACCCAAATGGCGGTCTCTCGCCCATGACCGACTCATTCGACGGACTGGGGTTGCACACCAGGAGATACTCGAATAGCGCGGACATTGCTATTGAAAGGCCTGCGCCGACTTATCCGATGCCGAAGAAGAGCGAAGGGAAGATTTTGCGGCCGCAGTACAAGGAGATTCTGAGGGGTAAGTGCGATTGCATGATGCCATGCTGGACCGTGCTGATTGCGACAGATCCGGCAAACGCTTTGCATTTAATTGATCACCCTGCCGTACCCGCTAATGCGACACCGAAAGAGGTTGACGCTGCTAACTCCAGGATAACTCGCATCAACAAGTTCAAGAAGCTCCTCCAGGCCTCGACAATACCCCTGCAGGAGCTTCGGCAGCTCGCTTGGTCCGGCGTGCCCCAGGAGGTCCGCGCCATGACATGGCAACTCCTTCTGAGCTATATGCCAACAAATAGCGAGAGACGGGTCGCTACTCTGGAAAGAAAACGAAAGGAGTACCTTGACGGAGTCCGACAGGCTTTCGAGCGCGGCGGTAGCGTTTCCGGTGGCAGCGGCGGTTCAAGCACTGCACCGCCAGGAAAAGCGCGAGGCCTGGACGAGGCGATCTGGCATCAGATCAGCATCGACGTCCCGAGAACGAACCCTCATATTGAGCTTTATTCGTATGAAGCAACTCAACGGTCCCTGGAACGGATTTTGTATCTTTGGGCCGTGCGACACCCAGCCAGCGGCTATGTGCAAGGCATCAATGACCTGGTGACGCCCTTCTGGCAAGTCTTTCTTAGCACCTACATTGCCGATTCCGATATAGAATCCGGCATGGATCCCGGTCAACTGCCGAAGCCAGTGCTAGACGCTGTGGAGGCAGACTCGTTTTGGTGTTTGACGAAGCTCCTTGACGGCATTCAGGACCATTACATTGTTGCCCAGCCAGGCATTCAAAGACAGGTTGCTGCCCTCCGCGACCTCACGGCTCGGATTGATGCTGGGCTGGCAAAGCATTTGGAGAAGGAGCATGTGGAGTTCATCCAGTTCAGTTTTCGGTGGATGAACTGTCTTTTGATGCGGGAGATAAGTGTACGAAATACGATCAGGATGTGGGATACGTACTTGGTAGGTGCAGCCACTCACGTCGAACCGCACTTTTTCTGACGGTTTACAGGCCGAGGAACAGGGTTTCTCTGAATTCCATCTATACGTTTGCGCGGCTTTCTTGGTCAAGTGGTCGGATAAACTGGTCAAGATGGATTTCCAGGAAATAATGATGTTTCTGCAAAGCCTGCCCACGAAGTCATGGACGGAAAAGGATATCGAACTGCTGCTGAGCGAGGCTTTCATTTGGCAGAGTCTCTTCAAGGGGTCATCAGCACATTTGAGGGGGCAACCAAGCCGCACACCTTCGGCAAACATGCAGTTGTAGGTAGATCCATTTCTTGGGCCGTTTAGGGACCCGATTGATGAGAGGAGGATGAGAGGGTGAGAGGTATAAATGAAATTCTAGGCGTCCCGGACTTTTCAGGACGAATACGTACCTAGTTTACCTAGGTATGTAGGTACCTAGCTAGGTAGGTAGGTAGACAGTGGCAATGACTCCCCACTGATGAGATTAATACCACCACTGTACAGTGCTGGACACAGTGATATGACTCTTTTGCACACGCGCGTTTCTAATTGGGTTGTATTCGTTTGGTCGTGCCGGGACGAAGCTATCCCTGCAGCTTCGTTCCCCAATCAACGCGCCTTCCTTAACTTACAGCTCTCGCGTCGTAGCACGGGCGGACAAAGACAGCCGTTTCTCTTTCCTTCCCCATCATTCGTTCGCATCTTTTACGAGAGATTCTGATCTTCCATCTCGCCAATTATCACCACACGAGTACAATTCAATTGCCCATGATGGCCGACACAACGGATCACGCTACTATCCCCGCAGAGGTCGCTGTCGCCGAAGTTCCAGCTGTGGAGGCCGTCGCAAACCCAGAGACTAAGCAAGATGCGCCTGCGCCCGCACAGCAGGCCACGCCAATCACCGCCGGCGAGGAGTCGGAGGAGGATGCCAACTCCAAGAAGGTGACACTGGCGGACTTGTCGGCCAAAGGTACTGCACTTTACGCCAAGAAACAGTACGAAGACGCTGCCGAATGCTTTACGAAGGCGGCCGAGCTACAGGACGAAATCAACGGCGAAATGCACCCTCAGAACGCCGAGATCCTATTCCTTTACGGCCGCAGTGTCTTCAAGGTTGGACAGAGCAAGAGCGATGTGCTGGGAGGCAAGGCCGCCAGCGAGAAGAAGGCCGAGAAACCCAAGACCAAGGCTCCCAAGAAGACCGCTGTAGAGGCTGCCCCGACCGATGCGCAAAGAATAACAGAGGAGGGTGTTGCGATTGTCGCATCTGATGCGAGCGGTGCGAAAACGGAGGACAAGGTCGAAGAGAAGAAGCCTCTTTTCCAGTTCAATGGCGACGAAAACTTCGACGACGAGTCGGATGACGAAGAGGTAAGCTGGATCCCTGTTTTGGTCTCTGGCTAAAAACCTCTTGGCCTCTATCGTCGCGGGGTTGTTCGTGATCATCCGATTGTGGATTTCGACAGACGAAGCTTTGATTGATATGAAGGAGGGCTAACAGTGTGCAAGGCCGAGGGCGAAGGCGAAGAGGAAGAAGAGGAAGACGACCTTGCTGTTGCATTCGGCGTTCTGGACATGGCACGCGTTCTCTATAGCCGTCAATTGGAGCAATTGGAGAAAGAGGAGCCCAACGGCAAGGCTCAAGAGCAGCTCGACGGCGATAAGCTAAGCATCAAACACGTCAAGGAGCGTCTTGCCGACACGCATGATCTTCTTGCCGAGATCTCTCTGGAGAATGAGAGGCAAGCATGTCCGATTCTTGATGACCGCGATGGACGCTAACGGTGGCATAGATACCCCGACGCCATTGAGGATTCGCGCAAGTCGTTGAAGTACAAGAAGGAGCTGTACACTGATGATTCCGAGATCATTGCCGAGGCGCACTTCAAGCTGTCACTGGCGCTCGAGTTCGCCTCAGTCACGACAACCCAGGAGGAGGGCGAACAGGCGGAGAGCAAGCCTTTTGACGAGAAGCTCCGCGAGGAGGCTGCCAACGAGCTCGAGGCCGCCATTCGCAGCACGAAACTGAAGCTCCAGAACAAGGAGGTGGAGCTCGCGACCATGGCATCCCCCGAGGACAACGAGGTCACAAGGGCTACTATTACCGATGTGAAAGATATGATTGCGGATATGGAGCAGCGGGTAAGTGGCGGCTTCTTGCTTGTTCCGACAGAGTCTCCCGACAGAGTCTCCCGACAGAGTCGCTAACGATACGTAGCTCGTGGATCTCCGCAAGCCACCCATTGATGTGAACGCTGCGCTCGGTGGCGATGGTGTTGGCGGAATCCTGGGCGCGGCGCTCGGCGAGTCTGCGGCCCAGACTCAAGCTCGTGTTGAGGAAGCCAAGAAGACGGCAACGGACCTCACCGGGCTTGTCAGGAAGAAGAACAAAGACGAGCCCAAGTCTGCCGACAAGCCCGCTGAAGAAGCGAAGGCGACTGAGGTTTCAGCCAACGGCGAGGAGTCTAACGGAATCAAGCGCAAGGCCGAGGACTCTGCCGAGACAGATGAATCCGCCAAGAAGGCGAAGGTTGAAGAGGCGGCCCAAGCCTGAGGCGCAACTCTGTAATATTGGATTTCGGCGAAAATGATGTTGGAGGCTTTGCACGCGATAAGGAAACACGGTATGGGGTCACTTTCATATGGGTATCACGGCAGAACTGTACAATAGTCAAACACTCGGGGTGATGGAAAAAATGATATTTGCGAGCAGAAATGAACGACCGAGCCTCAACTGCGGTTTCTCGCGTTGCGCGTCGCGTTTTCTGTGACGGATGTAATGTGTTGCATGTGTGCCTTGGTTGAGGAGCGTGCTGTTACTGGTGTGGGAGCGAGAGAGATCCTTGCCTTTGACCGCCTCAGCCCCGCCCCCGCCAAACCACCCCACCACTCAGCAACGACGACAATTTACCACCGTCAAGTCGTCCTGAGTCACCTTGAGATAGATACCTAGGTAGTCACGCCGAAACAGCTGCAACCCCTTGCCGCAGTCCCAAGGAACGAGTAAGAATCGCCATTCGAGACCCCGCACCCGGTTTCCTTTATTAATCAGTTGGAATCCCACAGCTCGCCCTGCCGACCTTCCCCTCTGCGTACCGGAGAGAAAAAAAAAAAACTAGCACTATGCTCGACCTCCAAGACTTCATCAAGGAGCGCGGCGGTGACCCGGACAAGATCCGCGAGTCCCAGCGCCGTCGCCATGCGCCCGTCGAGATTGTCGACGAGGTAATCGCTCTGTGGGAAGGTACGGATTCTCAATCGCTCCCCTCCGGGATCTCAGAGGTACCGCTCAGCAGAAACAACGTGCGCTAACGACCGCATCTTTCGGACCGAAACAGACCACCGCAAGACCCAATACGCTGCAACACAGTTCGGCAGCGAGATCAACGCCGTGCAGAAGGAGATTGGAATGAAGAAGAAGAATAAGGAAAATGCCGACGACCTTCTGAAGAAGAAGGAGGACCTGCAGAAGCAGAAGAAGGACAAGGAGGACGAAGCGGCTGCGAAGCTCGTCGCGCTCAACGCAAAGGCCAAGAGCATCGGCAACTACGTCCACGAATCCGTCCCCGTCAGCGACAACGAGGACAACAACGTCACGGAGCGCAAATGGGAGCCCGAGGCTGGCCTTGGGGCCAAGACAGAGCAGACGCTTTCTCACCACCAGGTTGTCACCCGCCTGGCGGGCTACGACTCGGAGCGTGCAATCAAGCTTGTTGGTCACAGAGGTTACTGCCTGACCGGATACGGACTGTTCCTGTATGTTTCCGGGCCAAGAAGGTGTGTAGTATGAGGTGGGCTAACTGACATGCCACGAACAGCAACCAGGCGCTCATCAACTATGGTCTCGAGTTCCTCTTCAACAAGGGCTACACGCCCAACCAGCCCCCCTTCTTCATGAACCGCAACCAGATGGCCAAGACCGCCCAGCTCGAGCAGTTTGACGAGGAGCTGTAAGGAAAATAGAGCGATTGGCACCCCTAGGTTACATGCTGACATGTTCTAGGTACAAGGTGACGGGCGACGGCGAGGAGAAGTACCTCATCGCCACTTCCGAGCAACCCCTGTCCGCCCTGCACAGTGAAGAATGGCTTCAGGCTAGCCAGCTGCCCATCAAGTATGCCGGTTACAGCACGTGCTTCCGCAAGGAGGCCGGCAAGCAGTACGTTGATATCCTCTGCCTGATGTGCGGGTACGTATAGGGCTAACTAGATGCCAAACAGCGGCAAGGAGGCCTGGGGTCTGTTCCGTGTGCACCAGTTTGAGAAGATTGAACAGTTCATCTTCTGCAAAGCCGAGGAGAGCTGGAAGCACTTTGACGAGATGATTGCCGCCTCCGAGGAGTTCTACAAGAGCCTGGGTCTGCCATACCGGTGAGTGACTATGAAGCCAAATTAACGATACCGACAGACTGACTTTTTGATATCAGGGTCGTCTCCATTGTTTCTGGAGCTCTGTAAGCGGATACCAACACAACTGCTTATTCGCAGGAAGTCACTAACTTGCTCAGGAACAACGCCGCCGCCAAGAAGTACGACTTGGAGGCCTGGTTCCCCTTCCAGCAGGAGTACAAGGAGCTCGTCTCTTGCTCCAACTGTGAGCACCGTCTTCGTGTCAACTGATGTCATTGCAAGCTGACGAAAACAGGCACGGACTACCAGACCCGCGAGCTGGAAGTTCGCTACGGCGTGAAGAAGGCGAAGGAGGTGAGCCTTCCACAAACCCCGTTCTGTCTCGAATCTAAAGGCGAGAGCTGACATGTTGCTTCAAGGCCCCCGGTGCCGGACGCAAGGACTACGTCCATGCCCTCAACGCCGTAAGTATCCCCCGCCTCTTGGTCCCCCTCCCCTCTGGTTGGGGAACATCACCGAATGTGAAAGCTAACAAGACCCCCGCGCCCACCTGCAGACCCTCTGCGCCACCGAGCGCACCCTCTGCTGCATCATGGAAAACTACCAGACCCCCGACGGCCTCAAGGTCCCCGAGGTGCTGCGCAAGTACATCCCCGGCCAGCCCGAGTTCCTGCCCTACGTCGCCGAGCTGCCCAAGGAGATCACCGTCGTCGCCGGCCAGAAGAAGAAATAGACCAGGTGCCAGTCGTTGTTGCCGGGCTCGTCATTCTCTCTTGACGTATAGTCTTGTCCCCCCCCCCTGTTCGGTGGATGAGGTGGCGACGGACTCGGCATCCGCTGGTGGAGTCATACCTGGCTCGCCCTGGTGGGAGTGACACGGGGGGGGGGGAGGGATGGGTTTGGATGGTCAGCGGGAAGATACACACGTACACACACGCACGTACAGCCTTTGGCTGCTCCACGGAGATGTCGTGTAGAGGTGGACGTACGGATAGATTAGCAGCGATATCAGATGAAGAAAAGCTGTTCGTTCATCCATCGCAACCTCGCCTTTGACGAGCCGCCTAGGCGCGCCTCATCACAAAAAGTCAAAGTCACACACCATTTCGCAAAAGAGGTGTCGATTGGGATTGTAGACAAAGTCGCAAGTTCATCAGGCTCGATTGAACGGGGTACAAACCTCGCATCCGCGCCAGCAACGCCGGAAAACGCGCACTAAAAAAAGAAGAAAAAACCACCACCCGAGTTCCTTCCATGTCTCAACGCCTTTTACTTTTAACCAGACCGGCCCATCTTGTATCGTTCCCATTACGCAAACAAACTCTAGCCCTTGTGACAAAATCGACGGTGGGCGTATTCGCTCACTCAAACTTGCCCGCCCCAAAGAGGCCGTTGACGGCCTGGTGCCGCCTCTCCGCGCCCTTCCACTTCTTCGCCTCCCTGCGCTTCTCGCTCTCCTGGATCGCCGCGCGGCGCTCGTTCTCCCTCGCCAGCGCACTAACGCCGGACCGCTTGCTCGCGTTCTTCTTGATCTTGCCGTCGTCGCCGAACCCGCCGCCGCCGCCGCCGCCGCGCGAGGAAAAGGCCGAGGACGCGATACCCGACGACCCGCCGCCGCCGCCTTGCGAGCTCAGGACCGAGGAGTTGGTCGTCGCGCGCCGGAGCAGCGTCGGGGTCTTGAAGCTGCCGCTTGAAAACGCGTTGGGCATCGCGAAGGCGACCGCGGCGGACGTCGCAGACATCGTGGACGAGGATTGGCGTTTAAGGGTGAGACGGTCGACGACCTGGTGGCGGGACCCGGTGCGGCGGGGGTTCTTGCCGGGGGAGCGGTTCTCCTTGTTGCTCCGTGGCGATGACGACGACGGACGAGCGATCTCGTCGTCCGGCTCACTGTCCGAATTTGGGTCCGTTGCCGGGATGACCTCGTTCATGTCCTCGAGCAGGCTCGATACGGACTCGCGAATCTCGCCCAGGGTGGCGGGTCTCTTGCCGTCCCTGGTCCTGCGCATGTTGGCGGGCGGCCTGTTGGCCACGTTGGTGCCGAGGGGTTGTCGCTGCGCCGTGGGCTGGCTGTCCGGCACCGTTTGTTGTTGCTGTTGATCTTGAGACTGAGAGTCGTCCGCCTCCATCGGCTCCGGCGCCAAGTCGAGGAAGTCCATCTCCTCGTCGCTGCCGCGGTCCTCGAGGGTGCGGAGGAAGGCCTGGTTACCCGGCTTCTCGGCAATCTTCTTGATGCGCTCATCGGTGAAGAGGGCCTGTTGCATCTTCTGGAACTGACGGCGCTTCAGCCGCCTCCGGGCCTCACCATCATCATCCGAGTCGGAGAGGTCGTAGTCAGCGCCGCGCTTGCGGCGGAGCATGCCCGTTGTGACGTCGTGGAAAAGTTTGTCCACCATCTTCTCGTCGTTTGCACGCTCGCGCTCACTGGGAGCCGTTAGTAAGATGCCTTGTACCTGAGGCTAGCCATGGGTTTACTTACGCATAAAGAGCAGCGAGCTTGCGCTCATCGTCGGCAGTCATACCTCCCTCGTCGTCGATCATTTCCTTGACAGAGGCAGCATCGTCGTCATCGCTGTCCTCGCCGTCTACGCCTCCCAGACCGGCATATTCGTCTTCAGACTCCTCAGCCTGTTCCTCAACCATCTCCTTGGCCTTGCTCTTCTTGCGGTTGTAGTCTTCCGCTTTCTTGAGCCTTTTCTGCTTCTCAACAGCCTCCTTCATGACGTTAAAGGCAGTTGTCCTGAAGCCGAATTCGTCCTCCTCGGGACTGGCTCTGGGGTCCTCGTCCTCATCGTCAACGGCCGCAGCAGCGACGTCGATCTTACGGCGCAGCCTGCCTCTACGAACGAGAGGCGAGTCTTGTACTGAGCCAACTTCCGCTTCGTTATCGAGAATCACAGTTCCAACAGTGGACATGGGAGGCTCGATGAAGCGTTGTTTCAAAGGCGTGTAGTCCTGCGGACCGGTGTCCTGAGTAGCGTCGATCGAGATCTGAGTAGACTCCTCGTCGCGCACTAGACTATCGAAAGCATGCACCTGGGACTGGGAGAAGTGAAGGTGCACGCCCTCTGCACAGTCCTGCTGCGTCTCAGCTCTCTGTGTGTCGCCGCTTTGGCTGTCGAGGATCATGCTGTCCTGCTGTTGAGTGAAGCTATCGAAGTCCGGCATAGGCGACTGAGAGAACGCGGTGCCAGCAGCTTCTTGGCTATCGTCCATCGTGCCGGCAAAGATCTGAGTAAGGCCTAGCCCAGCAGCTCCCGTGACGGGAAGTCCAGGGATGAACGTCTTCTTTGCAGAACGCAGGACTGAAGTGGGGACAGCGGGCGACTTGGTGTTGGGTGCAGTAGGCGAGCGCTGAGTCGCAGTCTTTGGTCTGGGCGTCGCCTCAATCCGGTCCTCATCCTCATCGTCAGAAATGACATGGGTCTTCTTCGAGCGACGGATGTTTCGTGTGGGGAGCTCCAAATCTTGATCAGACTCGTTGTCATCTTCCGCGGGAGCTTCGACATCAGCTTCAGGGCTACTGTCGGCCTCGTCGTCGAACAGAGCGACGCCTTCAACCTCAGCATCAGAGGCGTCTTCATCTTCTGCCTCCTCATCTTCGGAACCAGAGAGCTCGATTTCCACTGCAGCACCTCCTTCCGCTTCCTCATCGGAAGCTTCGTACTCCTCATCGTCACTGTCATCCCAGGCGTCGAGCTCGCCGTTCTTCCTCTTCTCCTTCTTTTCATTCTTGGCGGCTTCACGCTCACGCTGCATGATCTCCTCGGCTTCTCTCCTAGCCCGGGCGACAATGTCCTCAACCTCCTGCATCTCGCGCTCACGCTCCTCTGCAGTCTGGACGACAATACCCTTCGACTTGAGGTATTCCAGACGCTTCTCGCGCTCGATTTTGGCTTGCTGGCGCGCCCGCTGCTGCAAGTTGAGTTGCAGCTGGCCGACTGTGATGGTCGGCTTCTCGTACTTTCGTTTCCTCTCCTTGGTGGGAGAACCAACTTGAGCGAGGCGGCGTAGGGCGTGAAGAGAATTGGATTCCTTGGCTTTTCTGTCAGGGACCCTGCTGAACACGGCGTCAAGCTTGCTTTTCTTCCCGCCAGTAATCTGCAAGTCATTGACGTCGTCGTCGAGGTCGATGAATGCTTGATTTGCTGCAACAGTAGGCAGTTTGATACGAACACGGCGTTTAGGCTTGCTCTCTTTGACGGGGGTCTTTTGGGGAGATGCAACAGCCTTTTCCTTTCCCTTGTTGAGTCTCCGTGATGCCTCAAAAAGGTCGTCAAGTGAGAACTCATCGATATCAGGAGCACCGGGCAGTGGAACGGCGGCTGTAGTTTCCTGAACCTTGGCAGGAGACTTCGCGTTCACCACGGGCGGAGAACTGGGCGGCGTCTCGGGATCCTTCATCTCGGCGTCGGTCTGGTGAGCTGAGACGGGCGTAGTCGGACGACTGGAGCTCGAGGTCTTGGGGTCGTCGGACTTGGCCGGGGCTCCGAAGTTGAAGCGCTGGAGGAAGTCTGCCTTTGTGAACTTTTTTCTCGTCTTGGCCTCGTGAGCAAGCTGCATGTTACGCGCCATGCGCTGCGTCTCACGCTGCATCTCCTCAACTGCCTTCTTGCCAGCCTTCCTTGCCGGCCTCACGGCTTGGCTAAGCTTCCTGCCGCCCTCGTCATCGGTGATGTCGGAGACGTTATTGGCGCCATCGTCGTCGTCAGAGAGGTGGACGTTGGCTGTCCGCTGCCGCTCTATGCGCTCGGCGCGCTTCTTCTCCTCTTCCGCCTCGCGGGCCAGTCTCTCTTGCCGCTTGCGCTCAACGAGGGCCTGAAACCTGGCGCTCTTGGTCAAGGATGGGAGCGACGCGTCGGAGTCGGAGCCGCCCTCGGCTGTTGCCAAGTTGACGGGCTTTATCGGCGATTGGCGGTCCGGAGACACGAAGAGCCCGGGGCTCGACTGAGCCGCGGGGTTCTGGGTTGGTGGTAGAGTGGTTTCTCTGGCAGGCTTCCTTTGCAGCCTTCGTGGTGCTACGGTAACGTCGTCTTCGTCTTCTGCCTCTCTCATGGTTGTGTCCTCTTGATTTTGGTCCTCGTCGTCGCTAAAAGATCCTAGCCGTTTCTGAATACGATCGAGGAAGGTCTCGGGTTCGGTGTCTGAATCTGCCGGTTGAGTGCCGCCCTGAAGCCGGGCGGCGAGGCGTCCTCTGGGGCGGTAGGCGACCTCTTCCTCCGAGTCGCTGTCCTGGGTACGCATTGGGGGTGCTTTGCTCTTGTGGCCGGCCTGCTTGGGCTCGTCTTCCTCGGAGCTAGTGTCGAGGGCGGCCAGGCGGGCCTCGATTCGTGATTTTGGTGAGAGCATCATCTCTGGCGCCGGGCTTGCACTGAGTGAGCGCGACGCGGGCTTTTCTGAAGCCATTATGGGTTGTAGTTAAGATAACAGGAACAATGATGGGTATCGAAACAAGAAAGGATTAGAAGGAATTCCAAGGCTGTGACTGAGAGTAACCAATATCACTGCACGGAGGATGTTGTGGCAGAGATGAGCGGTGGGTGGTGGAGTGCAGGTCAATTAAGAGCTCTTTGACGCGTCCGGGCGACGCGACGTGTTGGTGTAGGAGCTTATCGCGCCCGCGACGCCGCAAGACACGTCGATAAGTAGCACTTAGCTGACGCGGACCCACACCAAAGCTCTTAACGACACAGCTCCTTGGTCACTATTAACCAGCTGTAGCTTCAGCGCACTTATACGAGTCTACCAAGTACCTAGGTAGGTATAATGTAAACAACCACGTCGTGCCTGATGCAGGATTGATTCCAGACTCGCCGAGCTTCGATTTCGAACCGAATACAATTCATAGTTGATTGATCTATAAGTCTAAACTGTCGAGACCATTTGTTTGCTTCTCGTTTCCTTTACCCACTGTTCCGAAGGGAGCGAAGCAGGACTGTGTTGGTTCCATCTGCGAGTAATGCCTGCCTGGTCTCGCATATCCGCTTCTCACGTCCCGACGCATAGCGCACGATTTCCAAACTTGACACCTCTATTCTCCTCGTCTACCGGATAAACTCTTTTCGGCATCCTGCCGCTTTAATCTACATAGCCTCTCGTTGACGGACTTGTTGAACGTGACCACAGACCAAGCCCTGCCATCGTCATTATACCCGAAATCCAGCACGTAGTACCCCAGCAACACCACCAGGATCAACGGCGCCGACGTGACGAAGTAGATCCAGAAATACTCCCCTCCCGGACCGTAAGGCACCTCCATCCCGAACAGCGAGCACGTGTACGCCAGCGGGATGAAGACCAGTCCCAGCAGCGTCACCGCCTTGGTGCTCTTGGCCTCGCGGATGCTCCGCTGCTGCTCCTTGTGCCCTTGCCTGTTCCCCGTGATGCTCGCCAGCCCCGTCACCGCCGCGTTGAGCGCCTCCGTGCGGTGCCGCAGCTCCCGGAATCGGAGGTAGAGGAACTGAAAGTCGGCCGCGCAGTCCTGCCACGCAATCGTCTCGGCCGTCAGCGCGCCGGGCCGCGCAGGCGCCACGTTCGCCGGCGCCGGCGGCCCCGGGTCCGAGAGCGGGATGCCGAGCTGCAGCATGATGCCCTCGAGGTCCTCGAGGTACTCCCCCGTCCGCCGCTCCCAGCCCTGCATGTCGCTCCAGAGGGCCTCGACCTTGTTCATCGGCATCTTGGCGAGGTCCTGCTTGCGCGTGAGGCCACGCTGCACCACCGAGAGGGTTGCGCGCAGGTGCTCGGTCTGCTTGAGAAAGTGCGAGGCGACAATCTTCTTGACGAAGACGTTGACGCACTCGGGCTCCGCAACGTCCACCAGGCGGGAGTGACTTTCGAGGTAGAAGGAGAGGTCCTCGAGCATCGACGTCCGCGGGGGCCCGCAGTAGGGGCCTTCTCTTGCGACACGGATCTGCTCTTCTTCGGGGACGAAGTCGAGATAGCCGCTTTGGTAGGGCCATGTCTTTACAGGGTACTCCTCTCTGTATTCGTCCCCCGTCCTGACGCTCTTCACCGGGGGGTCACAGAGAACGAGACCTGAAGATCATTAGCGAACGGGCAAATACCTGGGATGTGAGGGGAGCGTGTTTCTCACAGTCCCAACCGCCTCCTTCGGTCCTCCTCGACCACACACCGCACTTCCTCCTGACAACACCCACGTTCAAATAACTCCCCACCTCATCGGGCGAGTTGTCCCATTTGAAGTCACGAGACACCCCGATGTGCCTCCCGGTAGCAGCACACACCCAGCGGAAGCTCGTCGGCTTCCTGTCAAACGTCACGACCTCGTAATACTTCATCTCCAGGTGGCCCCGGCTCCGGATGACGGACGGCAGCTGCACGCCGTCGCTCTCGCCCATGCAGTTGATGTTGTGCACGACGACGCGCTCGTGCTCCACGAAGAAGGACGGGTGGAGCGAGAAGCGCCCGCCGAGGACGCCCGCGAATCCGGGACCGAGGCCCTCCACGACGTAGATGTTCCGCCGTCCGCGCAGCGACGCGGTGCTGCGGAGGTGCGCTTCCAGGGCGGCCGGCTCCTCAAACTCTGCCGTCCTGGCGAACGCGCCGTTCTCGAGGCTGAGCTTGACGACCCTGGCGCCGTCGTCTGTGAACGGGATGCGCTGGATCTGGGCCTTGGGGTCCCGCTGCCGGAGGCGGGGGTCCGAGAAGGAGAGAGTCTGAACAAAGTCCCCGTAGTCACCGTCCGCAAGCCATTCGAAGCCTTTCTCCATGGCGGCAGGATGAGGTAGGAGCGGCGCACTCGGGAGGTTTATGAGGAGTCAGATGCTCCAAGGTGCCGGGAACGGTCTGACAAGATGACGGGATAAGACTCTTGGACGAGTCGTCGTTAGGAGTCTTCAGCCATGGCTGTATATCCCAGAGATAAAAGACGGGTACGCGATATGATGGCTATGAATGCGCAACAAAGTGGGGGAGCAACGACAACAGAAGCAGAGAGCAGGCTGCCATGAAAAGGCTTGTTATCAAAATGGTATTAATGGGTGGTGGCTGAAAATGCATGCGAGTTGCTCCCACCCCCGTCCGCTGTCAGCCAAAAGCCAGGAACCCCCCATGCCCGATTGGGTCACCGAGGGTGGCTTCTCTCACGCCCGGTTTCTTCTCTCCCTCGTATTACGCGAACAGCATATCCATTGCTCGCCCCGCGAATCGCCCCTACAATTCTTTCAGCGCGATTTTCTCGCAGTGGACACACGCAGATCGTGGCGGCGGGTGTTCCCGGTTGACCTCTCGACCTCTGCTGGGCATCGCTGGATGCCTGGGCCGCCCGCCCTCACAGGAGCAGCTTTTTTTGAGCCATCTCCGTCTTTGAGATAACGTGCCGGGCCCCTGCCCCATTCTACGCATGCAAGGCCTCTTCTCAGGCGTTGTACTGGTTCTGTGCCTTGATTGCCTCGCCAATGTTGATCCAGTCAAGCTTTTTTGTCACCTTCGGTCAGCCCCCAGATAACGCGGGCAGTGAGCCGTCGGAGCTGAGGCGCCCAGCTCGGCGTTCGAAAAGGCGTCGACTTACCAGAACGACATTCGGCGTCCGCCCCCACTTCCCTCTGCACAAGTTGACCTGCTTGTCGATGGACTGCAGCGAGTTCGTCTTTGGCGCGTTGAATTGGTCCGGGATCTTGATGCCTGCGAACAGCTCGATGTCGAGGAAGTGGTTGACAAGATACATGTAGCCGTTTGGGTCGACGCCCTGCGGCCGGTCGATGTTGCAATTGGGGAAGTCTGCGTTGGTCTCGCCGAACGGCGTCTCCCAGTAGTACTGGAACTCGTCGAGGATGTAGTCCACCTTGCTTGTATCGGAGTGATAGTCTGTCGCCGTCAGCCCGCCGGTCGAAGAGTCTCAACGGCACGGGAACACAAATTACCCATAAAGACAACCAGTCTCGTGCCATCTTCGATGAGTTCCTGGAGCGTCGGCCACCGGTCGAGGGCCACCTTGCCCTTGGGTCTGAAGACGTACTTATCCAGACCCGTGTCTCTGAACGTGTCGCCGAACTGCGTGACGGGCATCGCATCGATGTTGGTGAGAAGCAGGGTGACTACATCTTGCGGGTGAGCTTCCATCCAGGAGGTGATTTCCTCGAGGTACTCGGATAGCGGTCCAGAATCCAGCAAGACGCAGGTCGTATGGCACATCTGGATCTGGCCGTTCTTGTTCTGGGTCTGGGCCTGGAGAAACCGCACGCCCATGTCGAGCTGTTCCGTCACTGATACATACTGGTTATGGGCGGGCGTGATGCCGACAAAGGCGCTGTTGTGGGATCCGACGAAGGTGACGTCGGAATACCTCTTCCCGCAGAGGGCATCATTCCCGTTGCAGTAGGCGGCGGCGATGCCCGCCAATACGGACACAAAACAAGTGGCTCGCAACAACATGGCAAGAAACGGTCAGGGGTGATGGGATGGCATGCACGGCCATAATCTTGATGCCCGCAGCAGCGAGAAGAGCAGCTATATAACTATATCGAGAGAAACCCGCCAAGTTCCCAGTCGCCACGGGTGACATTTTGGCCAAACCGACGAATCATACGTGATATCGAGCAACCGTGGGAGTCTTGGGCGAGAATCTTGGGAAAACGACCATGGGGATTTTGCTGGCAATATTCGTTGACCCAGGGGCGAATGACCCCTCGTAGTGTGCACATGCAGCATGTGAGCGATGGTAGCCAAGACATATTGTGCCCGCCTCAGCCATTGGGGCGGCGTCTTGCGGTTGGGCGATTGGACCACGGATGGGAGATATGACAGAAAAAGCGACAGTGATAAAGATGAAAATGCCTGTTAAAGCGGGCGACCTTGGCAGGTTTGTCGGGTCGTCAGGCTTTCTGAGCAGCGGCAGACACACAAAGACGAAAGAGTTAAAAGGGGAGTTATTGATATCTGGCGCCGGGGTGTGGTACTGCTTGATATGCCGGGTCCTCGTGGGCTTCCTCTCAACCAACCGTGATAGGCCCGCTGGCAGTGTTGGGCGCGTCAAACCTCATGCGCCACACTAGAGGTTGTCAGGGGACTGCGATGCGAGAGGTGTCGGGTTGGTTGCGAGGTGAAGAAGAGAAAGAGGCCGGCCGCTAGAGAAGTTAAAGTGAAACAGGGGACGTTGACGAATGACCGTCGCAAAAGGCGTTGCCACCTGGTGGCGGTCACCAGGAACCGGCAGATGCGGTTATTAGTGCAGCGACGGGCAGCAGCCAAGGACAATTGTCTACCGGCGCTATTCTATGTAGGTATTGGTCGGGTGCCACCTGCAGCAGCTCCTGCCCTTTTCGGACGTCTAATTGTAGACATTGGAACCAAATGCCATCCTTCTCCCAAACACGACGTCACGAGGGTTGGGAGACAGACTTGCGCAACCGCATTGCAACCCTCGATCACGACGACGACAACGACATCGGTCATCATCCATCATCCAAAACCACTTCGCTTCGGCGTGCGTTGGACTTGCCTTGGACAGACCAACCGAATCCTCCTCCCCCGCACGCTCGTGTTCAAACACGTTTCCCGCCCAGCTTATCCTCGCTTGTAGCTCCGCGCTGCGACTAGCACCAGGCCACTTGACTGACGCGACTCTATCGAGACGACTTGCTGCTTCAGAGTGGCATGCTTGAGACCAATATCGAAGCAACAACGACCTTGGCAGAAACGTCATCTTTAGGACATAGGTGACGTGAGTCGCTACGACCTCGCACGCGTCCCAAGTTATTGCTGGCCGCGTCAACATGTTTCCCTCGTTGTGATAACGCCAAAGAGTGTTTTGAGACTGGCGATTTTACGCCACATTACGGATACAGTAGTATGGAATACCAGCCTCTCTGGCCCAGAAACGATCCACAACACCCCGCGAGTCTCTGCCAAGCGCCAGGCAATCATCAGGACTTGATCCGGTTCGGCGCACATCGTCCTTTGAATGCACGCATTCCGTCCCGTTTGAGCATTTGGCATGGCGGCAACTCATTGTTCTTCGGACGAAGCCGCATCAAGCAACATTGAGAGCTAAGCATTGTGTCGTCTCGACCCCCATCTCGTCTCGCTTGCTTGGCTACAACCGCCGCCGCAGTTCGCTGCGATACAATCAGATGGATGAAGAGTGTTGTGCGGCTGGAGGACGTCTCATGTGGGTAGGGACGCTTCTCTGACCCATAGCCAGGATGCTGTGTTTGGTTCTTACGCACCTGAGTGTTTGGGCGGGACCCCCTGATCACGGACGACCGCAGCGAAACTGGACGAGTGGTTGGCCTACCTAATCGTGCGGCACCGCGGGACATTTTGGGTGGATGGTTTGGCACTACGAAGTAGGTAGACCTTTCTACAATAAGTGTAGAGTCATCTAGGTATCCGTTTGACCCCACCGGTGAGACTCCCGATATGGTGACATGCATCTATCTATCTTCGCCTAGCTCTGGGTTCGCTTTGATCACCGCCGGGGCTCCTGTGCTTGTCGTACACGAAAAAAAGTCGTATTCACCCCAAAGCGAGGATGGAACCCGTTTGTGGCGAAGCCAACATGGCAGGAATATCTCGCATCCCGTTGGGCATGCTAACGTGACAAATTCCTGAGACAGGGCGATTGCACACACCATGACCAAGTCAACAAGAGCTGGGGATCACCCAAACAAACGAACTCTGATTGCGGTCCACCAAGGCCGGAACATCCACCTCACCTGTGTCGCGGAGGGGGGGCTAGGTGGCCTTGTACAGCCCTCAGATCAAGCACGTCCGACGATCAGGGTACCCCGTTTTGGTTAAGCTTGCTTCTCGGTGCGGATTCGCCGGCAGATCCACCCTTCCCTCTTCCCTCAGCCGCTGCTCCAGCTACCTACTAGTTTACTTCGTATGTAGGTAGGTACCTAGGTACGAATAGTAGTAGGTTAGAGCTGCAAAGGGGCCAAACAACCGTGCGCGCCGTGACGAAACGCTGGAAGCCCTCCGAAGCCCGAGTTTTCTTCTCCGCTGCCCAGGGGGTTCTCGCCAAGGGCTGTCAGCCGCCTTGTCGAAGGCTTGTTACAACGCGACTCGAGACGACGTGAGGTCACTGACCTTTCATCCCGCCTGCTGCTTTTGCCAAGCCATGTCAATCGAGCATGATAATACGATACGACCCTGTCCGCGTTGCTCACGCATTTCGACGACGGGTCCAAGATTGGCACGAGTCGCTTGCCGTCAGTCTCAAAAAAGCGCTGTCAGGTCTGTCGACCACGGAGAAAGATGCCGCCATCTGAGCATTCTAGTTGCTTTCGAGAGACAAAAGCCTGGGGTGGAGGCTCTGAAGGGTACCTTGCTACCAAGCCCAACCTAAACTAATACCCAACGATCTCTCGGGTTCTCGCAAGAACCCGGCAGCGGGACGGAGCTGTGTCGGGAGACCCACAGTCGTTGCCCCCCCCCCCCCCCAGGAGGGCATGACCTTGTCTTTCTCCCGCTAGCGGAGAACGGAGACACCATCAGGGGTAACTTCTTGGACACGAACGGGGACAATTCTATTCACGAATATCCTGGTGGTTTTGCCCAGTCTCACCCTCCGGCACGGTGAATCAGCCCGTCATTGGAACCGAGCTCGCCGGCCCCGACCAACAACCTCACACACCTCGCGTTTGAAGATCAACATGATCCTGGTGCTGTTCCGAAATCTCCTGTAGGGGGACATAGGATGGCCCCTGCCCTTCTCAGGAACGCCCCCCGTCGCCAAACCTTGTCTGACGATATCATCATCGGTATTGACGGCGAGGCCTTAACAACCGTAGACAAGGCTGACCCTAGCACCCGAGAGGGAGCCGCGCCGCTCCCCCACGACCGCGATTCCCAATGATCTACCAATCGGAGCTTAGATCGCCAGTGGCTGGTTGGCGCAAGGTCCACACTCTCGCACTCTTTTCCGAAGAAACCACACTCGGGGCTGATGATTCCAGGCAGGCATGGCGTTTCCTTCACCCGGTCACCGCTTAGGACCCGCCGACCTCTTCGAAACGGTGACGGACCAATCGCATCTTCTCAACCGTCGTTTTTGCTCCCGCCCACAACATGCGTTGTCTAGCCGTCAGATCGATGCTTCAACTGATCTTTGGTGAGAAGGGGGCAACAGGATGATTCACTCGGGAACACGAGTGGGCTGCAGGCCCCCGGGCCTTGGAACCCAGGTCTGATGGTTTGCCAAGACCCATCAGTTGGCCTCGACGTTGTCCAAGACCTATCATCCAGAGTATCGACACGACTTGTATAAGAATCGCCTGCCTGTCTGTCAAACTCTCACCTTCTTTCCCTCTCTCATCAGCATCTCATCTTCTCTTTTAACCTTTTTTTCCATCTGCCTTTCTTTCTGACACGAGCCTGGAGCTCCTTGACGGCCTTCGATTCAAACTATCGCACACCTTCCCAATTTCATAGTCAGCTTTGCCCAATCCTTTCCCCCATCCTTCACCGATCCTTCCAACCGCAAAGATGCAGTACGGCTCCGCCATCCTCCTCGCGGCTTTCGCTGCCACCAACGTCCTCGCCCACGGCGTCATCGATAGCGTCCAGGGCGCCAACGGCGTCACCCTTCCCGGTCTCTCTCGTAAGTCCCCCTGCCTCCGCCGGCTCCGCCTTTTCACTAACACTGCCCAGTCATCGACGGCACACCTCGTGATTGCGCCTCTCCCCGCTGCGGCTCCGAGGCCGACACCTCCATCATCCGCGACCGCGAGCTGGGCACCAACCGGGCCTCGGCGCTCGGCCGTACCCAGGGCGGCGGTCCCGTCGACGCTGCCGCTATGGTCAAGACCTTTATGGACGGCGTTGCTGGCAACACGACCGCCGCCAAGGAGGCCCGCGCCCTCCACGAGGAAATGATGGCCCGTCGCAGCCTCGCCGCTCGCCAGAACGGCGGGGGCAGCAAGACCCCCAAGGGCACCGTCGAGACCGGCGTCAAGGCCGCCACCGGCATGGCCTCAAGCGGCATGCCCACGACCGCCGACGACGGAACCCTCAAGATGACCTTCCACCAGGTCAACCAGGACGGCGCCGGCCCCTCACGGCCGACATCGACGCCACCTCGGGCGGCACTGACCCCAGCGCCTTCAAGAAGGCCGAGGTCACCCAGAACGTTCCCGGTATCGGTTTCGGCGGCCTCTCCGGCGCCTCCACCATGGACTTCCCCGTCGCCATCAAGATGCCCGCCGGCATGACGTGCGAGGCCAACGTCGGCGGCGCCAGCAACGTCTGCGTGGCCCGCCTCCGCAACGCCGCCATCGCCGGTCCTTTCGGCGGCTCCGTCGCCTTCACCCAGTCCCCGACCGCCCGCAAGCGCGCCGTCGAGTTCAAGCTCCGCAAGCGCACCGAGGCCCGCGCTTTCAAGGCCTAAGGTGCTCTCCGCACTTTTGGCAGGGCATCGGGGGAGTAGTCTGCGGGCACTACCAGGCAACAAGGAAACCCATCTTTTTTCTTCTTCTTTTTTCTCCTCGACCTCGCTTTGATGGGCTGGCACGCCTGCCTGGGGCATGGCGTGCCCAACTTGAGCAAAAGTTGGGGTACGCGTTTGGCGATTTGAGTTCTAGCATCATCTGCTGCTTCGCTCATCCTTGTATTATTTTGTTTCCTTTTTTTGATCCTTTACATGATATCCTGTGGATATGTTTAGGGGGCAGGGGGGTTTCCTGATGTACCTATATTACGACTGCGTAGGTGGTGCGCCTCAACGAAATAACGATGCTTTGTGGTTCTTGAACGTCTCCTTCCTCTCCCGCCTTTATCAAAAAAAAAAAAAAGCCGTGCGTGACACTTCCTTCTGCTCTCGTCTCGGGGCAACCTCCAAGATCGATGTTCGCGTGAAACGCGCCGTTGGTAAAACCTAACCGGAATGTCGGATTCTTGGGTCAGTGGTAAAACCGGGAGGGCCCCGCGTGCTGGCTGCCGGAGGCTGAACCTTCCCCCAAAGCCTAGTAGCCACGGACCATTTGCCGAGGACTGCACATCTCACCCACTTTCCGAGCACAGGGGTCCTGCCCATCAGGACGTCATCCGTTCAGGCACTGCGGTCCCAAAAATACCCAGACTGACCACTCGAACAGTGCCCACGGATGGTTGTGTGTATGTGGTGTGTGTGTGTGTGTGTGTGTGTGTGTGTCCTTCACACGAGCCCCAAAACACGTCTACAACTCTCTTTTCAGCCAAGGGAAAGGGGGAACATTGAATTTCTCTGACGGAAGACTCCAAAAAATTATACTTCGCCTTGCCTGGACACCCAGAACCGCGTCATAGCCGGGCTGGGTCCAGGGCGTACTACAACGCCCTCCCTAAACTCTGATTCTCATGGTCCCGCCCGCCTCAAAACAGACTCTCACTATCTCAGGGATGGGTACGATACATGTTCCCACGAGGTTCGCTTTGGGGGCGGGGACACACCTCGCGGCAACTCAATAAGTCGTAATTGCCGCGGGAGGGGGGGGGGGGGGGAGGAAACCATTGTTTGACACCTGTCCCTCGCGATCCATGCAAGCCGTCCCGTCAACCGAAACGTTCAGGCCCGTCTCACCACGAGGGAGGAGGGAGGGAACAGAATAACTTAATATGGTCATGGGTTTAGGATGCGATGGGGGAAGGGGTGGAGATTCAAGTGCTCCTCGGGGTTTCGGAATCATTTGTTTACATTTACAGTTCTGGAACGTTTGGCGAAAATAATTCAAATCGAGGCGTCTGAAGTCGACCAATGGGCCCCGAGGCCGAGGTTGCTCCTTTTGAACCGCCGCAAATAGCGAACCGCCGCGAAAAGCGCGCGCAGACACCGAAATGACTCCCAGAGGGGGAGCGTTTGGTGCAAGTCCAGGGGCTTTTGCATTATTTATTCTCCTTCAGATGAGACGGTAAAAAAAAAAGAAAAAAAGAATCAGCCTAGAAAGACTTTCATTCTGGCATCGCCGAGTCGCGGACGGGAATCCACGTGCCACCCCCCCCTTCCCCTTTTCTGAAATGGCGTTTGAACAGGGCTTCACCAACATTAGACCGTCCACAGAGCCGAGCAACCTCTCGACTAGGGTAAGACGACCCGGCAGTCTTCAGACATCCCAGAAACCGGTTCCCCTTCGGGGCGTCAGCTGCCTCTCCGATTGCTCATTTGCTAGCATGCCGTCCGAGGGACTTTGATCCCCGCCATGCCTTCGCCGTAAGATGGACGCCGTTTCGCCGGTACAAGCGCGCATCCGGGAGACCGGCGCCACGTCGTCCGCCTCGGTCTCCCGCTTCGAGCTCGTCGTCGTAGGCGGCCCCACTCGCGCCCGGTCCCGAATTTCCGTGCCCAATGAGCTCCGCGACGGCCCGTCTCGGCATCGGCGGTGTGGGTCCGCCTCCGTGGCCGCGCGGCAACGCAGCTTCTTTACTAGCCTTTGAGGCGCCCCTTGATTGGGAAGGCATGCTCGCTGTCGGAGGCCTTGGGGGTCACCGGTTCACGGCGCGAGAGGCAAAGGGTCTTGACGACGTGGCCTGTGTCTGTCGGTGGTTGAAAATAAGTCGGTGACGAGAGCTTCCCAAGTGACCATGCCCTACTCGTCGTCTGACACGCCTGGTTTCCTAGAATTCGAGGACCCGCCTGGCCCATTTCCGTTTTGTGGACCCTTGCGCAATGTGACGGTGGTTCGTAGATCAATTGAGCCAATACAGGCTATGGCAACTACACATCTCTGTAGAGGGAGGGCATGTTCAACTTGGACCGACTGGAATTGGGCCGGCGGCTAGATGTTATACGATGTGAACGGGGGTTATTTTGAGCAGGTTCTCCCTGCATTGGTTCATATCAAACATTGATGCATACCTCTATAGACATAGTCTGTTGCGGCTTTTTTCTTTTCTCGTATTCGGATTTCGGCACTGCGATCAATGGGGGTGGATGTCCGGGCCGAGATATCGGCAACATGTCCTGATAACCGGACCGCGAACACAGCAGCCCGCGCGGAAGGGGAGGGGTAAGCCGAGGTGTGCGGGCAATCGATCAGTAGAAAAGGGTGCAGGATGCATCTTCACTGGGGGGCATTGCGATGGTGAGATGTTCTGTATGCATAGCAAGTATAGATAGCAGAGGAAGATAATCCCGCAGGCTCGATCCGAAGAAGCCGCTCCGACGTGGCCGGAGGGATGAACAGGACAATACGCTAATTACTTTCCCACTGTACTGTAATTACCTTCAATACTAGGTACGTAGTAGGTAGGCAGTTCAGGTAGGTACGTAGTCCCATAGCAGAGCGCTCGAGCACCTTGTCACCTGGTTGATTAGCTTATCAAACGGCCGTCACCGTCACTGCCACCCCTCCCTTCATCCCTCCTTCGGTCCAGTTCAACGCGCGCACCTCTTGGGCAGCTCCTGTTTGACCTCAAGGGAGGGGGCTTGGATACGTGCCTCAGCCACTCCCCCACCTTCGATGATGGCACCGAGAGAGGATGATGGCACCGAGAGAGTGTCCGCACCAAGGACCAAAGACACAAAGCTGAACGTGCCCCGCCATCGTGACAGAGCTCCCTGAGTACCAACAAGCCGATGTTGACGGCAAATTCCCAAGGGCCAAGGGTGTATACCCTATTTCTGTTCACCCACGCGATCAGTCGGGAAGAGGCAGCGCCAGCCGAGACCGCGCAGCGTAGGGGAGGGGAGGCATATTAACCAAACACGACCCAGAGCTGCCGTGCTCGTACCAGGCATGCAGGGGATGTGTCCTGTGAGATGTGCCTCGCTCGCGACAAGTAATCTGGTACCTTATTACCACCTCGTCCCGTCCATCCTACATGCGGGGGAAGGGTGGAGGGGGAAGTTGGGCACAGCGGCATGTGACAGATGCCAAAAGCTCGCTATCATAACTCTCGTAGTGCCTCACTGAACTCTTACCACTGCGCCCTCCGTCTACCGTCCGCGTTAGCTCATCTGTATGTATTTACGCTTACGTCTTCAAAAGTCCCGGGTACGCGTGTATGTAGGGGGGGAGGGGGGAACGCGCGCGAATCGTCTTCCAACCCCCCACCAGCGCCAAGAATAAAGGCACAACTGCGCACGCAGCCAAGGGCCTTGGAGAACCCGTCATCTGGCGCCATCCTGCACCCTGGGGAGCCGAGCTGCACGAAGTCCCACCCGCCAGAGCCGCGCCTGTAGTTCCCGTCACTCTTCCGCAACGCGAACCCGTTAGTCTCACCGCCCCTCCCCTCCTCGACGACGACGACGACGACGGACGGTTAGCAAGGTCTCCCGACGTGGCATAGCTCCAGGTACTTTGTCTCACACGGTTAGCTACCCACCTAACCCACCTAACCCACCTCGCCCCGACTCTTGACTTCAGCCATCGCCCGTGTCCAGACCGTTCTCTCCCGCCCCTCGGCCTCGGCCTCGGCATTGGCTCTTTGGACGAACTATTTGAACCATACTCCCCCGCCTCCTCCAACGCGCTGCGTTTTTCTCCTCTTCACTCTTTTTTTTTCTCATCCCGAACCAAAGTCTGTCAAGCCAAGGCAATCGAGGATAGTCTCACTCTTCAGCAACACCGCACCCACCACCATAACCCCCTCAAACCATCGTCTGATCGCGCTTACGAGTCGCGATCACCCCGTCGTCAAGACGTTTTCCAACCTCCTCAACTCGTAAGTCGCCCTCGCCCTCGTCCTCGAAAACCAGCGGGCGTTACATCCGCGGACCAAGAAATGCTGACCCAACCGCGCGTTCAGGGTCCATCACCCGTTCGCAGGAGCCCGCTGTTCTGCCTCCCCCGGGGGTTCAGCGGACTCGGCCAAAGATCTCTAAAGATCTTGCCAAACCACGCAAGCAAGTCCACTATTCCAACCGAACCTTGAACAAACCGCACGCTTCTCCCCGAACCCCGCGCCGCCTCTGAAGTCTTGTGAAACCATGGCGCCCCATGCAGAGGTCGACTCGGGCTCCGCGCACGGAGATGGACCCTCCCCCAACGGCAACAGCAACGGCGCCACTGCCACTAACCAGCAGCACCACGTGCTCTTCACCGTCAACTCCCCCAACGTCGTCTACACCGACACCGAGATCCTGTCAAAGTACACCTACCGCACCACAAAGGTCACCAAGGACACCGCTGGCAAGTACGTCGCCACCCCCACCGAGACCGTCTACGAGTTCAAGACGGACCGCAAGGTGCCCCGCGTCGGCATGATGCTAGTCGGCTGGGGCGGCAACAACGGCACCACTGTCACCGCCGGCATCCTCGCCAACCGCCGCGGCCTCAAGTGGGATACACGCGAGGGCACCCAGGCCGCCAACTACTACGGCTCCGTCATCATGGGGTCCACCGTCAAGCTGGGCACCGACGCCAAGACGGCGAGGGACGTCAACATCCCCTTCCACGACCTGTTGCCCATGGTCCACCCCAACGACCTCGCCATCGGCGGCTGGGACATCAGCGGCATGACCCTGGCCGCCGCCATGGACCGCGCCCAGGTGCTCGAGCCCACGCTCAAGGCACAGGTCAGGAAGGAGATGGCCGAGATGGTGCCCCTGCCGAGCATCTACTACCCCGACTTCATCGCTGCCAACCAGGGGGATCGGGCCGACAATCTGATCCCCGGAAGCAAGGCCTGCATGGCCCACGTCGAGCAGATTCGCAAGGACATTCGGTAAGGCCTTTTCTTTTTCGTGTGCGCGTACGGTTTAGTGAGCAAGACTCGGGGGCGCTGACGCGAGACAGCGACTTCAAGAAGGCCAACAGCCTCGACAAGGTCATTGTCCAGTGGACCGCCAACACGGAGCGCTACGCCGAGATAATCCCGGGCGTCAACGACACCGCCGACAACCTGCTCAAGGCCATTGAGGAGGGCCACGAGGAGGTCTCGCCCTCGACCGTCTTCTCTGTCGCCTGCACCCTCGAGGGCGTCCCCTTCATCAACGGGTCCCCGCAGAACACGTTTGTGCCGGGCGCCATCGAGCTCGCCGAGAGGCACGGGTCCTTCATCGGCGGCGACGACTTCAAGTCGGGCCAAACCAAGATGAAGTCGGCGCTCGTCGACTTCCTCGTCAACGCGGGCATCAAGCTCACGTCCATCGCGAGCTACAACCACCTGGGCAACAACGACGGCAAGAACCTCAGCTCGCAGAAGCAGTTCCGGTCCAAGGAGATCTCCAAGTCCAACGTCGTCGACGACATGGTCGAGGCCAACTCGGTGCTGTACAAGGAGGGCGAGCACCCGGACCACACCGTCGTCATCAAGTACATGCCGGCCGTAGGCGACAACAAGCGCGCGCTCGACGAGTACTACGCCGACATCTTCATGGGCGGGCACCAGACCATCTCCATGTTCAACGTGTGCGAGGACTCGCTGCTGGCGTCGCCGCTCATCATCGACCTCGTGCTCGTCGCCGAGATGATGACGCGCATCCAGTGGAAGGCGACGTCGACGGACGGCGCCGCGACCAAGGACTATAAGGGCTTCCACAGCGTGCTGAGCATCCTGAGCTACATGCTCAAGGCGCCGCTGACGCCGCCCGGCGCCCCGGTCGTAAACGCGCTGAGCAAGCAGCGCGCGGCGCTTACCAACATCTTCCGCGCGTGCGTCGGCCTCGAGCCCGAAAGCGAGATGACGCTCGAGCACAAGCTCTACTGAGGAGAGGCCACAGGGCAGAGCGATCAATGGCAACTCGACTCATGTTCCGTTCTTTGTCATGCCACGTGCCATGACATGACTTGGATTGTTTTTTTCTTTCTTTTTTCTTTCTTGGTTTCCCCGATTTGGGCGGCCATTCAGGCCCCAGCCAATCATTTAGAGTGAGGACTGACCATGACTTTGGAGAAGAGTTTCTATGATTAGTAGTTTAAACACCGACCGTCTTTACCGCACACACAGCCCGCAGGCGTCTCACATGCTGGAGAGTTTGTGATGTCTCGTATCGTGACGTTGACTGAGGGGCAGCCACGCAAGCCCTTCGATTCCAACCTTGAGTGTGTCTCGGACGAGAGCGAAAGCTTATTGTGACGCCAATGAGGTTCCCAACAACCATTTTGGCCCTTGCCTGCACCCTCGCTATTGACGAGAGGCGCAGTATTTTCTCGCGTGGTATGGCGACAAGACGACGACGACGACGACGGTGGCAGCAGCAGCGGCGGCTGCGGCGTTGAAGCGGACGCAAGAGGAGCCCAATTCCAGAGTCGGAAAATGTGAGTTGATGAAACAACCACCTCCCCATGTCAGGGACTGCCTTGGATACCATCTCAGCGACGGTAGAGCAGATCAACCGTCGCCGAGTGGACGGGTCTTGGCGCTGCCCCCCCCCCCCCCCCTTCCATGGCGAGGGTGATTAGCGAGAAGAAATGGCCCAAAAGCTTGGCCTGCCGCACTGGCTGTGTCGTTGGAGAAGAAAATCTGGAGAACCCGGAGAAGGGTTACCTACGAAGTTCTCGTACCTAAGCTGTACTCCGTATTCGTAGGTAGGGTACGGATAGGTCAACAGCAGTAGGTGCCTAGGAGGCTAGGACTCAGAAGGCTGGGACCGGGTGGAGCGGCAGGCACCCTTCTCCAGCCGTCTCAATCGACTCATTTCTCCGAAGCGAGTGGGGAAGAATGGCACAATGGGCCGTCTCTTTGCTCCGAGGCGGAATTATGAGGTGCAGGTGCTGCTGGAGACCCTCCCCCAAAGAAAGCCAAAATGCACAGAAAAGCAAGGGGATTGGTGTAAAAGGCCCGTCGTGATTGGACACGGAGACGGCCACCTCGCTAGCGGCCTTCTCTCTCTCGCCTGGGAATTGGTGCCGATATGCCCCGCTGATATCGCTCCGCTGTGCCTGATCTGCCAGACGGTTGCCAGGGTAGTGCTTGTGACGAAATTACCCAGGTCAATCAAGCAGAAGCGACTGGGCTGACTCCGTAGCGGGGGGCGCGAGTCGGAAACGGTGGCGTTTAGCGGACAGAGGGGAGGAGAGAGAGAGAGAGAGAGAAGGGGGAGAGAGGGTGGTGTGCGAGGCAGAGACACAGAGAAAGAGAGGGCGCCGACGGGATGGAACCCCAAGGGAAGGATGCTGTACAACGTAACGTAGGGAGGTACATACACTTTACATGCGGCATTGCAGCTAATTTAACTTGGTGCTATTCCATTGCCACTTGGCTAACCCAACTAACTGACTGTCTGTAACTTCCCAGTTGCTGCCAAGACCTGATTCTATTGTTGTTGCGGCCAAGTACGTCGTTCGCCAAGTGCCACCGGTACCATACCATCATCCCTCGCATTACCTTTCGAGACGGAAAGGCCTGCCTGCCACGCTCAATCGAGTAGTAATTTGCGTTTCTTGCTTTCTCTCCCTCCCTCTCTTCCCTGCGTAGTAGGTTCACGACGGTTTCCTCCCTACCTCTTTCTCTTTTCTTTTTTTTCTTCTTTTCCCTCTCCCTCCCCCCCTCCCCTCCATATCATCGGCACAACACACTGAGTGATCCAAGTATACAGGCGCATCCGCCGCCACACATAATCACTCAAAATCGCGACCATGCTGTTCTCCAATCTCGGACGCGTTGCTCTTGCTGCAGGTTAGTGGCCCCGGCTGCGTCATCGTGCGCCCCCTTGTTGGCTGCTGCTCTGCGCCAACCTGGCGACCTCGAGCGTTTTTATCTCCAACCACCGTGCGTGCACCAGCGAGGTACAGGCGAGGCAAACACCTTGTTGAGGATGCCGCACACACACGCCCATGGCCAAGCACGTTGACCTAGCAATCGAGAACTCCACTGACGTCCTCCTCTTCCTCCAGCCACATTCGCTACTCTCTCGTTTGCCCAAAACTCCGACGCGCCCGATTTTGGACAGTCCACCTTCGTTGCCCCCGAGAACAACGTCGCATTTGGCTTCACAGTCCCCGAAAACAGCGGCGAGGATGTCTTCATTACCCTGCGCGCCCCCATCGACCGCACCTGGGCCGCCGTCGGCATCGGCTCGGATCGCATGGACAAGAGCTTGATTTTCATGATCTACCGCAACGAGTCCGGCACCGGCGTTACCTTCTCTCCTCGCGTCGCCTACGGTAACTACGAGCCCGCATACTACGACCGCATGAAGTGGGAGACCCTGCCCGGCACCGGTATCTTCAACGGCTCCATGTTCTTCATCGCCCGGTGCACCGACCACTGCAGAAGCTGGCCCGGAGGATGGGTCGACGTCTCCAACGAGAACCAAAAGGCCATCTACGCCGTTGGCCCCAAGGGCGGTTTCTTCTCCAACAAGAGAGACTCGTCCGTCAAGTTCCACGAGGAGTTTGGGCGCTTCACAATCAACATGAAGCGCACCATTGGCCCTGGCGACGCCCCCGTCCTCAAGGACGACTCCGTCAACGAAGGCACCAGTCAAGTCTCGGCCAAAGACGGTCAGAAGGACTTCAAGTCCATCTTCCACGCCATCCTGATGGTTGGCGCCTTGGTCTTCATCATCCCCTTTGGTGCCGTGCTTTTGCGATTCGGTTACATGGTCCGATGGCACGCTCTTAATCAGGGCGTTGCCTTGCTCATTGTCATTGTGGGCATGGTCCTCGGAGTTTTGACTAGCTTCTGGTACTCTCGTGTAGGTACCCCCCCACTCCTCTGCATGATGACGGGGGAGGATGCTAATTGCAGAAACTAGTCTCGTGGCTTCAACTCGGCCCACCAGATCATCGGCTTCATCGTCGTTGCCTTCCTGCTCGCGCAATTCGCCCTCGGCTTCTTGCACCACCAAAAGTACAAGAAGACGCAGCAGACAACCCCCTACAAGACAGTCCACCTCTGGCTCGGGCGCATCATCATCGCCCTCGGCACTTTCAATGCCTTCCTGTGCGTTTCCCCCCTTGCTCCAACCGGCGGCATTCTGCCGGACCCGGGCTAACAACAGTAGCGGCTTCTCTTTTGCGCTGAACCGCAAGTTCAACTACTTCCTCGCAGCCTTCATCATCCTCATGCTCCTTGCCTCTCTCTTCTTCACCTTCGGCGGCAAGTGGGTCCGCGGCCGGATACCTCTCAAGTTCGGCAACCAGCCGCGGGGCGGTTACAACCCGGAGCCGTGGCGTCAGGTACCCACACATGGCGGCTATGGTTATGACAGCGGTGCTCCGCCGGCCTATCAGCCTCCTTCTCACCAAAATCAGACCATCGGCCTGACGAACATGGTCGCGGATCCCGCACAGCCGACCAAGGAGCGGAGCCGCAGCCGGGACTACCGAAACAACGATTTGGGATCAGCGCATCAGCCGCGGGAAATGCTATGATGCAACAATCCATTCTCATGACGTCCTGGCTGGAACGGGCATGCTCTGCATTCTTGGCGTTGCAAGGTAGCGAATATGAAACTGGACGACAAAAAAAATGAACGTCGGTGTTGGGTTAGGTCCTCTTGCTTTTTCTGGCTTCAAGAGTATGTACATATAACGTATCTAAACGCTGGTCCATTGCTACGGAACGAGCGGTTGAATGACGATCCAGCTTTTTATGTTTTGTCAGATTTCCATCGCCCTCATACAAACACGATCTGCGACGTCTGGCGGTCTTGAAAACCGGCCTTGCAGCGAGGTCGGACGAAGCGGCTGCGTTCGGCACCGACTCGGCAATGGCGACTCGTCCTTGATCCATGGTGGGTCCCTAGAAAATACATGTCACGTCCCTAGATTTCAGTGTTCGACACTTCGGTTTCTAGAGGTTACCGCAGACCCGCCGCGTTGGTTTCCAAGATATACTCTCCAGTCGGGGATGATATGCGATGGAAGTCTGTTAAACTCCACTCTGCTACCTGTGCCGACCCGGCTCGGCGCACCGTGAGATGAGGAGAAAAGAAGTGCGGATACCCCGTCCCCCGGCTCCGGGATCGGCCTATATTGCGACACGCCCACGTCAAGCGCCCTGAGCTACTGCGGTCATACCCAACCGCCGAATGGAGCGAGTTTGCTTCGGCCCGGTGGTAACGATTTGGAAGCGGAACGCGGCGCGCAGAGGAACTGACTCTTGCTTGCATGCCTGTCCCTTGCATGTGTGTGACCTTTCTGCAAAGATCTGCCAGTCTCTCGTCTCTGCCGCACGGCATGGACCCGCCCCGGCCCGCCGGGATTAGGCCGACGTCACCTAAGCGGTTCTTCTTCGCGGATCCTTTTCCACTTTCCTTCGTCAACCCATCTCGTCAGCAACACCTCTGACTTGTAACTCTTTTTTTTTCTTTTCTTTTTTTGATCTGTAGCCAACGGCGTCAAATGTTGCAGCCCTCGCGTCTTCAGTTGTCCGTGCTTATCTCGACTCTCTACAGGATACGTCTTCTCGGAACTGACGACGCCCGGTGAGAACCGCAAGACGCACACTTGCGCCCCCCCCGTCATGTCTTCGCGGCGCACAGAGGATGCGCCGATACTGCAGCGCCCCGACGAAGATGCGGATGCCGAGCGCGAAGAATATGACGATGGCTACTCGGGCGACGACGACGACGACGACGATGCGGGCGAGGACACGCCCATGTTGAGCAGGGCGGACGGGACGCTGATGGCCGACGTCGGGGTCGCCAACGCGCCGCTCTCCAGCTCCACGCTTCTGCCGCCGCCGCTCGTGAAGCCGGACAAGCCCAAGCCGGTGGCGTGGCGCGACCTGCCGAAGAAGCAGCAGCTGATGGTCATCACGCTCACGAGACTGAGCGAGCCGCTGGTGCAGACGTCTCTGCAGGTTCGTAGCAAACTCCCGCGGGCGCATCTCGCATGAGATGCCGTTTTCCACTGTTGAGGACAAGCAACCCCACGCTGACATAATGCTCTCCAGTCCTACATGTTCTACCAGCTCAAGTGGTTCGACCCCGGCCTCCCGGACTCGGTCATCTCGAGTCAGGCCGGCGTGCTCCACGCCTCCTTCACCGCGGCGCAGTTCATCACCGCCATGGTCTGGGGCCGCCTCGCCGACTCGAAGCGCTTCGGCCGCAAGACGGTCCTCATGATCGGCCTGCTGGGCACGTGCTTCTCGTGCGTCGGCTTCGGGTTCTCGCGGTCGTTTGCGCAGGCCCTTGTGTTCCGCTGCATCGGCGGCGCGACCAACGGCAACGTCGGCGTCCTGAGGACAATGTACGTCTCTTCTTCTTCTTCCTCGTCTTTTGTTCGAGAGCGGCTCCATGGCTGTCAAGACCCCCCCCCCCCCCCCCAAAACATCGCCTCTGCTGACACCCCGATAGGATCAGCGAGATCGTCCGGGAAAAGAAGTTCCAGGCCCGCGCCTTCATTCTCCTCCCGATGACGTTCAACATTGGCGTCATCATCGGCCCCATCCTCGGCGGCGTCCTCTCGGATCCGGCGGGTAGCTACCCCTCCCTCTTCGGCGACGTCGACTTCTTCAAGAGGTACCCCTACGCCGCGCCCAACCTGCTCAGCGCCGTCTTCCTCTCCTGCGCCGCGCTGTCAGTTTGGCTGTGCCTCGACGAGACGCACGAGGTGCTGCGCGAGGAGGGGCCGGACCTGGGCTCCCGCGTCGGGGCGCGCATCTCGTCCCTCGTCCGGCGGTTCCTCGCGCGCCGCCGCCTCCGCCTCCGCCGCCGGCGCCACGGCGATACCGGCGACGGCGCGGCCTACACGCCGCTGCACTCGGGCTCTTCCGCGAGCACCACCGACGTCGACGTCGAGCTGTCGCAGGAGGCCGCGCCGAAGCAGAAGCCGCGCCCGCGGTACCGCCACCGCCTGCCCTTCCGCCGCATCTTCACCCGCAACGTCGTCATGACCTTCGCCGCCCACTTCCTGCTGGCCTTCCACGTCGGCACCTTCAACGCCCTCTGGTTCGTCTTCCTGTCGACCCCGACCTCGGCCGAGCCGCCCCGCCTGCCCTTCCGCTTCTCCGGCGGCCTCGGCATGCCGCCGCAGTCCGTCGGCCTGGCCATGGCCATCCTCGGCGTCATCGGCATCAACCTGCAGCTCTTCGTCTACCCGCGCCTCTCGGCGCGTCTCGGTACCGTCCGCGCGTGGCGGCTCTTCCTCTACTTCTTCCCGCTGGCGTACTTCTTCGTGCCCTACCTCGCCGTCGTGCCAACGACGGACGCGGCGCCGCCGCCGGGCCCCAAGGGGGGTCCGCCGTGTGGGCCGCCATCGTCGGGGTCCTGCTGCTCCAGGTGCTGGGCCGGACGTTCGCGCTGCCGGGGCAGACGATCCTCGTCAACAACTGCACGCCGCACCCGAGCGTGCTGGGGACGGTGCACGGCATGGGCCAGAGCGTGAGCAGCGCCGCGCGGACGGTCGGCCCCGTGCTGTGCGGGTACCTGTACGGGCGGGGACTGGTCGGCGGCGTCGTCGGCGCCGTGTGGTGGGGGCTGGCCGGCGTCGCCGTGCTGGGCGTCCTGGCGAGCTGGGCCGTCAGGGAGGGGGACGGGCACGAGAT
The DNA here is from genome assembly GCA_019425465.1 of Colletotrichum falcatum. Lineage (NCBI taxonomy): Eukaryota > Fungi > Ascomycota > Sordariomycetes > Glomerellales > Glomerellaceae > Colletotrichum > Colletotrichum falcatum. The sequence continues at coordinate 355,307 of SWKJ01000217.1, forward strand.
CTGGATGGACGGCGACGAGGTCGCTGCCGAGGAGGACTAGGAGGGGTTGGCGATGGGTGATGATGCATGTGCCGGAGGTGTTTCATGGCATGGCATGGCATGGCACGGTGGGCGCTTTTCATGCATGGATAGGTGGCACCATCTATCTGGGTGCTGTTACGACGATCACGGCTACCTGCTTTTCTTTTTTTTCCTTCTCGCATCTCTTTTGTGTATAGGTCATCGCCGATGCCTAGCTAAGGGCCATATCGCATACGATGCTTTCGCTGGGGCCGGCTTTTCCGCCATGCTTAAACCTCCTTGATGAAGTCAAGATGACGCGGGTGGTCGCACCGTGAACGTTTGCCACTCATGGATCTGCCTGGTAACGATATTTCCACAGCAACCTCCTCGGGGTGGGTTTCGTTCGTTCGCAAAAGCATTCCTGGTCCAGAGGCCACCCCCCCCCACCTGCATCTCGATGTCTTCCCCGACTGACAAGACCCGTGACACGGCGAGGTCCCCGCCGACAAGGCACGTGCCTCGGGCCGGGGCTCCAGGCCCTTGACGACCGGGGCAGATGTACCGCGGCGCCGCCGTCCCACGTCGGGACGATGAGCGCCACCCGAGCCCGCCGGCGGCCCCGCGGGGTCCCAGTCGCCGCGCGGGAAGTCGACACCGTGTCGCCAAGCGTGACGCCGTCGGCGAAACGGCCGGGTCGTGACGGGCCTCCGCCGTCGGCGGCCGCTCCCACACGATCGATCTGCTGGCTGTCCTCCACGTTCAAGCCGCGCGTACCCGATTGCGGCGTAGCCGGAGAAGGGCTCCATATGCGTCCACTCGAGCTCGTCGTCGAACTTCCAGTCGTTGTGGGGGGTAGTACAGGCCCCCCCTGAGGTAAGAAAAGAAGAAAGAAGCTTGCGGGGAACTGTTTGCAGACGACAAACATGCAGTTGGGCTCGCAGCAGGACCCGACCCAGCCGTCGCCCTCCATCCCCGCCAGGACCGCGTCCTGCAGCGTCTGCGCGCTGTACGAGAACGTCTCGGGCCCCCCATGCCGAAGCACAGGGGATCACAGACGGACCGTAGCGCTCTGGGGCGCCCCGAAACTCGTCGTCATCGAGAAGCATTGCGTAGAGTGAGACCATCAGCAGCAGGGTGGCCGACGCCGGCCACGGTTGTAGGGAACCAGCAGGCCCCAGACGACGCGCGGGAGCGCCTTGCGGATCGGCCGGCGCGTCAGCGGCTTGTAGACGCCGCGCAGCGCGGGCTGGCGGTGGTAGTGGGCCAGGCCCCGCGGCGTACGCCGTCGTCGCGAGCTGGGCAGCGGCAGGCGTCCAGGAGACTCCTGCAGCGGCTCCTGCGACCCTACGAGGTGCTCAGTGTCGGGCCGGGACGCCAGGTTGTGGAGGTGGCGGGGACGGACCGCCTGTTCCCGCGAGAGTTTCGGGTACTTTGGGAGACCCGGCTGCCGCCGCGGGTGCCCTGTCCCGTTGGCACATCGTTCGCGGGGTCGGTGTTGTGGGCATTGTGGTTGTCCAGAAGAGGGCAGGGGACGCCGATATGGGGGGGGGGGACGATTCATTTCTTGCCAATCTTCCTCCGAACTCGAGGGATTAACAAATGGCCGGGCTGTTCCGATAAAAGCTTGCTGCTGCGCGCGTTTGCCACAAGGGACCGAGAGCCCTGACTGTGTCAAAGGGGGGTTCCAAGCGGAAGACCGGCGCTGGGTGTCCGGCGCACGAGGAACCCACCCTCCCCCACCCACGGAGTCAGGACGGACAAGCGGTTCGGACGGTTGCTGACCACCCGCCGGGCCGGTGTTCCGGATGAATCGAAAAGCCATCGAGACGTTGATTCACAGCCCAGGCAGCCCGGGCGCCGGCCATTGCGCCTACGGTGCCCCTCTTGAGGGGAGCAGCACGGCACGCGGTGCTGACGACAGCGTTGGCAGTGAGGCCACTGCCCCGGGAGCCTGGGCTTTACAGTTTTGCGCTGACGTGGCTCGGCGGTCAACCCAAGACGGTGGGTTAAGGGAAAGGAAGGACACCGGGCTCCATCAATCAGAGATGTGCCGACAATCTGCGAAGGGGCTTTTGCGAGTGCTGTGCCCGCCGTCGCTGCTCGTCGTCCCATCCACGCCTGTCGCACGGTAGGGTCAGAGAAGGGCGACGGAGCCGATATCAGACAAACGGATCACTCGAGACAGCTTTTTCCGATCGTGCCATGTCATGCACACTTCGGCCATGAAAAGATACGATGGCCCCGTAAACAGACTCGGCTTTGCTGCAACCTTACGGACCTTGCGGAACCCGTCGCAACGCCGAGAGAGATAGGGAGAGAGATAAGGAAAGAGAAAGAGAGAGTGAGCCCACTCCTGTCCAATCTTGTTTTTTGGGGGGGGGGACCATTGTGTAGGCACTGGCCTTTCGTCCAACGTCCAAGACACTCCCCCGTTCTTGTGTGGCCCCCCATGAACCTGTTCTCCCGTCTCTCACTGAGTTGGACTCTGAGGATCCCTGAGATGCAGGTATAGGGGAGATACAAACTGAGCCGTGTATAGCAACGACGAATATGCGTCGTTGTTAGGGGCTGCTACACAACACATGCCCCCCTCCCCCCTGAGCTGCCTTGTGGACACAAAAGTGGTGTGGGAAGGTCGTCATAGAGCAATCATTTCATATGCAACAAATGGGTCCCCCGGATTCCCGAACCCGTTGCAAAGAGAAATCTCCGATTCCTGGGGGTGGATCGTCAAGCCCCCCCCCCCCTGGCAGACGCGCCCGAAATGCGAAGCATCACTGACACGAATTTGTTGAAGCATTCCGAACTCTTCTCAAATCCCGATCGGGATATGAACTAAGGAGGAAAAGGGAGGTCACTAGACTCGGTCGGCTATGGACAGCATAACCTACATCGTATATGTAGGTACACGATATCCATGCGAGCTGCTAACCATGTCTTCCGGGTAGGAGGAGGGGGGGTTCACTCCCCCCTCTTTTTCTCAGCAATGTGTAAAAGAGAGACAGGTTTGGGGATCATACCTAGTAATCCACTTTGCTCACCGAGGTGAACTTTCGTCCGGTCAGGTGCTGAGAGTCGCAGCGCCGGTACCCGTACGGACGCGCCTGGTCACAGCCATAATGGTACAACAACAGATACTCTCTTAATGAGCGACTTGTGATCGGATTTTGCTTCAGCAGAGCCTGCCGTAGAGGCCATATATCTATCTTGCTGGTATACTTGTCATATCAAGAGCGTCTTTATTGCGGCCCAACTCGAGTTGTAGGCTCGGCTAACCAAGCGGCCGCCCATGAGGGTTTGTTACAGTTGTCCGGACGATGTTCCGCCGCTGCTATTTTAGGCCATGCCGAGTGCCCCCCCATGGGAATGAATGTCTTGGCGTCAAGCAGCTGCGAGTTACGATTTTGAGGCAAACCCTCTGAGCCAGATTATATCAAGGCGGCTACGAGGAGAGCCAATACGCACATACGAAGTACCTACATGCCCTCGACGCGAAACACTGGGCGACTGGCTGAGATACGTATCCAAAGGCGGCCCCCCCATGTGGTCAATCGCTCAGGCACACACACGATGGTACTCTGCCACTGGCGGAACTGGGTGTGCGGCCGTGCCTGACCGGTCGACCACAGATACGCGAAGGCTAAAGATGCTTTCAACAAAGTAACGCGAGGGGGTTGCCGTATGAGTTTTGCTCCAGGTGCCGGGCATGATACCTATACTGTGTTTATCCGACTGTGCTAGAGTATGATTGTGTGTGTGTGCCTGTGCGATCCTGAAGGGGGACCGCCTCGTAAACGTGTCTTGGACATGCTTTGCTCCAGAGCAAACGTCGTCCCCAGTCGTAAATGAAACAGGCAGAGAAGACTTGCCCCCCTCTTCTCCGCGATCGACGTGCTGGGAAACTGCTAAGAAAGGCTTCATCGTACAGGAACGAATGAGGCCCGACGGCTCCCGTACGATAGTTGAAGGTTTGGCGCTTAAGTTGCGTTGTTCAAAAGGGGACGTCTGCGTTGCGGATGGATCCTGGCTGGCAAAGCGGATGGGTGGTTCACGAGAGGCCCTCCTCAGACACACTATGGGACACATCCATGCGCATGCAGCCTCTGTAGTAAAAGAGAGAAGAAAAAAAAAAGAACAAAAAGCAAGAAAAAGCAAAATGGAGTAAAGAACAACGGAGCGTCGATCCATGATACTAGTAGTTGCTGGACAGCCGGCGGGCCCTTCACTTCGTGAATGTTTCGTCAGCAACACCCTGGGTCCTCTCATTGTTGCGTCAGACGTCGAGATTGTCTACAGACTGGACTAGTAAGAAAATGCGGCTCACTTGTGACCCCCCACCGCCAAAATACCCTGTCCCCTGAATCTAGGCTCTAGGGGCATCATGTCTAACTACCACGACATGTGCAAGAGGACCAGGGGGTGCCTCCGAAAGGGGGAGAGGGGGTGGCCTCATACCTGGTCCAGTGGGCGGGGTTCCCGGAGTGCATTCCGTGGGGATTAACACCAGTGGAGGCTTGCCGTGGTGATGAGGAAGAGGAACCAACCTTATCCCCTGGACCCTAGCCCGTCTGTTGGGCAGACTTTTACCTGCTTGTGTGTGTGTGTGTGTGTGTGTGCCGGAGCGAAACCTGTTACCAGCCTGCGGATCTACCTTTCACACACGTAGATCCGTAGCACCATCCCCCACTCTGCCGAGTCGATGAAAAACGATATGGTTCCAGCACTGCCGGCACATTCCTGGCTCCTACTGGTTGCTGGAAGGGGGTCCAAAAGGCGCAGTTTAGGACGGCAGAGGATAGTTCTACGTAGTAGCTATCCTGCCACCCCCCACTTCAGCCACAGGCATACTCACCTTCCTCAGTGACCCAGAATCTAACCATAATTCTAACCCAAATCCTAACATCTATCGCAGCTGGCCCTCTATAGCAGTTTGTCTTACCAACTGCTCAGGGGTTTCTCCTATCTCCTGGGAGGGAAAAGATCATGTTAAGTGAAGGGATAGCGGGGCAGAACATGTGACTGGATGAGAAGGGGGAAGAGAGCAGGTTGCATAGGTAGAAGGACTTGGTGTATGGTGTCCTATTCTGTTACACGAGGGTTCGTGTTTGAAGCGACGGGCTCTTTTGCTCTCTGGGTGCAGCGTGAAGAACTCCTGCTGCTCCTGATAGCACTCCATTCCACTGGGCGAACCTTCAGATGTAAACCAGAAGAGAGGTATTATTGTATTGCCTTTCCCAAGCATATTTCCCAGATAGTGACTCCGACTACCTCATTCCTAAGAAAAAGAAGAAAAAAAGAAAAACACCCATCACGGATTTGGTTGGTTGTGTCCGTGTAAAGAATGTTGTATCACAAACGGATGTCAAGAGAGCAATAACATGCGCTCTTTTCAAACCCCCAACCTACTGACCTGACTGTGCAAGTCGATTTCGTGCCAGTTACGAACTGGACGCTTTATCGTGTAGCAACGCGTGCTACTTTGGACCTTCGGTTGCCAAGTTGCCAATTTGCGCCTTTCGCCCATTCCGCGCCCACCCCATCCATCTGCGTACCGCCAGGTTCTCCCATTCACCTGTTCTTGCCGCTGCAGACAATTCGAACATCTCACAGCTGGATTCCTGTTGAATGATACGAAGTGGAGTCGAAATCAAAGAAGCCGCTCTCGAACCCGGTCAGATACATGTCCGCTTTGCTGTGCGTGTCATACGCCCGCTGATCGATATAACACTCGTCGCCCCCGGCCAGGGAGTGTTGGCCGTCCGTCTCTGCGTTCCCGCCGCGAGGGGGCGATGCGGCTATCCTCGCACCGGACTGCACGAGGTTCTGCGCCGCGCCGGCTATGTACTCTTCGATGAAGGAGCACCCGCACCCGCTGTGCTGGAGGACCATGTGCTTCAGAAGCAGGATCTCGCCGCGCAGCATCTCCGCCTCGGACTTTAGGCTCTTGTTGAGCCCCCCCATGACGGCCTCCTGCGTCTGGAGCTGGTTGATGCCCTTCTGCGTCTTCTGCCGGCACTTGTGGGCGGCCTCGCGGTTCCGTGCGCGGACCCTGTTCCTCTTGTCGTCGTCGTCGCTACCCCCACCGCCGCCGCTGCCGCCGTCGCCAACCTTACCGCTCGAGTCGTCGTCCTCGCTCGCCGAAGTTGTCGAGGCGCGCTGGCCGGTCTCTGAAAGCCTCGGGCGGCCTCTGCGGCGCTTTGGCGTCTCCGGTGAGTCTGCTGGCTGGATCGGCCGCGTTTCCGCCGCCGACTGGACGAATTGGGGGACAACCAGCGACATCAGGGAGCTTGCGGGCGATGGCAAAGATTCAGAAGGGTTGCCGGCCGACGAGCTCTGCCACGACTGAGAGCTTTGCGTCGAAATGGACGACTGGGGATCCGCTGTACGCCATGACGACACAGGGGTTAAAGTCAAAGCCGAGGGCGCCGCGGCTCGGTTTCCCAACAGTTGCTGGAAGGGTGACTGTTGCTGGTGTAATGGCGACTGGTGCTGGTGCTGGTGCTGCTGGTGCTGCTGGTGCTGGTGCTGGAACTGGGGCCAGGCAGGCTGATGGTGATGCTGCTGTTGATGTAGAACGTTCACCTCTGTAAAGCCGGCAAAGGAGTTAGGAGCATTTCGAAGGATGCTTTGGCTCGGTTACCTACTTGGGTGAGCCGAGCTCACGCCGTCACCGGCGCAGAAGTCCATGGCTACTGGGACTCCCTAGTGAGGGGACGTACAGGTAGTTGTCATGGAAGAACAAAACTCGGTAGGGTTCACCGGGCTGCCTGGTCGGCCAAGTTGGACTTCGGGGAACGGCTCACGGGTCGTACGAGTATCGAAGGTGGACTGTTTCCAAAGACCCCTACAACTAAATGCGGGATGAAATCAGCTGTCCGGCTTTAGTGGATGGGACGGTTGGCTGGGGGGAGGACTCTGGCTGGAATATCGTCGACCACGGGCGATAAATGACGAACCAAGATGCATTTATATAATGTTAATGGAGCCGCAATGCGGACCCTTGCACATGGTGCTTTCAAAGGGTGCATACATTGAAGGTGGAAAGTAACGATATAGGGGACGGGGCTGGAACGGCGTAGACGGGCAACAAACCTAACCCTTGTCTTGCTTCCGGGGACTGGCCAGGCCAGCCTGGCATGAGTACAGCACAACACGGGCAGACCAGTAGTAGATGGTGGATTTGGGTCGGTCAGTACGGCAGGCCGGTACACCGTACCAGTGTCTAGAATGGCCGGACCGGGGAGTCGTTGGTCAGTGATGACTGTGTCTAGGACCATGACAGGGGCCACCTGAGCGTAGAGGCATCGTAGTGCAAAGTGTGTCGTGGAAGATGATGGCTAGCAGCCGGACTTTGCTTGATAATAGCCAGAAACATGAGGGCGTGTACAGTATGCCGGACGAAGAGGCAGAAGGGTGTTTACAATCCAATGTCGCATAGTGACGTGACAACCTCGTTCGTCGGGCTGCGTCGAGATTGGATCAAGGGTGCCGGAAGTAACTTCCAGCGTGGTACGATGAAAGATGGTTGGTCAGTGGCCCGGAACCGGCTCCCGATCTGAATGATTGGTTGTCAGTGGCCAGACGCCTTGCCACTAGCCAGCTCGTGTTTCTACTGTACCTACCTACCTCTGTAGGTAGGCAGGTACGGATACGTAGGTAGCCATCTACGCCGAGTTCCCTTGAACGAACAGGCACTATCATTGGGCATCTATCTACTTGCGCGACCTTGAGAGGGACCACCTTGGGGATACGTACCTTGGTTCCTCGGGGCTGGTTCGGAAGGAGGTGGCTAGAGCCCGGATCGTGGCTGACCGGCCCAGCCCTTGAGGGGTGGTGTCCTAGAGTGGCTGGTTGCCACCTTCTCGTTACAAATGCTACGGCCTCTGTTGTCATCATGTTCAGTGACCGGAAGCTGTTCAATCCATTGAGCGACTCAGTCTCGGGGTGAAAAGGTTTACAACGCAACAAGGGAATGTATCATGAATGGATGAAAAGAAAATTTTAAAAAAAAAGGGGGGAAAGAAGAAAAAGAAAAGAGGTCCAGTTGCAATCCATGGGATTGCGCACGATGAATTGATATCGTTCGAGGTAAGGTAGCAAGAACCCACCCCATCCTCCAGTACCTACCTAGCCGGGCAAACCGGTAGAGAGAGTATTCGCCCATTCCTGCAGCATCATCCTTACGAATATGCCTGTCACGTAGGATTGGGGTCCGGTGGCTGACGGGGATACCCATTTCGGCGGCTTCATAAAGTCTGTTTCAGCGTCAAGGCACCGGGAGTCGTTCTCAGAAACTTGTTGACCAAACTAGTGTATACGAATACTACTACTACTATTGCTTCACGTGGCGGCGCATGTCCGCGGAGAAGGAAATACCTCCACCCTACCTAAACGTGGGTGACGCAGGTCATGTCCCGTTCCACATTCGCAACCCCACCACATCGTATCATCGTGGCAGGCGCCTGCCCTGGTCGCCACACGGCAGCTAATCCATTGGCTTCTCTCTCATTCTTCTTCTCGGGCGGCTCGGGGGGGTGCCACCCGCCTCTAGCATCGACATCCCTCAGGGCCCCGGCCCACCATGTGCAAAGCTTAATTCCTGATGACTGTGGTCTGTGGGCTCGAGAGCTTGGACTCCCTTTGGCCGGAATGCACTCCGATGCATCTTTCAGTTTTCCATGTAGCGAGCCAGAATTCCATTGCTCCCTGGCGCACGGGTCGCCTGCGGGCCTCACCCTCGCTCTCGCTGCCGCCTGTCATCGCAAGCAGCCCAAGCTCGGGCCAGCTTGTATGCCCAAGAAAGCCAGGCCTAGGCCTGCCTCTGCCTGGCCAGGAGGGAGATGAAGGACGATTGATCTGTGCTGTGCTGCTTGGTGTTTGTCGAAACGACGGTCGGAGACAAAGCCCGAGAGCCAACGGCGCATGTACCTGCCCGTTTAGCGACAACGTACTATACGTTACCTACCTGCCTACCTACCTACTGTACCTAGGTAGTTGCCTACGTGAAATGAAGCCCACAGTCACACTGCTCCTCCTTTCGTTACAGAAAGACCCCTATGACAAACCGACAATTGAACAAAAAAGGTACGAAAAACAATATTTCTAGTGCGCTCATTTCCGGCCATCGGTGGCGACTTGTCGCTCGCACTTATCGCCACTGCCCGCCGACTTTTCACTTGGGCCAATCTTAGACCTACCGAGATGGGCAGATACCTACCTACCTACCTAGGTACCTACCTATGTGCTTTACTCAATCGGGGCGCCGCCGAGAATAATCCGACCCAATCAAAATACACCGGCTACGTGGAGTGCAGCCAACGTTATCATCCCTCTAGGTCGCACAAGAACAAATGCCTACCTGCTCGCCTATATAGCGGACGCATGGCATTCTTGATTCGCATTCTGACCTGGCTCCTGCCTATTGACACGATTCTTCCAGAAACAGGCCTCTCCTCGCCAAAGACACTATCCCCACGACGAAAAGCTGAGCACCGTGACATACGTCCCTCGGAAATATCGGTTGTCCGCCAAGGCCTCCCTTTGTCTCTTCCATTGTCAAACTCGTCTGTGTGGACGCCTAGCCTGTTAATGCTTCGAGTCCATCATCTCTTTCAATGCCATTCGATTATCGCGGCCTCAGACATATCCTTCCGCAGCCTCTACAGAATGATAACTCCGATGGACCTCGCATAGACGACGAGCCCAAGGGACGCAAGAGACGCCGCCCATACGTCTCCAAAGCTTGCGATTCCTCCAAAATGCCGTGAGTTGACTATGTCTTCTTTCCTATCGGTCCAGCTTTTCTTCTCCTTCTTGGAAGCCGTGAGAAATACCCTTCTTCATGTGCCCGGTCTGGCGTCTACCATCGGCCGACTTACCCCCGAATCGTTGCTGATAGTCTCCCTGTCACAGTGCGATGGACGACCAATCTGCTCTCCATGCCTTCGCCGAGGAATCAAGTGCGAGTATCGAATGGTATCCGACAGCGTTTTGAAGAAAGTTCCCGTCGGTACTCAACTTGTCGATAAGGAAGAAGCAGATAGCAATGCAGAGGCAGCCGACTTGCTCAGCATGCTCAAGACCGTGTCGGATGGAGAGGCTTTGAAGACACTTCAGCTTCTCAGGAACGGCAGCGATCCCGCCGAGATTAGCTCTGCTTTACGTGGCCGTGGCATTGCGCTGAGGCCGACTTCACTTGATAGGGCGGATTCGCCACCTGGGCAACCCACTCTGGAGTTTGAGCTCATGATGAAGCATCCCATTGCGTATCCGATCGGGTCTTTTATTAAGCCGCCAAGCATGGACCCCGATGATGTCTTACAGTCCAGCGGATTCCACAAGAGCGCCGCGAATCCGGCCATGTAAGCTTTCCCCTCTCCTCGACTCACCTGCTTAAACGGCACCATCCTGGATCTTCAACCTTGACTTGGCGGTCTCTCTTATATAATGGCGCTATACCACTAGCCACTGACCGGCGGCTGACCAGAGAACCAACTAACAACTGCTGTGTTGATAGGAGCTATCCTCAACCTTGCCCATCTCCCTTTGGTGTGCGACAGCAGCTTGGCTACATGGGCTTAGGTGCCTCGCCCACTCTCGTGTTCTCGCCGTATTGGAAATTATTCAATAACAGGCTTCTTAGTGTCGATATTGCCCAATGGACCAAGGTACCCATCACTAACGAATTCTCAATCAAGGTGCTCTCACTCTACTTCGAAGTAGAGCATCCGTTGATGCCCTTGTTTGATGTGGACTTCTTCTTGGAAGGACTCCTTGGTAACAACCAGTTTTGTTCTTGCCTTCTCATAAATGCTCTATTTGCATGGGCGTGTGTAAGTAGCTGCCCATAAGCCTTGTTGCTGTTCACTTTGTAGACTCACCATGCAACAGCTGAAATATGCCACGGTTGACCCGGAAGCCGCCGCCGTTGGCTATGCTTTCTACGAGGAATCGAAGAAGATGTGGAACAGAGACCAAGAGACTACGAGCACCACCATTTGCACCTTGGCTGCCCTGCAGTACATGTCTATGACTGCATTCGCCTTTGGAGCCGGGGCGGAGCACGAGCGGTATCTCGGCGAAATGTCAGATATGGCCGAGATACTTGAAATCTTCGGCACAGATTCGGTCGAGCCTCAGGGCACTGGCATCGGCAACGACTCGCTCTGGCAGCTTGCCACGGCTCAGATGGCCTGGGCCGTCTTCAATTGCCTGATGTATGTAAGATTAATGCAACAGCATATGATTTCATTCGGTCTCAACCAGTTGGCCTTTTAACCTACTCTGTCGGAAAGTCTTCACATAGGCTCAGTAGCCCATTGTTACTTTTGGCCCGCCGTATCTACATGGCTTGAGGCATCCTAGCTTACAAACTGTCCCCAAGACTCTTCTCCATCCAGCTCCGCAAACGCATAATCGAGCATCCTTCACGCTTTCCCATACCAGACTCCAGCTCCTTGCTAGGCCTACAAGATCCCGTCACACAAGAAGACAAGCGCCGACTTTACCGTGGGAGTCTGTTTCAAGAGAGCTGTAAAATATCCGTGATACTGCACGACATGTTACGGGTCATGTACGGCCCATTCGAAAACCCACACCTTGATGCCGTCCCTTCGGCCTTTGTTGAGGAAACTTGTCAACGTTTGTTGGCATGGGCGGACGCACTGCCTCTAGAGTTGGCCACAGGCGGGGACTGTACACACCACACCCTGATACTACAGTAAGTCAGGCGCTCGAGGGGGTTTATCCGCAGCGTGTTTGACTTACGTTTTTCAGCATCTACTATCACTTGGCCGTTCTTGACCTCATGCGCCCACTCACCCGACACGGCGGTGGCGCAACAATGGTACTTCGGCCCTTTGCCTCGGAGAAGGCAACCCCCGATGCTGTGCAGGCAGCCTCTGTCAACCAGCTCAAGAAGATCATCCTCCACTATCGGAAAACATACCCAGAGCCTCTGTATTCTTTCTTGTGGCACTCGGTACTACTATATCTCGCAAACGTTGTGCTCCAGGAAGTAGACGTCTCAGGTCAGAACTCAGAGTGGCGCATCTATTTCCACCTCTGTCTGACTTGCTACCAGACACTCTACAGAGGGTACCGTTTGGTTGGGGAAATTGCGCAAAGCCTCCTTTCCATGGCTGTCGAAAAGGGTGTCATGGAGGCCCGTGAGGCGGTCGCGATAATGGAAGACCTCCAGATGCGAGGCAAGCACCACCGCGTTCCGGATCAGAAGATGGTGCAGTTGATAGTAGATTTGGATACGGCCATGACAGATCCGCCAGCAGCATACGTAGAGACGCTCGCGCAAAGGTTTCGGCAAATCCAGGTTCACGAGAGCGAACAGACTCGCAAGGGGAACGGGCAGGTCGAGCAACAACCGCCGCGGTATAGGCTGCAATAATCCATGCAGCGATACTCAAAAGAATGGAAAACATCGCAAGAACGCCACCGGTCGCTAAGTACGGGTTTTCAACGCCTCCCATTCCACCGAGATGTAAATTGATATGTAAAATTTAAACACTTCTCGCTTTGATGCTGTCGAAAACACTCGTCATCTATCCACCTAGGAAGAGGGCGGGGGCCTTCCTGCATCCATCCTTCCATCAAAATTGGATATTTCAGCTGTTATATAGCACACATGCATGAATTGGGGGTTGGTCCGAGGTTTTAGCCCCAGCATCCAAACCCTTCGCCGTAGTGATATACTTTAATGGACCGAGGGTCGGCTTAACCCTAACCCCGGTGACGGTCGAGAAAAGCATGTGGGGTGACGAGCCGTTCCGTAATGCACTGTAAAGCCTTGACCAACGTGCATTGCCTGATGATCGCTGGCGATTGCATCCAATACCACAGTTCATTGTGCAAGGCTAGCGAAGGGGTCGCTACAGTAACTTCGAAATACCCTGTAGGGTAACGATATCTGGTGACTGCCAAGAGCAAGAGGAGCCGTGACGATAACAGCATAAGAGCCCATGGCAGGCTCGAATCGTGTTGGCCAACATTGGGCATGGTCCGAAGGTCATTACCGGCGTTTCCAGCATTTATGCAGCTTGAAGATCGAGCAGGCTTGCTGCAACATCTACTACGTAGTTCCGCGCCAAGTACGGGTGCCTACCTAGTCATTCAGGCAACGATGGCGGGCTCCCAAGTGTGGCTGCATCGAACGACATGACGCGCAAGAACCACAGAAACAAGACGAAGTCGAAACCTTGTAATACGTTGTTCACAGCACATCGGTTTTGCATGACATACTTAGTCGCTATGATATGACTGGCTGTGGAACCCACGGAGGTGCGTCCGAACCGAGAGTTACTGCTATTGGCTTGTATAATACCTCACAATCCACTATTTTTACTATCAAGTGACGTCGGCTGCGGCGTTTAACTACGAGCCTGGCTAATGTTCAGCCGTTTCGGAGGAACAGGGTCGTTGGAAGTGTTCGCTTTGCTTACAAGCTACATTTAAAAAAGCTACATAAATCTTTTCGTTTTTAATTGCGACATCACGCTTTCCGGATGGCAAGAACGGGCCTTTATTAGCTGCTGAAACAGCAGAGATGGCCGCCTATCCTAATTATCGGGAGATCCAACCGGCGATCGAATCACCCCGTCCAAGCCTTCAAACGCCTTCGCAAACCAGTCTCGACCATTCATACCGAGCGCAGCCTTCGGCTGTGCAGCGGAGAAGGCGCAATGCGACCGCAGCCTGCGAAAGCTGCAGGAAGCGCAAGACCAAGGTATAAGAAAAATAAAATAAAAAAGACGGCGGCGGCGGCGGCCAAGGCAGCCGACCCCGTGGCCATTGACATGCCCACGCTGACGACCTCCCTGGGGTGGGTTCAATCCAGTGCTCCGCCGAACGTCCGCGATGCACCGTCTGCGCGGCCAAGGGGTTCGAGTGCGAATACAACGTCCAGCCGTCCGAGTCACGGATGTCTGCGTTGAAGAGGACGCACGCCGAGATGGAGTGCCGGTACGGCTTTCTCGAGTCCATCTTCTCGGCGATGCGGTCCCTGCCCGAGACCGAGGCCCACGAGATCCTCAGGGAGATACGATCCGGAGCGCCCGTTCAGAAGATCCTGCACCAGATAGAAGCTGATTCCCCGCCCGGGGACATTGCGCCAGGGGCAGATTAAACACCTGTGCATGAGCCTGTTGGGGGGGGGGGGGCGAACCGAGAACCCTCGCGACATTGACGCTGCAGACTTCCTGCATCACGAGCTGTAAGGCCTGGCGCTGAGGTACCTTTTATGACCCGATGCTGACGAATGAGAGTAGGACCGGTGGATGCGCAGGGGCCGTCGCTAGATTAGGAATTTTTCTTTTTGTGTTTTCTTTTCTTCCCCAGCCTCCTTTATCACAGCAACGCCGACAAGAAACCCGTGGATGGTTTAAGGGACTCTAGGGTCAAGATCCCATCACGAACTTGAACTTCACTGGTTTCTGCTTACTGTTGCTGCAGAAGAACCCAACAGTATCTTTGGCGGCACGGACCGAGTTCGGCTACACATTGCCTCAACCGTACGAAGACCCTGACTCTGTTGTGAATTAAAGAGGAATGGCTTCTCATGTCCTTCTTGCGAGAAGACTTATACACTTTGGATTTAACGGATACGAATCGCATATAACTTGGGAATGATGACACCGCCCTCGGCTGCTCACAAAGCTTGTCCAACCTTTGATACGAAGCTCGTGGCTAACCTTGCTCGGCTTCTATAGCCATTATAAGATGCATTGCAGATATTAGAGAAGTATATGACTGCAACAAGTGCCTTCTAACCACGTGAAGGCATTGCGAAGCGCCCGAGTGAATAACTGATTGGTATGTGTTGGGATGTAGAGGAAGGACGGTGGGTCACGTGTGGTCACGTGACTCACCGCCCGCGGCAGAATCCTCACCTTTAATAAATAGTCCATTGGTAGCTCTCCTTTAAGAATAGAAAAACCACGCTATAACTATACTATTATCTACCCCCTATATGTATAAATAGTAGTAAGGTATAAGATGCGTTAATAGACTAAGATATCCCCTCTAATAAAACTATAGTAAAACTAATATTAATTAATAGTTAGATTCTTTAACTATAGATTAATAAGGTTTACTATATATTAACTTTACCCCTTTTACTACTTTATCTATTATAAAAGTTTATAATTAATAAACGTTAATAAAGACTTTTTTATCTCCTTAGTTTATTACTATAAAAGTTATATAGTAAGTTACTATTAAAAATCCTTAATAACTAACTTATTTTATTATAATTATTATAATAACTATTAGTAATAATATAAACTTATAAAAGTTATAGTAATTATTAGTCCCTATATTAATAAAGATATATATTAACTATATTTACTTTAGTATTAACCTTTTTCTTAATAAAAAAAACCTTATAAAGGTATTATTATACTTTACTTACTAGATAGCTATCTAAAAAAAAAAGATCTCTATAGTTAAGATCTATAGGAAGCCTATTACTATAAGTTTAAAGATTAGTTTATTAAGCTATTTTCTATAGCTAACTTAAAGGTACTAGGTATTTTTTATAACTTTTTTCTCTATTAAGGAGTCTTTTTCTCTAAGGATAGTAAACTTATTACTCTTAAGCTTATTAATGTTATTAAGTAGAATTACTTTTACTTATAGACTAATAAAGAAATAAAAACCCTATATACTAAGTTTAGTTAATTTAATAACTTTATTAATTATTATAAGGGATTTATTTATAACCTTTAATATAAGTATATTAACTTAAAGTAATAATATTAATTATAGTTATAGTTATACTTATAGAGTAGTTAATTATAAAGTAATTAATTATAGTATACTATAGTAGAGATTAAGTAGTAGCTTACTATAAGTTAATTAATATATAGTTATTTAATATCTAAATAACTAACTATAATATTTCTACTACTTTAACTACTTAGAGTACTATTAGTATAGTTTAAGCCTTAGTACTTTACTATCCCTCTACTAAGTCTAATAGTAAAATAAAATAACTTAGCTATAAGACTTATTTAACTACTACCCTATTATTTAGTTATTAATATAGATAAGGCTAAAGATTACTATTAATTAATAGTATTAGCTATACCTTATAACTTTACCTTTTATTAACCTATAAAGCCTTTATCTCTAATACTATAGCTTATACTATAGTAGCTAACTAACCTTATAAAGTTACTAACTAATAATATAAAATATAATAGTAAATAGTATAATATCTTTAATATAAAGTTAAGTATTTTTATAGATAACTATAGTAAGGTTAATATTTATATTTACTAGTTAGCTTTTATCTTTTTACTAATACTTTATAGTAAGGCTACTACTTTTTACTATTAATATATTTATACTACTAGTATTAAAGATTTTATTACTATAGTTAACCTTATTAAAAATTACTTTAAGAATATTAAAGTAACTTAGGCTTACCTTATAAAGTAGTATAAGACTACTTTTTTTTACTTTATATATAATAACCCTAATAAGAATAAGTTATAGATACTTAAAGTATTAATTAAAAAGCTTATAATTATTTAGTATACTTTATTTAAAAACTTTTATAGTAATAAGGTCTTTAAGATATAACTTCTAAATATATATATAAATATATAGGAATATAAACTCTACCTATTTAGCCTAGTACCTATACTTAAAGGTATTACTAACTAGTTATATTTATTTATAGGTATTATAGTTTAATAAAAGTAAGCTACTTATTACCTCTCTAGCTAGCCTATTAAACCTAATAAATAGTATTAGGTTAACTATATTTACTATAGCTAAAGATATAATAACTAATTTAATAATAATAATAATAGTAGTATTTACCTATTTAATTATAAACTTCTTTATCCTTATTAAGGTAACTTTAATAATAAAAAGTACTATATTTATTATAAGACTAGTTATTAGTTAAGTAAATATACTACTAATAAATAATAAAAAGTATATAATTAATTTAGGGCTAATTAGTATATCTAAGATACTTTATATACTATATATTAATAGTACTTTACTTTTTTTACTATATATAAAGGATTAGCTTTTATATCTACTACTAATAGTATTAAGATTAATAATAATAAAGACTTTTACTATTACTTTTAAAAACTTATAGTTAGTAAAGATAATAATAATAATAAAGGATTACTAAATAATTTATTTTTTATAACTACTATATTCTTTAGTATTACCTCTCTTAATAAGAATATTTTTACTATTAACCTTATAGATTAATCTATTAACTATTAGCTTACTAAGGTTAACCTATATAATAATACTATAAAGACTCCTATAACTATATTTACCCTTAAAAGGTATTTAGTAGAGGTTTTTTAAGGTATCCTACTTAATATAAAAGCTTTAATATATTTAATAGTAAGCTACCCTTAAGCCTTAGCTCTATAAAAGATTTAACTATATATAGTTATTAATAATACTAGTAAGGGTTAAGCTAATATTAGATTTAGTAATAGTAATATAATACTATTAATTAGTACTATTATAGTTACTATACTCTTTAGGTTTATTACCTTTTATATAGTATTAACTAATACTTTATTTCTTTTTTACTTAGCTAATATAGACTAATTACTTATTTATTTTAATAACCTTACTAATATACTTTAGTAAAGTAATATTATTATACTTATTATCTAAAAATAGGGGTACTTATAGATATTACTTAGACTACCTAAGTAAAGCTTAATAGATAATTATTTTACTATTACTAAACTTTAATAACTTTATTATTACTTTAGGTACCTATTAATTTAGTAACTCTATAAGGTTTTTTATAATATAGGCTATAATAATATTAAGATAAAGGTAATTAAGAGACTTACTAAATACTATAAATACTATTAACTTTATAGTAGTACTTTTTTTTACTTTTAATTTACCTTATATAATAAGTATTACTTTAATTATAAAGTTATTATTAATATTATATACCTTAATAGTAATAAACTAATTTTTTATATAATTAACTTATTTACTATATTTAATATAGCTTATTTTTTTTATAATATATCTACTAAGACTATATAGAAAGTAATTTACCTTTATTAAATTAATATATACTAAGGTCTATTTAACTTTATTATTATAAACGCTAAGTATAACTTTATATCTATAGAGTTTAACTATAAGGCTTAAATAATAAGTATTTAAGTTAAAATTATACTAGTTAAAGTATATTATAGTATTAAAAAGGTTAAAAGATACTATACTATTCTCTACTATACTTATAATATTATTAAAAAAAAGTACCTTAGTATTTTATATAAGTTAATACTTTAGATAGTAGTAAAGGCTATTAATAATACTATAGGACTTAATAGTATTATCTTAACCCTTTTTATCTTTAGTATTTACCCCTATATAATAACTAAGTTACTATTTTTACTTAATATTATTTAATATATAACTACTATATATAAGGCTAGTAATAACCTCTATAAGTACTTTATAACTTAATAAATTAATAAAATACTAAATATATAAAATAGCCCTATTACTACTATATTAAAGAGACTATTAATTAGTAGCTATATTTATATTTAGTATAAAAAAGGTAGTTAATTTAAACTATATAAACTTCTCTTTATTAATAATAAAAACTATACTATTAATATTAATAGCTTATATACCTTTTAATTTACCTTTATTAAACCCTTTTATAATAAAAATAATAAAGATAAGCTTACTATAGTTAGTAATAAATAGCCTACCTTTAATAATAATAATAGTAATATAGTTAGTAAGAGGACTACTATAGACGTAGTAGTACTTATTTTTACCTCTAATAATAGAGAGGTAATTATACCTCTATTACTAATATACTATAAGACCTAGTTTAAAGAAATAAAGTACCTATAGGTTAAGTTTATAACTAATACTATACTTTTTTATTACTAAAAGAGTAAAAGGCTATAAAGCTTACTACTACTTTATATACTTAGGAAGTTATTATTACTTTAGGTTAGCCCTTTAAGGAGTTAACTACTAAGGAATACTAAAGTCTTATTAACTATAGTATCTTTAAAGTTATCTAATATAACCCTAAGAAATATACTAGTTATATCTTTAAGTTTTATATAGTTTATAAGGTTAAAGATATTAATAAAAAACTATATAAAAAATTATACTTTATTATATAGGGTTACTTTAATAATAATAAAAAAGAAATCTTTATTTAGTTCCCTATTATTTAGTATATAAGTTAATAATTAATTTTTATAATTATACTATTACTAATTTAATAGGGTTTAATTATATAGATTTATAATATTACCTAAGCTTATACCTAGTTAGCTAATATACTTAAGAGACTAATTTATACTTTTCTTTTAACTAAGATCTACTATTTTTACCCTAAGGGATCTATTATAATTATTTAATAACTACTTTATAGGCTTATAAAAGTAGGTACCTATTAGTAAGAGGGATTAAGTTAGGTAGTAACTAAGACCTTTACGTAAGTAAGACTATAGTTAGTAGTATAAGTAGGCGTTATATAGTTACTACTATAGATAGAGGGATATTATAGAGGATTATTATTATTAATATACATAGTTATTACCTTATACCTACGTTTTATTTAGACTATATATATTAGTATTTTTATAATTTCTCTATTATTTCTAGCCTTTTTTTATTTATTTTTTTAATTAGATCTAAGAATTAAGTTCTCTATTATTTTATATATATATTACTAATATCTAAAGAGGTTATAAGGTTAGGGTAGTTTCTACTTTAGTCTTCTCCTCCTTTATGTTAGTAGTCTTTATACTTTCTTAATAGTACCTAGAGGTAGATCTCTACTTTCTATCTATTAGATCTAAGAATCCTTTAGATAAATTATAGGTCCCTTCTATATAGTCTAAATAAACTAGCTAATAATATAATATAACTATTATTATTAGAAGTAGAAATTAGGAGATAGTAGAGCTAGATATTCTCTAAATAACTACCTTTTTAAATAAGAAGGTATAAAGGCTATACACTAGATTAGATAAAAAGGTAGGAATAAAGAAGACCTTAAAAAACTCTCCCTAGGTACTAAGGGAGAGGATAATTTAGAATTATTAAGTATATATTCTCCCTTATATATTAAAGAGTATCCTTTTTAAATTTTATAAGATTAATTATATATAATAGTAGTAGTATTAACTTATAGTAATACTATTAATTTAAGATATTAATATAATAAGTAAAAATAGTAGTCTTACTAAGCTAATAAGTATAATAAGATAGTTATATTAAGCTAAAACTAATAAATTATAAAAAAAAGTAAAAATAATAGAATACTAATAAATATAAAATAAAATAGTATAGAAAGTATTTAATAATATAAAGAAGTATATTAAGAAAAATACTATATACCTAGTACTAAGAGTAAAAAGTACTTACTTTATTAACTATAAAAATTAACCTAATTTTAAAGAAGAATATAAAAAGTTTAAATAATAAACTATTATAAGAAAATTAAACTTAACTATATAATAACTTTTATTATTTTATTCTTAGATATAATTTAAGATATTTAACCTACTTATAGGAAATATTAACTTAGAGGGTAGCTTATCCTCTAAGGGTAAAGTAGTTAAATTTCCTTAGTTTACTAAACTAGCCTTTAATACTCTATAGTTATAAGCTAAAAAAGAGGATAGAGGAGAGCCTTTAATAACCTTAAATAGCTTTTTATAATACTTAGCTATACTTATAACTAAGCCTATTAAACTTAAGCTATTAATAAAAAAAGCCTTAATAGTAGCTAACTATCTAGAGTTAACCTTAATAATTATATAATAACTAATTATTACCTTAATAACCCCTTACTCTATAGGAGCCCCTAAGTTTATAAGTATAAATATTTTAGACTTCTTAGATAAATATAATAACCTTATATCCCTTTCTTAGAAGACTAATACTAATAAGATTAAAGAGATTTATATATATTATACTACTAACTTTACTAAGGCTATTAAATCTTTTATTTTTAACTAAACCTCCTAGGATCTTATAAAGGATAAGTTAATAAAGGTCTTTAGATTAGTAAACCTAAAGACTTATTAAGATCTTAATAAAGAGTTAAGAAACCTTATTAATAGTAACTAGATTTTAAATAATAATCCTAGTAGTATAATAACTTTACTATTAACTATTTAAATATTATAATATAAAGCTAAAGCTTAAGGAGATACCCCTCTTATTAACTTAGAGCTTATTTATATTATTTTTTATTATTTTTTATAGTAAGTAATAAGAGTAGTTATAAAAACCCTTAGTTATAAGGTTATAGATATCCCTTATAAGACCTAGACCTCTATTAAGAATACTTTAGTTTAATAGGTAAAAGGTTAACTTACTCTTTAATAACTTAGTAGTAAAGTAAAGTTAAAGCCTATTATATTACTCCTAAAACTTAATTAAAAGAAGATCTTAGTATCTAAGACTCTTAAGGGTAAAATAAATAATATTATTAGTTAGGTAATTATAATAGCTATTAATACCTTTACTAATAACCTTAAGGGCTTCTTAATTAATAAGGCTAGTATATAGGCTTAATTTTAGGTAGTTATAAATAAGATTATTTAACTTAATAGATAAATAACTCTTAATATTATAAACCTTAATATTTTAATTAGTTGCTACTAATAAAGAAATAATTTATAAACCTATAGTCTTAGTAACTATAGTTAAAGAGGTAAGTTTAGTTATAGTTAAGGTAGTAGCTATAATAAAGGTAATAGCTATAGGGAATACTAAAACTATAGTTCTTAGTAGTAATACTATAACCCTTTCTACGCTAATAATACTTATTAGTTTTATAAATTACCTAGCTACTTTACCTATAGTTACCTAAAAATATAAAGATATTTTTTTAGTTATTTTTATTATTATAAGGCTTCTTATTAGTATTTAAGTATATTAGATAATCCTATAATACTTATAGAGCTTAGTATTATTAATAAGAGATATAACTATAAATAGCTTAATAGAAAGACTATCTTCTATTATATTTTAATATACCTAGAAAACTTTAAGATCCTAATAAACACTATAAGATCTTTTATAAAAGAATAGTAGCCTAAATTAAAAAGAGAAGTTATAAACTTTAGGGTATACTATATAAGTATACCTTATTAAAATAGATTTATAAATAACTACTTAGTAAAAGATATTTTATTTATAGAAGATTATTTTAATTTTTTCTATATATTAATAGCTACTAATATTTTTAAGACTATTTATAGCGCTAAGTATATAAAAAAACTTAGTTATTACTAAGAACTATATAAGACTTATTTAAAGTATACTTCTTATTTAGTAAACCTCTTAAATATTAGATAGCCTAACTTTAATATTATAAACTAAATTATAGAACTTCCTAATAAAAATAGAACCCTAGTAGTTAAACTAAATATTATTATACTTCTACTTAAAGAGAAATAACTAAATTAGCCTACTATATTTAAAGGATTTACTATATAGGGCTTTTAGTCTCTAGTATAAAAGCTACTTTATAAAAAAACTAATAATAAGATTTTAATATTAGAGGATTTTTTTATTAAATATAGCTTAATTATAATAGTCTAGTTTACCTTTAGGCTAAAGCTACTATAGTAGACTATAAGGCTTATTAAGCTTAAGAAAAATAAAATATTTTTATAGCTATAGATAAATATCTTATATACTATTTTAATAAAGTTAAAACTTATAAAAATATAATTTTAAAGTAAATAAGGAAGTAAAACTAAACTATAAAAACCCTATTACCTATAAAGACTTTATAATTAGTAGTAACTATAGTAATTTAAGATTCTTAGATCTATTTTATTAACTTTAGAATTAATTTAATTAATATAGTCTTTAAAGAGACTAACTTAGTAAATAACTCTCCTAAAGATAGTATTATTACTTCTTTATAAAAGATTTTAGTTTATAACTTTATAGCTACCTACTAGTAGCTTATAATTACACTTTATAGACCTAATAACGTCTTAGTAAAAGGTATTCTAGATAGTAGCTTAGCTATTAATATTATTAATAAATCCTTTATATAATAAATAAGTTTATAGGATATAACTATTAAGACTAGCCTTAGGATTAAAGGTATTATAGATATAATATATTATATTTAATTCTTAGGTACTTTAATAGATAACGTCTACCTAGGGAATAACTATTATAAGCATAGATAGATAATACTATAGATACCTACTAAGAGATCTACCTCCTAGAGGAGTATATATATAGTACCCTTAGGTATCTTTACTTAAGGGCTAAGTTCTCTAAAATTAACTTTATTATACCTACGTTTTACTATTTACTTATACTATTTATTTATTACCTACTTATCTACCTTGTTATTTATTACTTTACTTATTTAACTTTACTCTTTTACTATATCTCTTTACGTTACTACTATCTTTCTAGGTTAGTAGCTCTTATAGCCTATTTACCCTATTAGATCTAGAATAGCTACTAGGAGGGCTATATTAAGTAGTAGTATAACCTCTTAATATAGCCTCTAGAAAAAATTTTCTTTACTTAACCTTAGTAAAGATATATATTTACCCTAATAAGAGAGTAAGCTATAAAATAGCCTATAGGTTTACTAAAATAACTCTAGCCTAGCTAAATTAAGGATTTATAGTAACTTTAGATACTTATTAATTAGTTACTAGATCTACTAATCTTTTAGTAACTACTATTATACTTCTTTAAGGATCTATAACTTCTTTATATAATTAAATTTAATAGTAATATACCTTATTTCTCCTATAATAACTAAGAATACTTAAATAATATTATTAGAGACCTAGAGATTAACCTATATTAGGGGAAATTTATCCTTAGTACTATAAAGTATATTATTATAGCTATACACTAAATACCTAAATTTACCTTATAACTTTATCTTAATAACCTAAATAACCTTATACCCCTCTTATAAATAAATTTATAGACCTCTTAATTATTAAATACTTTATCTATACTACTAAGAGACCCTAAGGTAGTATAGCTTAACCTACTATAGAAATTATATACCTAGTATCTTTACCCTTTAACTATAAGTTATTAAAAAGGTAATATAGTTACTACTAGCCCTTTAGTAGACCTATTAATAAAATATAGAGGAATCTTATTAAAAGGAAAAGGTATAAAGATACCTAACTTACCTACGCTAATACTTTAGCCTACTATATAGTAACCCCTAAATCTTTAAATAAGGCCTTAGCTAGTTACGTCTATAATAGTGTATTTTCTCCCTTTAATAGGATAACTAGTAACTATACTATTAATCTCTTATTTATAGGGGCTATAGTTTATAAATAATACTCTTTTAAATAAAATAGTCTAATATACCTAATAAGGTATATAGGTAGCGCTTACCCCTTTAATAAATCTAATAATATAGATAGGTTATTTAACTTTATTAGTAGGTTTATTACTAGCTATAATATACCTCTACTAATTATCTTCCCTACTAGTAGCCCTAGCAATAACCTTTAAAGGAATAGCCTTATAATTTATTTTAGTAATTATAGCTATATTATAATAGAATGCCTCTTACTAAGGTAGTAATACCTCCCTAGTACTATACTTTACCTTAATACCCTTAGTTAGTATCTTTTAGCTAAATATAAATATAAAAAAGTATAGTAGTAATCCTATCTTTTATAACTACTATATAATATATTACTATAATATTAACTTTTAAATTAGTATAATAGATATACTACTTTATAATAGTAATATATAAACTATTATTCTAAAGAGTTTATCTTAGTACCTTTATAGAAGTACCTAAAACTAATAAGACTTTTACTTTACTAAATAAGACTACTAAATACTAGTCTTAAAGGGTTAAGGTACTATAGTAAAGTGTTTTTAATAGTGCTTTAGGCTAACGTTAATAGAGGTAAAAAAGTAGTTTTAAGAAAATTACTTCTCTATAGATAAAGTTATTAAGTAAATAAATATCTACGCTTTTACCTAGTATTACTTTAAGTACTCTTACACCTAGGGAAATAAGTTAGCCTACTAGTAGCTTATATACTTCTATAATAACCTTACCTTATAGCTTTATTAATTTCTCTATAAGCCCTAAGAAACTAACTCTTTAGACTCCTTTATTACCTTAGTAGAGGAGTACTATAAGGCGCTATAAGACGCTACTTATATCCTAAGGTAAAACTATATAAATAATATCTACCCCTAGCTAAATTACTTAGTCTTATAGCTACTATTAACTATATACTAGGTAAATAACCCTACTATCCCTTAGAATACCTTTACTCTATAGACTAAAGGGGGTATACTAGTAGGCCCCCCTTTAGACCTATAAACTATAGCCCCTTATTTTACCCTTATAATAAAGCCTATACCCTTTAGTAATACTTTCTATAGTAATAATAGCCTAATAGGGATTAATATATCCTCTATAGGTAGTAACTTTACCTACTAAAGAAACCTTAATTAGTATAACTAGTATATCTATTAGGATTTTATAGTAGGAGGCTATAATAGTAAATAGAGTAATCTTTATTATAACTAGTAAGATTACTCTTATAGGGATAACTTTTTCTATAAGTTAAAAGATTAATAGCTATAACTAATAGATTTATAAGGTAAAAAATAAAGATATAATATAAGATTTATTTACTAATATCTAAATAGTAAAAAAGATATCTATATAGTCTAGGAAGATAAGCTAAATATATATTTTATTATTAATAGTCTTATAGATATAAAGTATATTCTTAAGGATACTAATAAAGTTAATATAAAGCTAAAAAATACTATAAACTTTATCCTAAACCCTATACCTACTATACCTTACTAAGAGTTAGTCTCTTATATACCTCCCCTACCTTTTATAGAGGAATATATACCTTACTAGGATAAGGTTAAGGAGTACCTTACTTAGGCTATATATTTAGATAAGCCTACTATAACGCTACTTAATAAAATTATAAGTAAAGAATACCTAGCTAAGACTAATCCCCTAGCTACTTTTTCTCTACCTATAGAGATAGTAAACTTTACCTTTTAGCTAAAGGAGGTTATTAAGGTAGTAATTAAGTATAATAAAAAAAAAATTACTATAAGTATACTTATCTTAAGATATATATTTATACTAATAAAAACTCTATAGATATAATAGTTTATATAGATATAAGCGCCTTAATACTCCTTACTAAGAGAGACTAAGTTACTAGATTTACTAAGAATTTATGCTTTTTACCTATAGAGCTATATAGTGTTAGCGTAGTTAGCTTATCTTTCTTAATAATAAAGGAGGTTACTTTTAATTTCTATATAGCTAATATAGTAAAGGATACCCCTATTAAGATATATACTATAGTTACTATAGGAGTAGTTAACTAGTTACTAGTAAAACTACTTTTAAGTATACTTTTTTATAATAACTATAGTCTTATAGTAGACTTTAATAAAAGGTTTATCCTTTTTAAGTTAGTATATAATATCTTAGTATTAGTCTTAATTAAAAATTACTTTCTAGTTTTATATAAGGTTACTACTTAGTATACTACTATTATTCCTCTAGGTAAGATTTATAGAATTCCTATTAACTTTATTAATTTACTTAAAAGGGTTACTAAAGATAAAAAACCCTTACTATAGAGAATATTTTTTAAATATATATATATATTAGATAGACTTATTAATTATAAGTTAAAGAAACTAGTACTTATTTTTAACCTAATAAATTTCCTTATTATAATTAAAAAGGGTACTAAGGTTATATAAATTATACCCTTATATATAGATAATATAATAATAGCTATTACTAAAGATTAGCTAAAGTAAATAGCTTAGACTAGTAGTAATAGCCTCTTTAACCTATTAAAGGAAGTAGTAAATTATATTATTATAACTAAGGATATTACCTTTTAGGCTAAGGAGAATAATAGTTAAAACCTAAAGGCTACGCCTAGAGATATATTAAGTTATAGTATATCTAAGCTAGATTCCTACTTAACTATTAAAAATTACTATAAGGTAAAGATTTATATAGATAATCTTAAATATACTATAAAACTATAGGCTTTACTTAACTAATATAATATCTATTATAACTATAGTATAATCCTAATACTAGATAAAGATAAAATATAAATTAACTTATTTAATAGATAGTAAAATTAGAAATATAATATCTATATTTATCTACTTAGACTTAAAGATAAAGAGGTCCTTAATAACTAGTATAAAAAATAATATAAAAATAAGAAAATTAGTTAGTAGTAGCGCCTAGCGCTAATTACTTACCTTATTTTTATTATATAGAAATATAAAGAGGATAAAATAAAGTATTATAAGTGTATAGTTATTAATATAAGACCCCTTAATAAAGCTATATTACTAAATGTATACCTTTTACTAGACTAAGATAATATTATTAGTAGCTTAAGAGGTAAAAAGAAAATAATAATATTTAATATATTAGGGTTCTTTTACTAGCTTAGTATATATCCCCCTACTATAACTATATAGTTATAATTAGTCTATAAGGACTTAAATACTCTAATATAGTCCTTATAGGTTTTAAGGATACACTAGTATATACCTAGCGCTTTATAAATTAACTATTCTTCTTATACTAATACTTTATATAGGTGTATATTAATAATATTATAATCTTTAGTAACTTAGATAAGAAGTATCTCTAATACCTTTAAATAGTCCTTAAGATCCTTAATAAACACTAAATTTATATTAATATAACAAAGTTATTTATAGGCTTCCCCTTAGTAAAACTTCTTAGCTAGGTTATTAATAGTAAAAGAGTATATAAAATAGATAATTATATTTATGCTTTTTAATGCCTTACTTTCCTTCATAGCCTTTATAACCTTAAAATATATCTTAGTATAGGCGGTTAGTTATATACTAAATTACCCTAGTTTAATATAATAGCCTAGCTACTAATAGATTATAAAACCTATTTAGTAGCCTAGTTATATAATAAGTAAGTATTAAAACCTAAGGTATTATAATAAACCTATACTAAGGTAGTAGTAAAAGAGAGTTTTAAACTAACGCTAAAAAAACTTAATATATAGTATTCCCTCTAAGAGAAACTCTATAAATAGGTTATTAGGTATTACTATAACCCTAAGAAACCCCTCTTCTTTAAAATTAACGCCTATATTATAGGGTTTAGGTTAATAGTTTTTTAGTTAAACTATAACTAAGATAATAAGTAAATACTTAGTATTAATATACCTAAGGAGTATATTAAGCTAATACTTTTTTTATTTTACTTTATTATATTAATAGAGAAATACTATAATACTACTAAGGTAAAAGTAGCTACTATTATCTAGGCTATAAAAAAACTCTATAAGCTTATCTAGTTAAACTATTATAAAGTTAATATTTTTATAGATTACACTACTATAAAAGCTATTATTATCTATATATTACTATAAACTATAGATCTTACTAAGGCTAATCTTAAGCTAGTAAATACTACTAATTACCTATCTTAATTTTAGCTTAAGATTTTCTATATTCTTAGTAAACTTAACGTAGTCCCTAACACCCTATCCTATCTACTAATAATAAGGCCTAACCTTACTAAGTATTTCCCCCTTAAAGATAAGTTAGTAAATATTAATAGTAAAGATAAGGTTAAGGTAACTATTAAGATAATTATATAGTATATAGATAATAAAGTCCCCACTATAGAGAAGGCTACTATAACTATTATATAGATTAGTAATACCTTTATATAGGATATTATAAAAAAATACTTATAGGATAAATAGATAAAAGTACTTTAAGACTATATTTAGTATATATTATCTTTTAGTTAAAAGTTTATTACTCTAGATATAACTAGAGAATCTTAATAATAACTATATTAAAAGAACTAAAGGCCCTATAAACTAATTCTCCTATAGGAAATTAATAATTATAAACTTCTATATTATGTTAACTTTAATAATACCTACTAACTCTATTTACCCTAACTAGCGTATAAGAAGGTCTTTAAGCTTACTTATAACTTAAAGTTTTACTTTAGGGTTAACTAAATACTAGTAAAGCTATATAGTATATATATTTATAGGAAGAAAAGGTTAATTTATTAGTATATTACCTATTACTTAGTATACTATAAAAACTAGATAGATAGATAGAAGGTAGTTAGATCTCTATAACCTATTATAATACTAGGGATCCTATTTTATATAATCTCTATAGACTTTATTACTAATATACTTAAAGTTAGTAGTAGTAATAGCTTTTAGGTATTACTTAATTTCCCTATACTTAATTACCTCTATATTATAATATATAAGTTTAGTAAAAAGGTTTTACTACTACCTAGCTATACTATATATAAGGCTTATTACTAGGCTTAAGTATTATTATAAACCTGTATAATATATAACTAGGGTCTACTAAAGGAGATTATTAGTAACTAGGATTTAAAGTTTATTTTTAATATCTAGGGAGTAATTTTTAATACCCTTAAGGTAAGGTTACTTATCTTAACTATATATTACCCTTAGACTAATAGTTAAAGTAAATAAACTAATTAAATAGTTAAGATTACTATTTATTTTTATATATATATAAACCCTAAGATACTATAGATAAATATAATCCTATTACTATAATACTCCCTTAATAACTTATTAGTAGTTACTATTAGCTAATCCCTAAATAAAGTAGTACTTAGTTTTTACCTATAGATAGTATTAAAGTATATTAGTATTAATAATATACCTATAGAATTACTAGATATCCTCTAGTAAATATACTAGGCTAAAGCACTAGCCTTTATTAACGTAGTAGGTATTATATAAAAATAGTAATATAACGCTAAGTATTATAATATAAAATTTTCTATAAAAGATAAAGTCTACCTTTAGCTAGGTAAAGGCTACTCTCTACCTAGTAAACTTAAGAAGAAATAGTTACTATAATACACTAAACCTTTCTTTATTAAGAGAGTAGTTAGCCTAAGGGTATATAAGATTAATTTACTATAAAGCTAAAGAGTATACTTAGTTATATTTACTACCTAGTTATAAAAAACTATATAAGGGAAAGATCCCTTTAATTATAAAGAAATACCCCTAGAGCCTATTAAGGTTAATAGTATAGTAGAGTATAAAGTTAAAAGACTTATAGATTAATAAATTACTTAGAGAAAAAAGTAACCTTTAGTTAAGTACCTTATTAAATAAAAAAGATATTTACTAGCTTTAAATACTTAGGAACTATATAAGTACCTTAAGCTAAACGCTAGTTAGATAGTAAAAGACTATAATATTAAAAACCTTATTAACTAAACCTTAGTATATATAAAGAAATACTAGAAGGGTATAGTAGTATTATAATATAAGTTTACTAGGTTATTATATAAAACTAAAGTATAAATACTAGTCTCCTAAAAATAGTAACCTATAGGCCTTTTAATAATACCCTATATACTAAATACTTTTTCTTTTATCTTTTTTTTATTTAACTATAATATATCTATTATAGGGTATTTATTCTTATAAAAGAGGTTATTTTATTATAGAAGGGTATATTACGCCTAAATATTTTTACTTTTTTTTTTATCTTTACCTATAACTTATTTACTTATTTTTCCTTATATTATAATATAACCCTTTTTTTTACCTATAATAATATAACTTTCTTTTCTTTTTACTATATAACTATCCCTTTTCCCTTTATTTTTACTAAATATAATAGTTATATAGTAACTTATATAGTTAATACGCCTATTAATAGTAAATACTTTTTTTCTTTTCTTAATTTTTACTTCTTTTTAGTATTAGTAGTATCTATATATTAACTCTATTATTAAAAACCTAAGAAACCTACCTAGATTCTCTTATAACTAAGGTATATCTAACTTTTAAGATAACCCCCTTAATAATAGTATTAAGGACTTTAATAACTATAATTTTAACTAATATATTAATATAATAAACACTAATAAGGAGTATCTCTATCCTATTATAGACTTTAATAACAGGGCTATCTAGTAGTAGGGAGGTTAAGCTTAGGGCTTTATACCTATTAACCCTCCTAGCTAAGATAATACTACTATTATAGAGACTATTAAGTATACTAAGTAATAACCCTATAAGTAAGGTAATAATATAATTACTAAATAGATTAATAAGAAGGATTAGCCTAACATTAGTAATAATAATATTACTAAACCCTTATTAGAATTTAGAGGTAATAAAGATAACTATATTAAATACTATAAGGCTATTAAAATTAATAATAAGAAGATTACTTTATATAAGCTTTAGCTTAAGGCTAATAAAGAGGGTAAAAAGTATATTAAGTTTAATAATTTTATTATTAAATAGTATACTAATTATAGTACTAGTAAGTTACCCTCTTTTATCTTTAGTTACTTTAACCTTAGTAATAATAAGGATAAAGATAATAGTATAGAAGAGGAACTAAAGCCTACACTTACTAAGGGTAAGGCCTCTACCCCTAAGGCCTTAAGGGGTATTTTAACCTAGGAGATAGCTCTATATTAACTAAAAAAAGACTTTATAGACTCTACTAATTATAAGTTATACTATAAGACTTACCTCTAGATTAAGAAGTTTTATAAGGCTTACACTAAGGTTATTATATATACTTTACTTTCTTTAAATATAAACTTCTACTAAGAGATTACTATACCTATCTATAACGTTTATAATGCTTTTATAAAGAATAATATATATTTTTACCTTCTTCCCTCCTATATTACCCTTATTAGAAGTATCTACCTCTATCTAAAGGGTTATATTAATAGTACTATTACTAGTATACTACTTAAGATCTAGCGCCTTAATCTTATCTCTATCCTAGAGATAAAGTATATTAACCTACTATATACCTAGTACTACTAAATTATTTAGCTTAATAACTATATTCTAGATATAAAGGCTATAACTAATTAAGAATACTAGATTATTTAGGATAATAAGGCGCTTATTAAAAATAATAATAACCTTATTAGCTATACTATAGCTAAGGTTAGTAAACTTAAGCCTAAGGTTAGCTAGCTAAAAGAGAATTTTACTATTTATAATAAGTAGATAATTACTATTAGTAACTAAATTATTACCCTTAAAGCTAATTTATACTATTATAAGGTTAATGTTAATACCCTTTATAAGAAGAAAACTATAGAGGAGGTTATTACTAAGTTTAAGGCTAATAAACACTAGTAGCTTATTAATAAAGTC
Organism: Colletotrichum falcatum; assembly: GCA_019425465.1. Taxonomy (NCBI): domain Eukaryota; kingdom Fungi; phylum Ascomycota; class Sordariomycetes; order Glomerellales; family Glomerellaceae; genus Colletotrichum; species Colletotrichum falcatum. The sequence goes on from SWKJ01000217.1 coordinate 387,583, forward strand.
TATACCTTCTATAAGTAGGTTTATAAGCTAACTAAGGCTTAGATTAGTAAGTATACTACCCCTATAGACGCTATTAGCCCTCTAGTAAAGTAACCTAAGACTACTAACCCTTTTATACCCTACTATAGTTAGACTTTAACTACTATAACTAGCTAGATATATATTATCCTTAGTAATATAGTATATATTATTTTATTAAAAATAATATAGTAAAAGGGTTTTTTTTTATTAAGTAAGGGTTATATATATACTAAAGGATATAAGAGAATAAGATTTTTATATAGAGGGGGTTATATTATAAGTATAAATAGATAATACTATAGATACCTACTAAGAGATTTACCTCCTAGAGGAGTATATATATAGTACCCTTAGGTATCTTTACTTAAGGGCTAAGTTCTCTAGAATTAACCTCGTTATACCTATGTTTTACTATTTACTTATACTATTTATTTATTACCTACTTATCTACCTTATTGTTTATTACTTTACTTATTTAACTCTACTCTTTTGCTGTGTCTCTTTATATTACTACTATCCTTCTAGGTTAGTAGCTCCTATAGCCTATTTACCCTATTAGATCTAGAATAGCTACTAGGAGGGCTATATTAATAACTATATAAAAGACGTTAGCTTCTTTATTTACCTAGAGGAAACTTATACTAAGGATTTAATCCTAGGAGTACCTTTTATTCTAAAGACTTATATATCTTTAGAGTACTCTTAAAATTAAATTATTAGTTTATTTTAGTCTATAAATATTAAGATCTATATCTTACTTTTTTTCTATACTAATAGCTTAACTATATAGTTCTTTAACTTTATTATTAATATAGAATACTTTAAAAAAGTATAGTGCTTTAGATTACTTCCTATAAAGAAGGGAAAATAGAGGCCTTTATTATAAATCCTAATATAATAGTAAGCTATTTTTTTCTAAAAACTAATCTAACTACTAATATTATAGAGGAGAAAAAAGAGATTAAGATAGTACTAAGAAGTATTAAGAAATATAAAAATATTAATACTATATAAGCTAATTATATTAAACTAATATAAATAATACTATAAGATATTATAAACTAACTAGATAATAATAAAGAAATTATAGTAGTTATTAATAAATATAAAGATATTTTTAATAATATCTTAGAAGTAATAATTAAATTAGTACTATACCTATAACTAAATTAAATTACTAAAATAATTTTAAAACTTTTAAAGTATATAGAATCCTATAATATTTATTCTCTAGACTTTTACTACTATATTTATAGACCTAAGAAGCATAAAAGAAATAAATAAAAGAAAAGAAAAACCTTTATAAAAAAGGCCTAAAAATTATTTTAGTAGTAGATATATCTTTAGGCTAGTAATAAAAGTAAATAATAATACCTACTCTTAAAAATTTAAAATTATATTTATAAATCTAATTAGTTAACGCTATATTAATAAAAGAAATTATAATAATATATAAAACTAAAGATAAAAAGGTTATTTTAGTAGATAATATACTATTAAATAGTTTAATACTTAAGGGTAACTTAGAATAGAAACTTAAAGCTTAAAAGAAAGTAAAAAAAAACCTTAAACCTAACCTTAATAACCTATTTATAGACCTAATAACGCTAAAGTTTTTAGATATTAAGAAGGGTTTATAATTAATAAAAGATTAGCTTAAAGTAATTATAAATATAGTTAACTATTTATACCTATAAGAAAAAAAACTCCTAATAGTAATTTTATTTACTTAAGAAAAAGCTTTAGTATAGGAGTTTCCTTATTATAGATAAGTTAATCCCTTAGTTACTTTACTATAAGAAATTAAGACTATCCCTTATAAGGTATAGTAAGTAAGAAGTATTTTTATTCTATATACCTTAAACGAAGAGGTTATTAAGATCCTTAAAGACTATCTTACTTAAGGGATACTTAAACGTAGCTACGCTATATATTATAACCTTTTTTTTTTAGTTTATAAGAAGGATAGTAAGATATATCTTATTAATTTAGTAACTAAGGTAAATACTATTACTATAAGAGATAGTAGGCTTCCTCTAATAGTAGATAACTTTTTAGAAGATTTTATAATATATAAGTTATTATCCCTTATTAATATTTTCTCTAGATATAACTAAGTCCCCCTAGCTATTAAAAGTTAAGATTTAAGAACTTTTATAACTCCTTTTAGCTTCTTAAGGTACTATACTTTACCTATAGAAGCTATAAACTTAGTAGCTTAGTTTATATATATTATAATTTATATCCTCTATAACCTTATCTTAATATATTATAAAGCCTTTCTTAATAATATTATAATCTAAGGACTAATAATAATATATAATAATAAGAAGCTTTTAACTTATCTTAGTATTTATAGATTTATTTTTAAGTACTTTATTAATATTAATAAAGTCTTAGTTAACCTTAAGCTTATAGGCTATACTATTACTATTATTAAGTTAAAATAGGCTTAAACTATAGTTATAATTATAAGATATATTTATAGGACTTCTAGATACTATCTTAACTAAAAGAAGATTATTAAAATCTATAAATAGGTTAAATATTTAGATATATCTAATTTAAGGTCTTTTCTAGGTATTACTTTCCTTTATTAAATTTAAGTTAAGGACATTTTAATTATTACTAAGCCTCTTACTATTATACTTTAAAAGAAGGTTTATTTTATATAGAGACTAAAGTAGTAGTCTATTATAGATATCCTAAAGGAGAAATTAACTACTACGCTTATTTTAATTATAATTAATTATAGCCTTAAAGGAGGATAAGTTTACTTAGTAGTTAATATAAGTAATAGGGGCTAAGGTAGAGTTTTTAGCTAATTTATTAGTAATAAATAAGTAGTCTCTAGGTTTAAGAGTAGTATATAGTTAAATACTAAGCTAATATATAATACTAGTAAAAAAGAGCTTTATAGAGTCCTTAAAGCTCTAAAGTAAGTATATAACTACCTCTATAGATAATACTTTCTCTTTAAAATAGATACCTAGACTTTAGTTATATAACTTAATAAGGTAACTATAGATATCCCTAGTACCTTAGTTATTTACTAGATTATATAGATCTATATATTTAACTTTTAGGTTTACTATATTAGAGGATTATAAAACACTATAGCTAATAGCTTATTATAAAAACTATATAAACCCTTAGATATAATTAATAAGGAAGCTAAAGGAGAAATAGATAATTAGATTAATTTATAGATCTTTTTTACTAATATAAAGACTAAATCTTTCTTTAATAAAGCCTAGTTATATAGTAATAGAGAGTAACTAAAGGAAATATATATAACTAATAATAATTCTCTAGAAGACTTACTATTTATTCCCTTAACTATCTTAAATAATTCTTAGATCTATTTAACTAAGTCTAAGAGGATTATATATTACCTTTTAACTTAAAGATAACCCCTAGGAGTATATCTTAATAGATATAAGTAGTTCTAAGAAAATACCCTTAAGTATATACTATAAAACTATCTCCTTTTTATAAAACTAATACTAATAAAACCTACACCTAGATAAGTAATTAATAACCTAGAGTAATAAAATATCTTAATTATAAATACTTATAAGGAGAGTAGCTACTAAGGTAAAAAGCCTATAGCTAAGCGCTTAGCTAACTAATATATATAGGATAGGTTATAGCTTATAGTAGTAGTAGTAATTTAAATATACTTAGACTACTAAAAGTAATAAGGTAAATAAATTAATAATAAGTAAATATTTATAGAGCTAAAAAGACTACCCTTTATAAGAATTTTACTAAATATATAGTATATTAATAAATATTATTTAGTTAAAGTAAAAGATCTCTTTTTAGGTTAGCCTAAGGCTTAGTAGCTAATAAAAGCCTCTTTAAAGAATATTACTAAGTTTATATAGGAAGGTATTATCTACTACTATAGTCTATATAGTAAATTAATTATTAATAGAGGACTAAAGAATAAAAACTATATTATTACTTTTAATAAAAAGTATAGGATTAAAAGGAGGGTTACCTTAGTATATAACCCTAAGGTAAATAAAGCTATTAAGATAAAATATTAACCTATTATATATATACTTTTAACTTTTATAAAGGGAACTAAAGCTAACTTATAACCCTACTTACTAGCTATATTATTTTTAGACTAAATAAGTATATATACTAAGAATTAAAGAAATAAAATTCTAAAATTCTTATATATAAATCTCTTTAATAACTTTATAACTAAAAGTCCTATAATTATATAAATATTTTTTCTAGATTTATCTTAAAAAATAACCTATAGAAGTATATACTTCTATATATAACTATACTAATACAAACTACTATAGACTACTATATATAAACGCATATACCTCTAAGTATTATATATATGCTAGCGCTTATATCTATATATATATATATATATATATATATAAGAAGTATATTAGTACCTCTTAGCGCTTAGATATACGCTTAGATATACACTTAGATACTATATATATCTAAAAGACTTTCTATATAACTAAGAGATATCCTTTTTATTTAGATAGTTAAAATATATAGATTTTTATCTATAGTTAATAGATATATACCTTTTCTATCTATCTTTATTCTAACTTCTCTACTTTCCTTGTAACTATTCTAAATAACCCCTTGTTATTCTTACTAGTTATAAGCCTAGCTTTAGTAAAGAAGATATTCTTTTTATCTCTCCTCTTTTAAAAAAAGTTATTATAACTTTATATATTTTTTTACTAAGTCTAAAAAACTTAGAGATTTTCTTTTTAGGGTAAAAGCTATAACTTCGCTAGGGGATAAACTATATTAGCTAAGGGAACTTTAAGGAATTATAACCTTAAATTTATTATAATCTATACCTAGTAACCTATATTTAATAGAATAGAGGGATTAGCTTACTAAGTAAGTTATATACCCTACTATATTTTATATTACTATAGCTCTAGATAATACTTAACCCTACTTTATACGTTAACCTTATAAGTTACTAGATTATTTTAAATTTAACTAGTAAAGGATTTTTCTTTTTACCTTAAGCTAAAATTAAACCTAAGACCTCTTAATTAGTAGTTAATTAATTAAATTAGTATAGTAGTTAACTAAACTACTAGACTAACTAGTCTACTATCTAGCTAGTAAAAGCTTTAGAGGTTTTTACTTATAAATATTATAAAAATAGACAATTTATATAGTATATATTATATAACATTAACCTAACTACTTTAAATATTTATTTTTTAATATAAATTTAACTAAACTAACTAAAACCTCCTTCTTCCTTTCTATTAATTAATATTAAACTAAATTAATATAATAGAGAAATTTATTACTATACCCTACCTTTTAGGTAGCCTTAACTATAATATTTAAGTAACTAAATTTAAGGCTTTACTTATTAGTAAAGATATTAACTTAAGTTTAGAAATACCTCTAACTACACCTTCTTAATAAAAGAGTAATAATAAAGTATTAGTTTATATAAAGCTATTTTATAAGGATTCCCCTTTAAGGGTTATAAAAGATTCTAAAATAGGTTTTAAAGCTTAGAAGAAACTAAAGGATCTATATAAACCTATAGGATTTACTAATAAATATCTTATTTATAAAGAATTCTTTAATACTTTATTAGATTCTTTTAGATCTATAGAGGAATACCTAAATAAGGTAAAAGAGCTTATAGATAACCTATCTTCTAAAGATATAGCTTTACTAAAATAAGTTATTATAGCTTAGGTATTAAATAGTCTAGATAATAGTTATAAAGGTTTTATAATTAACGTAATATAAGCCCTTAGAAAGGATATAAATTCTTATACTATAGAATTACTTTTTATAAATTTTATAGATAAAGTAAAGAAAAAAGGTTCTTCTATAGTATTATATACTTTTACCTTTAGAAAAGGAATTAAAAAGCCTTAGAAAAAGATAAAAGGAGTTTACTATATATATTGTAAGTTAAAAAACCACATAGTTAAAGACTATAACTTCCTATATTTAAGTAAAGCCCCTAAAGGGTAGAAGAATAAGGATAATAATAAAGAAGAAGTCCTAAGGTAATAAAGGACTAATATAAAGAGGAATAAACTCTATAGGGCCTAGAAAGCCTTAATAGCTAAGAAAGCTATTATAGAGGAGGAAGATTCTAAAGAATTAGATAAATCTAATACTAAAAATATATATATAATAGTTATAGAGGATAATATAGTTATAGATAACCCTCTAATTAAGGAAGAGAGTAAGATTAACTTAGATTTTAAGGATATAAGTCCTATACCCTCCTCTATAACACCTATAATTAATACTATAATAGGTAATAATATAAGTCCTATATATATAACTAGGAATAATAAATATACCTCCTTTTACCTAGATACTACTACTACTATAAATATAATATATAATAAATCCCTATTTATAAAGACTACTTCTATAACTATGTATATTAACTAGGGTAATATAGAAAAGAAAAGAATCTCTTTATAAGGAGATATAGCTATTTTTTTTCCTAATAATAATAATAATATATATATCCTTAAGGACTATTATTATATACCTAAATTAGGTATTAATCTTCTAAGTTAGAATAGACTAAGAAGACTAAAGATAGCCTCCCTTTTCTAGGATACAAAGGTATCTTTAATAAATATAACTAATAAAGAAACCCTTTATAAGGGGGTAATAAAAGATAGTTTATACTACCTAAATATAAAGGTTTTAAATAAAAAGGATCTTAATAATAATAAAGATTATATAAATACTATAAAGATAAAAAGGAAACCTTATAAATATAAAAAGGTTAAAGATAATAAAGAGATTAATAACTATAAGAAGTAGTATAATAGACTACGACACGTAAGTTAAAAAGTCTTAATATAACTTAAAGATAATATAAATATAACTAATAATATAATAGAAGAAGACTATACCTATAATACCTATATAAGAGTAAACTTTACTACTAAAGTTAATAAGCACTTAGATAACTATAATAAGGATTATAAATATATAGAAAAAGTCTCTTTTAATCTCTATAGACCTATAATACCTTCTATATATAATAAATATTAATAGTTTATTATTTTCTTAGAAAGAAAATCTAGACTAATATCTATAAAACTACTTAGAACTAAAGAAGTAGAAGAAGTAAACTCTACTATTCTAGAGTATATAAATAAAAATAATATAAATAAGAATAAAATAAAAGACTTTAATATAGACGGTGGTTATAAGTTTAATAACAATACTATAAATTATACTTATATTATTAAGGGAATAAATTATAACATAAAAGTACCTTATATTTATAAACCAAAGAGTAATAAGGACTATAACTAATAAAGTTAGAGCTATACTTTTATAGGTAAATCTACCTTTATATCTATAGGGAGAAGCTACTTTAATAGCAGTAGATTTATATAATATAACCCCTTATAAAGCTCTTAACTATAAAACCCCTTATAAAATAGGAAATAATATAAAGCCTAACTTAAATAATATAACTACTTTTAGTTCTATATATTACTATAAGAATAAGAATCCTAAGATAAAGAAGTTAGATAATAAAGTAATAAAAGCTATAGTACTTAACTATTAAAATAATATATATAAAGTCTATAATTTTTAAAAGAAGACTTCCTTTTAGACTAGAGATATAGTTATCTTAGAAAATTAGTTTATACCTCCTACTATTAATAATATAAATAATAATATAAATAATAATAATATAAATAATAGTAGTAATAATATAACCCTATATAATAATAAAAGTAGAAGGGAAGACTTAAATCTTAGAGGTATAAACATAAAGCTAATAGATAATAATATAAATTATAATAATAATATAACTAAATCTAAGATAATAGTAGAAATTCCTAAGTAGAATAATAATAAGCTTAAAGAATATAAGTAGGTAGTAGACTAAGAAAGTACTTTATATACTATAGAAGACTACCCTATAATTAAACTAATACTTTCTACTATAAATAATTATAATAATAAGATAAATAGGTTTAATAAAGCTATATATATCCTTATAATAATAATAGATAAAGACCCTACTACCTATAAAAAGGCTATACTTTCTTTATGTAAGAAAGAATAGATTTAAGTAATAGTTATAGAGGTTAATAACTTATATAATATATATACTTAGATAATACTTCTTTTACCTAAAGGGGTTAAACCCCTAGGAAGAAGATAGGTATATAAATTAAAAATAGATATATTTAATAATCTATTAAAATATAAAGCAAGGTAGGTAGTATAAAGATTTAATTAATATATTAGTATTAATTATTTAGAAACCTTTAGTACTACCTATAAGCCTAAGAACTATAGAGCTATATTTATTATAGGTATAAAATTAGGCTAGTTTTTTAAGTAATTTAATATCTTTAATACCTTCTACCACGCTAATATTAATAAAGAAATATAGGTATAACTACCTATAGGTTTCTCTTATAATTATAAAATAAATACCCTTAAATATATAAATAATATAAATAGAAAAGCTTTATATTATAAGCTTAATAAAGCCTTATATAGTTTAAAATAAAGCCTTAGACTTTAGTATAAATAGTTAAGATCTATACTTATAAAAATAGGCTTTAAAGAATCCCCTTATAATAAAGGTATCTTTATTACTAATAATAATAATATAAGAGCTATAATAGTATATTACATAGATAATATAATAATAATAGCTCTTATAAATAGAGATATAGAATATTTCTATTATAACGTAAATAAAGATTTATAGATATAAGACTTAGGAATTCCTTATACGTTTCTAGGGAATAAAATATATATTAATAAAGAAAATAAGATCTTATATATTTATTAAACTAAATATATAAATAAAATACTAGAAAAATATAATAAAAAGGATATATATCCTTATAATACGCCTATAAATCCTACTATTAAGCTAAGGAAAAATATAGGGTAAGTAATAAAAGATAAAATAACCTAATACTAATAAGAGATAGGATTTCTACTCTTTACTAGCCTTAAAATAAGGCTAGATATAATATATCTAGTTAATATATATACTTAATATATAAGTAACCCCTCTAAGGAGTATTTTATTACCCTAGATAGAATATAGGGATATCTAAATAAATATCTTAATTTAGGATTAATATATAACTATAATATAGACTTATAAATTATAGTATTCTCTAACTCTAATTAAGTAGAAGATCTAGATAATAGAATATCTACTACTAGATATATAACTAGCTTAGGGTACTATAATATTATAAGTTAGAATAGTATAAAATAAAAGACTATTGCTTTGTCTACTTATAAAGCTAAATATATAGCTTTATGTAAAGCTATAAAGGAATCTATATATTTATATAACTCTTTTTCCTATATATATTAAAACCTAGGGCTAGATATAACGTTAAATAAGCCTATTATTCTTATAGATAATAAGGTAGTATAATGTATAGTAGAAAACCTAGAGCTTTATAAGAAATCTAAATATATAGATATAAAGTATTACTTTTCTAGATAAGCTATTTATAATAACTAAGTCTCTCTATATTATATATATATAAAGAATAATATAGTAGATATATTTACTAAATCTATTAATAAAGAAGTATTTAAATACTTTATAGAGACTATAAATCTTAATATAAAGAGGTTTTTACCTAAAGAAATAATAGATAATAAGGAAATACTTTCTAAGAAGAAAGTAGTATAGCTTAAATACTAAAAGGTTTCCCCTATATTTCTTATATTTTTCCTACTATATAGGTTTTTATAAGTTTTACTATAACTATAACTATAGCTATAATATTTTCTTTTTTTCTTATTTCTATAAGGTTTTTAAGTTTTATATAATAAGTAAGTTATTTCTATAATTTAAATATAACTTAAGGAGAAAACTAAGAATTAAAGAAGTAAAATTCTAAAATTTTTATATATAAATCTCTTTAATAACTTTATAACTAAAAGTCCTATAATTATATAAATATTTTTTCTAGATTTATCTTAAAAAATAACCTATAGAAGTATATACTTCTATATATAACTATACTAATATAAACTACTATAGACTACTATATATAAACGCATATACCTCTAAGTATTATATATATGCCGGCGCTTATACCTATACATATGTATATATATGTATATACAAGAAGCACATTAGTACCTCTCGGCGCTTAGATATACGCTTAGATATACGCTTAGATACTATATATATCTAAAGGACTTTCTATATAACTAAGAGATATCCCTTCTATTTAGATAGTTAGAATATATAGATTTTTATCTATAGTTAATAGATATATACCTTTTCTGTCTATCTCTATTCTAACTTCTTTACTTTCTTTGTAACTATTCTAAATAACCCTTTATTATTCTTACTTATACTAACTAACTAGCTTTAGCCCCTTTTACTTTTTATATAAATATAAGATAGTAACTTTAATTAAGATACTAACACCTATATAGAAAGTCTTAGACTAGAATTTAATATAATCTTAGGAAGATAAAGTATAATTATATTTATAAGCCTTTTTATAATTAGAGGAGGACTAAGAAAAAGCTTAAGAGATAATTATAAAATAATATAGAAAAATAGCTAAGTATTATAATAACTATAATATATAAATATAGTAAGTATAATAACTTAAAGTAAATAACTTAGTTTTTATATATAATATTAAGGTATTAATTAATAAATTATTAATTAAGAAGCTTAACTATAGATAGGATAGGCTTTATAGGATCCTATTATATACCCCTAAGACGTTATCTTATAAGCTAGTAACTATATCTAGGGATAAAATAATTAAGAGAATATTTAGAGGAAATTAATTATATAAATTTATTAAGGCCTCTAATAGATATTAGAAACCTATTAATTTAGATATTCTTAGATCTAATATAGAGAAAGAAATTATAAGAGTCTTTTTTACTTTTAGTAAGATACCTTTAGAAGAAGATAGTAATAATAAAGAGGAGGTTAAAGAACTACTAGTCCCTAGAGAAAGTAATAGGGATAAGAGCTTTTAGAATATTATTATATAGTTAAAGTAATACCTTAAAAACCTTAAGAGAGCCTATAAAAGGATATAAGTATAGACTCTAGAGGTAGTACTACTATATATAAATATAGAAAAAGGTAAAGAATATATATAGTTAAAAAAACCTAATAATATATAATTTTTTTTATTATAAGGAATTAGTTTTATTAATTATTAGACTTATCTTTATATTTCTTTTTTTATTTAACCTTTATTTTCTCTTAAATAACTAAAAACCTATTTCTTATATTTCTTATATTCTTTATTATTTCTTCTTAATAAGCTAAAGTCTTAGAGAAAATATAATATCCTTAGGGCTAAACTATATAAGCTTTTAGCCTATAAAAGGATAGTAGGCGTAGTAAAAAGATACTTTAGGATAATACTTTATAGCCTAAGTAGGGTAGTTAACTTTCTTTAGTTAAGAAAAGTTAAACTAGTTAATATTATAGATAGTAATAGTTATAGGGATATATAATACTAGGATAAGTTAACTATTAAACTTACTATTCTTTTTATAGTATTTTTTTTAATACTATATCTATATTATTTTTAGATACTAAGGTTTTTATAAGAATAAAATAACTATATTTTATAATAAAAATAGTTTATATAAGGGGTACCTAGTAAAGAGATATATTTAAAGTAGAGACTATAAACCTAAGCGTTAGTTTTATTATTATAAGTAGTATAAGTATACTCCTTATAGTAGTTATAAGAGATAGTATTATAACTACTATAAGCTTAAATAAAGAAGCTATAAGCTATAGTTATATACTTAAATACCTTTAATATCTATATACCCTAAATTATTAAAATAAATTAATAGATAAATACTTAATAATAGAGGTTTCCTTAGCCCTTAGTATAAGAGAATATTTATTAATAGTCTTTAGGACCTATATACTATAACTAGAAGTTTAGTTATATAATAATAGCTAATTTATTAGGCTATATTTATAGGAGGAAGGCTACCTTAAAATATTTATTTTAAGGAATATTTAGAAGTATCTAGATAAGAGAAGCTACTACCTACTACTTATAAGTACTTTTCTAAGCTTTAGTTTAATATTCTTAGACCTACCTTAAGTTAATTATTACTATATAAGATATATAAAGGAGAGTTATTAACTTTTTTTTTAGGAGGTAGGCTAGTATTAATACCTAGTAGCTATAAGATATACTTTAATAATAAGTATTAGGGATAAAAGTTATTAGTATTCTTAACCCCCTAAATAAAGAAGTTAAAGTTAAATATTATTATAATAATAAGTTCTTAGACCTACTTAATAGTTACTAAGACTTATAAAAAGATAAATAGATTTTTTTTTATATTATAATTTTAAGAGGAGGTAAAAGAAGAATTATTCTCCTATTAATAATATAAGAGGATACTACTAAGGGATTTATTACTATTATACTTATTAATAATAAAAAAGAAAAAAGAGTAAAGTTAGTTACTTAGAAAGGCTAGGGGGGATTTTCTTTACTTATAAACCTACCTTATTTACTAACTTTACTTTTTATACCCTTTAATTATTTATAATAAGTTATATTAAACTTCTAATTAATCTTATTAACTAGTATTATTACTTTTTAAAGGATAATTTAAGGGTAAAGTTTCTTTTTATTATCTTATTATATTTCTTTTCTCTTTTTATTTCTTTTAGTAACTTTTAAGTAAGAGTAAATCTCTATAGACTTTACCTTAATCTAGAAGTATTTTAATATTTTTTTTATAATAACTTTAAATACTTTTAACTCTATTTATTAGGAATAAATCTAAGAATTAAATACTTAACCTTAAATTATTAAGCTTAACTAGCTAAATAATAAAATAATAATATACTACTACTCTTACTTTATAATAATAACTAAGGTAGTCTTCTTCTTAAGTACCTCTAAGGTTAGACTATAGCTATTAATTTTAAGAACCTATTAATACCTATTTTATAGAAGGTTATAGAAAGTAAGTTTTATACTTAATAAGATAACCCTAGTAACGTTACTTTAACTAAAGTCCTTTTATTACTATAGCCTCTAAGAGTTAACCCTAAAACCTCTACTCCTATATATATTTCTTTATAAATATGTAAAGATAATATCCTAGTAAAAGAAGACTTAGTTAATAACTAGTAATTAGTCCTTAATAACTATAGTAGTTAGATATAATATATAAATTAATAAAAGCTTTATACTAAGGTATATAACCTTATTAGATCTCTTAAGATAGAAGTTTTACTAGAACCTAATAATGTATATATTAGACTTCTTTACTTAGTCTATTACTTACTAAGTATTAGATTTATAATTACTTAGCTAGTTATTAAAAGTAATAGCCTATATAGTAATACTAATAAGATAGAGAATCTTTTACCTTTATCTATAAAAAACCCTCCTTTACTAATCTTCTACCTCTATAGTCTAATTAAGTATAAGTAGATTTATTTAGGTTTAATAATTAATTAAAGGATTAGAAAAACCTAGTTTTATAATAATTAGTAGAAAAATAAGGGTATAGAAGAATATATATAACTCTTAATTTAGAATATAACTAAGACTTTTAATAACTCTTCTATAACTACTAAAGAAATTATTCTATATAGTATAACTCTTATTAATCTAGGTAACTTAAATATTAACCTATAGGCGTTAAGGATTAAGTTCTTAGACTAGGTTTAATACTTTTTATATATAGGATTACCTATTCCCCTAGTAGATAGTATTAATACTATATATAACGTATAGTTAAATAACCTTATTAGTAACTTTATTAATAATAATATCCCTATAAATAGTTAGTTATATCTTTAGCCTACTTAAGAAGACTATAAATAATAGATAACTAGTTAATAAGTTACCCTCTATAATATAACTTAATAAAATATTAACGCTTATAAAGCTAGGCTACCTACTAGGTATTTTTATAAAGAGGAAACTAGTTTTTTAATATCTAAAAATAACCCCTCTCTTTAAAATAGATCTAAGAATACCTTAACTAAGAATATATTAATAACTCTACTATTAACTTATAAGATAAAGGATTATATATTTATTAATATCCCTAAATACCCTATTATTTAATATAAGTAGCCTTAGATAAATAACTACTAAATACTCTAGTAATAAGCTAAATATTTAGTACCTAATATATTATAATATACTTTTATAGAGCCTAAAGAATTAGGGTACCTTATTATAAACCTACTTTAATAGGTATTAATACCCTAATAAGGTAATATAAGCCTATAAGAGAGGCTAGTATTTACTAAAGCTAGGTAACTTACCCTATTACTTTCTTAGTAATCTTAACGCCTATTACTTTATATTAGTAAATAAAAAAAATTAATACTTTTACCTTTTAACTAATAATAATTTAATACTTAATAACCTTTAACTAGTACTTATAGCTAAATAGTATACCTCTTCTACTAATTCTTATATTAACTAGTTATATTAATATTTATAGTTATACTATAGATCTAGTAGTTAATACTTTAATCCTTAGACTTAGTAACCCTATTTTAAATAGTTATAAATAGCTATAGACCTTTATAATATAGCTAGTACTTTATAGTAAAAAAAGTACTTTAATAATAATAAGATTAGTACTTTTATTAAATTAAGTTTAAGAGGTTATTTAACTACTTAGTATATACTTATAATAGATATAGGTTAAATCCCTAGTATAATACCTACCTATAACTCTATAGATATATCTTAATATAATCTATAATTTTTATTAGAAGCTAACGTTACTTTTTTTCTTTTAAATTTCTTAAATAACTACTAAGCGTTAATAATAGTAAACTAAAAATTAAGCTATATTTATTATACTAATTCTCTCTAGACTCTTAACTATAATAACTTATTTATAAAGGTAACTAAAGCTTTTTAAAACTAGTACTTTTATATAAGTACTTTAATTAACCTCTATAACCTACTTACTAGCTAAGCTTAAGTTATTAATACTATATAATAATAGGATACTTATACCTATAGATTATATATTACTAAATAAGCTAGAGTCTTTACTTAACTTAGCTATCTATTACTTAGCTATAGTAGCTATTATAATAAAGATAAAAAGTATAAGAAACTTAAATATATACTTATTATAATAAGAATAATATTAATTATATTAGTAGACTTTTCTCTTATAAACTATAATTATAATAACCTTTTACTATAAAAGATTATATAATCCTATAACTAGTTTAGTTAAAATTTAGTCTTTCTTACTATAACTCTTTAATACCCTTCTAGACTAACTAAACTACCTCTTATTAATATAAACTTACTAAAGGCTCTATAGACTATACCTATAAAACTAGTAATAGATTTATAAACCTAAACTATAAGTAGTAATAAGAGCTTTTCTTTTTCTTTACCCCCTCCTTTTAATAATAAAATTAATAGTCTTACTATTATAACTAGTAATTTAACTATAGGAGATAAGTCTCTAGATAATAGTAGCGCTATATTAAGTTTATTAATCCTAGATAGACTAAATTATCCTCCTTAGCCTATAGTTTTAAACCCTTATAAGTATACTTAATAGAAGTATATTAATTAAAAGATTAATTATTAAAAGTAAACTATAGATAATACTATTAATAGAGTTATAAACTATAACTTCTCTTATCTATAGTTATAGGGAGGCTAGTTTTAATTATACTAGGGCCTTTACTAAGACTAGGTTAATAGTTAGCTATAAAGTAAAGTATATAGTAATTAATAATATAAATTATATAATAAGGTTATACTATCTATAGACTTTAATATTTTAATGTAATGTAACTATTACTATAAGTAATAATTTATAAACTTATTCTTTATTTTTTTTATTTTTCTCTTAAGGGCTAGTATAAGATATAAAAGTCCTTAGCTATAATAAATTAAAAACTTCTTAGGAGGCTATAAAAGGCTTTTAATAGGGATAATTAAGAGAGATTAAGTTAGGTAGTAACTAAAACCTTTATATAAGTAAGACTATAGTTAGTAGTATAAGTAGGCGTTATATAGTTACTACTATAGATAGAGGGATATTATAGAGGATTATTATTATTAATATATATAGTTATTACCTTATACCTATATTTTATTTAGACTATATATATTAGTATTTTTATAATTTCTCTATTATTTCTAGCCCTTTTTTATTTATTTTTTTTAATTAGATCTAAGAATTAAGTTCTTTATTATTTTATATATATATTACTAATATCTAAAGAGGTTATAAGGTTAGGGTAGTTTTTATTTTAGTCTTCCCCTCCTTTATATTAGTAGTCTTTATACTTTCTTATTAGTAGGTAACTTATAGTACCTATTATAAGGTTAACTTTAATATAGTAATAACTTTATATAACCCCTATTTACTTTTATTATTTTTAATTAACTTAGAATTTACTTTAATTAGTATATAGACTAATAATACCCTTAGATTTACTATAACTTAATTTTCTAACTAAGAAGATTAAGAGTTTACTAATATAAAACTCCTTACTAAGGTAAAAACCTTTTTTAAACCTAATAAGCTACTAACCTTTAATAGTAGTATTATTATAATTAACTTTACTAATAAATTAATTACCTTATACTAAAAGGGTTAAGGGAAGAAGTTATAACTTATTAACTTAACTATACCTACTATAAAAAAGAATTATATTTAGTAATATACTTATAGAGTATATATTACCTTTATCTATTAACTAGAGGCTTACTTTAATTTATTTACTATAACTTAGTATAAAGACCCTAATAATAAGGCTAGTAAAGTACTTAATTATTAATTAAAGTAGTAAATAAGCTTATTTAACTATAGCTTTTAATTTATTTTACTTAACTTAATTACTACTAAGCTATTTATTTTTATAAATAGCTTATTTACTAATAATCATAATATAACTTTATAGTTAAGTTTTTTTATTATACTTATTAATAAATCTATTAATAGTAATATTAATAAGTTTACTATTAAAGGTAATATTATTTATTTTTTATTAACTAAGTTAAAGTAAGTTACTTATAGTATTCTTACTAATAAAATATATAGTATAGTTATAAAAGTTAATATAGTTTATATTATCTCTATTACCTTTACTATAATTATTAATAAACTAAGAGTACTTATAATCCCTATAGTTATATTTATTAACTTATACTCTCTCTATAAGTACTTTATTAAACTTAGTATTATATAAAAGAAGCGCCTTATAATTAATATTATAACCTTTTACTAATTATATAAGAGAAGAAAGCTTTATAAAGTATAATAGATTAATAAAAGAGATAACCTAGTAGATAGACTTATAAAGTTATTCTTAAATTAATCTCTTAAAAACCTTATTATAACTAATAAAACTAAGATATATATAGAGGGATAAGTAATATAAATATAAATATAGGGATATAAGGGAAGGATATAGGTAAATATATATTATTTATAGGGTATTAGTTAATAGTAGTTAAGTCCTTTTAATAAGTAAATATACTTTTAATAGCTATAGCTAAAGAAAAACGCCTTATATTTAAGAAGGTATAAGACTACACTAGGGACCTATTAATTAATTATAAAAGAGGAATAGTTTTTTAAGTATATAACCTAAAAAAGTATAATACTTTTTAGGCTTTTATTTTTATTATATTTTTAGATATTTTAGAGGGAAAGAGAGAGGTAACTATTTTTATAAAAAGAAAAAGTTACTAGTGTTAGGATATAGAGAAAGGATAGTAGGTTATATATAGTTATATAACTTACTACCTATAGTAGAATCCTTACCTTTAATAAATAGTCTATTAGTAGCTCTCCTTTAAGAATAAAAAAACTACGCTGTAACTATACCATTATCCACCCCCTACGTGTGTAAATAGTGGCAAGGTATAAGACGCGTCAATAGACTGGGATATCCCCTCTAATAAAACTACGGTTAAACTAACAGTATGAACAGTGCGAGAGCAGACACAGAAACAAGCACAGACAGGCAAGTCCACTCATATATATAGCGTTAGTATTCTCGAAACCACAAAGATTACATTCTTTGATATTCGCCCATCAGTGTTGAAAAGCGAATCTGGCCACATGAGCTCTCAGAGGCACTTCTCTGAAACCGAGACTGGCGACAGTCAGCAAGAAACACTCGCACGTCAATTCCACTATACATATAGTCCCTGGTACCGCAATCAGGGACCACAAAGCATTCTTCATATATACGGTTTGACATCCCATCAACTGGGGGCTGGGGAGGCGACGGAGTCAGAAAGAACTATCATTTTAGTGCGGAAGGAATGTACAGCAAGAGGGGGAGATAAACGATTGTAGGGTTGTCTATCGTATGGAGGCGATTTGGCTACCGATACACTGAGAATTTGTATCTATAGGGATTCTGGGGAGCTTTTGGCGATGTACTGGTGCATAAATTTCTAGGCCGGTGCTGTGTGCTGAGCCCTGGCGGTCTCCTGGCGGATGGGCGCCCTTTATCTCGTTTGGAACCAAGACCGGCGTTTGATATTGACCACAATAACCATATCTCACTGCAAGTTACAATGGAATTGGTATTAGTGAGTCCCAGCCATTCATATTTGGATCTACCTGGTGAAGGATATTGTCAAGAAGTAAAGTTTTGTGGTTTACCTTGATTCTTGTGATTTCGCCATACAGGAATAATACCACACGCTTTTCTTTCAAAGCCTACAAGAGTTACGTTGAAGTTGGCTCCCACGTTTGACAGCTTCAAGTAGTGAACAATCGCTGAATGCTACAAGCTCAATCACAACACGAGGCCGACAATGAACCAGAACAACCGCACAAACTGACAATACAACAAAACGACCCAGTCGACTCTAGTAGTCTCGAGTTATGTCGTAAAAAGCAACGCCGTTAATTTCGGGCAGTAATTAACGCCTTATGTCACATCTTGCCTTGTGACAAGTTGAAAATTGTCCACGAACCCATCAACATGTTCAGCAGGTATCATATTGGAACGGGGCAGGGTGCCCGTAGCAGATCAGAGGTGGGCCAGGAGGCCGGGATCAGAGAAACCTTTTCATTTGTCTAGGTAGACGTAAAAGAGTCAGATCAGGAGAGATATAAGACGATGTCTCTCCCAAATTAGTAGATCATCATGCTAATTCTTATTTTATCTTTTAGAACCCCATCTATGGCCTCCAATCCAGCTTGAACTAGAGCCTTTCACTTCGCGATTTACAGTCCTGATCGTGATAACTCAAGAAGATAGGGAGTACGTTACACTGCCCTGATCAAGACACAAGAATCTCCAATTTCAACCTACGGTAGAAATGGCTATAACCTCTGTCCCTCGATCGAGCAAGGCATCTTGAGTTCTTCAGTATAGGGTGGTTGTGTATGCTACGCACCGCACCACTGAAGCCCAACATACCCTACATCCACTTTCAATATGTAAGCTTATCTCTGGTTTTTGTTTGTTTTGCATGTCGTTCAATAACAGTCTGCAACAGTGGTGCTCATGATGATAGAATTGAGTTTTGCAACACAAGGAAAGCTTTCCCAGTTTCATTGCCAGGCGGAGAATCTTGTCTCCGAAAGGTCATTATCACGACAGACTAAGATTCTGTGATCTAGCTAGTCCAAAGAAACTTAGTAACAATAGACCGCTCAGTTTGCGGTGTTGTTTCCCAGCATCTGGCTAACTTCTTCGTGATCAGCTGGCACCTACTATTCCTTTTCTGTCAGCGTGCCCAACAGCCTATGACATCGGGCAATTACTCAAGAGCATTGACCTCGGCGGAACCTATCTCTTGCTATGACCTTCTCATGGAGCCTGGTACATCGGGTCGTTTTATGTCGGAATCTGAGGTCCGTGTTGCCACGCGCATCGTATGATGCCCAACTCCGTCACAACCATGCAATTCGTTTAAGCTTCCAGCGAAACAATCCGTTCGCTGTAGCCCCGAACTTTGAAAGGCTCAGGGTTCGATTAGCGATCTTTCCCCTGGCGCATTTCATTTTCTGTCCAAAGTCAAGGAAAGGGAATACCATCATTTGGTGAACTTTCTTATTGACCACACCTTATGTAGATCAGCAACAGATAAGCGATATTGAAACCGGCCGAGGCAGCGAGCAGATAACTCTTTTCATTTACTACCAAGGTAATCTGGCCGAGGTTTTCGCCCCCAAACACCTCGTTATTTAGTATACACTCAACGCTAGTTGGAGCTTGTATCTGGCATAACGAGCTTATTTCGTCGACAGTTTAAGGTACAAACTACCCGTTCGTTAATTCGGACTTCTGAAAATCCCATGTGGAGTAATGGGAGGACAAGCCTCGGCGCTGAGGGTTTAAATAGGCCACACCCATCTGTCGTGGATTTCGGTTTCTCCTTGGAGGGAATGAAAGGGATAGAGAGGATTTACATCCTTATCGCTGGCCACTCTGAACTTGATTATATTTCCAAGTTACCTCACTTACAATGGTGACCAATGGCGGGCCCAACCGCGGCACCGAATATCTGCGCGCCGTGAAAGGTGTCACCGCGTCCCCGTTCATGTCCGAGGAAGATCGAGCTGAAGCACTGCAAGCAACGTACGAAGCGATTGGCATTTTGGAGTCACCCATGGAGACCTACAATAGACTCTGCGTGAACATGGTAGGTTCCTTACAATTGTCCTGATCTTGTTGAGTTCCTGATTGTTGACTGACCGCGATTAGTCCAGTGTTTTGGCCGGATTACAAGTCATCAGGAGTTTAGATTTAATGGGTGTCATAGGGTCGACCTTCGGGTGAGAATAGACATAAGAAAACGGCTTATCTTTCTTTGTGTGTAAAGGGCAAACCTAATACGTAGATATACATACTCTACATATAGGGACCACCATATAGGGCTAGACTATTAGATATTCTAGCACCTATAAAAGTTAGTAAGGCTACCTAATACTATAAAGGCATTATAATATACCCCCCTAGGCGTAATTAACGGTTTTAAAGTGTTTAACGTTTAAGATAGCTATATATAAAAGAAATTACCTAAAAGGTATAAATAAGGCTATATTTATTTAGCCTAGATCTATTAATATAAAAGAAATAGTATTATATAACCCTATTTTTAGCTACTAAGTTAAAGAGAATAGAGGCCTTAAAGGTTAAGATTTAATTAATAATTACTTAGCTAAAATTAAGGGCTTTAATTAGCCTAATAACTTATAAGTTTTTATTTTTTCTTTTATTAATTTTAGCTAGTTTAATATTTTACCTTATAAAATAGATTTTTTTTTCTCTTTATTATTAATAACTATAACTATATATTAATATACCTTTATTTCTCTTTTTATTTTATATATATATATATCTCTTAAAAATACCCTTTTTAAGGTAACTTTATAATACTAATATTTAATATATAGATACCTTAATTCTCTAAAAATATAAAGTATACTTATACTACTATAGTATATATAGCTTAACTAGTAAAATATACCTACTTTATAGTAAATAATAGGGTAAATAGTAGTACCCTAGATACTATAAATAATAGTAATAGTAATAATAGTAATAATAATAGTAGTCTTAGTAGTAGTAATATATATATTACCTTTTTTTTATTTTATTTTTTTTAAATAATACTAACTATCCTTAGTAGAATAATAATAATAATAATAATAATAATAGTAGGTTTTTAGGTAGCGTTAGTAGCTTATAGCTACTACCCTCTATTAACTTAACTACTAGTACTAAGGGAGAACTTATAAATAAAGATAAAGAGAATAATATACCTCTCTTTTCCCCTAGCGTTTAGGCTTAAATAAGGTTAGTTATTAATAGCTTTTTTAAAGGCTTCCTTATAGGTTTATTTATCTCTTAGTCTTCTAGTTAACCTTTATTACTAACCTAGATTTTAGAGCTAAATACCCTTATTATAGAGTAAAAGGGGGAAGAGGGGGAGAAGGATAAAGAGAAAAAGGAGAGAGGGAAAAGAAAGGGTTATACTAAGATCCCTAAGCCTACCTAGAAGAATAACTTTAAGTATCTTTATTATATACTTAGCGTTAAGAGTAGTAGTTTTTTTAGGTAGTATATACCTATAGGAGGCTAGTCCCTTAAGTATAAGTAGTATATTACTAATAAAGCCTAGTACTTTATTATCTATAAGGGGACTAAGCTTTATTACTTAGCTAAGGAGTTTTTAGTAGTAAAATAAAGTAATATATCTTAAAGTATAAGTTAGCTTTAAACTTTTTATCCCTTTATTACTAACTTTTATATAGTATCTTAGCTAAGTAACTAGTGTATTATAGAGCTATTTTAACTTTAAGGGGACCCTCTACTTAAAAAACCCTTAAGTCTTAATATAGAAGTATATTAAAGTAAGTAAGGGAGGCCCTATATTACTATAACCTTTAGGTTAGGTAAGTAACCTTATACTAAACTACCCTATTATAGGTTTATTAGAAGGTATCTTAGCCTCTAGTATAGCTATTATTATTATAAATAAGGCTAAGATAGCTAAACTTTAGTCTTTAATTAAAAGCTTCTTTAGTAGGTTAGTTAGCCTAGAGCTACTACCTATATTTTATATCTTAATAGACTAGTATATAGTACTTCTAAGGGGCTAAAATACACTAAATAAACTTTAATTCTTAGGCTCTCTATAGGAGTAAAGGCCTATAGGCTAGATATATATTTTTAAAATAGCCTATAGGTATAAATAGAATTTTTAACTAGCCTTTAGGTATTATTCTTTTACTAATTTTATTCTCTAATGTTTATAATTAGTATTTATATATCTTATAGATTAAGAAGTAAGTAAAATTATTTAAATTTTACCCTAGTAAGGCTTTTAGTAAGGCTATCTACTAGTATCTTATCTATAGCTAAATAAGTAACGTTAAATATATATTTAGTGTATTTTTACTTAAGTTATATATTCTAGATATCTATATACCTAAGATATATAGAGATATATTTTTTTTTACCTATAACTAAGTAAATTATTTAGTTATTATTATAATAGATCCTCTATATATCTCTAAGTTTTAATTTTATATTATAATAGAGGCGCTAGAGGGTAATAGTTTCTTTTATAATATATTTTAGGCTTAGGAGTTTAGCCTCTATTATAGACGTTATTATAGTACTTTAATAAGTAGCCTTCTACTAGATAGGTCCTCTAAAGAGTAAAATAATATAACCCTAGGATAACTATTATATCTCTTTATTATTAGTAAATAAGGTATTACTTATAATTATTAGTATCTATATACCCCCTAAGGTACTATAGTATATTACTAAGTATTAAGTGTAATATATATATTAAATAACTTAGTCTATAGCTTTATAATAGGCTAGTAATAGGTTTATTAAAAAATAAGAAAGTAAAGCATAGGTATATATAACGTTAGGCTATATTATAATTATAGTATAGAGGATTAATCTAATCTTTTCTTAGAACTACTTAACTTAGTCTAAGGTAGCCTATAAATTATTTTTTATAAATATAGTAGTTAGTAATAAGATTATTAGTACCCTAAAGTTAATAAAGTTAAACTTCTTAGTAATTTATTTAAGATATTAGTTATAAGTAAAAAAGATCTTTTAGTTTAGTTAGTTATAGATAATTCTAATACCTAAGTATTATTATACTTCTCTTTAATCCTTAACTTTATATATTAATTAAATATTATCTATTATACTCTTAGCTACTTTAGTATAGTCCTTATAATATAGGATAAGAATATTATTTATATAAAAGATAAAAATAACTCTTTAGTCTATAGTTTAAAATAAGTATAGGTCTTTGCCTATAGGCTTTATACTAAGACGTAGTAGTATACTAAAAAACTCCTTATACTAAAGAAGGGGGGTATTATAAAGGCTATATAGAGCTTATCTAAGCTCTATAACCTTACCTAAAACCTTAAACTTATTTAGTAGGTAATAGATAATAAGTAGTTTATTTAGTCCTTATTTAGCGTTTAAGAATACATTAACTATATTAAATTAGTATATCTTAAGGTTAAATTTAGCTATAAGTACTATTACTATATAAAAGGTTTATACTATAAGTATAGCTATATATATCTACTTAAGAGGATATTTTTTTATATATCCCCTCTTATATAAATATATACCTTATATTAGTTAAGAAAGCTATCTTAGTTTAATTTATATATCTAGACTTATTTTAATAGGATTAAGGTTTCTAAGACTTTATTTTAATTTACTACTTTCTATACGCCTATCTATTTTAATTTCTATATCTCTATAACTATTACCTCTATAAAAAAGTCTTTTATAGATTAAAGAAAAGCTAAAAAGCCCTTCTAATTACTTAGAGGTAGTAGGAGGTTATTAGGTTATTTTTTATTAGTTAGTTTTAGTACTTTTTAAATATACTTTAGTTAAATAATTAAGGTATAAATATAGCTATAAAGAGTTTAGTAGCTAGTTTAATTCTTAATAATTACTTTTTCTTTATCTAGTAAGAAGGTATTAAAGAATACATTTAATCTTTATTTTACCTATTTAGTTTTAAGTGTAACATAGACGTTCTTTAGCTTATTTACTTAGTCTTTTAGTAAAAGACCTTATATTTAGTAGCTCTACTATATTAGGGTAATATTACTTAGTCTATCCTAGTTACTCTTATACTAATTTTACCTAAGGTTAGTATAGCTCTTAAATATAAGATCTAAATATAATAATTCTTCTATTATTTTACCCCCCTCGTTTAGGGGTATATCTATATAGACTATAATTTTATCCTTAATTACTTCTTTTTAGTAATTAACTTCCCTTAAGTCTAGTTATACTTTATTACCCTAGGGCTAGTCTAGTATAGCTATTATTATATCTATTACTTATTCCTAGGTATCCCTAGGTCTTAGTAATAGATTAGGGGTTAATAACTATCCTCTCTACTAAATTTATTATAAAATATTATCTTTAGGCTTACCTTTACCTATAACTACTATCCTTAGTATAGGAATAGATAGTAATAGTTATTATAATAGGTCTTTATTTTATAGTATTAATTATATATTAACCTTTTTTATAAGGCCTAGGATATAAAACTCTAGGTTAAAGTTTATACTAAGGTCCCTAATTTTAGTAACTATTTATTATACTTTATTACTTATAAAAGCTAATTTTATGTTATCCTTTATATAGAAAAGTTATTTATTAAATATAACGTTTTTTATAATAATAACTTAGTTAAGTAAAGGGACCTAAATTTAGTATAGGTTATAGGTATTTTAAATATAGCCTATAAGGTATCTAATATAGGCCTAGGGTTTTACCTTAAAGTGTTACCTTCTTATATCTCTTTCTCTATCTTTTATAATAGGGTATACTTAGTACCTATATATATAAAGCTACCCCTATTAAGGATATAAGTCTTACCTAAGGGTTACTTTATAATAGGGTTACTACTAGTAGAAATATTATCTAAACTATCTCTCTTTTTTTTTAATTAGTAATAGCTAAGTAGAGTACTACTATAAGCTAATATTATATAAGTAGATACCTACTATTATAGCCTTAACCTATAGTTTATAGGGGAGGTTTACTTTAGATAGTATCTTAATACTATATATTATTACCTCTTACTTAGCCTACTTAGTACTACTATTTAGCTCCTTTATATATAGAGGAGTAGTTTTAATTTTAATACCTTCCTTTAGTACTTAGTACTAAAAGTCTATATTACTATTAATTACTATTATAGAGTAATTTATATCTTATTAGACTTTATATAAAGTAAGGCTATATTATTTTACTACCTACTACTTAAAGATCTTAAAAACTTTAAAGATACTATTATAGGTCTTATTAACTTAGGGGAAACTAAATAGGTATTTAGTGTATTTATTTTTAATTACTATAAACTAAGAGTTATAATTAAAGCCTTTAGGGTAATTAAATAAATCCTAAGAGACCCTATAGTATAGGTAGAATAACCTCCTTTTTAAACGCCTTTAAGAGATAACCTTTTATATATATACTATCTAGTAATATAAATATTTAAGTCTTTTATATACTTTTATTTATACCCCCCTTATATTAAAGACTAGGTATTAGAGTATATTTAGTTCTAAGTAGCTACCTTAGAGATACTAGATCTATAGGTTATTATCCCTAGGTAGTTTTTTATAGTATAAAGGTCTTTATAGTTTCTTTAAGTTAAGTAAAGGGGTTATATTAAAATTAACTAGGGTTACATTACTTATTTAAATTTATTTAGGAAAGTTATAGTTAGAATAGGGTTTATATTTAAAGAAAGTAATATTTACTTTCTTTTTTAGCTACCTAACTATAAAACTATTATTATATTTACTAAAGTAGAGGGTATTATCTAAACTAGAATACTAAATTCCTATTAATTAGAGAAGTACTTTAAAAATAATATTTATATAAAAGTTCTCTATATATATAATATTTTTAAGCGTAAGGTTTATTATTATACTATTCTAGGTCTAAAGAGTGTCTTTAAATACTTATTTACCCTTTACTAGTATAGGGTATAAAGTTATACTAGACTTAATATATTATTTATCTTTATTTACTACTACTACTATACCTAGTTCTAGTAATAATATATTATTAACTAGGTGTATAATACTATAGTTATTAAAGACTATACTATAAGAAAGTATATATAGTATTATATAAGGGGTAGTAAAGACCTTATATAATTATATACTTAGTGTAACTTTATCCCTAAAAGGGTAAAGTAAAGTAGGGTTAATAATATAGGTAATAACCTTAGATAGAAGGTCTAACTTAGATTTATAGTTACTTATAGTCTTTAAATCTTTATTTTTATTTTTTAACCTACTCTTATTATTTTAGTATAAGGTTATATTATTTATATTATTCTTTTTTTTTTAAGTTAAGGGGATTACTCTTAACTAGCCTTTATAAGTAAGTTTAACTTAGAGGTCTTTATATTTTATATTATTAATTTAGTTATAGATTTACTATATATAATTATAGGTAACTATTATAAATTTTATAAACTTACTAGTAAGGGCTTTCTTAATAGCTTTATATTTAAGTAAAGACTAGTAGTAGTTATATATATATAAGTATAAGTTATATATATCCCTAGATAAAGAATAATTAGGTTTATTCTTATTTTTTAATAGAGAATAACTTATAAGGGTTATATAGATACTATAGGCCTATTTTTAGTATTTTATTATAAATAAATCTTCTTATAGAATAATAGTAAGTAGGTTTATATAAAAATTAAGGTTTTTTACTAGGTAGCCCTTTATTTTACTTTAAATAATATCTAAGAGTTCCCTAGTTACCTAGGAGGGGGTAATTTAATAAAAGACTACTCTTAAGAAGGTTTTAGATATAAGGGTACTATAAACTTTAGGTATATTAAGTATTAATATATATAGGTAAGTTACCTTTTATTCTATTAGCTAGGTGCCTAGGTTAATTAAAGAGGTAGCTTTATTAAGAATAGCTTAATACTCTTCTTAAGCTATTATCTATTAAGAAGAATTACTTATAGTATATTATTATTTAAGAATTTATAGAATTAAGTAAAAAGATATCTACCTTATAGTAAGTACTTCTATTTAAGTAAAGATAAGAATTATATCTATAATAGTGTTTTTTACTTATAATTTAATAAGGTTATAGGCTTTTTTATATTACTTATAAATTATTTCTTTAGCTATAGTTATTAAAAGGTATACTTAATAAATAAAATATATATTTAGATCCTCTATTAATAATTAAGGTTTATAGTTATTAAGGTACCTTTATTTATTTTATATACCTTATTTATTATTTTCTTAAGTAATAAATTTATTAATAGTTAATAGGGCTTAGGTATCTAGAATACTATTTAGAAATATAGGTTCTCTATTATTATTAAGAAGTAGGCTATCTAGGTCTATAAAAACCTAGATGTATTTAGACTTAGCTTTAAGGTATAGTTATAGATACTATATAGGCTAGTTACTTTATAACTTAAGCTTTTATATAGTATTTATTATAGTTAAGGTTTTAAAAAACATTATTATAGTAGAATAAGAGAGAAAAAGGTAAAGTAAATAGGTTTATTTAAGAGAGCTTCTTAGATCTAAAGTTTATTCCTAGGATAATAGTTTAAGGGTTATAGTATAAGCTAGGCTTATAACTATCGTAGGGTTAACCTTTAGGTGAGAATAAATATAAGAAAACGGCTTATCTTTCTTTGTGTGTAAAGGGCAAACCTAATACGTAGATATACGTACTCTATATGTGGGGACCGCCGTGTGGGGCTGGACTATTAGATATTCCGGCACCCGCAAAAGTCAGCAAGGCTGCCCGATGCCGTGAAGGCATCGCGACAATGGGCAAATGGAAGGAGAAAGACAACATTCCTATGACCAGCGTGGAAATCGCGGAACTCGTCGGCGGCTGTGATCCCCAGCTTCTCCGTAAGCACTGACTTGCGCCATCGATCACCTACATAATGGTTTGAGAGTAACACTATCCGTAAGGGCTGAAGATCGATTTCTTCGTCTATTTGCTGCAAATGGACTTTTCCAGCAATTGCCACGCGACAAGTTTAAGCCAAACCAGTTTTGCGCTGAGCTTTCCGACCCTGAGTTCAATGCGGTTGTCGAATTCTAGTGAGTAATATTACTACACGAATAGGTGGACAACTCTTCTCACAACCGCAGTTGCTTAGTCACCAGTCGTGCATTTAATCTTTTGCCTGCGCATTTGGCGGCAAGAGGATACAAAAACCCGACAAATCCCGGTGACACTGTGGTCAAAGAATCAACCGGTCATGAAAACTTTTGGTCTTATTTGAAGGAAAATCCAAAGGAAGGAGAGATTTTCAACATGCTCCAGAAGGTTTCAACAATGAAAGAGCCAGCCTGGGTGGATATGTACCCTCATCAAAAACTCGCGAACGAATCTGATCCCAGCTATCCGCTGCTCGTGGATGTTGGCGGCGGCATCGGTCAAGACATACTGAGGTTCTGTTCTGTCCACCCAGAAGCAGCCTCAAGGGTCTACCTCGAAGACCTCCCAGAAGTCATCGCCGATGCAAATGAAAAATCAATCATCCCCCATACGGTCAAGAAGCTGGAGTACGATTTCTTCACGCCGCAGCCAATAAAGGGTATTGCAGCCTTCAAAAAGGAGGTGTCTTGGATCCAGGGCTGACTCGTCGATAGGTGCTCGTGCATATTATATGCATCACATCATTCACGACTGGCCGGATGCCTCAGCTCAAAAGATTCTGGAGATGCAGAAAAGCGCAATGAAGCCTGGGTATAGCAGGCTGCTCATCCATGATCATGTCTTGGACGATGAAAAAAGCCTCATGGAATCTGCTTCGCTTGATATCGCCATGATGGTATGTTTGGCTGGGCAAGAGCGCACGGAAAAGCATTGGTTGGCTCTCTTTGATTCAGTTGGGCTCAAGGTCATCAAGTTCTGGAAGAAGCCACCTGGCAATGCTAGTGTTATTGAAGTTGAAGTGCCACTATGTCGCTCAGGCTCACCACCATAAGATAGTATAAGGGGCATAACTAAGGCAAGCAGGGTAAGTTAGCACAGTACTTCAACTCTTAAACTACAGTGTATTAGTATCTATTACTAGGAAGATATTTGCAGATGGTAGTTGGGTAGTATACACTAGCTTAGTAGCTTATATTGTTGGTATGTTTTACACTTCCCTCCCTTCAACTGTATACTTATGTGGTTCTGTCATATCATGTTTCTATTGTTAATCTGGACAGATAACAAATATAACCTTCGGTATATATGTAATAATCGCATCAAAAACCCGCTATTTATATAGAAATCTTATATATCTCGTGGCACACACACCAGTTTCACACCCTTAGTATGGATGTACCTTTGACTTTGTAAACCTTCTGATCTGGGCACATCTCGTCAGAATATAGGTAGCCAGGCCATTAAGGTTCCACTAGTGTTTCAAAGTCCAGAGGACACTTATAGGAACCAAACCCATATTGATTGAGATTCCAGTTATGTTGGCCACTACCTATACTATTGTAGCATAATAGCGGGCAGAACTAGGCATGATGGTTGGTAGCAAGCGCAAGACCGAGACGCTACCAGCCTGCAATTATTGTGGTCTCTTGTTGAATGAGCGGGAGCAAGAGATTGGAGAGTGTGATAGGCATACAGGTAGGTAACTGAACTAATTCTTAAGATCGATGTGTTCCTGACAACTGATATATCACTGAAGGTCAATTGGCCCCCGGGTTTCATTCAAACCTAGACTTGCCCTGGAACATACCCCAAGATGATATGAAATTACGCTTCCAATGCTGTGGCAAACTATCCAGCGAACCGGGTTGCGAAAAGGGACCTCACGACTGCCCGTTCCAGAAGCAAAAGAAGCGGAGGCTCCAGGATGAGGCAGAGCATAAGAAGAGGCCTGTTCTTGAAACAGAGTATCACTGGGAACGCAATGCATTCGGAAGGTGGGTGAAGGTCTGGCGCGCACTGAAGGAATCCAACAAGGCAAGGGCTCTGTCTGAGACCGATGGGAAGGCTAGGATGGAAAGTATGGTCGAGGAGGAGGCGGTGAAGGAGGTATCAACGGCTTTCGCCGGGGAGGGGGTATGGAGGCGTCGTGCGTCTGGGAAGTGGGAAAAGGTTTCTGGGGACGACGAGGCGAAAGGGAAGCGTATTCCGCGCTTGTGAATGGAGAGAAGAACTAGCAGAAGAATTAGTTCCGGTCAGTTTGTAGCTTCTGACTCTAGTAGCTGCTCATCATTGACGTCGTGAAGTTTCAGTGTGTACTGGGAATGGGTGATATTTGTGAAACTAGTTTAAGCCATGATGACGTCTAGGATACACCGAGAGCTATCCTGCGCTGAACGATTCTAAGGGCACTATTACGCTATCGATTTCTCGTTTACGAGGTGCAGCAAGGCGTCCTGGCGCTTACATGCAGGACTTTGGTTAGGCAACCGCCTCCACCTCTGATAATGCCGCAGCCTCGCCAGATGCAACATTACTCACTTTCCATCTGCATCCTCTCAGGCCTCAGAAAGCCCAACTCCAACTCTACGACAGATTGAATCGGTCAGCATGCGACTGTTGAACACTACGACAATAAAACTCGTCGACTTCGTCGAGAAGGCTCCTCCATACGCGATCCTATCCCATACGTGGGGCGAGGAAGAGGTGCTATTCGCAGATGCCAGCAACCCAGCTGTCCCCAAAGCAGGATGGTCCAAGGTCCGGAGCTCTTGCGATTTGGCAAGGTCTTTGGGGCATGATTGGATTTGGATCGATACCTGTTGTATCGACAAATCCAGCAGCGCTGAGCTATCCGAGGCGATCAACTCGATGTTCAAGTTTTACCAAAAGGCCGTCATCTGCATAGCCTATCTCTCGGACGTTCCATACCCGAGTTCTGAAGTCGATGTATCAAATGTTCTGGCCGGAAGTCGCTGGTTTACACGTGGGTGGACTTTGCAAGAGCTTCTAGCGCCTAAGAACCTCAACTTTTATTCCTCTGACTGGAAACTCCTGGGTTCTCGCTCACGGGTTTCCACCTCGATTGTAAGGGTGACAGGCATTAGGCAGGAGTTCATTGGTTGTGGAGGAGACTACAAACGCCTAGGTGATGCGAGCGTGGCTGAGCGAATGTCATGGGCTTCTAGGAGACGAACCACTCGTCTCGAGGACATTGCGTACTGTTTGCTCGGCATTTTCGGCATCAATATGCCATTGATCTATGGCGAGGGTGAACGAGCATTCACATGACTCCAACAAGCTATTATTCATGAGATTGACGACCAATCGATTTTCGCATGGGGTTATAAACACGTGGGGGCGCCGCCAATGATCCCCTTCAACAGGTGGTCTTCTCCTCTCCTTGCCGGGAATCCGTCTTGGTTCAGGGATGCCGGAGATATCTTACCGTTCAAAACGATGAATATCCCAGGGCTTCTGTGGTCAGGAGGAAACGGAGTTACCATTCCAACTCCACTGCTACGACAAATATCGCAGCCGGAACCGTATCAGTTACCCAGCCTGTCATTGAATGAGGACGATGGCAACCCTCTGCCGTTTGGAGCAGCGCGTTTGCCAAACAATACGAATCGATTTAGAGGTTGCTTCCTTGCACCTTTGAGATGTCGCAGAAAAAATGATCCCTTCAACTGCATCGCAATACCTCTGGGCGTGCCTGGGCCACAAGATTCGGGTTTCGAAGACGCTCACTCTCTATATCGCGTTTCGCACGCGGTTGTGACCGTTCCAAGAAACGTGTGGACCCTCAATAATGTATGTAAGCCGTTCGTATACTTTCGCGGCAGCTATGAGAGGAGGGGGGCGCAATGCTGGCGAGAGAATGGCTGCATGATTCGAACGATACCTCACGGATATAGCATCTCGCCCGAGTACTTCCGACATCACAGGCGTCGATACCGGGTACCAGATATCATCGAACCGGACAACGACGCAGGCAGTATACTACGTGACGGCCAGGGAATCATGACAATTGTAATACTCGAGGGGAAATCACAGCCTAATTGTTGGTTTCACAGGGTCCAGCTGGAAAAGGTGATCACCACCAATAGTTGTATTGTTGCTAAGTGAGATGATGATGATAGAGAAGAAGAAGAAGGGAGGTTATCGCCGCTTGGCCAGCGAAGATGGATATGATGCTCCGGCTCGAGGAAGGTCACGTGGTGGCACGCGTGACCTCGGGCCGGTCCCTCCGTTGTTCCGTGGGATGCATCACATCGCAACACTAATGTAGCGCTTCCCTTGCGATGTATTTTCGACCCGAGCAAGCTCGATTATGGCAATCTTCAGGTGCTCGAAATGACAACCCAACTCCACTATATGCCGCCGTTCTCAAGTTTGGAGGATTTCGCGCACATGACGCCGAAGACTCGCCACAAACACACGTGTGACGCCTTCGCGGTCAAAGTCACGCAATCCGAGGCTTACGGGCCACACATTTGGCTCGTGGATATCTTAGGCGCGCAGAGAAACAATGAGTCAAGGGAGACTGGTGCCCTGACTGGAATTTTCACGCCTCTTCGAGCTCAGGGTTCTGATGACGGAGGATATGCGAGCGGA
This sequence comes from Colletotrichum falcatum, assembly GCA_019425465.1. NCBI lineage: Eukaryota > Fungi > Ascomycota > Sordariomycetes > Glomerellales > Glomerellaceae > Colletotrichum > Colletotrichum falcatum. Next base: position 420,713 of record SWKJ01000217.1, read on the forward strand.
TCCTTCGAAACCCGAAGTCTAGCCTCCCCATCATACTCAGAGGAAATCATTTCTATGGAATCCCAGTTTGAGGATGATAGTCGAGTTGCCTCTCGCCGCTCAAGTCTGATTTCTGATGGCCACGGAACGTGTACCTCACAGGAGTTGTGATGTCAAACTTTTGTATCGAATCAGAACTTTAACCATCATTGCAGGCACCGCACAAATTATTATAATCTTCTGCTTCAAACAAACTGGTTTCTTACCTCAAGCACCTTAAGCATTCTTCGTTTCTGGAGCTATGTACATTGATATTCAACAATATAAGAGTGTTCGGGTGGTGGTAAATGGGTTTGAGACTTTGCGGTGCTATTGAAGACAACGATCTATATTCTCTTCAACTCTATCACCTCTGTGCTATGTCCTTCCGTACTGTATACTCCGTCAGGTCCGCCAATGAGCTTGTCGCCAAAAGGCTCAAACCCATCATCACGTCGACAATACGAGTCGATGACCATTCGTATTGGCTTGTGAGGATAAGGAACCATGATGCTCTGTCCATGATCTTTTCCATCTAGAAACATCAACTCCAACTCCTCTTTTCCGGTCCATTGATATCGCTTCCATGTCTCAATGTCATCCAATGACCACCTGACATCTCCAGAATGCACATAACTAGCCACAGACTTGGGGGCAGTGACGCAATCTTCTCCTCCGAGGATAACAGTGCTGCGCATCCCTACCTGAACGCCATTGCCAAAGATTGCAATTTCTTCTGGTGAACCAGAGGCATAGTAGCCACTTTCGACACTTCGTAGGCTGGGGGTCAAAATCTCACGCCACATAAGTGACTCTCGCCAGCAGAGTCTCCGTGAAAGGGCGTGTGCTGTTCCGGCATCTGTCGCACTTGCCCACCAAATCTCCCACTCGTTGCCGTGCCCTGTTCGCCCACGAACTGATGGTTTCGGCTCTCTTCGTGTGAAGTTGAAGGCTACATCAGGGAGGTGAAGTAATAGCGACACCGGGTCGATCAAGATAGTTGCCGCTACTCGCGGCGCGAAATCTGCTCTTTGTAATAATGGCCCCATCAGTAGTGTTCCGTAACTATTGCCAATGAGAACGAAGTCGTCCCACGTCCCCTTCTCTCCTGGTATAGTAGCCGGTTGTGAGGCTCGTTGCTGCGCCACGCACTTCGCAATCATATCGCAGAGTTCGGGAGTTGATGCAAGTGGGTAAGTTGTAACACGGGATGAGATTGGCAGCATTTCGACGGCAAGAATTCCGACGTCCTTCGGTATGGTATGGAGCCAAAACATGTAAGGAATGAGACCGATGCCCAGGCCATGAAGGAAGACGATTGGGCGTTTTGTGGTAGATCGATGTGGTCGATACCAGTACGACATTCCGTTGGTGGCGGAGTGCGTGAACGGCAAGAGATTGATGAACCGAAACGGGAAGATTTTGAAAAAGGCTGAAGCGGGTTGTCTGTAATATCGGTACCCTTGTGATAGGAGATACAATGCCATTAACGTGTCGAGGAACCCAATAACCTAAGGAAATAGATTATAGATAGTCAGCTGAGAACGGAGAGACGCCCCTGTCAATCATCAAGAGTTATTCAACAAGTTCCCGCCACGCCACCTGGGACGTTTGATGATCAATACCTCTGGGACTCGGACTCACCAAATAGTAGAACAAGCTGCGATGTTGGATAATTACAGGATCAAACATAAGCCTCAATGCCTCGGCTTCCCCTCTGCCTGGGCGCAGCTTGATGCCGAATTTCTCTTCCGCGTCGTCGATGCATTGTTCGAGTTCCAGATCAATATCTTTGGTTGGTCGGCTGACCATGTTGTCCTGTTCGAAAAGTGCCCATAGTAGCCAATCCTTTAGGTTATCTCGACGAATGTCCTCGATATGGGCATTGAGCATCCACTTCCGTAAAAATTCCTCGCCGTCTGGCACCAGGCTCAACGCCTTGTAGAATAGACGAGCGCGCTGTGCTCGACCCATTCGTGGAGGCCGATAAGGCTTCCAAGTCTGGAGGTACCATTTGTAGGGTAGAAAGAAGAACAGATAGAACAGAATCTCGATGGCAGCAACAACTTCGACGAATATAGAAAAAGGGTGAGTAATGGCATCGACGCCGCCAAGTGCAAACATGGCATAGAAATATGTGAAGCCTAACAAGCCTAGGTCTCTCATCATGACGATAAGGACGCGTACTGCGATGTATTGTGGCCATGTTTTCTGGACGATCATCGTAGGGAAACTTGAATAGCGATGCCGCGCTTCTTTAGCTTTAGCGCCTTCAAATACCAACAAGGCCGGGGTGTGATCCTAACCAAGGCTTCTGTAGATTCTTCGTTCTCGGCCTTTGCGCGCTATAGAATAACGCTTTCGGAATCCTTTGAGATTAACAATCGTAAGCCAGGTAGTTCAATCTCGGTGTTGTTGAGTTATGCTGCATTATCGACGACATGACGGATACACACCATGTGCCTTGGGTTCCAGTAACTCATATATGCCGGGAAATCAAGAGCGCATGAATTTCCTTCAGACCTAGAGATCCTAGAAGCCAGCCGGGCTCCTGTGACGTATTATGGAGGGGGATGGGCCGAACGCGACAGCGCTGCCCGGTGGAAGTGAGGGGCAGGGAAGAAGAAAAGTATGTAAGGAAGTCTTCGTATCCGAGGCTTGAAGGACAAGAGCGTCCCTAACTCGTCGTAATAAACATAGGTAGTCGACGACAGTCATGGATCGCTCGCATGATTCTGACCCCCCAAGTTTCAAAACTGCTTACCGCACATGGGACGCACACATAACAAGATCAAATCTTTCAGCACATGTCAACTGTGTGGCTGTTAGCGGCCGAAGGCGACCGTTCTCCATGGCCGTGGCCAATGGGTTGCGTTCCTGACGGGTTATCGGCTTTCGCAGTGGATGGCTTCCCCAGCTGATTCGATCCTCCTAGCAAGCTGATGATCTGCATCCTATCGGTGATGGGCATTAGTCAAGACCACACGTGTGTGGACTTCCATGCATTTCCATGGCCATCGCTCTATCGATATACTGATTCGACTGGGCTAAACCATCTGATGTCAAGTCTGTATTAGCACGTGTCTTGGTTCTTCTAAACCTACCACAGGCCATAATGTGGTACAACCCTGTGTTGTCAAAGCGAATACAGGACCGAATACCGCATGAAATTCCAGGATATAGGGGTCGGAAATCGTGTTCGCTCACCGTATTCGGTTTGGGCCGCAATCTCTATCAATGACGCGTCCTCGCTCTGTTGAAGCGGGCATGGCCGCCAGCTTTGCTGTTCTTTCCTGTGATTTGGTAATTAGTTGTTCAAGAATGTTCTAGTAAATCCGGATCCCCAAATTCATATTATCTTGAACCTCATTTTTGGCCTGTTTATGGATACTGCTTGCTGTTTTGAAGTGAAATGATTACTCCAAAAAGGAGCTAGCGAACTAGGTCTAGTAAGTCTGAAATACCAGTGACGACAGCATGCTGTATCTTGCAAGGCAGTGGTTTCATGCCATGTCTGTTACACCGACATGTAATCCTCCGATATATCTCTGCAGCGATCATAAAGAGGCGCATCGGATCAATTGGTCAGGAATATATATTTGATACCTGATACGTAGCACCTGGTCTGCGTCACATCTCAGTATCTCGATACGGTACAAACATCCGGATTATCTGCTCAATCAGGCTTCGCACCGGCCACGGCCTGAGATGACGTACCATTGAACAACCTACCAAGGTGGCGGCGTCTTCGCGGGTTCGCCGCCGAGGAATGCTGTTGGTTGGTCCCGAAGTGAAAGTCGGCAGAAACTCTAAAAAGAAAGCACGTGGCACCATACGAGGCCATTCAAAAACATATTCAACTATCATTGCGGTTAATTTGAGAGCGGCAAACATGAGAGAAAGGAAGAGCATGTCATTTATCACTAGTTAGAGCGCACAGGAGGCATATGGTTGGTTGGTTGTATGTAAAGTGCTTGATTCTAGAAAGTGGATACTCGTGTGCTAAGCTCATACAAATAGATACCTTTCTGAGGAGCTGTCACGTGGCCATGCTCGTGACATCTACATTCTGGTGCTCCACCACAGTGAGGTAGGTTCTCGTGACATCATTTCGCTGCCTCGTAATTTCACTGTAGACTTGAAGGTTTCCCTGTTGAGGAAGGACTCACATCACTTGATAGTATAGCAGTAGCTCGACAAAAAGTCTCAGTTTAGCCCTAATAGATATTTGAAGAGTTCTTCGAAAAGGGGTTTGTTACATAATCCAAGCAGTGTCGCTTCGCCATGCAAGAGAGGAAATCAACAAAAACACTGAGTTAGGAGATGGGGCAGTTGATGGCGCTGTGATGGCGAGTTTTTGGGTCAGTTTTGAATATTCAGCACGTTCGATATTGTTTACGCACTTCTTGTCCTGAGAGTTGGCAGTGATGCCGGCAGGCTGCTTCCCATTCACTGTGCACTTGGCGAAAACGTTCGGGACGATTTGCTGCGAAGTGGTGCCGCAGTCAAGAGTATAGGTCTTGCCGCTAGTACCGACAACATCGATATCGTGGCCGACGGTAACTTGCTGGTTAACGATTCCATCGCCGGTGAAGTAGCTTCGTCAGAGTCAGTCATTAGATTACAACAAGAAAGGGTGCTGCGGATGCATCGATAACCGCGCATCAGAGCAGAGCCTATGTAGGAACTGGAGTGCTCACCATCCGTAGATAGTCTGGCGGCCCTCGAGGGCAGGGGCAGCTTGAGCTCCAGCTGCAAGGAGGACAGTAATAGCGAAGGTAATGGCTTGCATCTTTGGATAGGGAAAAATACTTGTAAGGTACTGACTTGTTTAAACTGCTGACTTGGAGTGAAATGAGTGACTGGTATAGTAAGGATGGGGTCTTGGGACTTTGAAAAGGTGCCACGCTTGCTGATTCTTATACCGGGATGCGCTGAATTGAGGGTACCACTGTATTTGCCAATCTCTCCGTTTGAATTCCGCGTACCGTATACCCCCGTTGTAAACTGTTCGCCCTCTAGCTGTCCTTCCTTTTGGATGTCGAATTTGTTGTTTAGGCTTGTCTATTCTGCATGTAATCAAACTACATTTTCCGGAGGGTCCGGTTGTAGGAAATTGCTCGACTTTGATTAATCTAACTCAAACACTCTAGTTGATTCGCTAGGATAGGAAGCCTGCTTCCTGTGGAGAACGATCAGAGTCTAATAGAGTGCACGCTTCTAGGTATTCCTTGTCTTGCCAAGATGAAATGACTCGACGATCCAAAGTCAGGGTAGACAAGACAGTTCGGGATTAAACTCACAATAAGGAGACGAGGCAAAAAATGCAAAGTCATCTATGCCCGAATTTCGAGCGGCTTTTTAGGAGTATTGACTCGTAGGCCTCAATGACAAGTAAGAAACACGGCAGGGCTTCAAGGAGACAAAACTGCAAGTGCTACCCTCGCGGGACGACGCTGATTTTCTGTAATGCAATGCTCAAGTTAGAGTCAGTTAACGGCTTTAGTATGAGTTTTTGAATAGTTTGTAGGACCACCTAAGCCGCATTCCTATCTTTAGTCGTTGCTGATTCCCGTTGCTCTGTCGCCTGGCACGGCACCGGGGCGTGCAGACTCATAGCGCAGGGTCAATCGTCAGCTGGTTTCCTTTCTCCTGCCCGTTCGGCGAGGCTGGACACAAGTTTAGGAAAAAGCTACTGCTTCTGAGACACAAGCGTTAATAACGAAAGATGGCTTGTAGCCGCTGGTTACGATACGTACTGACTATTGTGGTCTAATATGATATCAGGGGCAGAGTAGTATCGGAGTCCGGCAGCCGATACAACGTACGAAAGTGGGTTTCTTGGCTTCGGGATTACCGTGTCTTACGCGTCGTCAGTGCAGCCGCATCACACTAGTATCACCCGTTCTGAATCATCTGGGAGATACTGTTTGATTATCAGAACACAACTGACAGCGAAGAACAGTATCCTGACCTGTCTGGAACGGCTATATAGGCACTCACGATGAATTCCATGAACCAATAATGTTTTGAGATGTTCAAGGCTGCATTTTGTCTCTGCTATCGCCCAGTCAGCCCGAATACTTTCTAGTACAACAACTTCAAATCCTGAAATTGTACTCTTCAGTATCATGAAATACGAAGCTGATGAAGCCGATGATTCGCGAACAGGAGGTCTCGATCCCGTTAACAGTTGAGTCCGTATCTTTCTGAGAAAAGCCAAAGGGACTTTCCCATGCCATGTCTTCCAATGGTAAGTAGCCTCCATACGAAGAGTCCGGAAGATATGGAAGATAGGCACGATGTGTCCAAAACGTGGTAGGCTATTGGGGTCTTGTTTCAACCTGTGCTTGGGTTCGTTTGATCACGAATCAATATTGGCCGTCTTTGTGGGAGCTGCTATGGCAGGTCAATATTTATTAGGCCATCATCATCAACAACCCAACGCTCACGTGTCAGTCAGCTTGGGGCACTACCCGTTACTTTCTCCAGGACGAACTTCTGGAAGAGCATGCGTATTGAGGAAGGCCGCGCTCTTGGTCAAGGAACATATTGATATGTTAAACTCAAACCGCTCGATCAATGCTCAGGTTGAGGATATGTTCATTACACCAGTTCGCCGTTCGCACAATATCTCAAAGTAATGTACTTGCAGCAGTCTAACTATTGTATTTTCGATATATCAAAACGAATGGGGGCGCTCTTACGGACCCAATCTTGACACATTGCCTTGTGATGGACATTAGCGACGATTCCGCAGGCTCGTGGACCATGCATAGATGAATACGACAGACCACTTGATTAATAATATCCACATTTATTCATTCCAGTGCTGCTTGCCTGATATCATTGATTCGTGTCCAACTCCCTTGGCGGATCGCCTGGCCTATACGAATACTGGTGATTTCCTTCCATTTCGTGCCTCAAAAAAGGTTGCTTCGACTCTGCTGGCAGTTCTCTCAAAACTGGACTAGGCTCTCCGTCTCCCCTCGTCGGAACTCCCGTATGCACATATCTTCTCCTCCGCCTCAGAATCCAGAAACCCAAGAGGCCAGCCAGAATGGCCGCCGCGCCGGCACCGGCACCAATGCCAGCCGCAACGCCGGGGCCCAAGCCTTTATCGGCTCCAGGGCTGACGGTACTCTCCGTTCCCGTAGAAACGGATCCCTCGGTCTGTGTGGACGTTGTTCTCTGGCCTGGTGCGCTGGACGCGGTCGTTGAGGTCGGGAAAGCGCCGTCCCAGACTTTGACCTGGACGCCGTGTGCGTTTACGGCTCCAAAGGTCTCGTTCCCTGTTTCGTCTGCTATCTGTGTCGTCCCATTCGCCACCCGAGTCACGGCACTGATGGTCCACTGACCATTGGCTTCGGTTGTGATTGTGCTATAGCAGGCCAGCGTGCTCTGCCACGAGTATCTCGCATTGGTGTTTGTCAGGCACGAGTGCTTCAGTTGTCTGCGATAAGTTAGTCGGCAATTGATCGGCATTAGAACCCAAACGAGTTGTGATTCCACGAACTCCCAGGCGAGATTCCCAGTTGCAGAACTGGACCTTGCTCGAGCTCCAATGCCCCCCGCTTTCCAGGTACGAAAGCGGAGGAAACGAGCGGGAGACGAGGGGCTGGGGGAGACTAACGTTGGACAGCAAGTGAAAGTAGTCTCCGTTATCGTCGCAAACGTTCCAAGCTGGGAACAAGCCTCAGTGTAGCCGCTGGGACAGATGCCGGGCGCGTAAGCGGCTGTGCGATCTGGGTCGTACCCGCTCGGGAAGCAATCTGTAGAAGTTGCCGGCGGGCCCTGGAGGAGGAAGTATTGCACCTCGTTGACTTGTATGTGCGTGATACCCGCATTCGTACAAGACGCCGCCGGCGTGAAAGTTGCCGTGAGAGAGCTCATTGCTTCGATGCGCTGGGGGAGGGGCGTTGTAGTGCCGCGAGAGAGGTGGAGGGTGGAGGAGCAGGGCGTTTTGGAAAAGGAGGTTACGTTTGTAGAGAACCGAGGAAACCCAACGGCCAAGGGCCGTCTTCTCAACACGCCTGAGGAACCACGGCATCAGCCGCAGAAGCAAGAGATCGATCACCGGCCCAGAACCCCATGTATGTCGCCAGCAATGTTCAATTTTATTGGGTGAACAGGCAGACTGACGTGACGCCAAGGGCGTCTAAGTATCTTCTCGCATACGGCTCCACCAACCATGACCCCGACAACATCAGCTGTTGGTCCTTGAACGGCGCACAAACGGCAAGGCTCTCGAGAAGAAAAGAAGAACAAAGTATTCGCTTGTTTCCCCCTTTGTGAAACCATTAAGAAACGGACCCATTGGCCATTGTGACCAAAGACATATCATGGCCTTGATATTGTCCTATGCTTTAGTCTCAGCTGTCTCACGGACTTGCCAGGACTTACTTGGTACCTAGAGACTGCGAAACATGTGTTCGAAGACCTCGGAACATGTTGGTTATTCGGAACCCATCAGTTGAGGCTGGCTGGCGTGACACTCTCGGTTCTTTTTGCCGTGAAAGACCTCCGTTGGCAGTGATAAGCCCAGGAGCCGCCCCCCTTCTGCATTCGACATGTTTATATTGCGTTCCTTCGGATGATTCAATAGTTGAGAAGCAGACGGACGGTCACTCCCCAAGACGTCACAGAGGATCAGCGTCCTCCGATTCGAACTCGTGGCGGACTTTGACGTACTCCTCTTCGCCCTCTTCCACCTCGTCATCCGGGTCGACCAGGCAAAACAGCACATATATGACCTTGCCGCCGTCATCACAATTCCCGTCGGCGACGTACGTAACCTCGCCGACTACGTCTTTCCACCATTTTTCCGTGACTAGGGAAACCTCGATCCGCGTGCTCTTCCCCGACTCGGCCTCTATCGCGTCAGGGTCACCGCCGCCGCCACCGCCGCCGCAGTTGTCGTCGTCGGCTGGCGTGTGGGCGTAGATCTCTACGGCCTTGCACCCGTCCTTGTACTCCGCGGCTCTGAGCACATTAAATGGCACGTGTACGCCTCCGACGCGCAGATCGATGGCTTCCGTGAGCTTCTCCGTCTCAGGCCTGGTGTCGGCGATGTCGACGGTCTTCTGGGTGGGCGTGGGCGCTTGTCCGGAGTCGGGCGCGGCCTGGGTCCTCTCGAGCTTGGTTTTGGCGCGCTTGACAGCGGAGATGATTACTGATGGGAAACCCATGAAGTCGGAAAAATGAACTTTTGTACTGTAGGGGTGCTAGTAAGGTGTTTGATGAAGTGTCATTGACACACAAACTGCTGTTTGCTTGTCTTGTTAGACAACCCGTCCAGGGGGGGTGGTGTTCATGAATGATGCGGCGGAAACCATCTCGAAGTACCCCGGAATTTTGCCATCATAGCCAAAAGCTCCCGAGGGACAGGCGGAGCTTGATAAAAGTCCAAAGTGTTAAACCACAGTGGTTTCTTACGGTTGGACTAAAGTCATAAGGGAAGGATTCTTGATAGGGACTACAGGGTACCAACTTGGTAAACGATAGAGTTCAGAGCCATGAACTAGATGGCTCCACAGGCAGCAACCGAGAAAGGCTGTAACCATGTAATTCAAAGTCTTCGTCTGTAGTGTAGGGCACGGGCAGTCTTATCTATGGGAGACTGTGTCTGCTGACAAACCTGCGCGGGAAATGGAACGGACCTATAATTTCTCTGTTTCCGTTGCCTTACTTACAGTGCCCTTTACGCGCCCAGAACGCCTGGGGTCTGACTGTAATCAGGCATGTCTCTAGGGGGTGCTGAGTAGCGCTAGGCTTAAATCAGAAAGTGAGAATTAAAATGTCAGGCAGACTATCCCTAGATTATGTTCTCCGGGCAATGGTCGTCGAGAGCTGGGGGGTTATTGCAAATAGGGTTTAGCAAACGGTAGTTAAGGACTACTACCAAGAACGTTATATTAGCCCTTTATTTGTTATTAAATCTCTGTATGACTCTATATATGTATGTCTAATTGTCTTTGTCTTGGCACTCATTATTCTTTATGAGAATCGGTGGGCTTTCCAGCCCGCGGGAATGCGCTTACGTCAAGGGCAAAGAGGGCAAAGTTCTCGGCGTTTTGGATTTTCTTAGAATCCGATAGACGGGCACAGCTGTAATAAACACAAGAGTCAGCCACGGCCAACCAGCCGATCCATTACAGCGCCTCGGCGAAAAGCGTAGCTCGCAAGATAAACAAGAAGGGAGGCAGCAGGCAGGCGGGGGGGGGGGGGGGGGGGGGAAGCTTACCAGCTCGCAGTATAGCACCGGCCACCGCCGTGGAGATAGGACAGCGGGTCATCCAAGTCGTCAGCGGGGGGGTTGGGAGAGGTTGCCTTTTCCATGTGCTGAAGCTCATGGAGCAGAATGTAGCCTTTTGAGACTTTCCCACGGGCGCCGAAGTCTTTCTTATACATCTTTATCGTTTGGGCGTTGGTTTCGCGACGCTTAAAGAATCGGGGGCAAAGTATGAGGAATGTGGTTCCAGGCACTGTGCGGCCAGCCGAGTTTATAGACCTTAACCTTTGTTGGGCAGCCACGGTATCTGAGGCACAAATGGAAGCATACTCGCCGGAAGCAGGAGGACACGTGTAAGCCAGAGAGTTTGCTGTTGGCCTCGGGTCGCCATGAGCCTCTATAAAATTAAGCCCTCCTCTGTATCCAAGTGTTGTCTTGAGACGAGGGCGACGTAGATGAGAAAATGCGGTTTGGTAATGCTGGTTGATGAGGGTGTTCACCATTTGGGGAGTGGCGTTACCTAGTTAGTGTCTAGGTGTTAGCCTCATTCATTCCTGCATCCATACATCTTAATCCCCCATTTATTACAAAGGTAGGCGACGCAGATATGTACTTACTCTCTCCAAACCAGGTGCGGAAAGCTATTGATGTTTCGGCACCTTTCACTTTCAGCGCTCCGATTGCCTTTTCCGCAAGTTCCTGAGCCTCTTTGATGGCGTCGTCAATCATCCGCCGTTTGGCCGCGTTGCACGCCCATGGGCCTTTTGTGAGAATGTAAGCATTGTCATACCCATCCGAGACATCGCGGCTTTGCAAGCTGTTGAGGGCCTTTGGAACCGTAGGCACAGCCGGAAGTCGTGCGCTGGCAACAAGAACCAGACTCCACAGCAGCAGAAGGAGAACGGACATCTGGGGAATACCAGGGCGCATCTTATGACAGTCTATCCCGGTCGGCCGACTGGAAAAGAGGGATTGAGCCCAAGAAAAGAATGACAGACAGAACGAAGGTTTTGACAAGCGAAAGACGTGAATATCACCGCAAGACGTCTAGATGAATGAATGAATGACGTTAGTGGGAGCAAGGGTGGGGGTTATAAGGATAAACAGACAGACACACAGGGTCAAGAAAAGACCACAGCGAAGATAACCTGGTGGCGGTGCTGATTCAAGACCCTACTCAAAAGAGGAAACAATACAATCCGCCAAGGTTCTAAATGTTAGCATAGTGAAAAAAAACCCAGAAAACCACAATAAGGTTACTTTCTAATAATTTCCGAGGATCGATCTATCTATAGAGTTACTTATCCTCTCAGGTACACCTCTTAATTGACTGATAGAGATGTAAAAGTACATAGTCTTATGAGCTATTTAGCAAGGATAGCGTGTGCCTCTACACACTACATATGGGGCTTATAGTGAACTAACATGTAGAACCCCGGCGGAGTTTGTAGGACCCCACTGCATGGCTACAGCCACTTTTCACTAAAATATGCCAACAACAAACGCATTTGAATTTTTTTTTTAAAAAGTACTAAATAGTTCATTATGTTTAGCAGTATCTCTGTAGTTCACACTAAAGATGCAGAATAGCACCTATAATATAAATAAGAGAAGTAGTAAGAAAAAGCAGTAATGGAAAAAGTAGAAAAATCAAAGTGCATCATTTCTATCTATCTGATATGCAATGCCCGGAGTGCCCGAGGCTATCATTAAATTATTATACAAGGTGCTCCCTTCCAGCGCAAGGGTGCCTCAATTTTGGTAACTTCATCTTATACGGAGTATCTGTTAACGAATTAGGCTTTAGAAAAAGAATGAGGGGGGCATAGAATTTGCTCCTGGGCGAGGATTCCCTGCAGACTTTTCTTATGCACTATCGTGAGAGCACAAGCAAACCCGTTCGCACGTTCTCGAGCAATATACACGCGTCCAAACGTGCCTTTTTCCAAGACCACAGCCGATGTCAAACATGCCCAAGTGGAATATATTGGGATCCGCAAGCTCGATTACAACAGAGGTCATGTGCGACAACGGTCGGGCAGCTCATCGAGAGTCTCCGAGTAATCCTCGGGAAGCGGCTTACTACGTACTCGCAGGATCGGGCGACTCAGTATCAGGCGACTCAGTATCAGGCTTGGGGACTTGGGAGATGGGGTTCGTCGAAGCGAGAACGTCGCCATCGTGGCTACCGAGGGCGTCATTAATGACGTTTGGTTCTCCCGATCCGTCCTTCATGTCTGATATTACATCTGCCATCTCTGGTCTCTGTGTTTTATAACTCTTTCTGGCAAAGGAGTCGACGAACGCGATAGAGTGAAAGACTGTACGAACCAGATCTTTACAGTAGAGCTTGGAGCAATTTTCCACGTCTTTTTCCCCATCGATGGACGTATCCTTGAATGAGGCCTCCAGGTACCGAGCAGGAAAAGTGTCCCTCGTGATGTTTGACCACGATTCGTCAAGGTATGCACTAACTACCCCAACCTATATCCGAACCGCCCCTGTCCCACTATCACCACCACTGTCACCGTGCACCTATTTCTTCAGGCTTGCCGCCCACCCATATGTAACTTTCGGCCTCACTGGGTAATCCGGATGCTCTGGATCCATCTGAATTTTCTATATTGTTGATGGGCGACTTTTGCGCCTGCTGCACATGTCCTGCTGTTGCGAAGGTGCTGTTGGGAGATAAAGGGATTTTCTTCCTCTTACGATTAGGAAAGTGTGATGAACCGCAGTGTCTAAAGCAAATTAAAAGTAGTCATCATATCTAGAATAAAGATGCTAAATGGGATCTAGTTAAAATAATACCTGCAACTATAGGTCTGTACTTAGAGTGAGCTACATCTGAAGTAACAGATCACAGCTGACACTAGTGACTGTGTAGCTACACAAAGCTGTTCCAGCTTCACCACAGATATGTATCTAACTGGGCCTGTGATGCCTTGTTTTGCTGCCTTAGAAGGGCTAGTCTATATGCCTGGTTATCATAGCCCTTTTGTGCCTTTCTGGATAGGTGACGAATAGTATGGGTATCTAACCCACCCTTGCCTCGCTGGTTGAGGATGTGGAATTGACGCTGTAGATTAGTATACTGACGAGGGGTTGACTAAGGAATAATAGATATAGCTTTATTCTACTACTAGTTACGGTTTTCTTCCTTCTGTTAAGTGCTGAATGATGCCCTAGATACTAAGGCATTAGATATGTTACGGTTAGTCATCCGACTGTAGGGTTTCTGCTAATAGTATAGCTGAGGTAAATAATTGGTAACAGTAATGCAGGCTTGCTAGTCTGTTGATTGATTAGTGATTATTCGGGTAGTTAAAGGTTATTGATGTAGTAGTTTGCACTAAACCCTTATGAGCGGTCTATCGCAGCTCACCCAGTACTTATGTAATATCACAATACGTAAAACCCCAGTACAAGCACCTCTGACCTGTGCCATATCTCAATGTTTTAATACAGTAGATGATACCCAATAACGTAGAGCAACGGCTGAATCTGACTTCACTTCAACCACGGCCATCGGGGTGACTAACTTGCCAGCCACACGACGCCCCATTGAACTACATTGAACTCTGCCAGAGGGTCGAAAACCTTGAGCGTTGAGTCACAGGCTACACTCTTTATAAAGCTAAGTAATGTAAGTTTCTATAGCCGGTGTATATAGTAAACAGGTTCTTTGCTACTTTGTTATTCTGTAGGTTTACAGCGCTATTGATATCCTCATTAATACTAAGATAACGCTACGAGAGGGAGATAGGTAAACAATGAGGGGGCGAGAGACGGGGAATAGTGCGAAATGGAAACCTAAGTCCTATTCCTGACTTTCTTCTTTTTAGATACAGAAGAAGTACAGGGACTTGATTGAGGCGGTGATAGGGGGAATGCATTTATCTAAGCGCTGTCTGCTGTGCTTGGTAGAGTTTAAAACGGTGGAAACGTTATAACAACATTCTGGTGGGAACTTACCTTATGCCATAAAGTAGGACTACGAAGGGAGCCTTATCTTCTGATGATAGAAGTGCAGGATCTCCAAAATAGGAAATCCAGGCTCTCTTACAAGCTCAGACTTCATGAGGGCCAGATCAGTAGTTAGGTCAGTGACAACTAGCGAATACCTGGTTTTGTATGTTTTTGATCTTATTTTTGTCGAAGACCTGAACTTTGAGTTGTACTTGACTGACCCCTTGATATATGCTCGTTTATTCAAGCATCCATACCTGTGGCCACCTTTCTGTAAATCTTGATCGAGTCTTTCGAGAAGGAGCGTCCCTTGAGTCTCCTTGTTGTCATACCAACGTCTCCCGATGCCATTTCTCTAACGGTGACCGCAAATGCTAAATGCAAATTTAGCTTCTGGACCAACTTGGTCCTGGCAAGCTGTCGGAGAACATAACTCACTTATCCGAGTTAAAATTTCCACCAGTCCCTTTCAATATGAAAAAGCACTTTTTGTCCGGAACCCGAGATAGTAACCAAAATAACCCCATAAAGAAGAAGAAGAAAGGAAAGAAAAAATGCAAGAAAAGCGGACCTAGGCCCATACATACCTTCACCTGGCAATTCTCATCGCCGCCCAGGGACGTGCACATCCAACCCCGCCGGCACACCTTGAGGACGGCCCGTTTGATGAACTCGACGGCCTCGGGGTGCAGCTAGTGGGTTTCGGTCAGCTGCGACTGCCCGGCTGCCGGCTGGGCGACGGGGTTGACGACGACGTGGAGAGGGCGAGGGTGGCGGCGGAGAGGAAGACCTTGGAGACGTGCGCTTTTGGTATTTGGAGTGCTTCTTGTTATCTTATCTGGCGTCGGATGCCGGTGTCTTCGAAGTGTATGAATGAGATGGTGAGGGTTAAAAGAGCGTTCGAGAGGCTCCCGAACTCGTGCTATGGTTGATCGTCAATGAACATGTCTGTCTGGTAGAGACCACTCGAACCACCCTCTCATCCCCCCTTTTCCTATCCTTCTATGCAAACCCTTCGCAAGCCAGGGGTCAAAGATCACGCGATAGCGACTTGGAACAACGAGCCGAAAGTTCACGATCGTCACACCTCTGAAAAGCCTTGGGGGTTTCCCCCAACGAATCTGTTTTGCAAATGATCCGCACCGCCCACCGGGCCAGACCACGGTCCATTCCCTCCGTCAGAGCAACTTTGGATGGTCTGTCCCACTCACAACTCTTGGCCGGTCGACTTAGGATGAGACATTGTGCGGAGCAACCGTCGTCTACATTGGCTATTGCAACAGGCTGTGGGCTTGTTGTCCACGACCGACCGTTGATTGGTCACACGGGAAGTTATAATGTCCTACCTTGTTGTAGCCCAGATAAGTCGATGAATAAAAGTATGCATCTCAAGTCCGAAATGTCTGATAGAGGGTGTTCCAAGGGATACTGAGGTACGCGATCAAGGCGGTCCCTCTTCAAGTTGCACAGGTACACAGCAATAATCATACAGTTGGGAAATAACAGTATAAGTATCATGACCAATACTGAATACAACAACAAATTCAAGGGCGATGGCCGTCGTGTAAAACGAATGCCCTACGGAATGTGCCTTTGGAGGTGGCATTATCGTTTTCATGCCAGAAGGCCCCTCATTGTAAGATGACTCTGACTTGACGCCCTGTTCTGAGAGCGGAAGCGAGGCCAGGACAGGGTCTTCAGGGGGGCCATGCAAAGGAAGGCAGAGTAGTCCAAACCGAGAATCCTGAAAAACGAAAGAAAGTAGAGCAAGGCGGCTCCCGCAAATACGGCGAAGAGAAACGGATATCAGATTCGGCGAGAGGTTGGAACCCGTTGGGAGCGCACTAGGCGGAGCGTCCATTCCCGTCGTGTGTCGGGCCCGAGGGGAGGCGTTCCAACCGTCCCCCGCAGGACGTTCTCTTCGGGGAGGCCGCGCGGGACCCGGGGTTCTAAAATGCTCTGCCGGTCAATATTCAAAGCTTGCGTGAGATGTCCCTGATAAACCAGCGGTGTTTTCTATTTTATCTATTTAATTCTTGTTATAGAACCCGCGTGCGGGGATTGTGCGTTGGCGGCTCCGGAGGCTATAACAGCACTCCGGTCTTTGCCCCGCCGATCCCCGTTAATAGAGTTGGTCTGCCGGCCGTTCGGAACAACCTCCCCCCCTCCCCCCCCCACCCCCTCCTTCCGCCATCGGCCGGCAGCGGCTAAGAATGAAGGAAGGTAGGTAGTGTAAACCTGCGGCGCTAGGGGCGCGGCCCGCTTCGCATTTGCGCGTCCGCAGATACTTCTTGGCGTCCGTTGAAGTCGCACATGGCAGCTCGCTTGTGCAGGTTGCAGGGCTTGGCAGACCTGCACAGTTCAGCCCCGAAGCAGCTCTATTGCCCCAGGCGCTCAAAAGAGAAAGAGAGGCCAGCCCGTTCAGGAAAGCGGTTGGACGTGGCCCCTTCGCCGGGGAGGAGGGGGAGGGAGCGGGGGAAAGCTCTGCGCGCAGTGGTCCCTTCTGTGCGCGCCCGCGGAGAGAGAGACTCGCGACGTCTGACTGACGACAATGTTGGATCACGATTTCGGACGCAACGAAGAATAAATGCATTTCGAAACGCGCGGGGTGGGGGACGAGTGCTGGCCGCCCACCACGGCATTTAGGCCCACGTCTCTGACAGGACTCGGATCGGGACTCGGACAGCTCGCCATCCATGCCATGAAGCCCATGACGTGTTTGACACGCATACGTCCTTGCGGGATTACCTACGCTCGAGTCACCGACGGACGCACAGCGCGGACGGCCTCGTTCGGGCAAAAGGACGAGGATTGCGAGAGCCGAAGGCCCGGTCGCCCCACTGGGCGGACCAAAGAAGAAAACAAACCAAGAGTGGTCGAGTTTAACCTTTGCTCCAAAGCAGCAAGCTGGAGCCCGCAGGTCATGAGGGGCCGATCGTACACCCCCAGCCGAGAGCAGCTCAGGCGCGCATCTGCACTCGCGGTCTGTTGAGTTTAAAGTGGAATGGACCCCGAGGAGCGGGAGCGATATCATCTACCCAGTGCTCTCTGCGCATAGCCCCTCGGTTCACCCAGTTGGCCCCCTGACGCGCGCCTGGAAGCAGATCCTCATCAGCAAAAAAAAAAAAAAAAAGATTGGCTTCCCCTTCCCAACTTCCAGCCGAAATGCGTGCTCCAGTATTGCTCCAGCGATGATCGCCCGTTTCTGAGCCGGCAGGGCTCCCGCCGGCATTGCCGGAAAGCTTCCTGCGCCGTCGTACCAGGAGGCTGAAGTTATAGAGTTTCCTGTCGCTGTAAGCTTTTTTGGGGGAGGGAGAAAGAAGGGCAAAGTAATGGTAATTATGGCATGCCCGAGGAGAGTCAAAAACCTCTTCGGGCGGGGAGAGGAGAAAGAGTCTGCGCCAAAGCGACCCCGGGAAACCCGCCAGGAACCCACTCGCCAAAGTCAGTTTCCGGTTTGAATAATGGAAGAAACATAGGGAGCGCGGCCGAAGTTGTTGATGGGCAATTGTCGTGTTAAAAATGCAAGGCGACGACGCGGCGGGGAGGAAGGGGGGGGGACGATTTGTTATCGGCGGGCGGTAACGATAACCCTCCGACACCTTTGGGGATGACCACCAGCCCAAAGTTTAAAACACCAACGGGCCGCTGCCTCTGTGCCCATCTGCGTTGTGTTGTTCGTGTATGCACCATGATAGGTACGCCTACCGTGCGCGAACCAGCAGTCTCACACAAATACAGGTAGTGAGTGCACTTGGTACACGAGGTGAACCTCTCTGCTCGCCTTGCCAGTTGCCAGCCATGGAGGGGGAGGAGGGGCAGAGAGGTCGTTCCTTGGGTCTCCTGGCTTCCAGGAGCAAATCCGGCTTCCCCGCTGCGCCCCCCAAATGATAGGATGCGGGGGATTCTCCCGCTTAGGTACCATGCCTGCGCGCTACGAGGGTTCGGTGCAGGGAGCAGCCTGGTAGCGCCTCACCCACGACTCGATAAAAAGCTGAACCGCAGCACTGACTTGTCGCCTCTCTTGGCCGATGTTTGGTGGCTGTGCGTTCCGCTTTCCGGTTTCGCATTGATTTCAGATCCCACCATCTCCCTACCTGCAATGCACCTGCCCCCCTTAATACGCGTTCTTTTATCAAAATGGCCAGGAGCCGCATCTTTTCTCCTGGTCCCTGAAGCTGGATCGCCCTACAAACAGATCACGACCGACCAACAACCGTCGACGGCTATTCTTACCATGCCCGACGTCGAGATGGCCGGGACCCGCCAACGGAGACAAGAAGAGGAGGACGACGAGGTGACCGAATACCGTCCCTTGAACTGGAAGAAAATCTTCTTGACGCCCAAGTATATCCGTACGCGCGACCCCGACTCCAACCTTGTCCAGGACGCTGTAAGCTGACCCGAAAACCTCGTAGCCTTTCATCTTTTGGGTATCGCCATCGTCGTGGCCACCGTCCTTATCAGTCTTCATCATGACGATGTTGTCGCGGTAGGCCCCCCCTCCCCCAAGTTGTTTTTGGCGGAATCCATTGTGCTGACGTTGCGCGACTGTAGGCACTGCGGCCCTTTTCCGAAAAGGTCCGATCATTACCGGGAGGCTTCCTGATCCCCATCATCATCCTGTTCGTGATTTCGTTTCCGCCTCTTTTCGGCCACGAGATCGTGGCGCTTCTGTGCGGTGTGGTGTATGGTCTGTGGGTCGGCTTTGCCATCGTTGCCGCGGGCACATTCATCGGAGAGAGTAAGAAGCCTGCATTCCTCACAGGATGACAATCGTGCTGATCCAAGACACAGTCGGAACGTGGTTCGCGTTCAAGTACACGCTGCGACGGAAGGCCCAGAAGCTGGAGAGGACAAATCTCAACTATGGCTCTTTGGCGCGGTTGACCCGTGACGGAGGCTTTTTAGTACGTTGCTTTTTCTCCTTCTTATTTGCTCTTTGGAGCTGCCAGCAATGGCGGGACGAAGTGGTCGTTAACCCTGCGCAGATTGTCTTCATCATTCGGCTTTCCGTCATTCCGTCGCATTTCTCGACGGCCGTGTTCTCGACTTGCGACGTCAAGTTCTGGTACTTTGCAGTGTCGACGTTTTTGACACTGCCGAAACAGATCATCCTCGTGTACCTCGGTGTCCTCCTTGTTGCGAAGCAGGAGAACAACACCATCAAGACTGTCGTCTTCGCCGCCA
Organism: Colletotrichum falcatum; assembly: GCA_019425465.1. Classification (NCBI taxonomy): domain Eukaryota; kingdom Fungi; phylum Ascomycota; class Sordariomycetes; order Glomerellales; family Glomerellaceae; genus Colletotrichum; species Colletotrichum falcatum. The sequence continues at coordinate 440,121 of SWKJ01000217.1, forward strand.
CGGGCATCTTGACCTTTGGTCTGGCAGTGTACATCTACATCAAGATGCGGAGCATCAAGAAGATTTTGCTGCGGGAGCAGAGCGAGAGAAAGGCGCAGCGAGAGTTATTGGAGCAACAGAAGGCCGAGCTGGAGATCAGCGAGACCGAGATGGAAAATCTACAGCCCGTCGCCACAAGAACAGACAGACAAGGATACCCGCAATGGATTTGAGGCCTAAATATCAGGAAGGTATGGCATGGACGGGCATTTGGCTATAATGGATACACATGGATGGAGGGTTTGTCATTTTGGAGTTGGCGTTGAGGATATACAGAAGCAACCCCAGTCGGCGTTGCTTCCCGATGAATCTTTTCTTTTCCCCATGCCCAACAAACAAGACTTGACGATGTGATGCGATGGTGACTCCCGTGGCAGACGAGGCTAGTGTGAAACAAACAATACCCGATGCGAGCAGGGCCTGGCAATAAGGATAATTGTCGATCACGGAGCTGATCAAAGGCAACAGTACGGATACACACCTAGGCGTTCGCTTGTGCCAAGAACCAAGGGTGTAAGCAGGGGGTCAACTGGCATGTGAAACTGGCAAAAAAAAAAAAAAAAACCCACATTCTCAGTAGTAGTACGGATAGACGTAGGTAGACTACGTCAACAATGCCGCCTGCCTAGTGGCCGGATCTGATTTCACTAGCGGATGGGCACGCTAGCTGAGGAATAACTAGCTACGGCCATCATCGCAACTGCTCGAGAAGACCGGAGAAGCCAGGCGCCATAGTGGCGGAAGGCTGTCAGACTTGAGTTTGATCCGAGCAGCTGGTTGCAGCCATCCCGACGGTTCTCCGGAAGGAATCGAGCCCCGGCGGTCTTGGTCATGTCCGGAGGAACCGGGGTTCTTCACGCCGGAAACTTGGGCGTGCGTGCGCTGGAAGGAGAAAATTATCCGTTGCGCCCTAAACCACGACGACGACGGACGAGTATCAGGAATGTTTGGCCGGAGGGGACGCGAGAGAAGTTTGCGAGTCTCGGGGCCGGGTAATTGTTTAACAGGCTGCTTGCTGATCGGGCTGCCCCTGCAGCTGCAAGAGAGCTTTGTGCGAATGCTGTCGCTGCCACGGAATGAAAACGAATCGCGGCTGCAGAGATATTACCCATGGCTGAGTCGGAGGTTACGCGTGCGACAGGTTGGCTCGAGCGAACTGGATCTCGGCTGTGTCGTTGTTTAGCGTACCTACCTACCTAGGTAGGCATGCGAGTCGTGGGTTTGAAGGTGGAATGAATGAAAGCAGACTACGGTAACGAGATACGGATGCACAGTGAACCACCTACCTGGGTAGGCAGGCAGGCACGCGTTACCTGTTTGGCTAGGGCCTGGAATATGTGGCTCGTGCGATAGATTTCGAATTGGCCAATCCGAGGGGCAGAATGGGGAAGAAGAGATGCAACCATAGGTACGCCATGACAACTTGCACTTGGTAATCGGATGCAGAAACCGGGGAAACTGTGTATGGGAAAGAGCATGCTCGACTCTCGAGGGTTCTTCGCTGGACTGTTGTCGGTCTGGCCACAAACGGGGCGAGGGAGGGTAACTAGAGCGGGCTGGCGGGGATATGGCGGCAAGACGGGGCCGCCTTGGGCGCACTAAAAATAGAATCACGCTGGGGAGGTCTTGGTAAGTACCTTCCTTGGCTTACTTAGACCACATCGTGAGTCTGAATACGGTGTACGTATGTGGCTTGAGTTTACCATTGACTCGTTGTTTGTTCATTCCGGAGAAATGAAGCTAGAAATGACGACTCGACGGGTTCACTGTGTGGTGCTGACGGGCGGTTAGTCCATGGCGTGTCACCATATTACCTACTGTATCATTGCCACGTCTCATGATGAGAGGAGAGGAGCCAATTGGACTGCCGTCGCGTCGTGTGTGTGGGCATCTCATCGGGCCCCGTCGGCTTTTGATACAGAACCAAATTTTGGCCTCAAGCCCAAGCCACTATATAAATGTGCGATATCGTTCGACGAGGCTCAAATACCTACAGTCGGCGACCCACGTGGTTTTGGACGCCTTGGCCCTCCAACACGACCTCACACACGGATGAAACAAGGCCTACCTGACCCAGGAGAAGGAGAAGGGAAGGGGAATATACTGCGTAGGCCAGCGACCGCCATCCCATCAGAGACCTAAAGGCTTCGATGATGTTTGAACGAGCCGTGGGAAGAGGTGTGGAAACCCAAGAAGCCCAAAACACCCAAGAAATCGCGTGCGCGCTCTATCGTATCTTGGGATCGGTACGTTACCCCAAGTCAGGAGTCAGGGGGTTCTTAGGGCCTTTGGGGTGTCTCCGAATAGCATTTGGCAAATTGCTCCCCATTCCCATGTCTCGTCTCGATCAGGAATGCATTGGTGGTGGCGTTCGCCTCGTATCCTATTCTTCACCGTCTCCTGCCGGGCCTTTCAATCGCCAACCAACAAGCCGTGTGTATGTGTGTAGGTGCATTGCCCCTTGTGGTGCCGCCACTAGGTAGGTAGGTAGGTAGGTAGGTAGGCATTGGAGAGTCAAAGGTGCCAGTGGCCAAGGAACCTGGCAGCCTGGCTAGCCCGGCTTTGGCGCACTTCTCGGCGGCAAATATCAGCGTCACAGCTGAGAGAAACCGGGCTTACTACCCCTGTCTCGCCGCCATTCCTTACCATTCCCTCAATTATTCACACTACGCGTGCAACCCCGGCCACTGGCAGCTGCTGCGCCTCCCTCGAGAACAAACCTCCCGTTTCGTCCTATCCGTCGAGAACCAGATTTTCTCTTCACCCTTCGCACCCGCCTGCTTAATCGACGCTTAATACGTAGTCTCAAACAACGCCCAGAAACCCATCATTACCCACTGCGCGCGTGCGCGACTTGAAGGGTCCCGAACCACCATCGCTAAAAACCCACCCGAATTGCAACGTCATGGCTGCTGCTGTGCCGCCAGCTCCTCCCACCGAGGCCACCGCCATCAACCCTGATCCTGCCCCGACAAACGGCCACGCCAAGCCCGCAGCAGTCTCCACGGAGACAACCGAGCCCGCTGCCACTGCCACGACCACCGAGACAGCGCCGGAGCCCAAGGCCGAAGAGAAGGCGAACGGCGCACCATCGTCCAGCGGCCACGATGCGCCGGACGGCGAGCCAAAACCCGACCCTCCCCTCCAGCCGTCTTCGACAGATGCCAAGGAGGCGGCCAACCCAACCGACCTGCCGGCGCAAACGCCCAACACCGCCACTACCACGAGCACGACGTCGCCTGGCACCTCCACGACGCAACACGCTGGCCACGACACCAGAGACACATCAATAGAGATCGACAACACGAAGCCCGCCGACTTCGAGGGCGAGATCCAGACCAACAATGACCTCCCTACGCCCCAGACCCTCAAGAAGATCGAGAACTACGTAGTACTCGACCGTCATGGAAAGAGCCATTCCTTCAAGAGCTTATACACCGGCCGCAATGTGGCAAGGCGAGTCCTCGTCATCTTCGTCCGTCACTTCTTCTGCGGCGTAAGTTCCCCCGTGCCTGCCGCCCACCGCCCGACGAACCTCACTCTTGCTGACCCTTTTCCCCAGAACTGTCAGGAATTCCTACGCACCCTCTCCGAATCCATTACCCCCGACGCCCTGCTGGGCCTCCCGATGAGCACATTTATCGCCGTCGTCGGTTGCGGCAACCCGGGCCTGATCGACATGTACCTCCAGGAAACGGGCTGCCCGTTCCCCGTGTACACGGACCCCACGAGACGGCTGTTCGACACCCTGGGTATGACGCGTACCCTCGCGCTGGGGACGCGGCCGGCCTACATGCGCAAGTCCATGATCAAGTCTGCCGCCGAGAGCGTCCTCCAGGGGCTCAAGCAGGTCAAGGCCGGGCTGGCCACCAAGTCCGGCGATCACAGGCAGGTCGGCGGGGAGTTTCTTTTCGAGCCCGTAGAGCTGGGCACCGAGGTCTCGACGCCGTACGCCGAGCGGCAGCTTGAGGAGGCCATGGCCTCGAAGAAGAACAGCATCGACAACAACCGGGAGGGCATCGACGGTGAGGGCGACGACGACTTCGAGCCGGAGGAGAAGAAGGTCACCTGGTGCCACCGCATGCGCTCGACGCGGGATCACGCCGAGATACCCGAGCTGATGGAGGTGCTGGGCCTCGCGGGCACCGGGAAGCCTCCCGTGAACGAGAACAAGAGGTGGTCCAAGGCCCTTGAAACTAGGAAGGGCACCGGCCTAAGCATGGCGAGCCAGATGAGCAAGTTGAACGAGCAGCAGGAGCGCGCATAGGAGCGCCGGGCCTTTTTTGGGGTTGTCGACGGGTCGGTGCGGCCTGTCAACCGCGCCTGCTCGGATAATTGGGGTTGAGATCTCGCCCGTAATGGGATCCGGGCCGGTCCTGGTGTCGTACAGAGTTGAAGAACTTGGGCAGCTGCCCAACACTGTTTTACCCCCTTTTTCGGGGTGGGCTGATACTAGCATAGCCGTCTCAATGATACCTGCATCTTTTGAGTCTGTGGCAGTACCAATGCTTGGTGGCCTAGCTCTCCGAGCGGACATCCCCGCCCACACAGGCGAAGGCCAGGGGCGAAGCATTGGGGTCTTATGTGTAACGTAACATCAAGAACATACGTTCCTCGGCCGCCCCTCTGTTGGCAATAGCCTTTTCGGTGGTTGTGCTCATCCGGACGTGTGCCTGAAGAAGGTTTTAACTAACATGCAGCACAGCGTCAGCCCTCTTGATTTCATCCCGTTTATGAGACGAGGCACGCCATGCCGGCGAATGAACCTCGCCTCGTTCCGCTGGACCCTTCCTCTGCTCGGCAAGGCATTGGCAGAATTCGTTGTGACCGGTCCTGTCAAACTTATCCAATCTCCACAGAGCCTCAGGTGGGCAGGCCGAACGACTGCCGAATCTCGAGTCAGACCGCCATCTCGATCCTTTCGAACCTCGCAACGTTTATTCCAAGGTGAGAGGCACCCTCGGGGGTGGGGAGAGCTTGATGGAGCAAACCACCGCCAAAAGCAGATGCAATTTTCCCGTCGGCGCGTCCCCGGTCCCAACCCCCATCTCGACAACGATATCCTCAGCTCAGGCGGCCCTTCCTTCGGATCCTCCGCCTCCCGCCAAGGCGAGAGTATCATCTCGTGATCATCGCGGCAGGGCTTCCAGCCCGATATGTCTTTTCCGTCTACGTATAATGGACGCGGGAGACATCATCGCCGGCTCGGATCCTTTCGCTGAAGGCTCTTTAGAGAGAAAAGGGTGCAGCAAGCTGCTCCGCCCTCCCCTCGCATGTCTCGGTCCAATCAAAGACGAGGCTTTGCGTCCCCCGACCATTGCAGAACGGATCTTGGTAAGCCTGGTCGGGTTTTACCCAATCCATTATCCGATCTGTCATGGGGAAGGCTAAATCCTTCGCCCGTCAAAAGCTGTGCTTGCCCTAAATTTAGTAAGCGTAGTAATCCGGGGAGCGTCAGCGTCAGCAGCAGCAGCAACAACACCAACTGCGGCACCGTCGACACCTCCCGCCTCTTCTCGCGTGCGCTGCGCTGCCATCCAGTGACCCCAAGACCGCCTCCACACAGGTGAGGTCAGCTCGGCGAAGCAGGGCTGAGCCGAATACCACCGAGCTGACGGGGTCATATTTGATCTTTTAGCTCGTCGTGTCTAGCTCCCTCAGCGGAGGCTGAGAAACCCCCTTCCCCCCCCCCCCCCCCCCACCCGGAACAACAACAACAGCCTCGCCGGGGTTCTCGTAGGGCTAAGTTCTTTAGCAGCACAAACATGGGCTCTCTCAAGGAAGGCGGAGCCGCGCAATAGGCTGGCGGGCTTTTCAGGCTTACGGACCACGGTACCCCAAGGCTAAAGGATCTGCCACGGCCTACGATGCGTGTCTCCCCTTCGATAACCGAGCCCTGGTGAGATCGTGAGGTCGTGGGCGCAGCAACAGCTGGGCTGACATCCTTCGACAGGAAACGATGTGCTCCGGGAATGCTTCGCCTGAGGAAGCTGTGACGGGTTTCGTGTATAAAACAAGACGTTATCCTCATCCTCATGTTGTTTGTCTTTTCATCCTCATCAGCATCAACAGCTTCAACCAACTCGTCAGCTTGACAAGCAAAGCCAAATCTTCTCCCTCGACTCTCAAGCGTCAAAAACCAGCTCAACGCCACTCTTGACCTACCAACCACTCGCCCGCCCACCAGCAAAAATGCAGCTCACAAACGTCCTCCTCGCCGCCCTCGCCGCCGCCGCCTCGGCCGCCGCGCGCACCACCCCCTCCGCCCGCCGCTACGCCGCCCCAACCCCAACTGCCGCGTCGTGCCGGCCACGGACATCAACTTCGGCGTTGCCGACCTCGCATCCGGCGCCGTCGTGACCAAGGTCCTCACCTTCCCCGTCGGCCCCGCCCCCGCGGGCCCCTGCCAACTCATCGGCGCCTTCGCCAAGGGCTTCCCCATCGACCAGGGCGGCGGCGACCTCGCGCGCCTCGACGTCCGCGCGCTCGGCGGGCCCGCCCCCGGCAGCCTCGTCGGCTCCTTCGGGCCCCTCGAGGTCGCCGGCGACGCCGTCGTCGAGGACACGGTGCGGTTCATCAACAGCTTCCAGTGCAGCGAGAGCCTTAGCTTCGAGTTCTCCGTCGCCAATGACGCCGGCGTCGACGAGGACATTAACGTCGCCTTCACGGCGTCCGAGCTCGGCGGCTTCTTCGTGCTCGTCGGCGACCAGTGCAACTAAGTCGGAGGGACCGGGGAGGCACGGGTCTTTCTTGGCCTTTGAGGGTACTCGGTTGCATCGGGAAGGCGTTTTTGCTTTTTCTAAGGGCATAGCGTAATCTGGGTTTGGATTTGGGCATCGGCATCGGCATTTAGCATGAATCCTTCTCTCGCTAGTATTTCTACCAAATAATACACCCGTCATTCCTTTACAAACAAAGCTTCCGGGCCGTACACAAGCAAGACACCAGACTTTGCGTCTTTAGTAGTGAACTGGCGAAGGATTCCGCCTATCAGTGCGGAGAAATTTGACAACTCATGTAGCCGAGCTGTCCGAAGCCATCAATGCAGCTCACACTTGATAAATGCTCTCTTCCCCCAGCGGCTCTTGAACTTGATGGCCCGTTGCAAGTCACATTGATGTCTCTCCCTCCTAGTTCTACAGACACGCGTCTCAAAACCTTGGTAAACGCCTTAACGCACGATGAATATGATTTTTCCTTTATCAAAATCGAGAACTGTTGGCGTGTTTGCCATAACACACATGGTTCGCAACACCCACTGGTTTCACGACAAGCTTTGACAGGATGCCTTCAGACGAACTGGTTTCTGTAAGAACCTGTTGCTTCGAATCCATAGTAATTGACCTGAGAACTAGACTAAACGTCCTATATGTGTCGTTGACTCAAAAGATAATCTCGAAACTAGAACCTTGGGTGCGTGAATACGGCAAGCCAATGGGGTTGTATCGCTTGCATTTCCAAGAAGCTTCTGCTTCTTTGGGGTGTTCTGATCGATTTGACCATTGTACACATGGTCAGTTGGCTACAATAATCGACATAAAAGCTGAAGTCTAACAGTCGGTGAATGGGACGGCCCTTGGACGCAATGTCCTACCCGTCTTCCCCGCAGATCTCTCACGTATAAGTTGCTGCCCAACCTGACACTAGCCTCTCAACCAATGCAATGCAGACTGGGTGAATAGTGAATCCTTGGAAGTCTTACTGTAACATGCTGTACTGAGAGAGGTAATTAATGTGTAAGACACTTGATCAAACTCGGCTGATTTCATGGACTAATGGTTTGGAGCTAGCATTTTCATCGTCACCGTTCTGCCAAGGCCCAAAACGGGATTGGTTGACTTTATTAGTTGTCTGACTTGACTGCTCATGTTTCCGTTCCACAAAGGCCATGTACTTAGAATCCTCGACGGCTAGCTACATGAGCGAACGTAGCCATGCCGCACAGGACAGTTAGTTTACTCACCAGCACGAAAGCCTCTCCGTCGTGTTAACCATCTGCTCCTGAGGTTTTGGTCTATTCACAAGGGCGAACAGACACAATGATAAAGCGAGACTAAGAAGCAGGATAAACATGCCTCGAGAGAATACTTGGAGACGACATAGCCTACAAGTTGCATAGCGTTGGCGGAACAGCGAATTTCGCCCTGTCAAACTGCCCTGCCGATCAACCCCACAGCAACTGCATCAATTGGGTTGCTCTGTTGTCTTTCATTCAGCTGAACAGCTTTACGCAATGTAACGCCAGGCTAGGTCAACTTCGACGTCTTGAGTAAGACGGATAGTCTGTTGCCCCTTTGCACCACGACATCAGTCAACACGTTGATTTGATCTGGCTTGGATGCAAGATACTGCGCGGATGTTTATAAAAGCGTCTAGAATCCCTACATGTCCAGCCATGCTACTGAGCAGAATCAGCAAGCCATTCACCTCAACAATCCAAGCCTCATCTTGAGCCACCGCTGAGTTCCATAGATGCAAGTAATATGGCCCCCAAACCTCCATGGAGCTCTTACCAAATCCGAGTCATTGACATGCCTGCCAGCAAACCAAATCATCCAAATGCGCTTCGTCACAGTCTTGTCTCTCGTCTTCCTCGCCTTGACTGCCCAGGCCGGCGTCTCCCAGCAGGCAGAGCCCTACGCTCTTGCCGAGCGGGTCGACAGCGATGAGGTCGTGGCTTTGCTGGATAAGAAAGAGGCGCCGGGCCTGGAGAAGCGAGCTTGCTCCTACAATGGATGCAAGTGCAACAGCCGCGGCAGGCAGCTGACGGTCTGCGGCAACTGTGTGTGGTCCGACAACGACGCCTACGTCGTGACCACAAAGAGGGTCAGCAACCACATCTTCGAGTGTTCGCGCAGCGGCAAATGCTGCTCCTACGGCTACGCCAAAGACTGCGGTGGCTCCGGTGCTCGGTGCAAAGTCAACTGATAAAAAACAGCTACACGGAGGCTGTTCAAAGGAGGCCCAGGGGGGTCTGATGGAAGAAATAGGAATGAGCTGTTACCTTGTTAGGGGCTTTGCGCGTTTGAAAATGTCGTCTCCTGTTTGTAATTAACATCAAGTCATTCGCTGAGCCCAGGGATAGATTGTGGGATGTGGGATGCGGAGTGAATATGCGTTAAAAATGGATAAAAACCATTGGAGGCACACTGATGGACCCATGTAAGTGTGAAGTGCGTAAAGTTGCACATTCCTGGTTCGAGACAGTAGCAAGGCAAGAGGAGACGAGTCAAGCCTATAATTGGGGATCTAAATGACGCTGTGACATGTAAGAGAAGCAAACTTAGCCGACTCGAACCCTGGGTCTCCAGCGCGCGCATCCTCCAGATAAACAGGGCCGCAAATCATGTGAGATGATATATTCGAGAACCTTGCTGTTAAAATGACTAGAACTGCAAGAATACGCGTTCCCCTCAAAGGAAAGTTTGACTACAGTACTGGCTCCTACTTGAACTTCAACACAGCGAGCATTGGGTAGTTTCCCCAGCTGAACGAATCAGATAGTCGATTCGACCGAGTCTTTTGGGTATTTTTTTCATCTTTTCCTTTCTTATTTTTTTCTCTCTCTTCTTCTTCGTCGCTTAGTCGGTTCACACGGCAAGGTGAAACGAGGCTGGATATTGCATAAGGTAAGGATCTGCACCCCGGTTAACGACTTCACGGGGGCTTACCCCGCGCCCTTGCGTTTAACAGGTGGGGTTCAAAATCTGTCGCTCCCACCACCAACTTCACCACACACGCGTGAAATCTAGTATGCCAAGATGGCTGCTCAAGTTCCCACAGAGGCTTTGAAGGAGCTCAACGGTATGATCTCTCCTCGGAGCAATGCTTCAGACACCAATTCCAGCCAGCTGACCAGTGCCATCCAGTGGGAGAGCCTGCGACGAACGGCAAGGCAGCAAACACCACCGAGGGAAACGGCGTCGACCATGACAGCGATGACTCGGATGAGGAGGGCGAGGAAGTAGCGGCGCCCGCAGCCGGCGGTGCGGCCAAGAAGAAGAAGAAGAACAAAAAGAAGAAGAAGAAGAAGTCCCCGACCGCCCAGTCCGACCCGCCCCGCGTACTCATGTCGTCGCTGTTCCCCAACAAGAACTACCCCAAGGGCCAGGAGGAGGAGTACCGCGACGAGAACCTCTACCGCACGACGAACGAGGAGAAGCGCCACCTCGACAACCTTAACAACGACTTTCTAACCGATTACCGCGAGGCTGCCGAGATCCATCGCCAGGTCCGCCAGTGGGCCCAGAAGAACATCAAGCCCGGCCAGACCCTGACCGAGATCGCCGAGGGCATCGAGGACGGCGTGCGTGCGCTGACGGGGCACCCGGGCATCGAGGAGGGAGACGCCTACAAGGGCGGCATGGGATTCCCTTGCGGCCTGTCCCTCAACCACTGCGCAGCCCACTACACGCCCAACGCCGGCAACAAGATGGTGCTGTCGCAAGGGGACGTAATGAAGGTCGACTTTGGCGTGCACGTCAACGGACGCATCGTCGACAGCGCCTTCACCATGGCTTTCGAACCCCAGTACGACAACCTCCTGGCGGCTGTCAAGGACGCGACAAACGCCGGTGTCAAGGAGGCCGGCATCGACGTGCGCGTCGGAGACGTCGGAGGGGTCATCCAGGAGGTCATGGAGAGCTACGAGGTGGAGATTGACGGCACGACGTACCCCGTCAAGTCGATTCGCAACCTCAACGGCCATACGATTGAGCGCTGGAGCATCCACGGCACCAAGAGTGTGCCCATTGTCAAGAGCAACGACACGACCAAGATGGAGGAGGGCGACGTGTTCGCCGTCGAGACGTTCGGCAGTACGGGCAACGGATTCGTTCGTGAAGACATGGAAGTGTCTCACTACGCCAAGCGAGGAGAGGGACACGCCGCACTGCGGTTAGACTCGGCCAAAAGACTGCTCAACGTAATCAACAAGAACTTTGGCACGCTACCCTTCTGTCGGCGGTACCTGGATCGTCTGGGACAGGACAAGTATCTTTTGGGAGTAAGTTCACAGACGTCGTCGCTGACGGCGAACCACGGGCTGACAAGACGATAGTTGAACAACCTGGTATCCAGTGGCATTGTCGAGGCCTACCCGCCCTTGTGCGACAAGAAGGGCTCCTACACTGCCCAGTTCGAGCACGTAAGTATAGCCGCATGGTTTTGTCTGATGCCGAAGCTGACAAGATCACTGCAGACTATTCTGCTCAGGCCGACCGTAAAGGAAGTAATCAGCCGAGGAGACGACTACTAGGCGGGGTGAACGCGGCCAACGAGGGTATTGCTTATAGGGTTTCTTTTTACTCAATTGAGGCCATCGTTCAGATACACACTCGAAATCCAAAACAATGAAATCCACTCATGGGGTGTGACGACGCTGGTGCGGCAGGGCTTGATGCCATCAAGCCTTGCAAACAGAGGCATGTATGTGGCCTTGGCACGGCAAGGAGAGTGTGGAATGTGACTGGGGGGCTCGCTCAGGGCAGCACAATTGCAGTTGATATATGAGAATTCAATGGCCCCGTCGTCTTCCCAAAACCTCCCACATCCTATCGTACCAGTATTGAACCATGTCCTACGGACATTTAAGCCCTACCGTTGCTAGTCTTGCTCGTTGGATGGGAAAAGGGCCGGACGGATAGTCCGTTGGATGAAGCCATCGATCCGAGCAGGAATGAGCCCGCATCATATACTCGTATATTGACCACAGCCACGAAAACTTGTCCATTACCATACAAAGGCTGCCGTCATTGCTGTAATCATGCCCGATGCTTGATCGGAGGCAACGATCCACTTCAAGCAGCCACGGCCCCATTTCGGGACTTATGCTGATACCCGGATCGGAGTGGATCACCGGCGGTGACGGAGCTTGATCATTGCCAGTACGGATTATCACGATCGGATCAGTCACGGTGGGTTACAGTTTCACCCAGGGTGCCAGGTAAAGAGGATAATGGCCTGTCACTCCCAACACCTGATGTGGTTAAGATCGGCCATTCTTTTTCCCATCCGAGTGAGTATCTACCTATATATCGGCCGCGGAAAAGATGGACAAAACCATTCCCCCTCATATACCGGGGCCCTGGTGATGTCACACATCGCCACCCTAGGTCCTGTACGGATATGGTCACCAGATCGGATCCGTAGATGGGAATAGATGCGCGAAACGCATTGCAGATTGGGCGGGCCACACAGAACGCAGCGATTACCTACCTACATAGTATGTCCCCATGCACATGTTAACAGCCCTTGAGCCACTTGAGGCTGAAAAGCGGTCACCATGGCGTCAGGCGGCTTCTGTACAACGGGCAAGCCATCACAGACCGATCCAAGACCTGTTTTCCCACTCTACTTTTCTTCTCCCACACCGCACACCATCACCCATCGCCGCCAGGCCCAGGAGAGCCTGGTGCAACGCTCACTGGTCAGCGCCTCTCTGCTTTCCCCACCGCCTAGGTAAGTACCTACCTAGGTACATATCCATCCCCATGCCTCCAGGGTCCGGACGATCGGCCGGCGCCCAGAAGAAGCGCGGAGAAGGACCGCCAACCCTCCCCCCCATTCCATCCCATCTCGGACCTCTCAGTGTGTTTTGCTGGCCCTCGGATAGCGTAAGAGGCGTCGGTTGCTTTCGGCCGCAGTTGCTGTAGCAGGTGGCTTCTTGGCACATCTCCAGTTTTCGGGCGGGCGGGCGAAAGGCAGAGCTTGGGCCTGCCCCTCTCTCTCCTCTTCGCCGGCTAACCTTTTTTTTTTTTTTTTGTACATGGAATCGAGACAAAGGGCGAATCAGAGTAATGCAACCGCTCCACCGCGAAGCCAATCACATGCAACCAGCGACGACGGTCCGCGGTCAACGCAGCGTGCGCCATTCCCGACGTTTTCCACCAGGTCCATGCGCGCACTACGTCTAAAAAGGGCAATTAGGCGAGCCAGAAGACAAGTAGTCCTAATCCGAGCCATACAACGCGCTCTCTGCGCTTCCTCTCGCTGATGTCCAGTCGCCGCGTTTGCGTGCCTCACACAGGTGCTGCGAGATTCGCACGCGCCACCCCGAATTCAGGCATTCTGGGACACCAACCGGGTGCTTAGATAGGTAGGTAGGTAATAGTTTACCTACCTAAACTACGATGCAGCCCGTGCCAGCCAAGCCCAACGCGCAGCGAACCCCCCCACCCAGACACGGAGAGAAATTTCCAGCAGCGTAAGACCTTGTATCCAACCTCAGTTCGTGCCGAGCCCACCCATTTGCCACCCTGTGGTTGGTCGGATTCCACGCCGTAGCTTCCTAAAAAACCCGCACACAACACCTGCTCCACCCTCCAGCCTACCGAAGCTACTGTTATCCTTTTCTCCCCCCCCCTCATTCCTCTAGCAAGGTTTGTTCGGCCCTTGTCGCTGATATTTTTCCCATCCCTTTATTATCAACAGTCGCCCCTTCCTCGTCCCCGTCATCCACTCTTGAGCCCATTTGACTCATCACCGTCGCTTGACAACAAAGCCAACAAACGCATACGCTCACAGCTTTGCCTCGTTCACCGCTGCTTCCGAGCTCTGCTGGTTACGCATTTCACGACCCTGCGCAATCCCCACCCGATAGACGACTCTGAATAGAGAAGAAAAAAAGTTTTCGATCCCTCACGCGCGAGCTTATCGTCCTCTCGGCATCCAAATAACTAAAAAGAAAATATCCCATAAATCGACCGTCCACTACCTGCATCCGCAATGAAGGTCTTCTCCAACTCAGTGACATTTAATTATTCCTGGGAGGAGGTCTCGGCCGCCAACTGGCGCAAATACTGCCCCTGGAACGACAAGACGACGCATGTAATCGCCGTCGACACCATCGGCCGCAGCGTCGACCAGGCCACGGGGATCCTCCGCACCGAGCGCCTCATCACCTGCAAACAGTCCGCCCCCAAGTGGTTCGCCTCGCTTGTTGGCGGAGCCAGCGCCGGCGCCGACCCCGACGTCTCTCACGTCTTTGAGACCTCGTACGTCGACCCGGCCAAGAGGACCGTCACCATGGTCTCCCAGAACCTCACCTTCTCCAACATCATCTCCGTCCAGGAGTCCGTCGTCTACAGGCCCATCAGCGCCACCCAGACCCAGTTCGTGCAGGACGCCCGCATCACCGCGCTCTGCGGCGGCTGGCAGCGCATCAAGAACGGCATCGAGGACCAGTGCGTGTCCCGCTTCCGCGACAACGCCATCAAGGGCAGGGAGGGCTTCGAGACGGTGCTGGCCATGAGCAGGAGGGTGTTTGCCGAGGAGCGCGAACGCGAGATGCGTGTCCGCCAGGGCATGGCGGCATGAGCTGGTTCGGAGAAGAAGGGTCCGGAGTTCCGCAGTCCACGACATGACACGATACGACGACACCCCCCTCTTTTTCTTTTCATCACGACCAGATGACTTGCGTCTTTTGCAGCGATTCCTCGTCGAATTGCTTTTCTTTTCTCTTCCTTCTCAGCAGCGGGCAGCATCACTAAAAGAAACGGGGTCCTGGGAAAAAAGGGTTTTTTTTTAGAAAGGCGTTAAGAAGTCAAAATCGGGGCTCAGACCCCCCAGGGGCGGAGGTCACATTCCCTCCAACTGTACAAAGAGTTTTCCAGAGTTTGGGAATACCCCTACACGATAGAGTATACACCAAGGTGTGGGGGGGTTTTCACTCCAAAAGCATATTTTGGTCTTCGGACAGAATTAGAGTGTTTTTATAGAAATAATAGACCACGAACACAACCATCCATGAATTATCTAACTTTTTCCATCGTGACATGGCATTTGTTAATGCACCATGCCTGGGCCGCATTTCATGCTGGGTATCTCACTTGCCCGCTCGCCCCCGGGCCTTCTCCTCATACCGCGCCAGCGTGTCCCTCGTGTCCCGGTCCAGCGCCGCGTCGCTCCCGTCTAGGACCCGCCTCGCGAACGCCGCCGCCTCCTCGAACCTGCGGTAAAAGTACAGCTCCTCCACGGCATGCAGCAGCCCCTGCAGGACCGGCTTGTCGGCCTTTCCGTCGGCGGCCAGGGGCAGCTCAATCGTCTGCCAGATCTAGGCGGGGGTCAGCCGGGGCCGCCTGCAACGGGGGGTCACAACTCCGGAAGTGGAGAATCCGGCGGTGCTTGCCCACCTGAGTAGAGAGTGTGAAAGAGAGAGAAAAGTTAAAGAAGACTCCAAGGCTCGATCCTCTTCCGAATGTCCAGGCCACAATGCCAAGGCCAAGCCCGGAGTGCCGAAGACGTTGAAAATGACTAGGAGAGAGTGTAGCCGGGGAAAAAGTTTCTAAGCAAACAAAAACGAACTGAAAAGAAAAAGTGACTCACGTCGCCGTTTTGTACATTGACCCTGTACGTAGCCCTGAGCTCTTGGAAATCCTCCTCGGACTGCCAGTCCCTGGGCCTTTCCTTGGCCTTGGCCGCCGCATCCGAGATCTGGCCCTCCTCGTCCGAGTCATTGATGGCGATGCTGAGCAAGCCTCCGTCTTCGTCGGCCATCTTTGCTCGCTTGCTCGCACAAGTTTTTGGGGGGATGGGGGGGACGCAGTGCAACCTCGGAGGGGGAAAAACAAGAAAGAAAAACAAAAAGTCCGGTCCAGGCTTTAATGCTGGCCCCGTTGAAAGAGCGAACGAGTCAAGGAAGTTTTGGAATCACGTCGTTCAGGGAGCGGTCCAGAAGTTCAGAGGAGAGGAGGAAAAGCCGTTGAAGAAACGCACATCCGGTTGCTCTCGTCCAGTGCCCCACCGATGAGATTGAAAATCGTTGTGGCCGATGCCATACAGGAACCCCATCACAAGTCGGTGGGGAGAGGCCAGGGATTATGCATCTATCAGAAGCCCCGCCCCCTCGCGAAAAGTTTTCCAGCAAGTCCAGCCGAACCGTTCCCCAAAATGACATCAAGCCGCATGGCGGGGTTAGTGGGGCCGTCTTCGAGTATAGTGGGCCGTCGGGTAGCTCTGCTGAAGCTTCCCCCCTCCCCGCGCTGGACCTACCTGGTGAGTCCGGCTCGCCGTTTGCACTTGGTCTCGGCACACGAAACCGCAAAAAATAAAGCTCAGGTCCCTTACGCTGCAGTACAAGATGGAGCAACAAGTGACGAGGCTCGTCGAAAAGGCTTGGGACAGGTTCCAAAAGACGCCGGCCGACCAGCGCCTCAGTGAGTACCTTTTGATTGCGGTCATCGGGCCGGGGGGTGGTTGGCACGAGCATCGTTACCCTTACCCTCGAACTCCCCTAGCTTACTTTGTCCAAAACAATAGCTTCGACGGCCTCGATGTCGATGTCTTCAACCCTGACGCGCTAACAACCCCGCAGTGATTGGAATAGCCGGCATCCCAGGCTCAGGTACACACGCGATCGTCGCCTCCCCGCCGCCATTCCAGCCGACCTTCTAACGGCGACCCAGGCAAGACAACCCTCTCCCAGCTATTGACGACCCGCCTCAACGCCCGCGCCGCGACACTCGACCCGTCCAACACCTCCCGCGCGACGCACCCCCCGGCGGCCTTCGTCCCCATGGACGGCTACCATCTCACCCGGGCCCAGCTCTCCAGCATGCCCGACCCGGTGAACGCCCATGCCCGCCGCGGCGCGGCCTTCACCTTCGACGGGAACTCCTTCCACAAGCTCGTCGTCTCCCTGCGCGAGCCCCTGCGGGCTGACACCCCTTCGATATACGCCCCGAGCTTCGACCACGCCGTCAAGGATCCCAAGCCCGACGACATCGCCATTCAGCCCTATCACCGCATTGTGGTTTTCGAGGGCAACTACCTCGCTCTTGACAAGTCTCCGTGGAGCGATGCTGCGAAGCTCATGGACGAGCTGTGGTTTGTAGATGTCGACTTCGACGTGGCGAGGAAGCGCTTGATTACCAGACACGTCAAGGCCGGTATTGCCAAGAACGAGGCGGAGGCGGACAGAAGGGCAAGAGAGAATGATCTAGTCAACGGGAAGGAGATTGTCGACTTTCGTTTAAAGGTTGATGAGGTGATTGTAAGTCGAGAGGACGACAAGTGGGTTCACGAGTGAGTAATCATCGTAGGCAAGAGCATCTGCGGCATACAATTCTATGAAATGGAATCTGGTCACTTTGCTGGCAGAAATGATGGAGAACCTCAATTACGCTGTCTGTTCTTGTATGATTCTGTGGTTCTGAGGCTGGTCCAGTATTCCCGACGCGTCACACACTGAAAGGACCCTTTCCTACGGATAGCCACCCGGCCGCTGTCCTTGGATATATCCCTACGCCGATGACTAGCTTCCCTGATTGTATCACTCCTGCTATTGGGATCTAGACATGAATTGCTTCGACCCGCGTCCTTCCCGTTGCCCCCAAATCACTCAGAACGCGCCCCAGTAAAACTACCAGCGTGCTTGGCGCCGCTGTTTCCAGTGGCAAAGATTGAGCCGTCAAGTCCTCTCCGCATACGGTTCTGACCGGAGCCCCGCTGAGAGGGCTGGCGCTGGGGTTGGAACACTTGGGCATTGGGTGAGAACGCTCTACCAGTCTGCTGTCCGGTGAGGTCGGTGACATGGTGGATGGTACCCGCGTTCTCTTGGCCGGCATTCAGAGGTTGTCCGTTGGGCTGCCCAGGGTAGCTGATATGATAAGTGATGCTCACAGAGTGTATGATGCCGGCCGGTGGACACTGAAGACCGGGAATCATGGAATGCGCATCCATCTGGGGTGTATAGGTGACATGTGGTTGGGCCATGTGGGGTGTCGCTAAGAGCGGCGATGGCGTTTGCTGTGATGCCAGATGAGGCACTGGCATAACAGCTTGCATTCCTGAGCCGCATTGGCCTTGAACTCCGGAAGGAATGTTGGTATGAACTGCAAAGGATGTCGTAGGTGTCGCTATGGGGGATGCCGCGGGGACAGTCTGCCCAGGCACCTCAGTGAACATTGCCGGTGTCTCCTTCGCAGAGCTACCCTGCTCATCGGTAACAATTGTGGCATCAGGAGCGGGCACTTCCGAGTTGAAGGAAGGAGCAGTATTTTCCATCTTGGTTTGATCATTCGGATTAATCGTAATGGTGGAAGGGTGTTCATCCTTGGAAGAAGGCTGGAGTCCGACTGCAGAATCGCTCGAAGCATCAGAATCCGCAGCCCGATTGTCGGGCTTTTTGGGCTCAGCAGAGATGGAATCCTCTACGACAGTGGTGGCCTGGTCAACATCAGCTTCGTGCTCGATACTGGCGTCCGCATCCGTCGACTTCGAAGTGCTGGGATTGGTGCCAGTCGCTGTCGCAGCCATCTGAGTCTTGTCCTTTGCACCGCCCTTGTCGTTCTCCTCGGGCGTCCCGTCAACCGCAGTCCCGTCCTTGTCAGTAGCGACATTGACGGGCTTCTTTTCCGACAAAGGCCTCTCGCTTGCCTGTGTTGAAGACTTGGTAATGGCGGCAGCTGCTTTCTGGTATTGGACTGCCTCAGACAAGCCAGGCATTGGTACCTGAGAGCTTCCTTCAGTCTTCGACTGAGGCCTTTTTCCGGCAATCCAGTCCTTCGCCTTAACGCTGTCATGTATGGTGGGCGATTTCTTTGACTGGTGGTCGCGCTCGAGGACGTCTTGAGTCGAGGACGCGTTTCTTGGCTGCTTGTCCTGTCTGTTCAGGGGTATCTCGACGTCGGTGATACCAGCAGGAGCCCTGGCAGAAGAACGCTTCTTCAACAACTCCTCTGCGCTGTAGCTTACCCGCTGTCGATTGGCCTTGTACATGTCGGCGTCCTTGACATTGTTGAGGGAAAGGTTGTTGAAGGCATCTGTGATGATATCCGTACTGTCCTTCAACTTCTTGGGAACGTGCTCATTGTCTTTGGCAGTCGCTTGAGACTTGTTTGTCTCAATAGCTGCCTTCGGCTGTTTTGAAATGCCTGCAGAACTCTCAGCAGGTGCCGCAGTGGCCGAAATATTGCATGGAAGTTGCTTCTCTCGAGCCCCGTTCTGCTCAGTGGCAGAGCTGACTTCAACTCCGATGCCGCCCGCAGCAGCTACATCGTCAAGATACCCCGTAACTTTCTGCAGCAATCCTGCCCGGCTATTGAAGTACGTGGCCGTCGCTTCATCCTGAAACTTCAGGCGGTACCGACCGTCGGGGTTGGAGAATTTGATCGCGCATAGATTATTCCTCGTGATTTCGAGGACGTAGGAGCTCATGTTATGCTTCTTCACGGCCCCCCCGGGGAGTGTTATGTAGAAGAGAGCTTGTCCCTTGGTACCGACTGGGGCGTTGATGATCTTGAGATCGATCGTGACATCGCAGTCCTTTCCCTCATCAGGAACCCAGGTCTTGCATGAGCCAGTCCAAAAGATCAAGACTTCATCGTCATTTGAGCCATTGCTCCCAGAAGTGTGGTCATGCTTGACGGTGTTGACAGAAGATTGAATCTTTTGGGGTTGATTGTCGACACCCTGGTCCTTGCGAAGCTCCATAGGCGACACGGTGGGAGGAAGGCGTACCTTGATCTCTCTGGCGTGAGAAATCTCAAAGATATCCGTCGTGACTGGCTTGGTGACTTCCACAGATTCCCCATTCTCAGGACTAGATTTACTGGCCAGGGGAGTCTCCATTTTCTTCTTCACTCTCAGATGAGGAGGCAAGGGTTGCTCAGATGCTTGCGCTGACGGGGCGTTACCACGTGCAAATCGATGAACTACAGCGCCGGGAGGAATCAGAATTCCATTCGGGCTTGTCTGCATTCCCGAGCTGCTCAAACTGTCGCCATCTTAGGTTCTATGTCATTGAAGGAAGAGAAGGTCACTTACGTAGGACAACGAACTGCGGCCACGTGGTTTATGGCTGCGCCTGCGGTCGGTCGATGGCTGGGTCCGCCCAAATCGTCTAGGTCTCTGACAGCCATGGCTTCAGCATCGTTGATACCGTTTTCTGCCATGTCTATATACGCGTTAGCTTCGTCCAGTAAGTGTAGTGAAATATTCACCAATGTAGCCATTGAGAGCCTCGCTAGGCTCCGTTATGACGGGAGGTCGGCGAGGCCGCGGCGGAATGGCTCTGGGATTTTGAGTGTCGTCAAGCGGCAGCTCATTGATTCTGATTGTGCCGAGGTCGTTCTTGCAATTGTCAGGTACACAAAGTCTCCAGATTCGAGGCAGGATGGAATTTGAAAACTTACCATCATGGCATTCCTGACCACGTCGTCCGTAGTGGGTGGACCTGGCTGCCTGTTCATGCTGGCTTTGGCGCGTATGCTCGGCATTCGATCCGCGCGTCGCGCCGTGTTGTCGCCCCAGGAACCCATGGTAACAGGTTGTCACAATGGGACGGGTTGACTATCGATAATTTGCTTGGTGAGTGAGGTAACCTGCGTTCTCAGAGTGTTAAATGCAGTCATTCGCGATGATAATAGAGAACTCAATGTGTTGTTTGGTGTAAAATGAAGGAAGGGGTCGTGGTACACAAGGAAGAAAGGTAAGAAACCATGTTACAGGGTGGTGCGATGCAGGAAAGAATAAGCTGGATCGAGAATGGATTGCTCATTTTTGGAATATTTCACGTACCTGTGTTCGCGGTCTGTGACCAATTTTCGCTCGAGTATGCTTGGGGAATAGGTATAGCCCTGGCGAGGATACACAGAGGGCAGTCACAGACCGAAGTCGGGTGCCGCGCAGGATTGAGTGATTCTAGTAATAAGAATGGTGTGGGAGAGTTGAAGTGATGTGGAAGAGCGGAAATAGTTTCTGTGGTGGAAGTGATGGAGGAGGTGGAAGTGTAGGGTTGGAGGTTTGAGGGCTTCTGTCTTGGCTTGTGGGTAGCAGGATGATGGTAATGTAGGTAGGTAGGTAAGGCAAGAGGGGTGGAGGCGCTTGCCTTCTAATGATGGGCAACTTGTATGAAGGGCAACAGAAAGACCCGGTTCTGTTTCTCGTTGAGGTGAGCAAGAACACTCAGGCAATATGAAAAGGTTCTTGTTGGAGGAAGTAAGCAGCGGGGTGACAGGACAAGAGGAAATCCATGGTTGCGTTTGTCGGAGGGACCATGCTGCAGTGAGAAGATGACCAAAGCCGACAGTCTTTATCTGGCGTCCTGCACGTGAAGTGTTCCATCTACAAACAAAAAAAGGCCTTGCATGTTTCTATGTTGCCCGTATGCTTCAACCCATCTCGTGTTCCACCTCCTCAAACACGACGAGTGCTCTGCGGAACTCCTTGGGTCTGAAGACGACGATGAAGAAAGAATCAATGAGACCAAGCCAGTGTATCGTCGGCTCTTCACTGTGACACTCCATCGATATGTTGCTATCTGCGCAACTGCATATAAATTTCAAGGAGATTCCTTGCCAGTGAGTGTTGAAGGGTATTGACCTGCAGTTCGGAGGATCAACTTATACGCTGTTTACGTCAAAAGCCACCGCCCTATCATAGTGGGAAAATCTACTTAGTAAAACCATTCACACTTAGGTAATCGATGGAAGACCTTGCCAAGTACATGTGCTGGACTATTCTTCTGAGCAAACGGCCCTGATTGGAGGTCGGAAACAACATTGGAGGGATGAAATCCGATAGCAAGCTCCAATAAAGCATCAGCGGCGATGGACATGAACACCCATGGCGGTAGTGATCTAATGGCGCCAAAGTGTGCGATAGCTGCTGTTTGTCCACCACCAGGGTCTATCGACCGTCAAAATACGGTTGACACATCAAGCGACATCAGTTTGAGCGAAACTTGTCACATACAGACTGCACAGGGTGTTAATATGCTTTCATGTAGCTACTAGAACCAATCTTACAGCCGAGGGATGCCATCACTGGATACATAGGCTAAGATCACCGGAATATCTGTGAAAGGCAAATCATGCCATTGTCATTAACTCATGTCTTGTAATGGTTTCTAGTAGTACAATGCTCCCAGTTGCGCTTGGTGGTCCCAATCCCAATGGAATTTCCCATTCTTCCGTGATGTCTCAAAGTTTACTTCTTGGCGATGGCATCTCTGGGAAGGCCGTCAAGTCCTTCGACGCCCTGGCGGCCAATGCTGCTGAAGTCAATGTTGGTCGTGGACGAGGGGTCGCGCAGGGCCCTGGCGGCGGGCGCGTCACCGCTGATGGGGGCCTCGGTACGGCCGCTGCCAACGTTGACCGTGCGGGCGTCGGCGGACTGCCAGTCGGGGCAACGGGGGGCTGCTCGGGAAGGGGAGGTTGGCCTTGACCCTCTCAATCTTGTCGGCCTTGGACTCGGTCATTATGACGGGTTCTGTTCGGTTTCTAGGCGGAATGGGTGTTAGCCTCTGCGGCGACTAGTCGAGTGGAAGCGGCGCCCAACTCACGGTGGTTGATTAGTTGATTTGGACTTGAAGTTGGGGAGGATTTTCCGTAAGGTTGTCTCGATGAAACTGTCTTGACCGGGTTGGTGTTGATGTGATGTGATTTGGGAGCGAGGAGGCAGCTAAACCGAGCTTCAACGCCAGTCTTTTATGCTACCAAAGTCGAGCGGCAGTTTGCGTGAGCCCGCGGACTGGGCTCGAGCTCTCGGAGCACTGACGTCAATGACGTCAAAAAGATGCAATTCTGCGGCTCTTTGCAGCTTATTTGCGCGGAATTGGTGGAGAACGGCTGACGTTCATCGACGATTGTGATGGGATGTGGAGAACTCTAACGATGAAGGGGCCATCAATGACACAAACCGCCCAGGTACAAATGTTCCAGGCACCTCAAGCTCGAGAAGCAGGGGGGTTAAAATGGTATGTAGTTTATATGCTGAGACCATCGGGATGCAAGGTTATTGAGAGGTTGGGGGCTCTATTTTCCTTTTCGTTATGGAGGGGGTTTATTCGTAATCCTGTGCCATCTCCTCGTCCCTGAACGCCAAAAATCCCAGCAAAGCCCAGGTTCCGATCCTTTTCCCGATGCGCAGATGCCGCCGTCGCCATATCGACAGTTTTGATGTGCACGTCAATTATATTCAACCCTGCCACTACGTAGCCCCTTGCCGCTCCCACACGTATCTGGTTTAGGCCATTCTCTTATCGGTTTCAGCCGAGGTCGCCTTGTCTCCCGTGTCGGGGTTCAGATAATCGGAGTCCTCTGCTGCTTCGTATTCCTGGATTAAGTCTGACACCACTTCTCGGGCCTCGTCGAATTCATCCAGATTTTCTGCGAATGGCGCCGTCTTCTTATATCCCTCCATAAAGGCATTGCGCTTCCGCATGCCGTCATATTGTCTCAAGATTCTCTTGAATAGCTATAAGATTGTCAGCGCATGCTAGTTCCTGACACGGGGTATGGATAAAGATACTCACAGTCGCAATGCTTGTGTGGTTTGCGAGCATCAAGCCGCTGACACGGTGGGCCATTGGTATATAGGGACTCCGCTTCGTCAGGGCCACCTGAATGCTCGCTGGGCCCCAGGGAATGAACGTAGCCAATCGTCGTTCCCGGATTCTTAGCAAACTCTTGTGGACGTCCGTAGGATCCACTTCGCCCTGAATGACGTTCAGAATGGAAATATAGCAGCTCTTCTTTCCTGGTTGGGTCGAAACCATTCGGTTCTTGGGCTGCAGCAGTCTCCGCATGACATCCAGTACTGTGGTCTTGCGCACTGTCTTGGCCTGCTCGACCTGGTCACCCGTGAACGGCGTGTATGATGTCATCAGGAAGTGGCATCGGGGAGTGGGAATCAGCGAGGCCAAGATGCTGACCAGATCGTTGTGCATGTATCCCGGGTATCTAAGAGTTGTCGTGCTGGCAGACATGACGGTTGAAACCTGAGAACCCAGGTCAGTGGGGGCATCTCGAGGACGAGGATGTCAAAGCTTACCAGTTGATTTGTTTGAGCAAAAGAAGGCTCTTGGACATGCAATCTGTCGGCCGCGATACGTGACAGGGCTCCATTGTCCAGTACCACAACCGAATCGGCGTTCTGCGTTAACCTTCTCATGGCGAGGACGCTGTTGTATGGGTGAACAACGACATCTCCGGCGTTTGTGGTGTCGGGGAAAACAGAGTAGGTCTGGATAATCTTCTTGGGAAATCGGTCGTTGAGTCGCTCGAGGAGGAATGAACCAAGGCCAGATCCGGTACCGCCCGCAATGGAATGCAGCATCATGAAGCCCTGATCAAGAGTCAGCATCATCCAGGCAGCTGGATGCAGGGCGCGCGCACTTCCAGCGAATCGCTTCCATCAGCTTCGCGGTCAATCATCTCCATAATATCCTCATAGACCACCTCGCCCGTCTGGTACCCGTCACCCCAGTTGTTCGCCGCTCCGACTCCATTTTTGCCAACGTAGAAGTTCTCCGGATTGTAAATATTCTTGTACGGTCCCGACTGGATGCCGTGAATGACCTGATTGTTGTCAGCATCGCTGGCTGCCTCTTATCTGTATCGAAACACGAACTCTCGGCTCCAGGTCGACTAGGATGGCTCGCGGGATGTATCTTGTGTCGTCACTTTGGTAGTAGAAAACGTCTTTGCGATCACCGCCTTCAGTTGCAAAGTCCTCGAGGTTTCCATCCTGGTTGATACCGTGCTCCTGACAAAGCTGTTGCCAGAATTGGCTTCCAACTACGCATTATTAGCCTCAAAGCCCGGCAGCTGCCTAGTTCCGTTTGAGCTACGATCGTTGGGCTCGCCGCAATGTTTGGCATGGTGGGGTAACTGACTGCTGTTGCCGCATTGCCCGGCCTGAACGGTAATGATTTCCCTGGAGTAGTTCCGTTAGAAAAGGGATACATGAGACAGAGAGAGCTTGCGTGCGGCTAACCTTGGCATTTTGCAGTATGACGGCGGGGCTTTGACGACGTTGGGCTTCCAGAGTTGGTGAGCTTCCAACTCACGATGTTGGACGCGACCCCTGTGCTTATCGATAAGAACCACGCGGAGCGCGTTCGAAATGATCACATAAGCAGATGTGGCGGCAGCAACACTAGCCACATTGCATTTGAGCCCACAAGTGTAATAAGATGCATAGCAACAAGCTGCCAGCCACATCTTACAAGAATGCCATCTCCCATTTCTCTTGTTTACGATGAAACAGCCACGCGAAACTAGTCAGGGCCGGTCTTTCATCTTTCTCACTTGGACTAGCTAGGCTGTTGCTGTTTGTCGAAATGAGCACAATGCCAATGACTTTTTTGATTGGCTGCCTCTTCATATTTTGCACAATAGGACCTATACACACGATAGCGAGGTTGCAACCAACCTGCCCAAGAGGTGATGGGTCTCGATAAATATGTCGGATGTTTGCGAGTGCTTTGTTTGTGTCGTCTTGCTACGATCCCATGCCAAAGTCGCTACAGGTGATCAATCTACTTGATCCAGAGGAGGAGGTTCTACGTCTCAGATCCATCCAAGCCCCTATTGAACGCCGCCACGGTCAGGCCATGGGAAATGCGCGAAACGGAGGTAGGTAGGTAGGTAATGAAAGGCGGAGAACCGTAGATGCGGGACTTGCTTCATCTGTACTCCGTAATTGTGGTCATTTTGAAAGCCGCACAGCCATTGGAAGTTTGGTTTGGACGCAATCTGGGCAGAAAGGGGCCCGCTCTGGTGGGATTATTCATGTAGGTGTCCGGTCCTCTTGCAGCTGCATCATCTCCTCGGATGCGTCCCCGTCTTTGAGGTATAGCAGCCAGCATAACATTAGTAGTAGGTACCTAGCAACAAAGCCTGGAGAGCCAAAGTCGCTTGCACGTTTTCAGGCCAGCTGAACCGTAAAACCGGTGCCAACTGTCAAGTTCCTGCAGCTGCACGCCCATACAGCAGCTTCAGGAGCCACTGAAGATCGGGGCTGGGACATCAATAACATGGGACTAAACTCAAGTTGCGTGCCCCGGAGGGAACCGCTGCTGGGTCCTAGTCTCTCATACCACCCCCTAGTGTCTGCCTCCGTCGATGCCCATTGGCTCGGAGCAAAGAAGCAATTAAGCCTCACCCTCCACTGACGCTGCAACTTGGCTTGGGGATATTGCGAGCCATCACCAGGATTGCTAGTCCTGGGTCCCTCCCTTCCCTCTCTGGCTGCACGGCTACCCCATCGCCCTCCCTGTCTCTTGCCCGACGCGACGACCCAAGGTACCTGGGTAGGCTCCTGAATCCCAGAGTCTCAAGTTTCCAGACGTCCACAACTGCGACAATACCGATCTTCTATTAACCCAGCAGGGGTTTGCAGAAGCGACCTTTGCCTGTCCTTTTTGGGTGTTGCCGCATCTTTCTGGTCTGCTGCCACCACTGTCAGTCGATTTATTTTTAAGCAGCTTTTCCGTTGGTCGCGGGTGCTGGTGACCATCCACTCGAGCACCGTTGCTGTCTCGGTTTAGCTTGCTTCCCTTACTCCCTTACCACCCGACCGCAACATTGCCTCGACCGCGATCTCGAGACACACCAGACCTACCCCTACAATCCAGTCTCACAATCACAAACCCAACCCCTTGTTGGGCTACTGTCTCTCATTTTGCGACGGCGACGACGACAACGACGACCGACAGACCGAGCCATGGTTGCAGCGTTCAATCCATTCTCTAACTGTCAACCCACTTTGGTTCTACGATACTACTAGTACCATTTCCGATCTCTCATCAATTCGCTCTTTCCACTTTACCTACATCCTGTCAACATGACGGACTCGAGGCGAGATGAATCTGTATCGCCAATGACAAGAAGCCCTCGCGCAACGTCACCTGCTATCACAAGCCAGCCAGACTCTCTTGCCGCCCGCCTCCTCCACCGAAAGACGGCCCTCCTGCTCCAAAAGATATTTCCACGCCCAGAAATTCTTCCCATATCCAGATCGATGCCAGAATCGAAGCAAGAGACTATATCAATGGAGGAGCCCCCACGACAACGTATCGCCCATCCAGAACGGCAAGCGACCGGTCCTACCCACTCTGAACTCGACAGACAGCGCACGTCAGGGCCAGGGCTTGGGAGGTCTCCCGCGGATGCCCGAAGATATAACATACTCACCCGAGCCAGCCTCGCCGACTGATCGTCGAAGCGTACAATTTGCTCGAACAGACCAAGTCTTGGAAGCACCATTCAGCCATTCACGACAACCGTCGGGGGAAGATGGTGGGGGAAAGTCGATTGGTTCGGCCTTTATTACCAAGCTGAAGCAGCTTACTGGGTCTGGTAGCTTACAAACCCTCAAGACAAGTAGCTCGGGCAACTTGAACGACTATGGCACGCCGCCGTCGATGGGAAACTCGCCAACCACCGGACAGTTTAGGTCTAGGATACCTCACACTCTCGAGGAGGATGGAGGCAGCGATGCGGATGCAGACGTCGAGACTGCAGATGAAGGTGCCGCATCAGATGCCGCGAAGCCCAAGAAGAAGAGAAGAATGCGTCGCACGAAGAAGCCACAGACATCTGTTCCAAGTACGCCAAACCTGCGGCATCTCCCTGGCCCCGATTCGCCTCTCGGATATGGTCGCATGGGTTTGCGAAGGCGCCTTAGTATGCCCGATCACCACCCTGAACAACAACACGGCATGTCAGAAGGCGAGGGACGAGATCAGCTTACTGGACCCTCATGGATGCGCTCACACCGCGCGCGTGATGGCGACGGCAATGAAAGCCCCGGCGGCAGAAGGATGGGTCACATGCGCCGCATCACCGTGCTCGGGGGAGGTGGCGTTTCTGACGGCGATGCCATAACTACTCCCAAGAGACCTTTCTTTGGCAGCGAAAGACCATCGACGTGGAAGTACGTCAAGAACACCTTGAAGCTTCTTAGGCAGAAGAAGGAAGACCGGTTTGATTTCGCAAAGTCGGCCGAACTCATGGCAGAGCTACGTGCCGGGGCCCCTGCTGTTCTCATGTTGGCCAGTATGATCCAGAGGGACGAGCACGGCAACAAGCGGATTCCAGTCCTCCTCGAACAGGTGCGTTTGCGTATAACCGACAGCCAGCCCGAATCCGACGACGACAGCGAACGACACTGGGTCTTCACGATGGATCTCGAGTATGGCAGCGGTCCAAGCCGGATGAAATGGACCATCATCAGAACGCTCAAGGACATCTACAATCTGCATGTGCGATACAAGCTTGCGATGAGCAATGATAAGTACTTGCACGGACGCGCCGATGTGGGAGCCCGACCTAAAATGCCCAAATTCCCCTGGGGCGCTTTCCCTTATCTCCGTAGTGCCCGCAATAAGGATGACAGCGACGAGGAGGACGGCGCAAGCCTCCGGGGCGACGACCTAGGCGAAGCAACTGCTGGCGAAGCCACGGCCGCCGAGGGCACTGCTGGAGAGGGCACAGCAAGCGAGTGGGAGGGCGGACGCGCTGGCCCAGGTGTTCGGAAGAAGTCCCGCCTTGGCATGCTCGGCATGCGTAGAAAGTCGACCGGTTTTACCGAGCCCGGCGAATCTGGCGGCGAGAACCAAACCGACGTCATTCAGTCGCGTAAACGGTACTTTGAACGACAAAGAAGGGTGTTGGAAAAGTACCTGCAGGACATGATCCGGTGGTTGATGTTCCGCGCAGACAGCAACCGCCTCTGCAAATTCTTGGAGCTGTCTGCCCTGGGTGTTCGTTTGGCTGCTGAAGGCAGCTATCACGGCAAAGAGTGCTACCTGCACATCCAGTCCTCCAAAGGCATGGACTTCCGCCGAGTCTTGACACCAAAGAAGGTCATCGCGCGTCACAGTCGCAAGTGGTTCCTCGTGCGGTCTAGTTACATTGTCTGTGTCGAATCACCTGAGAAGATGAGCGTTTACGATGTCTACCTCGTGGACTCCAAGTTTCGCATTGTTTCCAAGAAAAGCACATTGAAACAGTTGTCCAAGGGCAAGGGCAAGGAGGGTAAGGAGATCGACCTGACAGAAGAGGCCGACGTGGAAAAGCATCACACTTTGACACTCCATACTGCCGAACGGAAGGTCAAGCTGTTCTCAAGAAACCAGCACATCATGAAGCAGTTTGAGGACTCCATCGCCGAGATGCTCAAGCAGACTAAGTGGCATGACATCAACCGTTTCGACAGCTTCGCCCCCATTCGGACAGGCGTCTTCGCGCAGTGGCTCGTGGACGGCAGAGACTACATGTGGAATGTGTCCCGCGCAATCAGCATGGCCCGCGATGTTATCTACATCCATGACTGGTGGCTGAGCCCAGAGCTTTACATGCGACGTCCAGCGGCTATCAGCCAAAAGTGGCGTCTGGACCGCCTCTTGCAGCGCAAGGCCCGGGAGGGTGTCAAGATCTTCGTCATCGTCTACCGCAATGTTGAGGCTGCTATTCCCATAGACTCGGAGTACACCAAGTACTCTCTCCTGAACCTTCATCCTAACATCTTTGTGCAGCGATCTCCAAACCAGTTCAAAAAGAACCAGTTCTTCTTTGCCCATCACGAGAAGCTTGTTATCGTCGACCATGACGTGGCCTTTGTCGGCGGCATTGACTTGTGCTTTGGTCGTTGGGACTGTCCGCAGCATCCGATCACCGACGATAAGCCGACAGGTTTTGAGCACAGCGAACAACCAAAGGATGCCGAGCATTGTCAACTTTTCCCCGGAAAGGATTACTCGAACCCTCGAGTTCAGGACTTCTTCAAGCTAGACGAGCCATACGAAGAGATGTACGACAGAAGCAAGGTTCCCAGGATGCCGTGGCACGATATTGCCATGCAGGTTGTGGGCCAACCCGCTAGAGATCTGACAAGACACTTTGTTCAGCGATGGAACTATGTCAAGAGAGGAAGGAAGACAACACGCCCCTTGCCATTCCTGCTTCCGCCCCCCGATGTCAAGATGCCCGAACTTGATGCTCTTGGTTTGACCGGCACTTGTGAGGTGCAGATTCTAAGATCATCGGCCAATTGGTCTCTCGGGATCGAGCACACGGAATGCAGCATCCAGAACGCCTACATCAAGATGATTGAGGACTCGGATCATTTTGTCTACATCGAAAACCAATTCTTCATCACGAGTACCGAGGCTTTCAATACGAAGATCGTCAATCGCATTGGTGATGCACTGGTTGAGCGGATCATCAGGGCACACGAGAAAGACGAAGACTGGAAAGCATGCATAGTCATACCCCTCATGCCCGGTTTCCAGAACACTGTTGATGAGCAGGAAGGCACCAGTGTACGATTGATTCTTCAATGCCAGTACCGCAGCATCTGTCGCGGAGACGGTTCCATCTTCTCACGTCTTCGTGCTGCTGGCATCGAGCCCGAGGACTACATCCAGTTCTACAGTCTGCGGCAATGGGGCAAGATCGGTGCCCGTAATGCCCTTGTCACCGAGCAGCTGTACATCCACGCCAAGTGTATCATCGTGGATGACCGGACGGCGCTAATTGGCTCCGCCAACATCAATGAACGATCAATGCTCGGAAACCGTGACTCTGAGCTCGCTGCCGTTGTTCGCGACACCGACATGATTTGGTCCACAATGGCGGGTAGGCCTTACCGCGTCGGTCGCTTCGCACATACTTTGCGGCTCCGCCTGATGCGGGAACATCTTGGGCTAGATGTGGATGAGATCTTGGAGGAGGAGAGACAGGCTGACCTGGATCGTCAAGCTGAATACGAGGCGGAGATGGAACAGATCTACGCGGACGATGCCGAATCGCCTCCTGTTGCTGGCTCAAGCGGGCAGCATGCTGATGAAAAGCCCATTAAGCCGTCGATGCCAAGCCAGGCCCCAAGCTTCAATCACGATGCCATCGCAGAGCCTGATGAGGTGGTGGACGAGGCATCATCTGTGTCTTCTTTATCCAAGGGCAAGGAACGTGATGACCGCGTGGCCGGAAACGAAGCCCACATCATGGACATCGCCGGGTACGGAAAGGACCATTGGAAGGATGCTGCTCAACGTGGCCTTGACCAAGGACGAGACTCCATCATCGTCAATGGCCGGGAAGTCCTTATTCGCGATGTTTTCCCGGAAGGAAAGGGCACTTTGCAGTCGCCAATGCAGCCACACGAGCGCAAACCGTCAGCCGACCACCACACTGAGGAAGAAGGGGGTGTTAGTAATGATGCTTTGCCGCCCGTTCCGGCACTCAACAGACGGACTACGGACCAGCTTGGCCTGCCTCGGACTGCCGGACTGCCCACTCTGCCCGTTGTGGACGACACGGATATTGGCGGCCCTCCTGTTCACTTGGATCAGAATGGCCAGCCAAGCAACGGGCCGGTGCATCCTCTGGCTGCCGATATCAGGCCCGCACATATCGATAAGGACTGCATGCGCGACCCTATCAACTCCTCTTTCTTCGATGATATCTGGAACAGAGTGGCGGAAAACAACACTAAGCTTTACCGTCGCGTCTTCCGATGCATGCCTGATTCGGAGGTACTTACGTGGCCCGACTACCGAGAGGCTGTGTCCTATTCGGAGCGTTTCAGAGAGAGCATGGAGGGGAAGACGAAGGCCGACGATGGAGAGGCCAGCCTGAACCGTCACCAATCCCCCGTTGCGGGTGGGGGTTCTGGCATCGGGGCTCCTGGTCCCGCTGCCATTGCTAACGCCGCCACCGAAAAGGCCGAGGAGAAACTTCACATCAAGACCAATCACTCGAACCATCCTCGGATTGTCATCCCTGAAGACGACGACGGCTTGAATGAAAAGAGTGAACAGTCCGGTTCAGGAGCTGGGCACAACACGGACGCAGAGAAGGCGAATACTTATCCCCGTCCATCAGATGCCCCATCACCTGTTCTCCCTGCCGGTGACGTTCCGTTCCCTGCATTTGAAACGGGACCTACAGATGCCAGCATGCTTGAACCAGCGCGGGACAAGAGTAGGGAACGAAGGACAACATTCTCCCCTCTGGATAAGCCACCTTCCAGAGACGTGAGCGTTTCAGCTCAGCAAACTCAAGGATCGGTTAGACGCCGCCGAAGGGCCACTACTAAGGGCAGCCGACGCGGCATGCCGCCCGAAGAGGTGCTGGGAAGAGCTGAAGCGGAGGAGCTGCTCAGCATGATCCAGGGACACGTCGTCAACTTCCCCTATGACTGGCTGCTCACTGAGGAGCAAAACGGTAACTGGGGTTTTCAGGTGGACGGTGTTGCCCCCTGCAAATTTAGTAAGAGCTCATTCCCATCCATGCGTGATCTCAGACTGACAGCCACTTCAGCAACTAGGTGTTATCCAAGGTCGAGGATGGTCTCATGGACTTGATGGACAAGACCTCTCTCTCTGTACGGCTGAACCGTCGCAAAAAACATTTATACATTGGACGGCGTCAGAAGGTGGCTTATCAACATAATGAGGTTCTTTCATTGCATTGTTTTTATTCTTGTGGCTTCGGCCCTTGCTTTTTTTTACATGTACTATACACAGTCTCACACGACAGCCATTACTATATCTTTTCGCTCACCCAGATGGCGCCTCTGCACCCTGCTCGGATGACGCCAGTCAGCAGCCAGTGCGGCTCTGCCTTCTTGGCGTCATGCTCGACGGCGTGGTCGAGGTGTTCTAATTCTTCGTCCCGAATGCGCCGCAGCGTCTTGATCAGATCGGTGAATTCCGACCCAACCTCGTAGCCCTCGGCCTCCCACCCGCTGACCATCTCGAGCAGAGTCCGGATTTGGTTATTATAGTGGTCACCAATCTCCGTCTCGACAGCCTCTGTGCAAGCCATTGCCGCCTCCCTTCCCATAACTGCCGTGCTCCAACCCAAACCAGTCGACAAGAGCTGCCACAGGGGATATAGCGCAGTGGGCCGTACACGGTGCTTGTGGATCAGCGAGTTGAATGTCTTGAGGTGACCCTCCTCTTGCTGGTACATGTGTGCCATCAGCGGTCGCAGGTGCGGATGCCGGTTCACAATCGGAGGGGTCTGGGCTGTGTAGATTCGGGTCGCGGCCAGTTCTCCGGCTTGATTGACACGCAACTAGCCATATTTTGTTAGTGATTGTAGGCTTTTAGGGTGTATTATTTGAGCATACAGCAGAGGAAAGGAAATCCCGCTGTTCCTTCGTTAAGGGTTTGCGGCGAGGTGGCGTTGCTGCGCTTGTCGCTTCGGCCTGCGGATCGGCGGGTGAAGCAGAAAACTGTCTACATGAAATGCAAATGACAGGAGCATGCGCATTGCGCGCACCAAGCCTGGCGATGCCGATGTACGGCCTCAACAACGATTGCCCCGAAGCCATTGTGTTGTTGGAAAGTGGGTAGCCAGTCTGCTTGCCTACTCAGAGCTCGATCTCAGCCAAAAGCAAATGATGGTGTCAATGATATCGAACGACCAGACCCTAGTTGGTATGGGGCCTTTGACATGTTCTGATTGGCTGCTTCTTGGCCGGATCGGATGAGCACAGCCCGTCGCTCCGGCGACCCACTCCTGGTGCAGCTGAATGACATAAGTTCAGCCAATCATGCACGCGCTTGCGACGCCAATGTCCAAAGGCTGTGAATAGGAGCCAGACTTTCAAGTTCTTATTCCAACCCGTTGGGCCACCGCCATTCACATTTGCCCAACTATTCATTCTATTATACTAATTGAGACGGCAGCTTTTCTGTCTGCGCAACTTGAAGTAGCCGGTACATCTCATTTCTATATCGGTAGCTATCGCATAACCGAGCGACCTGTCGCGAACCCCCCGATTTGCTGTCGCAGGCAACTGAGCCCCCTTATACGACTGCTTTAGCCATCCGGATTCACCATGGCCGACATTGATGATGAGCTCTTGGCTCTTGCAGGAGGTGGGGAGTCCTCCGATGAGGAGGAGGAGGAGGTGGTGTCGGAGGCCGAGAGCAGGGCACAGTCGGCATCACCACCGCCTAAGGCAACCGCGAAATCTTCTGTGGCAAAGAAGGCTAAGAAGCGTGTGGGTGGAAACGACTCAGAGGAAGAGGGAGAGGCGTAAGTGCCTCTCATTTTTGCAAACCCGCACAAGCGCATCCCCAGCCTTCGCCTTGCGCTTCCACATACCCAAGGCCAGACCTATCCTTTTGCTTCACGCCGCTCCGCCTATTCGCGCGCGCTTTTCTACTCGCATTCAACTACCTGCCTCCGCAATCCGCACCGCTAACACAATGCGACTTAGCTCATCAGCACCCGGCAGCCCAAACTCGATCGGATCTGCCGCAATGGACGAGTCGGACTCCGAAGCCGAGCCTCAGAGAGCCGGACACGATGATGACGAAGAAGACAAGTACCCTGTCGACGGCATGTTTAAGAGTCTTGCCGAGAAGGGGCAGGTGATGGCCATGCGCGAGGTCGAGAGAGAATCACTGCTCGCAGAGCGTCAAGCCGAGATCGAACGTCACCGACAGAACCGCATGCTACGCCAGCTGGTCAGCAAGCAGGAGAACGAAGAGAAGAAGCAAAAGTTGAAGAAGCGCAGCGCCGACGCCGCCGACCTCGAGGATGCCTCGCACAAGAACTCGCGACCGCGTACCGACGGCAAGACGTCTGCGATAGATACGCTGCGTCGCGCACGCGCGGAGAAGAGCGACCGCGCCCGCCGTCGCGAGGAGGACCGCCAGAAGGGAGCGCGGTCGCCGCACGATGATTACAGGGACCAGGACAGTGATGAGGGAGGCGACTGGGAGGAGCGCGATCGCCGTCGACATCGCAAGTCGCGGTCGCCCGAAGAGGAGATTGTCTCGCGCGAGCTGCCGCCCCCGATATCCGCGATTTCGAGCGTGTCCGTGTCGGAAAGAGTCGTTTCGCCGAGTACTGTTTCAACCCTGGCTTCGAGGCGGCTATTGTCGGCTGCTATGTTCGCATCAGTATTGGCCCCGATCCCAAGACCGGCCAAGACGAATACCGCATGGCGCGCATCCAGGGTGAGTTCAACGGGCCCCTGGTTTTTTTTTCTTTTTTTTTGACGAACGGATTCTGACACCTCACAGCCATCACTGTTGGCAAGCCATATGCAATGACCGGTCCAGGTGGCGCTTTCGTCACTGACCAGTACGTCTTGGCGGCACACGGCAAGGCAGAGAGGCCATTCCCTTTCATTTTCTTATCGGATCGGCCATTTACTGAGGTATGCCCTATTTCCCGCCTCGGCTGTATGTTCGTTGGATTAACATGCGTAGCGCGAGTACAACCGATACGAAAAGGTCATACAGTCCGAGGGACTCACTCTCCCCAAGAAGCAGACCCTCCTCAACAAGATTGACGACATCAACGCGCTCATAAATCATCACCTCACCACGACGGAAATCGACGAGCGCATCCAGCGCAAGAACGCCCTGCGCAAAAAGTTCGATCCCAAGATCCGCGAGCGCCTCGCCCAGGAGATCGAAGTTGCGCGACTCAAGGGCAACACCAGCAAGGCGGAGGAACTGCAGGAACAGCTTGACGACCTCAAGAGGAACGTGCTTGCATTCAAGACGAGCCTCAGCGACAGCTCGTCCAAGCCGAGCACGGCGTCGCAGCAGGACCGCCTAGCCAACATCAACCGCCAGCGCCGGCTCGAGAACGCCGAGAACGTCCGGAGGGCGCAGCTCAAGGAGAAAGCCGAGGCGCGCAAGCTGGAAGCCGCGTTGGAGAGGGGCGAGGATATCAAGAACGATCTCTCGCGACGGCTGCGTACCAAGGCAAAGTTCATCCATGACGCCAACGACACCGTTAAGAAGCCGTCGGGCAAGGACAGCAACGCCAGCACGCCCGCGAACGGAACCCCAAAGCTTGGGGCTCAAGAGAAGAACTGGCTGCCCAACCTGGCCAAGCTGCAGGCCGCGAATCAGGAGAAGAAGGGCATCCCAACTATTCACAAGCCCCTCATGGATGATGACATTATCGGAGCTTTGGATCTCGACATTGACGTCGACATTGACTAAGGGAGTATAGACAGGGATCCATCCGCACGGCAGTCGCTAGGCTTGGGCCGTTCGCTACGTTGCTACAAAAGGAGGGGCAGGCAGGGAATGGCGGCCTACACAGATATTGCTTTGCGAGGCTTTTCTTATATTGCTCTCTCGGAGCGCAATGGGCTGTAGAGTAAAGACAAAAGGCATTCCGCGGTATGAGCGAAGCATTTCCTGGGAGAAAGCAAACTAGTCATAAATTTGAACCAGCACGTTTTATTGAGAGCGTCGTCGTCATCACTTGATTCAACTTCCAGTCGTCAGGTGTTCTTCTTTGAAAAAGAAGCCCACCGTCCAATCAAACAATTGGAGGGAGGGCGGCCGGCAAGTTCGCTACCTAGGTACCTAGTGTGCAGGGTACTGCGGGGTCGGACTTAAGAAGGCCGTGTGGCCCGTTCCGCCGTCGCGGGGACTGGCTCCATTCCGGCGCATTGGCTTCTGCACGTGGGAGCTTGCGCCCCGCCGGCTGATGAAGCATCCAACCCAGACACGCCAGCATGTCGTCGTCGCCTTTGTCGTTCCATCCATTCAAACCACCCACGCGCGCGCGCCAACACTCCCCCCTCCCGCCGCCGCCGGCCATTGAATCACCTCACAACCGCGCGCAGCTACGAGCCGGCGCTGCGTCAGTCCTTCCCTTTACGGCTCTACAGGCCTACGGAGGATTCTCGGGGTTTTTTTTTATCATCTTTCTTTTACTTGTGGTGCGAAGCTGTTCCTTTCCACCCGATTGGGTCAATGTTTCTCGCCGCCGGACCTTTACTCCATCTTAAATACCTAGCGCCGGCCGCTACCATCGCATCTTGCGACAACGTCTCTCGATAGAACCCCCCCCCCCCCCCCTCCCCCATCCATACCGGATTGCTACTCCCGTTGAATTGCAAAGGAAACTAGAGCAGCAGCAGAAGCAGCATAGTAGCCATGACCTTGGAAACGAAGCCTCTCCTCGGGGAAGGGTCGTCTATCCCGTCAGGTATTCCACCGTCGCACATGGGCCCACCTCACACCCCGTTCCTCTTCACAGCGCAAAAGGCTAACGGGCAAACCCTGTACAGCGACCTTCACCTCGTCCCTATCCCAATCGCCTGCCGCCTCCGCCTCCGCCCGCGCCCGCCCGCGCCTACCGCAAGCCATCGCCCACCGCGGCTTCAAGTCCCTGTACCCGGAAAACACCCTCCTCGCCTTCCGCGGCGCCCTCGACGCCGGCGCGCACGCGCTCGAGACGGACCTGCACCTGTCCCGGGACGGAGTCGTGGTGCTCTCCCACGACGGGAACCTGAAGCGGTGCTTTGGCGTCGACAAGAAGATCAACGAGTGCGACTGGGCGTACCTGGAGACGCTGCGGACGGCGATGGCGCCGGGGGAGGGAATGCCGCGGCTGGAGGACCTGCTGGTTCTCTTGGCGGAGAGGGACGGGGCATGGGTGCTGTTGGATGTAAAGGTATGAACGAGTGCGCACTGGCGGGTTCCTGTTGGGAGGGGAAGGGGAGGAGGTCGGGAGAAAGAATCAAGTTTGGGGGGGGGGGGGGAGGGGGTATGGGACGGGGATTCAGTTGTCGCCAACAGAAGGCGGGTGCTGATATCATGAGTGAACAGACCGACGATCCGCCGGCGAAGCTGCTCAACCGCGTGGCAAAGGTCCTGGAATCCACGCCGGGCCCCGTGCCTTGGGAGAAGAGGATAATGTTCGGCTGCTGGAACGTAAGTACCGCGCCCCGTCTTGGCCTTTCGCGAACAAAGTCACGCAACGAAACGAAAAAGGAAAGAATGGGGGAGGGGGCAAAGAGAAGAAAAGAGAAAAAAAAGGCTGACAACGCCCCGAGCAACCCTACATAACGCACGTCCGCACCATCCTGCCCGCCTACCCCGTTGCCCTGATCTCCTGGTCCCCGCTCTACGCGCGCGAGTTCTTCTCCGACTCGCAGCCGAACCTGTCCTTCAACATGTTTCAGAAGGCCCTCGTCGGGCCCGTGGGGCTGCGCTTCATCGGCGACGTCCAGGAGGCCGGCAGGCGCCTCTTCGCCTGGACTGTCAACGACGAGGAGTGGATGGAGTGGAGCATCCGCGCCGGGGTGGACGGCGTCATCACCGACGACCCGGAGCTGTTCCTTGAGGTGTGCCGGCGCTGGAAGGGTGACGACGGCGACAACGACAGTGAAACGACGGCCGCGCCCAAGGCCACGGGTGAGGAGCCCGCGGCGCGCGCGGCCAGGAGGGCGGGCCACGTCCGTGACGGCACGTGGAGGCGGGCGGTGAGGCTCCACCTCAACGTCGCCGCGATACAGGTCCTCGTGCTACTGTTCACGCCGGTGCTGATGATGGTCGCGCGGTACGGCTTCGTCGGGCCGGGCCCGAAGACGGCCAAGGCGCTGCGGCTGTGAGACGCGCCTGCGTCGGCAACGATGAGGGTGGGGAGCAGATGCTTCCAGACTCGCCAAGGGGGAAGAGGAGGAGAACCAAGACCAAGGCCACAGCACGCAAGAGCGAGGAGACATCTTGTTTTTGGAGTACGGGTGCCGCACGAGGGTCACGAAACGATGCGCCGACGCTTCCGTCAAGTGTGCCTAACGAAAGACGCGCAAGACACAGATGCCGAAATAGAAGAACGCGGACACGGGCGACGACGGGGTCGGCCTGTCACGCACGCAAAGGACTTTCTCATCGTGAAGGACAACGTGCGGATTAGGTCTGGATTGGGTGGTGACATTACTTCCACAAACAGCAACAGCCTGCGCATTCACCTAGATATTGCTCTAAACCCCTATAAGCGGTCGAGTGCAGTTCACCCAGTACTCATATATTACAATACGTAAGTTACCACTCATGAGATAGAAGACAAAAAGACGAGGGATCAAATGTTTGAGAGTTCGTAATGAAAAGGATATATATGTCCAAATCTCGCTTCCGAGCATCAAATGGAAGCGAAACATTTCTCCTTGACCAACTCCCCCTTAAAAAGAAAACCGTTATTCCCAAGCCAACCCCCGTCCTATCCTTCCCAAAAGGTTTGCCGCTAAGGAAAAATCAAATAGAATCCCAACTTCTGAGGTTTAACGCAAAAGCCTCTCGCTATCGATGGCAATCTCACAATCCATAGTTTCCATCTAGCCCATCAAGGAACAGCCCGTCACCGTTCGCACTGCACGACGCAAGCAGTGCGTTCCGGTACTCCAGACTGCTTACGCTCAGGTTCAAATCACTCGTCGCCAAGTCCTCTCCGGAACTCAGGCTTTCCTCGCTAACGCTCAGCACGCTCTGCGGTGGTGCCGGGTTCGTACCAAAGTCCCCAATGTTGAAATTGGCCAGGTCCCACGAGTCGGGGCTCCAACTGTCCATTCCTGTTGACGACGCTGGCGTTCCGCCTACAGGTGGCAGGCTACTGGCTCCTCCACCATAGATGGCATCATAGACGTTGTTCAGACCGCCGTCCATAGAGCCCAGAAGCGCTTCCCATTCTGAAGATGACACGCCCGAGACCTTCTGCGGTTGCTGCTGACGTTGCTGATGCTGCTGATGCTGAGCGTAGAGGTTCTGGTGTGCTGCGGCCAGGATGTGGCGCTGTAGTCGCGCTGATGTTGGCGGCGATGGCGAAGAGTCGTTGGGTGTGCTGCCGAGGGGCAAGTAGTCCAGGTTCTGCCTCGGCGACGTGCTGGTGCGATTGGAGATTTGGGACATGGAAAGTCGCTGCTCGCGGCGGGCGGCCATACTTTGCTGTTGCGGGTTGTCGGACGACGGCTTTGAGCGGGAGCGGTATAGATCTGGCCGCTCGTGGATGTTTGGCATGGTCATTCGGCGCATCTTATCCTGCTGCTGGATTAGGTTGCTCTCGCTAGCCGTGGAACTGGGTAAGCGAGCGAGAGTCTGTTGAGTTGCCTTCTTCTTGGGCACTGACGCGTGCGGCGATGTCTTTTGCGGCGCGGGCATGGACGCTTCGGGGCTCTGTTGTGGCGGAGTGAGCAGGTTGGCCTCGTCGAGTCGAACGAGCATGCCGGCTACGCGCGTTAGATCGAAAGACCCGGGAGCCTTCACTTTTGTGAGAATCTGGAGGACACTGTTGACCAGCCGCTCCACATCCTTCAGCATCTTGCTGTTCTGCTTCAGTTCGAAAGTCTGATAAAGAAGAGTGATACAGCAGAGCACCAAGGTATCCGTCTTGTTAAGGCAGAAGGAATATGTCATGTTGCGCTCCTCCAACAACTGAACGATCTGGACCATGCGTTTCGCAGACTCAGCAATCGACATCAGTGCCGGTGCCGCTTTATGGCCAAGCGAGGAGCCGACCGCAGGGCGGAAGATGAGCGTCTTGGTGTAATAGTACGCAAGCGCGAGCAACGGGGACCGACTTCCAGTAATGTCGGTCGAAGGCTTGTCTTGCCTGAAGTTGAGTTTGAGATGGGTGGGCAGAGATTCGCACCACTCGTCAAGCTCAGCCTCCATGGCGGACATTTGCTGCAGCGACAGCTCGTGAGACGTAGCGGCTGGATAGTTCCTTTCCATGACCTTGGCAAGGATCCGGCAGCAGCGGAAAAGTGCCAGAGCGCTCGAGAGGCGAGTGTACTCGCCGGGGAGAGTTGGTTGGAAGCCCTTCTCAGTTACATACTCGTCGTCGGTATCCGACGGATACTCAGTGTGTATCTCGTCCTCCTTGAGCAGTTTTGGAAGGCCAAGAATAGCCCCAGAAAAACTGCGGTCGTTAGTCGGGGTTTCTCATTGAGCATGATGGAACTTACCAGTCCAAGGTGTAGAGCGTCCAAAAAACCTTCTTGCGGGTCTCGATAGTGAGCGCGCCAAAGGAGAAGCGCTTCTGGCTCTGATGCAGCCCCAGGCGGTGAGACAAGCCCACCGCGATGCCTTTGTAGTGCTGGAGGCGCTTGTAATCCGCTCTGACGATGCAGTAAAGGAGAGCCAACTCGAGACACTGCAGGGTGGCCATGGTGTTCTCCATGAGGACAACCTCAACAGCCCGCTGCCATTGCTGCTCGCAGGCCGCAATCTGCCCGAGGTCAGGCTGATCACTACCCAGCGCGGCAATGCCAAAGACCAGATACAGCTGGGCGATCTTGTGGTTGTTCTTGACCTTCTCCGGGTCGGATACGAATTCCTCATAGATATGGAGGAACGTCGGCTTGTGCAAGACGGGAAACAAGGGCGCCCATTCTTGGAAGTAAACGTTGACACATCGATCGGAAAATAGACGGGGCGGCACCTTCAGAGACTTATCCGGCTGTTTTGACGTAAGAGGATGGCAGCCCTGGATGTGCAAAAAGGCCTCCGGGTTGAAGTCAGAGCAAGACTTGCCGTTTTCTTGCATCTTGCGCTTGAACGCCTCTGTGGTTCCGTGTCAGCAAAAATCACCCTCGCTCAGACCGCGCGACCCTGGCGAGACGGGGGAGGCAGCGTGCATAGGATGACAGCAGTGGTGGTACGAACCGATAAAGGCACGGCCACTCGACGGCCCCATAAAGTATGAATCTGAGTTCTCAACGCCGAGCAGCAACGGCGACGCCTGCACACGAAATGTATCCTCCTTGACCGGGGTCGCTGCATCTCTTTTTGCATCGGCTGCGGATGCCGGCGAATGCGCTGACACGGCGATGGAAGGGCTGCGATGGATGGCATGGCTGTGGTTCCCGTGCATCCTTGACAGCATGTCGATCTTCTCGTCCTTCTCATCCAGCAGGTCTTTCAGTTCTCTGACTTCGTTTTCAAGCTGGCGCACGCGCTCCTCGAGAGATTCGGTGTAGCCCCGGGGAAAGGCGCGGCGGCTGAGCTTGTCGCTGGTGCGGCATTCGAAGCCGACGTTTGCGCATTGCGAACAGGTTGGCCTGATGCCATCGCAGCGGATCTTCTTGCTCCGACACCGATCGCAGGCCTGGGCTATGCGGCTCTGGGAGCTGGTGCCCACCTTGATCACCTTCATGGGCAGAATTCCAGGCATGATGGCGTCCCACCTCGTTACGAGACTGGCGGACTCTGTTTGGTGGCTTTGAGGGTTTGTGGCGTCGAAAGAGACGGTAGGCGTCTACTGGGTCGGGGTCGGAGGCGTCGGCGGGTGGGGTTTTCTTTTGGTGGTATCGTTCGTCTCGTGGGCACGTTCAGGTGTATGGGGCGGTGGGCGGTGTATCGGCCATTCGCATAGAGACCAGGTTCCTCCTCAAAAATTCACCTCGTTGGTTTGTAAGTGTCGTCGCCGTAGGGTTTGCAGTAGATGATATCTTTAGTTACCAAGAAAAGAAGAAAGTAGGTCCGCGAGAACACCAGTCTTCCCAGACGCAAAAACAAATTACACAAAAGAGAAAAACGGATGGGG
Source organism: Colletotrichum falcatum (assembly GCA_019425465.1). NCBI lineage: Eukaryota > Fungi > Ascomycota > Sordariomycetes > Glomerellales > Glomerellaceae > Colletotrichum > Colletotrichum falcatum. Next base: position 482,207 of record SWKJ01000217.1, read on the forward strand.
AGTGGAGAGTTTCCGACTGCAACTCGGAAGCGGCGGGCGGGTAGAGTACAGTGAAGAAGTGAAGGTGTAGGAGGAAGAGAAACTGGAGATGTTGAGTCGGAGTCGAGGGGGGTGTGTGTGAGGGAAAAAGAAAGAGAAGGAGTGGAAGGTGGTCGTGGGGAAGGATGCGCGCAACTGTGGAGTATCTTAATAGTACCTACGCTAGCGGAAGAAACGACCACGGACACTGGACCGCACGCTAAAGCCTGTCTGCCTGCAGTGTCGTGGAGAGAGGAGGGTCTGGAGGATGAAGACCCCGTGAACGGGCAGGGTGGACGGGGCGGGACCGGGGTATAGTAGGGGGGGGGGGGGGGGGCGGCCTGGAAAGTTTGGGGACAGCGACTCATTCTCTCGGGGAAATGAGAAATGTGTACCGGGATGGAGCGGAACCGGGGCCGAGACTGGGACTGACACTTGCACAAATCCCAGCTCAGCACTCACTCTCTGCCCATTGCTTTTTTGCTCGCTGTGCTGCGCTATGCACCGGTGGACTGCAACGATGAACTCTCGCGCACTTGCTCACAGAAGTAGCGGCTGCTCCCCCCCCCTCTGTTTGGCGGGGGAGCCAAGGAAGGGGAAATCTGGGGAAGAGCTGCGCTGCCTGGGGTCGCCTGCGGAACCGACGCGACTTCTGAACGTTGGGAAACCATTGGGGTGGGCAGCAGAAGGATAACGCTAATTAGTGGAAGTGAGGAGAGCCGGCCAATCAATTGTTACTGAGCCTGTCATGTACTATTTCTACTTACCAAGGTAAGGAGTATCCGTACACTACGGATATACTGCCAGGTACACTTGATAACACCTGGGTGTGAAGTACTGCCGGGCTCCACTCTCGATTCCCGGCAGTATTTTTCTGAAAGTTCCTACCTAGGTAGTACAGGAAAGTCCAAATACGGGTACTTTGGCGCTACAAGCAGCCGGTCGATACCTACCCTGCTACCTACCTAGTCAGCTCGCAGCCAGCACCGGTGGCAGCGTCGTCACTTCGTCTAGGCACACGCCACTCCCGCCATCGTGTCATTGTCCGTCGACGTGCCTCGCCGTCTCTCGTCTGGTCGGTACCTAAATCCGTGTGTCATAGGGTACCTACCTTGGTTGGTAGGTAGGTAGGTATCTTCTCGATGCAGTCGATGCAGGCCCCAACAAGGCCTTTCCACCCCGTCGGTGCCCCCCTTCCCCAAACGCAGCCATCGATGACACTACTCGACCCCAGAAGCGGGGAGGTTCGTACGAAGAACAATATGCGACTCCTAACCCTCCTCTGCCATGTACAGCCTCTCCGGTTCTTCCAAGACGGTTTTCACAACTCGCTCTCCACGCATTGTGCTTCAACGAGATGCCCTACTGCGTGTTTTCCTTGGCTGTTGTCGCGGCGCCGTCAACATGACGAGCTCCAGTGCTGACTAGTAACAAGCGCCGCCGCCGCCGCCTTTGAGCGGTGACCCTTGTCGTCCAAGACCAACCATCCTTCCGAACACCCCCGTTTTCCCCAGATTTTCACCGGCCACGGACAGTAGGTACGTACACCCATATATGCAGCAGTCAAAAAGCAAGGGCGAAGCAACGCACCTGCAAGCCTGAATCATGTTCGGCAAGAACAGGAACTGACAACTGAAACCTGGGGGAAAGGTACGAATACCTAGGCAGCTAAGTTTAGGTCCAAGCATTGACAGAAACTGGAGAAAATCCGGGGCAGGGGTGGGGGAGACCGACATGGGATGAGAGCTTCGTACCGTCCCACTCGTGTGCTGGGGCCCCAGTTGGTGAGGTGTTGGATCGGGTCAACGATTGCTGCTTTGTCACCAGTGGCCAATCGTCGTCGTCGTCTGACCAAGCTGCTTGGCCCACGCAATTCCCATCACATCCCGGGGTTCTTCTTCAGCTCCTTCTTCTCCACTGAGCGTGCCTGCTTGCGCCCTCCGCCCCCATTCAAGCTCAGCGAAGCTACCAGTATGTACCCAACCCTCACGCTCGACCTGAGACCTGCACTCTGACTACCTACCCAATGATGGCCTTATCATCGAGGGCCGCCGCGATCGTCCCCCATGAGCCGCGTGGGCCGAGAGTGGTCAAATCGGCCGGCTTGGGGCAGTGTACCTAATGCTTTTTGGTGAGGGGCTGCCCGCTCAGAATCCGGCCGCCCACAGAGGGCGAAGGCAGCCTCTCAAGCTCCCAGGATGTGCGAGATCGCTCAACAACAGCCCATACTGTTCCGACCCGGTGACGTCTCGGTGATGTAATGAGGAATGGTCTTGGAAACCGTCGTCTGTCGACAAAGAGCCATACCACAACTCACAAACCCCTATGCAAGAAGGCCAAGCTACGCTTCTGTACAGCACAAGTTGTTTGTCAACACCTCCCTTCTCCGCCCTCCACCTCCACACTCGGGTCAACCGGCTTCGGCTGAACGGTAGGACCAACGTTCCGGGTGGCTCGTGCATGCGCCTCTGGAAATCACTTGATCACCTCCCGGGTTCTCGTCGTGCTGGTTTTGCTCTCCGTTTCCTTTCTCTCTCTTCTGGTCCCCTTTCGCCCCCCCCCCTGGAGAACGGACCTGCCTCGCCAACTTCAAACAATGCCGTCCCGGGATATGGGGAATCTTTCAAAGCAAAAAAAAAAAAAAAAAAAGGAGTCCAGTCTCCTCTCCTTTATCAGAGTCGGGCGGAATGGCCCAGACGTTCTTGGTCATGACAGAGGGTTCGTGACGCGGGTGCGGCAGGAAGAAGCAGGAGACCACGCCACAAATTACCCCATATAAAGGAATATGGTTTCAGTGTTGGGGGGGACCCCATATTCGCGTGGCCGATGGCGGGGGGGGACGACGTCCGCAACCCTTTCCCCACTCCCCACTGTTGGCGATCCACAGACACAGGTTGGAAGACGGGTACGCCAACACGCATATGTTGAGATGCAGACTCGTAAACGTTAGGGACGACAAGCTATCGTGTTGGGACTTTGGTTGTCACGCGAAATTTCTGCCTGTCGCGCTTCATTGTAACGGCTCTCTCATGCAGACTAGGGGGAAGGTCCCCTCCCCCTTGTCCTGCTTCTGCTCTCTGCTCTCCTTCCTTTAAGCAGCAGGGTCCAGGGGTAGTGAGTGGTGTGCCACAAAGCGCGGATCGCCCAATACTGGATACCTACTTCGTAGGTAGGTATGTCATGGGTCCCCCATGGGTCTGTGACTGAAGACTGACTGCAGCTGTTGATTGCTTGCTGCGCTCATAGGGGCCCGAATTCGGCCAGAAATGTCGCCTTCCTCCTGCGGATGTTTTTCTCCTGCGTATCGACCAAGGCATCAGTTTTCCACGCCGAAGTTCCGTTCCTAAGGCGGCCAAGCTATGACGATCTCCTTTGCATGTCGGTACAGCCACGAGGTTGCCGACCGCCAAGAACATATTCGATCCCTATCGAGACGGATGGCTCCTGGCCAAGACCATTCCGACGAGGGAGTCGCAACAGGACAGTCTCGTTCAAAGCCACTGCTAAGGACTGGTGACAATGAAGGCATGTCGATATATATCCAACGCTACACGCGGGGTAACCAAAGATTATGTCGCTGGCCGCGCTCATCTGTATGACACTTCCTCCACTGGAAAGAGACCGCTGGCTGAAAACATGCCACTTGCTCCGGACGAGAAAATGCCGGAGGAGCCCACCACCCTGACTAGAACAAGCTTTAAACCATCCTGAATAAAGACGCATGTGCAGCTCCGCGATGTGTCCTTCCCAGCCAGTCTCAACCACTATACTTCATAGCGGCAAGCCTCTAGAGAGATGAGTCAAGAATTCTGCCTGGGCTTCCGCGTCAAAGTAAGCGCCCAATCGTGTGGGTGTCAAATAAATCAACCCGGCCGCATTGCTTCTCCCGACATTCCCTCTCTAACTGAAGTCTTCCTCGTCATTGGATGCCTCGCCTTCGGCTAAATCGTTTTGGGTATCTTCCATCGACCCGAGATAAGCCACCACGTTTTCATCTGCAAGAAGTTGTGTTTTCTGCAAGTTTGAGGCACATCGCCCATCCTTGTTAGCCTTGCGTGTGCGGGGAAATGGGCTGCCACTTGGGGCGAGGACGTAGAAGGAAACCAGAAGTAGTCCGGAAGCCTCGATCAGCAAAGCGGTTGAGAAAAGAAATGAGCAGACAATCGTAAGACTTGGCTGCAGAGCTGACACTGACAAAGGCAAGGCGTTGGACGAGAACAAACTTACTTGGTCTTCGAGAGCCTTCACGGCAGCTTCCAGCAAGCTAGTCTCTTGCTCCCTCAGCGCGGTGGCCGCGTTGAGGCACGCCCCGCAGATGAGACCCCCTTCGTTCAGTGACTCGTCCAGGTCCTCCAGTGACATGCCCGTAGCTAACCGTTCCAGCTGGCTCGTCACTAGATCCTGTAAGACGGTTACTACTCTAAGACGAAAGACCTGAGCAAGCGGATGGTCCTTAATGTGCTGATCGAACCCCGTTGTCGTTGTTGTCACGTCTTCTTCTTGCCAGAACAGCTTTAGCTCCCGAGATCCTCCGGTGTCCTGCAGGATACGAAACGACAAACCGTCTTCCTCGTTGAGGCACATAAAATAGGCAAAGGGCTTTCCCAAATAATGGTGTCATTCGTCCGGACAAACTCCACAGTCGGGGGCCCCTCGAAGACGTGCAGTTTCGCCTTACCCAGCGGGTCGTCTTCAAGAGGTGCCAAGGGCAGCTTGATACGGTCCGCAGCTGACGCGGGGTCGATGAATCCGTAGCTGAATAGCATCTCTGCCCCGGATTTTGCATCCCCGTACGAGATTGTCATCTCTTCCCCGGATGAGACCCTGCAGCCGGGTCGCAGGAGTAGAACCACGTCGTCCTTGCTGTTCTCTTCGTAATATGCATTGGCCTTGGACGAGTGGTTTGCCAAGTCCAGTACCGGGACCATGGCCTCGCCCGACTTGGGAAGCTCCAGGCATCGGGAGCGGAACCATGCATCGACCCGGACCCAGTCAATGAGGGAGACTTTGTCGCTTTCCCAGAACAGTTCGTCCCAGAAAGGCAACGAGGAAGACACCTCGCGGAGCTCGTCGAACTCTTCGGTGAGTGCAACGATCTTGGCAGCCGTGGCCGACTATTGTCCGTCAGAAAGTGACCCTTGTACGGGGACCGCTGCCTCTGGCACTCCGGGTCGCCTCCCTTCAGCCGCAAACTCCTTGGCTAGTAGTCAGAATTGCTTTGACTGGAAACACAGCGCGCCAATGGGACGGTACGTTGCCCACTCATTGGCAGAGAATATTCGACGTGGCGTAGAGTGCGATTGCATAGAAGTTTGCGGACTGAAGGAGCGCACCTGACTGACCGATCGATCGGCGTTGCGGTAGCGCTTCTAGGAGAATTTATGTTCGTCTGCTTAGGAAAAGCAGGAAGGAAAGAGACTTACCTCGAGAGATGTTCCGTTCAACATTTGCCGCTCTTGCGCAGTCCAAAGGGTCGTGACAGGCACCTGCGGCGGCAGATATTTGACGTACTCGGTCCAAGGTGTCGGCACACCGCCATGCAAGGACGTCTTCGGCCGGTCAGAGAGAACTTTCTGTGTAAGCAGAAACAGACAAATGTCATGCCGGGTCGACTTCGCCATAGGTCAGTGCCTGGGACGATCAAAAGCTGGGGCGCAGGGCCACATCTACCTTATGCCCAGCAACGTCTAGCAGTTGGCGAAAGTTCTTGTCGACCTTGGCGTAGGTCTCAACAGCCTCTGCAGATAGGATCAGCTCACGGGGAATCCTCAGCAGAGTCGGCATGTCGAACGTCTCCTCCTCGCGGCTGAGATCCTTGTTCGAGACTAATCCGAGGCCGCAGCCGGGGATCTCGCGCACCTCAACGTCGACAAGGTCAACGTCGTTGAACATGGCCCAAGTGGATAGAGTGTCGAGGGGGAGCTGAGAGGCGGCCATGACGAGACGGTTTCCGGCGGATTTTGAAGATGACTGGCGGTTGGATTCAATTGTCTGGGTCGACAACTTTTTCGTTGGCGGGGTGGCTTGTTGCTGTAACTGGGTTGGTGGTCGCCTGGAAAGCAAAAGTGAGGTTGTTCGACAGCGCTACGGGTGGATCACTCAGCGAACGTCCAGGAAAGTGCGTCACTGGGTGTCGTTTGTCACAGATTTACATCCTCCATGCTCTTTTGCTACCAGAACACCCTTAAAAAATCGCATTTCAATACTAAGAAATCACAATTGAGCCACATTCTCCTTTGCGTCCAAGCACACTTCTTCCACAAGGACCTGCCTGCATTATCGGCATGCATTCGCCCCACTACTCAAGTTGTGGGCTCAAGCATTCGCAAAAGGCAATGTACTGGCGACGATGACAATATTGAATTTCTACAGTTATATGAATATTGACCGGGTTTGTCACCGGCAAACAAGCGGTTTCTTCTGGGCTGAAAAGCCAGTAAACTAAACGTTCCCCTCTATCACCGTGTGCACCCAATATTATCTATGTAGGCCAGGCTACCGCGGCGAGGCCAAGGTACTATTATGGCTGGGGTTAATAGGATAAAGAAACCCTAAGCAAGTCCAAACTCCGTGCTAAGTGCTGTCTTCCTTTTTTTTCATCTCTCGTAGCTCATAACATGCTCAATATGAACGCAAAGTGCCTCTTTGCCAATAGCTATTGAGCCGCAGCAAAACCAGACCCTCGGCACCTGGTTGCGGTTCAACGACCGCTCCGAGGGAAGAGGTGTTCACACGGAAGACCGGCGGCGCGAAGCGCGGCCGCTTCCTTATTCCTGAGCAAGTTCTTCACGCGATTCTCTCGCATCCACGCCGTCGCCTGCAACCATTCAGGATTCTTGCGGACATACGTTGGCAGCTCTTCCTCAGGAACGTCTCCAAAATCCATGTGTCTGTGGTGGGACCATGGTTGAGGCGGCTTGCTGTTTGAAACTGACAAGCCTTGTTCGGCCGCGCGTTTTTCTTCCTCGTCAAGCCGCTCCGCCTCCAATATCTGCTGCCGCATGCGCTGGGCCGCTTTGCCAAAGTTGGCCTTGCGTCCACCTCGGGATTTGATTTCTTCCATTTTGGCATTGTACCAATGCTCAGAGCGGTTATGCGGCCAATGGATACGGGGATCAAGCTTCATGTAGAGCTGCCCGCGGCCCTCGCCAGAAAACTGGGCGTTCGCCAACATGTTTCCTGGGGCTACCGGTACAAAGACCCCCTCAGGAGGGGTTGTAGCTTCGGCCTGGCCATATATCATTGCGTCGAATTTGGCGGAGTTGAAGGTTGTGCACAGCTGAAGTCGGCGCTCTTCGCAGTTCATCTTCCTTCGCTGTTGGTCAGGCACCATCTTTTGGTGGTCAACCCCACCAGTAATTGGTGTTCTATTTGCATCCTTGAGATATGCCACATTGGCAGGTAGAATAGAGTGGTGGCTTTGCCCGTTGAAAGAGTCCGTCTGCCGCGTATTACCAATGTTATCCATGTCATCTTCGTCATCGTCTGCGTCGTTGTCGGAAGAGCTCAAGACGATGGGACTGTTCGCTACTCGTGTTCGAAGCATGTCTGGCCCATCCGATCGGCGATGGATTTGCGGCACGTCGGAGATGTTGGAGACCCGCATGGATATTTGAGAGGTCGTGGGAGTTTCTGCAGTCGTCCGAGGCTCGCCGAAGTTGGTGTTGCTCTTATGCATGCGCGGAAGCGCCCCCTTACCATTTCCGCTGATCTCATCTGACGAACTAAGCCCGGATGATGACTCGGTACCGCTGTCCCTCTTCCGCTTGCTGGCCGAAGCTGACCGTAAAGCGGACGGGGCAGTCTTTAGCTGCATTGGTGGCAGTCGGTTGGTCCTAACATAGGGTAAAGAATCAAAGCTCCTGCTACCGCCGGATGACATGGAGGCTGTGGCGGAATCTTTTGTAACGGATTCGCTCATGAGACCCCTGGAAGCCTGTTGACCATCGCGGCTGCCGGTACGGGCCTTGGTGGTATCGATAGGGCTTGCCATGGAGGACCGGGGTACTTTGATAGTATTGGTAGCTGGGCCGGTGTTCGACGAAGTGGTCTCCAAGCTGGCGCCGCCTTCCGCAGTCCTTGCCTGGCTTCGCTTCTCGAAGGCCCCGTAGCTCGTAGACATGTTGCGGTTTGGGTAAATATTGACGAACCGTTTGATGGTGGTATTCGGGGGCGGTGTGTGGGCTGCCATGACGAAGGACTGGAAGGGGTTAAAAGCCCCCGATGCAGGATATTGTTGTTGCTGTTGGGTAGCTGGAGAGCCAGATCCACCGGTGTGCGTGCCCGCAGAATTGGGGTGGAAATTTGAACCTGTCAATTCTGTCCGTCTTTTCGATGAAGCTGACGAATAGGTCGCATTTCGGGTTGCCATGGCATTTCCTGTGGCAAGATCTGGCAGAAAATTAGGCTTTCTGCCTGTTGCCAGAGAGCCTGTAGAAGCAAGACCAGATTTGTCCTGTGAGTTTCTCCGCCATTGACGAGAGTGGTTGCCTTTTGATTGCTCTTCTGTCTGTGCCCGCTTCAAGTGCTGTGGCGAGTCTTGTCTCACGGCAGGCTTGTTAGATCCAGATCCAGATCGAGACCTAGAAGAACCGCCGACAGCTTTGGAAGCATGGGCTTGGTTATCTCTATTTTCTAGACGTAGTTTCTTCCCGTGAGAGAGACAATACTTTGAATTTAGTGCCACAGACGTGCACCCCTCTGCCATGCAATCATCTGTAAATTGACGAAATGACTCCATTTCCTCACCCGGAAGGACCTAATAGAAGGAGCACTAGTCTTCAACTACCAGGTTAATTTCAGCTTCAATGGACGGTGAGCGATCGATCCCTGGAGGGAGGCAAGGCTATCGTTACCTTGCTAGGACCACAGAGGTCATGTAGCCAGGGATAATCTCCCAGCTTGAATAGGACGATATTCGTGGATTGAACAGAACAAGATTTCATCCGGGCTGAGCGACTTGCGATGGTACCATCCAGGGCCGAAGGTTAAGAGTACCGCCTAAAAGCTGTGGTTTATGATGCTTCTGGCGCACTGCCCTCTGGTGAATATGTCACTCTGCTGCCGAACAAAGAGATACAAAGGGTGTCGCATATGCTGGGCCTCATGGTCTGGAAGTTGAAAATCAAGTGGTGAGAAAAGATGCCTGATGGGCGACGGTTAGCAATTGCCAAAAAAGACGTGACCTGGATGGCCCAAACGGATCAAAGTTTGAAAGTGAAGCACGCGCTCAGGTCTTTTCAGTCTTTTCGTAGTCTTCATATTGGGGATCACAGCGGTTTCACTGCCTCGTCTTGCCCTCTTCCGCCATGTGTGCCACAGCCTTTGGTCCCACTTCGTCGAGGCAACTAGAAGCAGGACTCCAAATTTAGGCATGTTTATTATCGTTTCTCAGTCATATATGTGAGGCTGCAATTCTAAACAGCTTCACTAAGCGCGCGGCTCTTCGCTCTGCGGAGGCTTTGCGGAGACGAAGACGTGGTTCGTTCATCAAGAACGAAGCCATACATGGGAAGCAAGACGAAGCAACAACCCCAGAAGAATCCTTTTCGATCGGACCTTTTACCAATAGTCATCACAGCGCGTTGGGAATGGAATTCCCTGGGTGAACTGGGAGAAAACGGGAGCATGCGCTCACTTACTGGTTGGGATCTGCCCTTCCTCCACGCTTAATGTCGCGCCTTTGCGCCCTCCGCTTCACAGCTGCCGACAAACGACACTTTCGCATAGGTCTGAGGAGAAAGATGCTTGGATATCTTATGGCGATTTCGAAATCCAGTACTGTAGCGACATAAAGAATGCAAGGGTATTTCCTCCTGTCGTAGTGGCGCATACGTAGAACGCGACTTGAATGTTCAAACGAGCCGCGAAGCGGGTTGCTGAGGCTTTCGCCTTGCGTTACGTTCAGTGGAGGTTGGTGGAAGAGCTAATGTGCCTTGTAATCCTTGTCGCCAGGCCCACTAGGCGTTCGGCCACGGATCATCTGCAGTCCGTATCACCCCTCCATCCAAACAAGCCTAGCGCGGGGATCTTTTGGGCTGGAGGAAAGGAAAGCTGCTGCCCAGTGCCCCTGTTCACCGGCGACGACGGTCCACTATCCTGAAGCTCCCTGCCCAGGTCTAGCAGCACGTGTCGCAACGTCGCAGCCTCTCCACGTCTTTTCGACAGCTCGACCTGCCCTCTTGCTTGACAGAACTTTTTTTTTTTGGCTACTAAAGATTTCTGGATCTGGAAAAACGACATGAACTTCCTCAAGTCGGCAGTTGCCTCTGCCATTGCCCAAGGGCCGCCCTTCCCTTACAGCTTTGGTGACAAGGTAGACATTGACGAGTCCATCTGGACGCTTAATAACGGTAACAAGCGCGTATGTTTAACCACTGGACGGGATAACCGAGCCTCTGAAGCCTGACAATTCAAACAGGAAGATGGCTCCAGCTGTAGTATCTTTTCCTTCGACATTGCTGCCAACAAATCTCGGTTACCCCTGGCCAAGAACGCTTTGCGCAAGCTGAGAACGCTACGCCACCCAGGCGTTATCAAGGTGCTGGATACGGTGGAAGTATGTATGGTTGCGCGGTTAGACAAGTCATCATCTGACATTATTTTACAGACCGATACGTACATATACATTGCGACCGAACGAGTTGTGCCGCTGCGATGGCATGTAAAGAGGAAAAGCCTTACACCGGAGACAATCAAGTGGGGATTGAGCAGTGTTGCCGTATGTCTAAACGAACACGAAGTAAACATGGGCACTGACAGCCTTGCAGCGGACAATCAAGTTTATAAACGACGAAGCATCGTCAATACATGGCAACCTCAAAGTCGGCTCTGTGTACACATCCGAGAGTGGGGAGTGGAAAATGAGTGGCTTCGAGGTCCTGAGCAACGTCAAGGATGACGAGGCTGTAATATACGTGCGTGTGATTGCTGTCTCCTACGCTCAGCCGTTACTGATCTTGGGCTACAGACATACGGCAGTTTGGTTCCAGACTCGGGGCGATATGCGCCGCCAGAGCTTGCGCGTGGAGGGTGGGATGCGATTAAGAAGAGCCCGCATTCCGCCGTGGACTCGTTTGGCTTCGGCTGCTTGATATTTGAGGTTTTCAATGGAAACTTCATGGGATCCGATCAGGCTGGCCAGACGAAGAACATTCCTCCGACAATGCAGCAGAGCTACAAGCGTCTGGTGAACCCAAATCCCAAGGCGCGTGTTAGTGTTGGCCATTTCTTGGAGCAAGGCCAGCGCAGCGGATCCTTTTTCGATAGCCCACTCATAAAGTTGACCGAGGGAATCGAAAACCTGGGTGTCAAGACCGAAACCGAGAGGGAGCAGTTCCTTGAGTAAGTTTCTCGGTCTTCAAAACGCTATAAGCAAAACCATCTGACCCAGACAGCGATCTTGACCAACTGACTGACGATTTCCCCGAGGACTTCTTCAAGATGAAGGTTCTTCCGGAACTAATTAAATCAGTCGAGTTCGGCGGTGGAGGGCCCAAGGCATTCAGCGTCGTTATGAAGATCGCAGCCAAGCTGTCTAACGAAGACTTTGATTCGAAGATCACACCAGTAGTAATTCGGCTTTTCTCTAACCCTGATCGGGCCATCCGCGTCTGCCTCTTGGACAGCTTGCCCATGATGATAGACCGGCTTACGCAAAAGGTTGTCAACGACAAGATTTTCCCGCAATTAGTCACTGGTTTCACAGATGTCGCCCCAGTGGTTCGAGAGCAGACGCTCAAGTCAGTTCTCGTCATTATTTCGAAGCTATCCGATCGTACAATCAACGGGGATCTGCTCAAATATCTAGCAAAGACGGCGAATGACGAGCAGCCAGGTATCCGGACAAACACGACCATCTGCCTTGGAAAGATCGCCAAGAACCTCGGCACGTCTTCGAGAAGCAAAGTTCTCATTGCCGCCTTCACCAGATCCCTCAGAGATCCCTTTGTGCACGCCCGCAATGCATCGCTGATGGCTCTCGGTGTCACCGGGGATTGCTTCTCTGATGAAGACGCCGCTCTCAGGATCATGCCGGCGCTGTGCCCGCTGCTCGTAGACAAGGAAAAGTTGATCCGCGACCAGGCTAGCAAGACCATGGATGTGTATATCCAGAAAGTCAAAAAGGCGGCGGCCAGCATGCCAGACTCGGCCCTGCCTCCCCAGGGCGCCGAAGGCCCTGGCGGGCCCCGTATGAGCACGCCACAGCCCAATGAGGCTTCGGCGTCGTCTTGGGCCGGTTGGGCCATCTCCTCCTTCACGAACAAGGTTTCGACAGCGGCGGGAGAGATGCAGACCTCCAACGGCTCAGGCGCCGCCTCCCCCAGGCCAACTCCCTCGCCAGGCCCGGACGCGAAGAGGCCAAACACGTCCTCGGCGTCTGCTTTACATCGGCAGGCCGTCACATCCCCGCCGCCCATGTCGCGGACACCTTCCTCGGTCGTGGCGAACGCCTTCAACCCGGAACCCGCGGACGACGGGGCCGATGCCTGGGGCGACTTGGCGGACGACGATGCATGGGGAGAGCCGACCGACGGCACAAAGTCCTCCGCGGCAAGGAAGGAGACGACTGTCAGCGCGACGCCGTTCGATGACGGCGCCGAGCCTGATTTCGCCGGCTGGCTAGCCGCGCAGTCACAGAAGAAGGGCGGTTCCAGCAAGCCTCTACCCAAGGGACTGGCCAAGTCCTCGACGGCGGCGGCAAAGAAGCCCCTGGCGGCCAAGCCAGCAGCCAAACCCGTGGTAGCAAAGAAAATAGACATGAAGCCCAAGGAGACCGAGGACGACGACGACGGTTGGGGAGACGGGTGGTGAGAAGTCGGCGGCGCGTGGCGAGCGAGTCTGCAGCATTTACGGCGTTGGGCGCGGGATCAACCATACCCCACGGCGGGATATCATCAACTTTGCACGTAATGTCCATATAGTTACTAGTGGTACGCCTGTCAATTGAGAAGAATATGCAATGCAGACGGCCGCAGCCCAACTGTGAATGCGCTACAAACGACTTTCCCGGACGCCCCGCCAACCCAAAGTCCCCCCCAATGCCCAAACTGATGAAAATGTTACACGCACAACAAGGCCCTGTTGTGAACCAAGGAAGCTTGACCAATATGAACGCCACCCCAAGTGTCAATCCGCAGTCGTTACCTAGTAGACTCCGAGTAGTCGTTGAGGGCGACGCAGACCGCACCCCTGTGGTGGCCGTTGTACTGGCGGATGATCTGCTGGCTGTGGAGTTCCCAGAGCCGGGCGTAGTGGTCGGAGCAGGCCGTCACCAGGTAGGCCGAATCGGCGCTGAACGCGCAATCCCACACCCAGCGCTGGTGGCCTGTGAGTGTTGCCTCGAGAGGGAAGGGCTTGGGCTCCTGATCGGCGGCAGGCTCGAGGTCCTTCACTTCCCAGATGCGGGCGGTGTGGTCGGCGCTGCAGGTCGCGAGCTTCTTGACGTCAGGCGAGAGCAGGATGCGCGTGATGTACTCCTTGTGCGCGTTGAAGTGAGTCACAGGAAGGAGCTGCGTTCGATCGTAAGCTTGCAGCAGCTGCCACACGAAGACGTTTCCCTAGTACCCCTGTCAGTCTGAATGTCGCGTGGGTCGTCATCTCGGGAAGCGGGGAATGCTTACGCCATTGTTCGCGGCGCACAGCAGCGAACCGTCGCTAGCGACAGTGACGCTCGAGACGGAGACGTCTTCCTCCGGGATCAGCTGGTGAGAGCAGTTGTTCTCGGCCAGGTCCCAGACGCGGACGCTGCCCTGGCGGTCACAGCTGATAATCTCACCCTGGTTTGGATGAATCACGACATCATTGGCGGGACAGCCGTGGTTGTAGCTGCGCTGGACCTGGCCGCTGCGCGTCTCCCATATCTTGACTGTGCCATCCTCAGAGCTGGTTACCATCCACTTGCCCTCACAGTGAAATGCAACGCCAGTAATGTTCCCCGTGTGGCCCTCGAATGTCAGCAGCGGGTTCGGGTTCGTCGACTTGATGTCGTAGAGCTTGACCGTGTGGTGGCCTGCGGCGGCAAGAAAGCGCTTGTCGGGGGAGATACAGAGGCGATTGACCTGGGAATCGGGGTGTTGGATCGTACGAGAACAGATACCGGAGAGGGCCTCCCAGAATCTAGGATGGAGTTAGCCGAGGCTGTGTGATCATTGTCATTGCGTTTAATCGTCGTGGTCTACCTAATCGTGTGATCGTAGCCCGCTGCAAAATATCAGCGATCGGTCGCAATGCATGCCGTGGATATGGAAAAGCACCTACCTGTGCAAAGAATCACAGACATGGTTACTGTGACAAAGACTTTTTTTCTTCGGTTATTGCATGTTATGGTGAGCAATGATGCGTTGGTCGCGGCGTTGAGGGATATGCGCCCATATGTATATTTATCTAGTTATGTTGCGCGCAAGAGGTCAAGATGCAACCCCCTCCACGATGTAGTTTGGTCTGCTGGATTTCTTGACTGGAGCTTCGGTTCCTAATTGTAACAAACAGCCCCACTAGAGGTCCTGGGGTACCTGGGGTGCCTAGGCCGGAAGAACTTCGGCATCTTACTGGCTGACTTCTTAACGTGTGTCGACAAGTTAAAGTAGGTACGTACCGCTTAACGTTGAGCGGCCAATTCTACGATACATAGTAAACCGCTATTACTTTTTGTGTAAGCTTCTATATCCTGATAGAAACAGAGCTAGATGAAGAAAGCTTTTATTTCTAATATCTTATAGCGTAATGGTAATATTGCTGATGGATAAACTAGGTGTGACGGTATTCTGCAGTTCCCCAACAGGACATCTTGTTCTAAATATTGTTTCCACCGATGAGACTTGCTCAGTTCCAGGCATCACAAGGAAGGACCCTTTCAATGAATAGGTACCCATAACGAGTGGCGATGATGCTAAAAGCCGACACCCTTTTCGTTTTCTGCTTGGGCACTTATTGTGGGGCGGCGTTTTCTAGCGTTTGGCCACGTGACCATCCGTCCACCAAGACACATGAGCATCACTCAACGCTCAGGTCTTCAAAAGCAAAACCTCAAAAACATACAACACCAGGTATTCGCTGGTCGTCACCGACCCAACTACTAATCCGGCCCTCACCGGCTTATCTATGGGAGAGCGGACGGGATCCCGAGTTCTCCGGTGGGTATGGTCGTATGTGCCAGACTGCCGTTCCAAATCAGGCCATATAGCTACGGGCAATTTCATGTGCCTTCGATGTTGTCCATTTCTCCCCATATGCCCAGGCTGCGTTAAATGTATTACAATGAATGGTGAGACTTCGACAACGACAACACAGCCAAGCGTATCCTCCTGGTCTCTCGATTCCTGACGATGTCGGTTCCTCTCTTATTCTCAGGAATGACGATGAACTCACTTCGTTCCGCAGCCCACCTCTGGTCCTGGCAGGCGGTGGCCACATAATGGTCCCCCTTCTAGTACTGATGTGGTGTAACTTGATGCCCTTAGTCCCTCAACTCAAACCCAATCGGAACATGCTCGCGGACTTTACTGTGTCTATTCAACGTTATTTTGATTTTCGAATTACATCTTTTTTCTTTTGCATTTGAGCAGTTCAGAACGCGTCATAGTTCACTAGGGGCATCGTCTCTCGTGGTTTCGCAGGATTCTGTCGGGGGCTTAGATGCAGGAGGACCCGGCCAGTAGAACGGCAATTTGATTGCGCCACGCCTTGGAGATCGCACATCAGGTACTTACCAAATAGGCGTTCAAATACGCGCATGACCATTCCTTTGTGAATGAGTATGCTGTACGACTCCTTGAGGACTAGGGCTTGCGAAAACCATACTGCAGGAGATTATCATGGCTGATGTTGTCACCTCTCCGGGGGGCACCATATTCCTTTAACCTTGTCCTACACCAGAGCACTCGGGAACGCATCTCGGTTTGCCGAGTCCAGATATGCGGCACTCTACAGCTTGCGTCGCTGACGCCTCGGGTCTAGATTCAGGGCTCCAAGTCGAGTACCCTCAGCCTCGTCCCCACCCCTCAGGAGGAGGGAAGGAAACGACTACGTCTTCAGAAACACTGGCCGCCTGTGTTGCCTTACCATCCTCCCTGCATCGGGGCTTCGGTCATCGGTCACACATCCGATTATTGATGTACTGGCCATAAGCTCTACCCAAGGTGCAAAGCCAAAGAGCCTCCAGGTGGTACAGAGTTGAGAAGTCTCCGAAACCAGGTAATTGCAATTTGTAGGTATGAAGGACAACCGAACCTCTAAGACCCTCTTACACCCCCTCATTGTCTCCCAGAACAAGCATCACATCTAAGAGGCCATGTCATCGGAAGCAAGGTCAAGTGAACCCTAATTGAGCCTTAAGGGGTTCATATTTGGATTTCATCCTTGCCTTTTAACCTACATAATCCTTGAGAGGAACTTATGGAAAGAAACAAACCGCAGAAGATATATTGTCTATGTGCCTGGGGCGTGTACTCGTGCTGTATACAGAGCTCTATCGTTCGGGGTCGGGTCAAAGTATTTGCAGCCGTGCAACCAGACATTGGCGCCCAAATCCATACGGCTTCTTGGAAACCCGCAAAACGAGGCTTCAAGTTCTACAATGAGCCTGCCTCAACCGGACGTAACACTAGTACCTCCGGATGCGCGGACACCGCCGAGGTATCCCAGCTCGGGACTGAGCTGGACTTAATCCGGGCTCGTCATCGCTTGTTTCCGACCAAGCTTTAGTCTCGGCCCAGTGTATGTTGCTCGGTTCGTACACTGGCGATTCACGACCAGTCTGTACCCTATTCGGCAGCAGTTTTAGACGGAATAGGACGGCCATCCTTGATCCGACTCGACAGATCTCCCAACCTTGGTGTTTCCGGCCCTCTTGATGGCCGTTGGGACGCTACTGCCACGGCGGCATCCAACACGCCTCTTTGACAAGCCTGACCAACAGCTACGCTGGCGTTTCCGTTATAAGCAGCTCATAAGAATTTTAGACTCAAGTCTTGTTGAGTCGGACCGGGGAACAGTAAACAATGGCTTCTGTTCGTCCGTGAAGCCCTACCCTCAACTATGCAACTGCTCTGCTGGAACTATTGCCGCTACAACTCATGGGATACGTTTCCTGCCAACGCCGTTTTCAGCGGCGCGCCCAACTAAAGACATCAGCTAATCCCCAACACCCAATACCAGGCCAGATAAGAACCACCAGACGGATTGTTACTAAAAGGACCGTGAAAAAAAAATGACGAAAAAAAGAAGAATAAAAAGAGGGGGAAAGACTTGATCACCGGGACCACTTCGCCCTTCTTCATGTTCACATAACTCTTGGGGCCCCGTGTCCCCAAGGGCTCCAAGGCCGACGACCCTACCAGCGATAGCCAGGACTAACCCGCGGCAACGCCTCTATTCGGGCCCCCGTTTTTGGGGCCCGTTGGGTCCCTCGGTCCCCGTCTGTCTCTGCGTGCGCCCCCGGCTCGTGGCTTGGAGCCCAACGAACGGCCGTCGCCGGCGTCCCCGTGGGGGCAGGGAACTCTGACCACGCCCTGTGAACCGCAGAAGTCACAGGCGTTTCTTCACGGTGTTTCGTCAATAATGCGGTACAGTTTGCCACGGTCGAAAGATCCTACCGTTCATGTCCTAGACAGTGGCCACAGGTTCTGAAGTCCCACCTGCCAGAGTATATGTCTTCAATGCAGCCGCAGATGTCTTGGGCGGTCATGGTGGCGATGTGTAAGATTGAGCAAAAACGTCAACAAGGATACTTGGTAAAGTCTATTTTTCTCGAAATGCAACCGGTTCTCAGAGCAAAGGGCGGCAGTTGTGCTTGTCTCTCTGGGAGGGTTCGTCGAGGAGGGATACATCCGCCTTATATAGTTTCTGGAACCAACAACACCAAGGCACAGCCGCAGAGAACATGGAAGCTAGCCATGCACGCGGGACCACGAACTCGGGACCACGAACTGGCGCAAAATACATGTCCGCCTTGGACTTTACTCACCGCTCTCGCCGTTCTCCGGTCGGGGAATCAGAATTCCGGGCTTTCGATGCGTTCAGGATATTACAAGGAGATAGCTCTAGGCTAGGTCTTGTGACCGTTCTGACTGCCGCGGTTAAGGCTGCCTCGTTTCATCTCACGGACCAGCGAATAGGGTAGTAGAGTTGGGTGATACTTCATATGTCGCCTTATCCTGCTTATCCCGTTTGGGAAAATGGGCCGACGGTTCTCTGGGACGCTCTCTCAGCGAGTTGATGGCTGATATTGACGTCAGCCGCGCTTGGTGCGTGTCTTATCCTGCGCATGTTTCTTCGATGCCGTGAAAGGAAACAACTGCCTCCCCTCGGTGTTGCGAGCGTGCCGTGCTCTACTCCGACCTCATTCATAGCTCCCTTTCTTCTCATCCTCCCTCACATCGTTTTCGCAGAAAGACACCGCCATCTCAAGATATCCTCGGCTGTGTGAGTTAGACCTCATTGTTCTTTGGCACAATGGCTGCAAATATCTCTCAATTCGGCTTTGCCCCCCCCTCGTGGAGACTTTGGCCCGGTACCTCGTTTGCCAGCTGCTCCATCAATCAGCCCTCGACCTCGACCGGCGTACGGCTACCTGCAGCAGACCCATGCCGATTCTGCCACACACACTTACACCGGCACCTTTAGGGCCTTGGAAAACTGCAACAGAAGCAGAAAAACCATGCAAAGCGTACATCGGAATGTCAAAAAAATGCAAAAGGCGGTGTTGTTGGATGCAGCCGTCTAAGCCGCAGTTATCACGCGTCGGATCCCAGCTTTCCCTGGCTTATGTTGCTGTTCACCCCTGGCAGTGCGACGCTTCTGCAGAACCATCGGGACCAACCGCAACTACCTATTGGGGCCAAGGATATGCCCACTCTCGCAGGAACTGGAGCACAGCAGTCTCTTCGACTCTTCCGTCATGTCTTGCTGTCTCATCAAGCGACTTCTCCCGCGCGGCTTATGCCTAGCAAGGCGGTGTCAAGAGAACCAGCTGTCGGGCACGCAGCAAGCAGCATGTCGCACTCGCTTACTCCCATCCCTATCCGTGCTCGACTTTGGGTAACGTGAATTCTTCAGGGGAGATCGGATTCGTGAGATAACGTAAGATACACCATGCCGGACCATGCTGACAATAACGAGTGTAAGCGATCTCACACCTTCCTTGCAATCTGCCGGTTCTATCCATCCATGACAACAAGAGTATTTCAGCAGCCTTTCAAAAACGTATGACAAACGTTTCCGCCATCCATATAATGAAGAACGATAATACAGAAACAGACAGCGATCGATCAATGACGGCGAGACCGTGGCCCCAATCACACGACAATGCCAGACCTACGTTGCCAGCGCCCTCCCTTGACCGAGTAATTCCCTGTTGTGCCACCCATCCTGTATATAAATCGGCATTGCTCGAAGCGCTCGCAACGGGTCATCTGACCTACTTGTACTCTCTTTGGCGTTTCCCCGAGGCTCAACCAACGTAGCGTGACAGGCTTGGGATTCCGGCTCGACAGCTCATTGACGGCTATCCCCTATGGTTATTGACGATAATTATCGCGACATTTGGACGGCTCCGTGCCCAGACCCGAGGAGGCGCTGCGAACAGAATGGGGGCAAATAGTTTCCTCTTTTAGTTTCCTCTTCTCTTCTCGTTACATCGCATGGCTGCATCTTCCCGGCATGATCAACATGCAGGCCCATGCCCCCTCGTTTTATCTGGACGGCTTATAGATGTGGCAGTGACAGGTAGGCAGGCATCGTACACACATCCCGCACACGCCCCGTGATGTCTTCTTCCTCGGTCTTCCGTCTCTCTCTCCGTCCCGAAAACACTACTGCCACAACCTGGAAGCTGAAGATCACCCTCTCGCAGGCATCCTCCTTGCTTCTCGGTGACTTATAGACCATCAGGCCTCGCCACGTCCTGGATGGGGTTCCTCAGTGTGTGTGTATGTGTGTTGGGGGGTGGGGGGAATAGTGCAAAATCCGAAGCAAGGAAGTCGGATCATGAACCGGCCTGCGGGTCTCAGAAACAGACACGGGAAGGAGAGACAAAAATATCCCTTTCCCCCGAACGAGAGCATGTCTCGGCACAAACTTAGCAGTAAATGCTGGCCATATGCAGCCTGTTAACATACAACGGCATTACCAACCACCAGCCCAGCCCCTTTGCGGGAATTTTTGCGATACGGCTGAGTAAACCCGAGCGACATGGCAAAGAACTCGAATGATGCGGGTTCACTCTCTCGTCTCCAACCAAATCATCACCCTCCAATCTCGTCTCCGGGCTGTTAAGCGCACAGAGAGTCATCGACATAGCATTTCCGGTTCTCCGCTGATCATCCACATTTGCTCACCATCGTTCTCTTGAGAATCTACTACGTAGATAGAGATATGGATACTGGTAAAGGATACCATGCAAAGTCAGAGAAATAGTTGGATTGGCGAAGGATAAAGCTCTGTCGAATTTGTGGCGAGGAGCGATACTTTTTTTTCTCGGAAAAAGTGTTCGCGCTTCTCCATCGTGCGGCCCGAGTTTCTGTGGTTGATTCAAAGGAGAAGAGATTTACGGCGCGTCTGTAGGTCGTTGCCATGTGGGATTGTCCTCTTCTGATGAACAGGCTTCGAATATACTCCTTAACATTTATCGACATAAGAGGACTGGGGGGCTTTCTGCCCCCTGGGATAGATTGCAACGAACACAAGACCAACTCTGCTGATGAATAAATACAATAAGAAATCGAACCAATTACAACATCAAATGAGTAGCCTCTGCGGAACGTGATGAGGCATGGTTGAGCTTCTCCTACTGGCGTGCTCCCGACATTTGGCCGCATCGGAGCGTCGATTGCATTTTGAAATCGAAGACATCACAATTTAACGAATAAACGTGCATTAACTCAGCTCAGCCTGCAAATGAATAGAGCGGTAACTGTGGAAAGGAAAGAGCCATGCTAAAGATGGAAAAGCCTGGTATCTGGAAACCCAGGTATATCGTAATTCCTCGCCGAGGAGCCATGCCCTCGTATCTCGTAGCGGTCCAGCAAGAGGACCCAGTCCGTGAAGTAATCAGCTTGGAAACCATCCCATTCTCCCACCCTGGTGGACCAATCCCAAGTACCAATCCTCGAAGCTCGTGACGCCGTACCGCACCCTTAGTCCTTGGTCAGCTAGAATAGCCGATCCACTGACTCCGTTCCTATAGCCGAAGGAATATAACACATAGTACCTACGCGAGGGGAGCCAAATTATAGAAACTGCCATCAAAGGGCAGGAGCAGCAGCGGAGAGGGCCGTCACCAGACCTGCAGCAGTAACGACACCTCCGCCGAGGAAATATCCGGCCTTGGTCAAGAAACCTCGCAGGCGCTTGGAAGGCGGGGGTGCAGATTCGTTAACCAGCTTGGCAGCGGCAGGGACAACTGGCGGGGCTTGTCCGAAAGCTACATGCATCTCACTGGCAGTTTTCATTGATGTCTCGATAGCCTCCTCCTCTGGAGCAAGAGTGGAGATATCCTCTGCTTTGCGCTTGGGTGCCTTCAAAGCCACTGCTGTCTGCTGAGCACGACCAGGCTCACCGGTTGCAGGTTGAGCCGCATCAGAAGTACTGAGTTGGCTGGATGCAAGCTTACTTTGGTGGAACTGATAGGCGCTTGTCATGTCGAGCTCGGGACTAGAGTTCCTAGCCTCGGACACGGGAAAACCCTGGGGTGTGTTGAGAAACATGTCTCCAGAGGCCGACCAAACCGACTCGGCGACGTTGGTAGACTTGGGAACCTCTGATCCCGAAACAGCAGCCCTGTTCGAATCACCAATGGGCTGAGTTTCAGACGTCGAGGCTTCAGCAGGCACTTCGGTCGCCTGTGATGCACTGGCCGTAAGCGGAGAGGAGTCTTCCTGCTGTTCCCAGCGACGTAGGACTGCCTTGTTGTGCTCCCTTGCTGCGAAGAACTCAGGTTTACCAGTGAGATGGCCAAGTGCTTCGACCGATGGTTCCTCATTCTGAGCCAACGCCCAGGAGTCCTTCTCCGCGGCGCCTACAGTAGGCTTAGAGGTCTCATAGGCCTGATTCCAGTGAGTGTAACTCACGGCCATTGCCTCCTTCTGTGCAGGGTGCTCCGTTGACCGAGCCGCAAGCAGTTGCTGTGCGCCATTGCTGCCCTCAGAAGGGGAACCGACTTGTGGTTCGAGAGGATTCAAGATCGATGGCAACCGGAAGTCATTCGGGCGTCCCTGTTCACCCTGCTCTGCAACAGGAAGTGCAGGCCAGACAATTGAAGGGAGCGCCGGCATTGGCATCGGCCTAAGCGGGCGGGGCAGTGCACCCTGAACACCTGGTTGCTCCGACTGCCAAGTCGCTGGGAGGTAGGATGATTGTTGTTGTGAGTTGGCTTCAGGCATGGACTGTGAGCACATGTAAGATGTACCATCGTCCGCCCAGAGAGTCGTGTCGGGCTGTTCGGAAACAGATTCACAGTCGTAGTCGTCAGCCATGGGATGGTCTGGCTCATAGTTCGGGGTTTCCAGGGGCTCAATCTCGCTTTCCATGTCCGAGCCACTCTCAATATCGATATCCTGGTCTTCTTCTTCATCGTCATCGTCTCCGCTATCTTCCTCGCTGTCAGAAGCACTAAGGTTGATGTCTTGGTCGCAGGAGCCGATAAATTCGTCGTAGCTCGAGGGGAATTCGTCAGGATAACTGGACGACTCGTCGTCATAAGACTCGTCGCCGGACTCATCCGAATCCGAGTCGGAGGCAGATGCAGGAGGATAATGGCGGCCGTTATCGAGACCGGATGGCAGAGCCTCCTCTTTTTCGTGAGGGGCGTCCAATTCAGCTGGAGGCTCTTCATGTTGCGTGGTGATAAGAGGAGCCACCACAGGCTCCTGAGTTGGCTCCTGAGAAGGCTCCTGGGCGTCCTCGTCAATAACGATTGGATCACTCGCCTCGCCGTTCGTCTCGGGCTCATTCATGGGCGAATCCATGGTAAGGTCAATGGAGCTAGAGAAAACCCGGCCTGGGGTTGCGGACGGTTTTGGCATGCCGATCTTACGGAGCTTCATGGCGGTGTCGCGGACGTCGCTCTCGGTAATTCCATCGTCACAATCACTGCTGTCCGAATCATCAGGGACTGCAAATGATGGCCGGGGCTTGATCTGATCCGAGGCTTGCGCAGCCTTTGCCAAAGTATCCCACTCCCACTCCACCTCGACAGTGCACGGAGGAAAGAGTTCGTTGGACCGCTGAATGTCGACGCCAAACTTGAGGGTGTCATGTTGCTGCAACTCGTGAAGCATGCGAGGCTGCAGCCTCTGAGAGTTATGGTATGTGCCATGGAGAGATCCAATGTCCTTGATGTTGAGTTTCTGGATTTGATTAGCAACCGTCTATTTGCTTGCTGCCATGGGGATCAGTCACCTTGTGGTACCAGTCGATCGTGATCTTGGCATGCTCGCGGCTCATTACCTGGCTGTCGAAGTAGCAATTATCGCCCTTTGCCTCCAAGGCATTAAATCGCTTGCTGGATCGGCCAATAACCAGGACGCTGGTTTGGCTTTGCTCGAGGATGACTCTTCGCTCTGGATAGTGTGTTTGTGGGTGGGGGTGTTTCACGCTCAACTTGACAAGCACTACCGACAGGTTAGTCAAAGCTGGCAAGAATACGAAGAATGGGTGGAACACACCATCATGTGCTTGAAGTCTCGGACCCGTCGGAGTCGACGACGACGACGACGACGACGACGACGACATCTTTGTGTAGGCTTCTCGAGCGTATCACTGCTGGCTGACGGTAGGAAAGAGTCGAAACCGAGGGGTTCGCGGGCTTGATACAAAGCTAAGTCAGCACACAGTGACAGGCTCGTCTCGGGAGCATCTACCTCCGTCCGAATAAGACCGAGCTCACGGGAAGCGGTTGATGTTGGGATGACGGGGGCTTGAATGGCGCTGGAAATGGAGAGTTGCTGTTGTAGATGGACGAAATCGCCTGGGAGAGAGGAGTAGAAAGTCAAGATGGAGAGGCAGACGTGGTGGGCATGTATGGCAAGGCGTTCCTTCCTTGTACCGTCGGCGGGCTGAAGGTTAAGAGTTTGGAGGTAGAGGGAAGGCAGAGAGAGACAGAGAGGTAGGTGCGATACAGTGTAAGTTAGACCATCGAGGTGAGTGGAGGGAGAGGTGAAGTGGGTCAGGAATCTGGAGATGGCACCGTGTCGGTACTGTATCAGGCAGTCGAGACAGTAGCGCAGGCAGCGATAAGGCTTTATCGCAACTTAGCTGGGAAGCCGAGGGGAGCTTGCAGGGGTCTTGGGCAGGTGAAGGTGGGGACAGTGAGTGGGTTGGTGGGGTTATCAGCAGTGACCTACCTACCTACGGGGACCCAGAGCACTTTAGATAAGTCGATCTAAGGTGCCGTTGGCGCTGATAAGAGAGTCCGGAAGGGTTGACGAGAATAGACTGAGAAACAAAGTGTGCCGCCAAGGTGAAGCAGCGACTTGTTCCCTCGTTGATGGTGAAAAGACGATGAAGAGTATAGCGAGACACCTAGTTTAGGTGCCGTATTCGTAGATATGGAGGAAGGTAGGTTACCTAGGTACCACGTAGGTAGGTAGAAAAGTGCACAATGATGGCTGAGGGTGCCTTGGGGAAAGTGGTCCGCCAGTTGCACAGTGTGTGTGAGAGATGACAGGCACAATCGGGGCGTTTGGTGATGACGGGATTAGGAAAGAGGGGCACGCACACTGGAGACCACCCTCACCACATGGCACCTGACCGATGGAAGGGGATCACAGCGGGGTCGAGAGTAGAAGAATGTACCGAAAAACGGCCAGTCGTTCAAGGGAGCACTGCCAGGTTGGCTGGGTCGAGATATTAGCAAGGCAGGCAGGCACTTTACATTCACCATAGCCATCACTTTGGAAGCATCCGAAGAACGGCGGCTAAAGAGTTCCTCGAGGTTGCGTGGATGCGACTCCAAGTAGCCCCACATCCGGTACCTACCTAAGTAATTACCTATTGACACATTCTGACAGCGGTAGCTTGGAGCTGGGCATCCGTTCTGTTCTCGTCGACCCAACACACAATCCTTACAGAACACCACGGGAGATACCGTTAGCGGCCTGTTGGTAACTCATGCTTTGGCGGTCCAGCAGCCATCATCCACGTCGCCACGCCTGATTTGCCCACCAAATGCGCTCCCCTCGCTTCAAGCATACCATTTAGCCTCGAACTGACAGGCTGCTGCTCTCACCACGCATGTGCAAAGTCTCTTTGGCTTCGGGTGGAAACGCAGTCAGCCGTTTGCCTCAGGTCTTTCTCGGTCCGGCAACGAGGCAAACCATTGTCACTGCATAATGTTTGTCATGCCCTGTCGACCTCATATGTCTGATCGCAGGGCCAAGATGGGACGCATTTTCTGTGCCTCGTGCAGCCGCAGCCGCAGCCGCAGTTGTCTCTGGTGCTGCTCATGCTTCTCATGCTCAGGCTCATGTCAACATGGTAACGAAATGTCGAAGATGAGGTGAAGATGTAGCGAATCCGGCCAAGATGGCAGGGTAATGACAGGGAGTTGCCCGTTTCTGTGCCCGACCGAATGTGTTTAGTGTACACAGTACCTAACGTATGTAGACCGAGGAGTCACAGTCATATGATGCATGTTGGAGTCACCTTATCCTCCCGAGTTACCTACCTAGTGTCCCCGTCCATTGTTGCGGGCAAATTCCCATGATGCCATGTACCTTGGTACCTCTCTCTGTCTTTGAATGCAAGCAAGGAAGGGCGTAGGAGGATCTACCGACAGGGGTATCTCCCAGGAATACGCGAGCGGACAGGCCACATCCATTTTGCCCCACAGGAAGACATCACTCTGGAGTCTGGTGGGGTGAGTGACTGAAGTGTTTAGGTATTCGTAGTGTAAAAGTAGACTGGATGAGGGGCAAAAAAACAGAGAGGAAAAAAAAAAAACGCTTCTCTGCTGCCCTGCCGTGTTTTGCTCGCTTCAGTCAGATGCTATGTCATGCCGCTCCTGCTGCTGCTGTTGCTTTGTCCCTAGCTTTTCCCCGAGCTCAACCTTGCGACTTGGGTCCGTGTCTTGCCCGGTTTGAAAAGTCTCTTTCGTCATTCGTCATCCTCCCACCTGCTCGATTCTTCTGCAGCATCCCATGTGAGATCCATGGTGAATCAAGGGTTCCTGTCCATGCAGTGAATGCCACCCTCTTCTTCTTAACCCGCTGCCACCCACCATCACCCTTTACAACTGGTTTTTTTGTTTTTTTTTCTTCTTCGTTGCCCCAGCTTAAGTCCTCAAACTCCTGCCTACCTCCGAGACGTCGGTCTTATCATTAAAACCAGAGCAATTTTCACGGTCTTCTGCCTCTTCCACCTCTTTGAAATACCTTGAAGGCTTTATGCCTGCTGCGCCCCCCGGAGAATCGTGGTAGACAACCATCAGCCTTAGATTATCTCCGACAAGTGCCTGCAAACGTATTTACACGCATATCGCTACTCGATGGATTGCTGGCAATACGTCGACAACACGATAAGAAGCAACACCATCTCCAAGGAGACACCACCTCGATACAACCACAGGAGATCCTAGCTGAGGAAATCGAAAAGGAAGACGAGCAACATAACTCGTTAAGAACAACAGTACTGGTCTTCTCTTTGAGAAGCGCCCTACGATACCCTCAAAAAATATCTTTCAAACATACTTGACAGTCGGCCAAAAACCGTCGCCACCATGCACGACTTGCGTCTGAAGGTTCTCCGCGAAAGCGGCAAGACTGTCTCGAAAAAGGCGCGATCGCGCCCCGAGTCCGCGCGAGCTTCCATGAGAAACTCGCCCAACGTTTCTCCCGGCCACTCCCAGATCAACTCGCCTGCACACTCACGCGCCGGCAGCCGCTATGCCTCGGAGGAGGAAGGTAGCGACGACGAGTACGATGACAACATGACCATGAGCACCATCTCCAACGGATCAGAAACCGTGCTGGACGACGCCTCCGAAGCGTCTTGGGCCCAACTTCTCCAGGACCGCATTGTCGAGCTGCAAGATCGGAAGCGAACGAATACCAAGATGCGCGAGACAACCCTCATGTCGTATCTCCACCTTGTCAAGCACCACTACGCCGGCCGTCAAATTACAAGCTCACTGACTGAAGTCGTCACGGCGTTAATGAAGAACGTCAGATCCGGAGGCAGCTCCCTTGAACGCCTCATGTCGCTCAAATCACTTGCGGCTACGCTACTCAACGTTCCCTCAGACGCCCTCTTCGACGACATATACCCTCAACTCGAGAAGACCCTGGAGGACGACGACGATAATGACGTCAAGGCCGCTGCCATCTGGGCCATGGCCATCACGGCGATGTACGGCGGCGGCGGCGAGGACGCCGCGATCGAGCTCCTCGAATACCTCGTCACAATTGTGGAGAGTGATGGAGAGGCTGTCGGGGCAGCGGACAACGGTGACGTCGTCACGTCCGCCCTCGAGGCCTGGGCCTTCGTTGCGAGCCAAATGGACGACATTAGCGAGAACATCTACTCGGCCATCGACGCTTTTGTGGAGCAGCTCGATAGCACGGACATTGAGGTCCAGGCGAGCGCCGGTTTCAACATTGCTTTCATCTTCGAGGCCGCGCGCGACCAAGAGGAGGAGACCGGCGAGCCGATGAACCTGCAGTACGACCCGAAGAAGCTTATCGCCCGCATGGCCGAGGCGTCCAAGCCATCGGTGAAGCAGACGGCACGGAGAGATAGGAGACATCTGCGCAAGCAGTTCGCCAGCATCGTATCGTCACTCGAGCACGGAAAGGGACCAGGCTTCTCCAGCGCCGGGCGTCCGGCCTTCAACCCCCATACCGGCGGTACCAAGGCCGACCCTCGATCAGCCCCACGAAGCGATGATGACAACGACATGCGTGGCTTTGGATACCGCGAGAAGCTGCGTCTCGGTTCTTCCGTGGTGCTGATCGACTCGTGGTCCCTCATGGCCCGCGTCGAGGCGGCAAGGACCATCTTGGGAGGCGGTCTCCCCACTCACTTTAATGATAACCCTACTGTTGCAGACCTACTCGGCGGCGCCGAGACAGAAGAGCCATCTGGACAGGGTTACTCATTGCACCCTAGAGATGTCAAGAAGATGAGGAGATAGAATTCGGCGGAGAGAAATCAAAGCGATATACGGGCTTGGGAGTGTAGTGACTGGGCATGACTCATCAAAAGAGCTTTGCATGAGGGATCAGGAGCTCGCATTGTGAGAAGATTTGCGTTGGATGCTTTTTTTCTTTCCTTTATCAACTAGGGATTCGCGGACTACGAAGCAAGGGGACCAGGCATCTGGAGTTCAGACACATCAAGAACATGCGCGATGCGAACGAGGAAAGAAGATACCACAGGGTGTAAGACCCTCGCAGCACCGTACTTTAACCCCCCTACAATACAACCTCATTTCTTTTTGGATATTCTTGATAAACATTTTTCTCTTGAGCAGTTTTTTTTTTTGCGACTCGTGAAGACACAATCGGATGGACCATTTGCCCACCTCCACTTTGGGACCTCGACTACTGCGGGTATCCGCCGGGGCGGCGTCCGCAGGTTGCACGGCGGCCAATCCTCATTAACCTCGGGTGCCGAGCACAGAAGACAGAGACGGGGATGAGACGAGCGGTGGACGAGATAGACCAATGTTCAAAGAGCGGTCCCTGGACGTGTGTTTTTCCTAGAGGCGACGGAGGCATGTGTTTCCAGGTGCGTTGGACGGCGAGATTGGTGCAAATGGGTTGCAGGCAGGAGCCCACAGGCGCATGCATTGGCGGAGGTTCCACGAGACAGACTGGCTGGCTTGGATGAATGCGAATCCTTCTTACCTGTGGTTACCTACCTAGGTATGCAGAGTACCTTTTTTTCTCTCCCCTGGGCAAGGCAGGCAATGCAGTGGTTTGCAGTAGTCCTGGATATGCTAGGCGTGCGATGTGGTCTCGGGGGTGGGGAGGGGCTTTTTCGTGAGCAGTTTTGGAGCCTTACAGTCAGAAACACGCTGGGCGGGGTCTCGGCTTTCGAGTGCGTTTGCGATGTAGACGACGTTGGGTTGCAAATGGGGAAAACGGGGGTGCCGGCATGGGCCGCCGGTCCCAGGCGGACCTGGGGAGACGAAGAGGGATACCCTGGGTGGGACCTTGTCTTTTGGTTGTTCGAGTTGCCCCCCCCCCCTTAAGGACGGGCAGGAGGTCGAACTTGGTTTGCCACTTAGGTAGGTATGCGGGCATGTTGGGCTTTTGTTTGTCCCCCCCTCCTGCCGACTACCTATCCCAAACCCCAACGCTCAGCCGGAGAGACGGGACGGGCGGACGGGCGAGGCCAAACGATTCGAGCGGGAATGGTCCGGATTCGCTTGGATGCAGTGGCTACTGTCAAACCTCAATGTCTGGACACGGATACCGGGATGACCGAGATGCTGTGTCCCTGCGAGCCTATTGTGTGCCTGGGCCCTTCTGTTTGTAAGATGACGTACGAGAAAAGTCGTTCGATGCTGAGGAGCGTTTCCTCATTGTAAGCCAGAGTCAAGGTCTCAGCCAGAAGGCGGCGCCGTCCGTGACAGATAGATGGGCAGGTTCGGTTTTGTTAATGAGAACCGGAGACTGGTAGGTATTCGCTCGCCAAGTCCGTAGTTTGGTGATGAGTGTTGGCTGTCAAGTCCCAAGTCTCAGTGTCGAAAGGTGTCACGCCCGCCCCTCTCTCGCACACGGGCAAGCAGAGGAGACCAGGCTTCCCCGTTCCTGTCACTCCCTCGCCCCTGTCTAGTGGATGATCACTTCTCCAGTATCTCCTCCCGTCGCCCAGCCAAAACGCTTGAGCCACCGCCATAAACCCGCTTTCATCTTGAGCTGAGGGGCTCGGTTTCCAGGAGATTCCCGAGAAAGTGGGAAACAAAAGTGTCCATGGCTTTGTTTGTCGTGTTGAATTAGAAGCCAATGCGCAATAGCTTAAATCCAGGGCTGGGAAGAGCAAATACGGGCATATCAACCTTGTGGAGAACGGTCTTGGAAGAATTACATGAAGAGAGGATTGCGGGTACGAGTAGATAGGTAGGTAGAGAGTGTGGATGGATGACCGATTGTGTGATTGTTCACATTAGGCGGGGGGCTGGGAGACAGGGGTTCTTTTCGGAGGGGCAAACAGGCATGACAAGCCCAAAAGCCTGTTCGTTATCTCGATGGCTTCCCAGATGTCTGGACAATTCTCGACGCCCAGATCTGAGCTTGAAGTAAAATGTCAGTGTCCGGACCAGATGAGATACGGCAAGGCGGACAATGACCAGGGTTTCCACCACCAGCTGCGGGAAGAGGAGACGGCGGTGAGGATAGTCGCTTTCGAGGGCTGTAGGGGAAAAAACGTGACGGTGGAGAGCATGTGGTGTGATGCAATCCATCCCGTTCAGTGGTCCTAGGTCGATGCGAGTAGCGTATTTGTGACAGACATGGTAGACAGTGCAGTCCATTGGTGTCGGTCGTGGTAAGATGTCCTGCCTACCTAGTTAGGTAGATACATACGGATAGTGCGTAGTAGGTGGTGGTGGTAGTCGTAGTCGTAGTCGTAGTAGGTAGTAGTAGTAGTAGTAGTAGTAGTAGTACGGACAGTATCTCTCTGCAGGGTCCCTTTCACACGCCCCCAGCTCGCGGCGGCAATTGGCCTGCCGTGCAGTGCCCCCCAAGCTCCTTTTGGGAAGGGAGCGAGGGACAACTCATCAAAACCTCCACCCCGTGGGACCTTGTGCGGCAGCACGCCGACCAGTCGTCTTCGAGGGGCTCTGATCTTCTCAGTCACTCCGGTCTCAATCGACTCTGACAAGTTGGGACGAGGGACGCGACTGGATGGGATGCAGGTGTGTACACACCTTGTGTGTGTGTGTTGTGTGTCGTCGAATGTGGTGTGAGTGCGCCGCATTGCCCACCCGGCGACATTTGCGCAGTGCAGCAGTGCTCATTGCTTCTCCAGCCCGGGCAGGTAAGGAAGGTATGTACTTCGTACCTAGGTAGGTGGCCACTGCTTCCTGCCCATGCTCGTCGACATCTGATGTATTAACCAGTCTTCCCAGCCCAAAGAGACCCAACCACCAACCCCCGGCTCAGCCCAGCCGGCTCCCGCTGACCTTTCCATCTTCAGACTACTAGTGTACCTTCCTCATTGGTGTAAGACGGGGCAACACACATGTATACAACAAACTTGGGCCAAGCTTGGACGGAAACTCATAACAGGCACCACCCCAAGTCCAACGCAGAGCCCGACGAAACGTCCCTCCTCTATCGGCCGTGCTTCCTTGTCCTTTGGCCGCCCTGGGGTTCATGCTTGTGTGGTCCTTTTCAACCTGCATCATCATCCAAGATTGGAGCTCGTCGCGGCCGTCTGCTTACCTACCCCCGGCTTACTGAGTTTTTGACAAGCCCCCCCCCCCCCCCTCAGTCAGCGACGAGTACCAACCCTCGGGTACGAATACCTCCCACACTTTACCGACCAGCTGTTTGCTATAGTCGGCCTTGTTTCCATTGACAGCAGCAGTGCTCTTTCTTCCTTTCCTCGTTGCTTTCCTCCCTCGCCTTGCACTCTTTGTCCCACCTCGTTTCGTCGGGATTGGCAGTGGTGGTGGTGAATTTGTAAGAAGAACCTAGTAGGGGTACAAAAGAGAAAGACGGGACCCCCTGGCCAGAGCTTTACCTGCCTGCCTGCCTCTCTGATTTAGCTACAAGATCCGCCGACAAGAAACAGCGATTGGGGCAAAAACATCGACAGGGGAAAACAACACCCAAGCAACCGTTCACCCAGCCACCCCAGTTTGTGAATTCGCACCCCGACCGACCTCGACCACTTACTTGGCTTGCCTTCTTGCGCCTTTCGAACTTGCGCTCGCCATTCCCCCCTCCCATTTTCAGCCTCTAATTCCCAATTTCGCAGTCATTGTTGCTTTTCTGCGCGCGTTGCGTGGTTTTTTTTCTTGCTTGTGGCATAGGCGGCCACAGTCATTTTATCATTGCTTCTCTGGGGTCCTTTCGTTCGCTGTCGTTTCGCAAACATCGCCGAACCGTCAAACGAACCAGGTTTGTGAAGCCCGCTTGCTCGCTCGCTCTCAGCCTGTCGCCCAGCCTGCCCAGTTTTTTTTTTCCCGCAGCAACGAACGGCTCCTCATGTCTTGACGGCGGCGACCGCACCCACAACAAATCCCTGCCCGCCTCGGACGGCAGCTAGCAAACCCACCCACACTCACTCACTATTCCTTCCCTCTTTCTTCTTTCTTTCCTTGATCGAGGGAAGGGCAAGATCCAAAAACGAAGAGAGGTGTGTGAGCCGTCGAACGAGGCATTCGTCATCCGCGCCTGCGCCCCTACCGCCTCTTCATCGCCGAGGCCTTCGAGCATCGCACCACGATGGGTGTTGACTCGAACAAGCCACCTCCACTTCCTGCCCCAACCGAGTCCGACTCCATCACCCCCACCGAGCTGGCGACCGATGTCTCCAGGCCTACTGACGAAGCTTCTCACTACTCCCTCCCTGACGACGGTACTCCCGTCACCATCAAAACCCGAGGTCATAAGGCCAGCCGCTCACAAACCTCGCTCCTCATCGAGTATTTCGAAGGTAGCAAGACTGGCCCCTCCGGCGCCGTTGACCGCAAGCCCAGCGTTCGCGTCCGTTTGACCCCGTCCAAGAAGAACCGCCACGACCACATCCAGATCACAGAGACCAACAGCACCACCCGCAAGACCTCGCTGACTCGCCGTGTGCCTCTGCCGCCCGCAACAGGCTCGTCCCATCTCGACGTGGAAGCTTTGGAGGGCGAGGACGCCGAGAGCATGCGATCTTACGCATCCGCCACAGAAGAGTCCAACGTTTCGAGAAACCCAATCGATATTGAAATCGACCGCAGCGGACGACGTCGTCGACCAGCAAGCCCGTTGATCCCCGACGGCGACGCTCAATCTTCTTACCTGCCTCCCAACTTGTCCGACATCTCAGCCATCCCCCAGGACAGCTTCCTTGACGGCTCCGCCTCAACTGTTCTGACAAAGAACTCGGAGAGACGCAGCAAGAGCTCGACTCGAGGTAACGAGCTGGCTGCTGGCGTCGTCGGTGCAATGGCCGGGGCTGCGATGGCTGATCAGGCAAAGAGCAGTAGGAGCAAGAGGCACAGTGGCGAAAGAAAAGCGTCTGGTGAAAGATCCTCGAGAGACAAAGATCGCAAGCACCGTTCGAGCAAAAGTCGGACAAGTAGTGTCAGCGAGAAACAGTCCGAAGGAACGCGGTCACCCCGCCGACGGTCGAGCCGGAGTCATGTGGACTCGGTTGTGTCTGGGGCAGATTCCAGTCTCTTATCATCCAGCATTTCTCCCAGCCATCGCTCCTATGACCAGAGCTCCGTCCGCTCTGGAGCTTCTAAATCATCCATCAACAACCCGAAATTGCTAGAGACTGTGGAAGATGCAATTCGCCGCCTGATCCTGCCAGAATTAAGCGCCCTGAAGAGGGAACAGAGCAAGCGCGAAAGCCGCCGAAGCTCCCTCACATCCACCGGCACAGCGACATCCCTTTCTCGTGAGGATATGGGTGTCGATCGACGCAGATCTGCCGACAAACGCAGCGAGTCCGCCCGCGACAGCCGACATCGGGAGCGTAGAGACCGGGAGGCCCGCCATGATTATGTCGACTCTCCCCGAAGCGTCGCCGGCGAGTCGGTCGAAGAATCCTCCATCGTATCCGTCGACGACACGCCACGGCGGAGTGATGGCGCTCTCAAAGCTGCCGTTGGTGGTGTCGCGGCGGCCGCCGCTTTGAATGCCATATCGCCACCATCAGAGGAACCAAGGCAGCGTAGGCGCCGGCGTGCCGACAACTCAGCTAGGAGCAGGAGTATCGGCCGTGAGAAGTACGACGAGGAGTTTCACGAAGAACAACCACCTGCACCGCCGATGCCGTTGATGAGCGAAATTAATCCCTCTGAAATGACGAGAACCTCGATTCTTTCGGCCGAGACCGATCGGCCCCATTCTGCAATGGAGGAGAGAGTCTCAGTCCAGGAGGTTGCCCGGGGCAACGCATCCATGGGCTCATCACCAACACCAACCCAAACGCCCGCATTGAATACGCCACTGGCGCTCGGCACAAAGCACGCCAACATTTCTCATGGTGACCTGCGGGAGCTTTCTCGAACAAGGACCGGGGATTTCCTGGATCAGCGCGAATCGGACCAATTCAGCCAAAGTCTCTCTCAGCAGATTCGTGATGAGTACGACGACGACTATGACGATCAAAGTCGCATCACGGAGAGCGAAGGCGACTATGCCGACTCCCACAACGAGTTCGACTATTACAACACTCAAGATGTGCCCCCACCGTTAAAATATGTCCCGTACCAACCCGAACGGCGCGGCCTGAGCCCCATCTACAGTGTGTCTGGATACACAGAGGCAGGAAGCGAGACGGCTGCGCAGCGCGATTCTAGACTCTCTCACGGAACCGCTTCGCCCACGAAGTCACAGGCGTCTCACACTGATCTGAGGGCCCTCACGCCCGTTTCGGCGCCAAGCAATGTCGTCGGCCGGGGTTTCGACGAACAATCTGTTGATGACCGCAGTGTCATGAGCGGCCAGGACTACCGCAACAGCCAGGACTACCGAAACAGCCAGTACACAGAGAGCAGCGAAATCGGCACTACCGGTCAGGCTGTCCGGGGCATCGCTGCCAACCCCAACATCATCCATGTGCCCCACGGGGTAGAGTCCAATGTGGCTTCTCTTGTGGATGGGTCTATGCTTGATCAGTCCGTTCTTACCACCGGATCTGGCTACGATTATAGAGACTCGTACGGGAACGGGTCCAGTCTTTCGTATGGCCCGGACTCCCGCGTGTCCTATGGCAAAGACTCGAGCGTTTCGTATAACGACCAGTCCAAGACGCAGTCTCGATCGCGAGACGTCAGCCCCGAGAAGCGTTCCGTCGCCGACCAGCGCGAGTTCTTTGAGCAACGCGAGCGCGAGAGCAGCCGAACGCCTACCTCAAGCCGCCAGAGCCACCGTTCGAGAGAGTTTGCTGGAGAGTACGAGCTTGATGAGTACGGTAGGAAGGTTGCTTCCGCAAGGTACAGGAACTCTCCCTCCACGTCAACGAGACATTCCCCGACTGCTTCGGAGAAGGCCATTGCCGCAGGGGCCGTGGGCGCAGCTGCAGCTGCCCTCAAGGCCGCCAAGGACAAGACCAAGCAACCAACTGTGGAGGAAGTCGACGAGGAGCATGACGAGGAATGGATTCCTGAGGGTGTCTCGAGAAACAAATCGTTTAAGCAGCGAACGATGGAGGGTCGAGAGCCCGCAAACACCCCGGCTCACAGCGTCGACCGCCTCGACTATGAGGACCACCCGAAGATGGGTGCTAGTGCCATGCCCGCCTTTGATGACCCGATGCCCGAGGTTGGATACATGGACGATGATGCCTTGACAAATCCGTCTCTGGTTCGTGAGCCGCTCGGCGGCAGCGACCACGACGACCGTGGCCATTGGCCGGGCGATGTTACTCCACGCCAAGGTACCCCTCGTCAGAGGGACTATGGCAACCACGAAGAGCACGACGCAGAGAGGCACAGCAGCCACGGATACGGTATGCTTGCCACTGGTGCCGGTGCCGCTGCCGCTGCTGCCGCCGTCATGTCACACAGCCGGCAAGCAAGCGGAGAACATGAGGATGAGTGGCGTCGCACGTCGGCTGAGCGAAAGCGGGACACGGTCATCACAAACCCTTATGACGGTGCGAGCCCGGTCGCTCACCCGGATCTTTTTGACGGCAGAGGATTCGAAGACTATGGCGCTCAGTATCACATGGGCAGTCCTACTGGACACAAGACTCTCGACGAGGGTTACATCTCTCAGGGTCCTATACACTCGCCCAACATGCAGCCCGCTGGGAAGGCGCTCATGCCTTTCGGCGATCTAACTGCCGAGGATCCCTTTTATGTGTCCCAGCACACTCGACACCTGAGTGGTTTGTCTCAGGGCATGGAATCTCCTCTTTACGACGCAGCCACCGGCAACGGTATCGACAGAATCGAGTCCAAGGATATCATCGCCTTGATGCAACATCTCATGGTCCGCGACGCTCAGCGAAGTGCCCGCGATACGGAGATCCTCGTCACGCTCGTTCGTTCTGCGGCCGAGATGCGTAACTCTTTCGATGATCTCAAAAAGCTTCTTGCCAACACCGAGGACGTCATCATCAAGGAGGTACAGGAAAACACCGACGAAACGGTCAAGAATGCGGTTAGCAACTCTCGCGCTTACCCCAGCAGCCTTCCCCGTTCCGTCAAGGGGTACAGCGGCGCCTCGCAGCATAGCACTCTCGATGAGACCGCCAAGAAGAGCAACTTCTTCCGCAAGGCGCTCAAGGGCCTCAGCACCAAAGGCACCAACGACCTCAGCCGGATCGAGGACATGCTCATGCAGCTGCTTGGTGAAGTCGACACACTCAAGGCGCAGACCATCCGAACTGGCGTGGTCAGCGGGCGACCCTCTTACGACAATCTTACTTCGGAAATGCAGTACGATCAAGACCGGGGCTACGAGCCCGAGGGACAAGCCGGCACCTCCACTACGAGCCACGGTAGCCAATCCGGCGTGTCATCTTTCGCCCAATCCCGCGGTCCCTCCAAGCTCGCGTACGAGCCCAACCGCATCAGCACAGTTCACGAGGATAACGAAGAGGACTACAACCCTCAAGGTCACTATCACAATACGCAGGGCCTTCTCACACCTGGCCGCGAGTTCCAACGTGGCGGATCGGTCCCCTCGACACTCCTCCCCAACCCCAGGCTGCTCAGAATGCCTCTTTGAGCAACGACAACACCCCAAAGACGGACAAGGGCAAAAAGCACAAGAGAGGCTCCTCGAGCTGGTTTCCCAAGATTTCTCGGTGGTCCGAATCAACGGCCACGAGCGTAAGCAAGGCTTTCCGTGGCAGCGGCTCCAGCAAGAAGGAGCACGACGAAGAGTTCCTGCAACATCCTCCGTCCCGGTCCGGATCCGACTTTCGCTATGACGATCGATATCAGAACGAATTCGGCAGTGACCAGTTACACTCTGGCTTCTCCCAGCAGGACCTCGCTGCCCCTAACCCGCCTCATCTGGAGAGCGTGCCTCCCGCCCCCTACATGACTCCAGAGGACCCCAAGTACAAGGCACACCGCAACTCGGTCAACCTCCAGCACCCTCAACCTCGTCAAGGACAGACTGAGCGCTTCAAGGCGGCGCTGGAGAGCCAGGCGTATGAGTATGATACGCCTATGTCTCCCAGGTCTGCAGACTGGGCTGGCTCAGCCACCAGCCTTCACCGCTTTCCCCCGAACGGCAACAGCTACAGCAACGGGTCTCCTATGACGGGGGGCGACTACCTCAGCTCGTCATCCGCCGGCCCCCCGCGGCCTCCCAAAGAACCTATGGAAGAAAGGACGCACACACCTGCTAAGAAGCGCATCTCCAACTTGGCTTTGAAATCAAGCCCTCTGCCGTACAACAGCGTAGAGAGTGGTTACGGAACCGGCCCCGGTACTCATGCCACTAGCAACTACACAGGCAGTCCCAAGCCCGAGAACCGCAACCTCACCGGAGCCCGTGGCATGCCGGCTCGGCGGCCTAGCGGGCCCCGGGCGATGACCCCAAAGAGTGCGGAAGAAGAGGCCGCCAGGGAAGAGCGACGCCGCAAGAGAGGTAAGCACTTGGACTCCAAATTGACAAAAAACCACATTCTAATTGGACGTAGACACCTTTGGCACAGTCGCCAGTAACGAAACCGACACCTTTTAGAAGAAGATTTCTCGCCGCAACTACTGTTTGCGCACAACGAACTAAGCACTGCCACGCGAGTTGATACTCCCAGATAGCTTGAAGCACATGACGAGTTATAATCACTGAACATATTGGATGCAGAATGAGCGATCTGCTATTGGAGATGCAGAGAAGGATCTGCTGGGCGGCAACGAACTAAGAACGACAAAAAGTCGTACATGGTCGCAGGGAGAGGGGAGCAGAGGGGGGGAGAAGATATTTTGGTTCACCACTCAACCTAACGACGACATGAAAAGCAATTGATAGCTTTGCGTTTGAGCAATATTTTGGAGAGGGGAGGAAACGGCAAGATCTCGTTTGGGCATGCTGATCAAGGCCGAGGCTACGGATATAGGCTTGGAACGCGTGACGTTGGTTGATACCACATCTTGGGATTCTTTCTTGCTGTCGTGTTTTTTATTATCTTGCTCATGGCAGCCGAGAGGACGCAAGAGGCAGGATACCAGAGGGAGAGAGATGAGACTGTAATAGTAGTCGTGGATAATGGAACCTCTGCCCTGCACCTTCAAGTTTGATTGGATCAGTTGTTTAGTGATGATGACAAGTCGACGAGGAAGTGAGGCTGGATGCTTGCGTGGTGTTTGAATTTAGCAGCCACTGGCTGACATGCGCAATTAGTCAAGAACCGACCTCCGTCTTGCCGCTATTGTGCCTCTTTCCCCCCCTTGGTCAGGAGTGTTTAGCAATGTGAGCTGCAGGTGATGCATTATCATTCCAAAGTCTGGAACTAATTAAATCAACGTCTCATTTTCGCGGCCACAGAGGTAGCAATGGTCGATTGGCAATGGCACAGGCGCGCTGCTTACCTAGCTTCTATCTTGAAACAACCCCCCCCCCTGGTTTGTGTGATGCTATAATATGACTACTGGACTTTAACGGGCTATTGCGTAGGTTCTGTGCCGAGTGTAAGGCAATGTACGTACCTAGGTAGTGAATGGTTATCAATCCTCTCGGGTTTCTTGGGAATTCCAGTGCTTGGAAGGGTGCGCGTGGACGGAGGACGTGGGGGAGGAGGAGGGGCGCAGGGGGCGCTTCATCTACACGGGCAACCTGCTGAACGTCGCCATGCTTCCGGTCCCGGCGCTGGTGACCTTGGGGATTGGGAAGAACGCGGCCTGGTCTTGGATCGGGCTCGTCGACGCGTTGTACAAGGACACGAAGGGCTGGAAGTAAGCCCCCCCCCCCCTTTTTTTTTTCTTTATTCTTTTTTCTCCTTCTTTTCTTTTTATATCACCCGTATTTTCTCGAACAACCCGCGCTTACATTCCATTCTCGAAGATGAAAACAATAACTGACCATGATAGTTTTTTCTACGTCGATGAGAGGAAGGCGGACGGGAGCAGTGTT
This sequence comes from Colletotrichum falcatum, assembly GCA_019425465.1. Classification (NCBI taxonomy): domain Eukaryota; kingdom Fungi; phylum Ascomycota; class Sordariomycetes; order Glomerellales; family Glomerellaceae; genus Colletotrichum; species Colletotrichum falcatum. The sequence goes on from SWKJ01000217.1 coordinate 521,425, forward strand.
GGCAGTATTCCCGGCGCCGATTCCAACGGCAAGTTTTACCTAGAGCTTGCAGAGGGCGCAAAGGACTTACCTTCAACCATCACATTTGCTGATGGATGGCGAGTACAAGAAGTTCTAGAGGGGGGGGGGGGGGGGGGCTTGCGTTGGAGAAACAGTGAATAAGCACATAGGACCGTTCAACGGCGACTTCAACACGGAACACAACACAGTATGTTCACAGGCAGGAACGATCACAAAATACTTTATTTTGTTGTTCATCGATGAGACTGTATTATCCTTACTCCTCGATCTGCATATAAGCCGAATTCAGAGCAACGCTATTCGAACTAACAATTAATTCCTTGTTGGGCGCATATGGCACTGTGCCGTGCCGGATGAGTGTGCTTCGAGGTCAAGGATCGAGAAGAGAGTGGCGCGCCCTGACCTTGGCTTTTGAGGTTGTAACCATCCGTAATGCCTCTCAGCAGCTAGGCCGTATTGCCGGTTCCAGCTACCACACACAATCAACGTTCCCGGTTTAAAGCTCGACGACGTTGGAGCGTACTAGTAGTCAAAATTGCTTATGGAATACCCGAATAAGTAACTGGACCGGGCTATCGGGGGACAGCCCCTCATTGCATTAGCGGGTCGCAACAGGGTGGGATGTGCGCGCCCTTCCGCAAAATCGTTACCCCTCGAACGACTTTCGAGATCCAGAGGCAACAACCCATCAGGCCATCTTTGCCTACCCTTCCCTTTTCCGCCCGCCCTCTGCGTACCGATCCACGATGCCTCGAGATCCGCTCATCGGCCTGGTCGGCAAGCCGTCGGCCGGCAAGAGCACGACGCTCAATAGTTTGACAGACGCCTCGTCAAAAGTTGGTCCGTAAACCTCCAAAGCCTGTTTCGACCAAGAGTTAAGGAAGGGAAGAAAGAAAAAGAAGAAGAAGAAGAAGAAATCCCCGACCCCACCTACCTGGTCGCTGATGGAATACTGTGAACAGGAAACTTCCCGTACGCCCTGCCACCCTTCCACTTCCGCCCGCCTTGCCTTGCCTCCGAACGCCGCCCCAGATCGGGCGTGCGACAGCGCTTTTCCTCCCACATATACTAACCGCTCCCGGCGCGTCCAGATTCACCACAATCGACCCACAACGAGCGATTGGCTACCTCCAAATAGAATGCGCCTGCGCGCGCCACAACGTCTCGGACCGCTGCCGACCCAACTACGGCGCCTGCGTCGACGGCCGGCGCTCCGTGCCGATCGAGCTCCTCGACGTCGCCGGGCTCGTGCCCGGCGCGCACCAGGGTAAAGGGCTAGGCAACAAGTTCCTCGACGACCTGCGGCACGCCGACGCGCTGATACACGTGGTGGACGCCTCGGGCACCGTCGACGCCGAGGGCAAGGAGACGCGTGGCTACGACCCCTCGGTCGACATCGCCTGGCTGCGCGGCGAGATCGTGGCGTGGATCCGCGGCAACCTCATGGAGAAGTGGGGCTCGATCCGGCGGCGGCACATGGCCATCAAGGCGACGGCCGTCGACACGCTGCAGGGCCAGTTCTCGGGCTACGGCAGCACGTCCAACGTCGTGGCGCGCGCGCTGGACCGGCTGGGCATCAAGGAGCCGCTCGAGGACTGGGATGCCGATACCATCGACCGCGTCGTCAACGCCTTCACGGACGAGAAGTTCCCGACCGTCATCGCGCTGAACAAGATCGACCACCCGGACGCTGACAAGAACATCTCCAAGATCGCCAAGATGCAGGATCCCAACACCATTGTGCTGTGCTCGGCCATCTCGGAGATCTTTCTGCGCAAGATGGCCAAGCAGGGCTACATCAAGTACACGGAGGGCAGCGAGTTCGTCGACACGAGGGATGACCTTATCGAGCAGGGCGACCCGACAGGCGGCGGGCTCAAGGAGCTTGACGAGAAGAACCGCAACCGGATAGAAAACCTCAAGGACATGGTGCTCTACCGCTTCGGGTCGACGGGCGTGGTGCAGGTGCTCAGCAAGGCGGCCGAGATCCTGGGCCTCGTCCCCATATTCCCTGTGCGCAACACGACCTCCTTCTCCTCTGGTGCCACCGAGTCCCGTTTCGTCTTCCGCGACTGTGTGCTTGTCAAGAAGGGCACGACGGTGGGCGAGGCGGCGCGTAAGGTCATGGGCGACGCGCCCATAGCGTACATTGAGGGCGCAGGAGGCCAGAGAGTGGCGGAGGATGACCTCGTTGCGGTCGGGAAGAACGACGTAAGCACTCGCATCCCCCTTCCCCGTACATCACGTGAGATGGATCAAGTAGCTAACATCTCATCAGATCCTGTCGTTCAAGGTCGGACGAGCCTGAACGTAGAAGCGCGCGCGGATACCAAGCCCCTGGCAGTGTGCTCATTTTCACCTCTGCTCGCATGGTCAACGAGACCCGGTGACCATGCACCGCCCCTTCCCAAAACAAGGGAGGGTTCATCGCAAATCGCGAAGCATGCCCGCCCCATAGAGTTGTACGGATACTTCGGGAACCCCTCTTACCCAGCAAGGCGATATCGCCACAGGGGCCTGACAAGGACCATACAAGGGTTTGGCCTTGAAACTCAGATCAAAAAAAACCCGATGGGGGGGGGGGGGATGTGAGCCCCCAGCCCTCCTGCGAGACAGAGTTGCTCGGCGCTTTTTCGCGAGAGCGTACCATTGGGGGGCTGGGTAGTGGATCTGCTATAGCGAGGTTGTCACACTCGCGGTCCGCGCGCACTCGATACTTCTACGGAGTACATACGAATACTTCCCATCATTCAGAAGGAACGATCTGCATCTACGTAGTAGTAAATAATAGCTTGGAGCTTAATCTGGCATGCAGGGGTGGTGGCTTCACCGACTGGAAAGGTCTTGCGCTTCGGCAGCGTCGAAGAGACAGGCTAAACTGGGTGTGACCCGCCATGCCGAGCTTGCGTACGCGTCTCTCGGATCCCGCTTGTCTCTTTGGTCTAAGGCGCTACCAACTCAAGTACCTTTGGCTCAAAAAGATGGACCAGGGCGGATGACAGAGGCTTATGCTTATGGGGGATCTTGTTAGCTCCGAGACATATGGTAGAAAAAAAAACCAGAAGTAAAAAACAAGGTTATTTCTTTAAAAAAAAAAAAACAGTTCGTTGTTGAACGCCCACTACACAGAAACTAAGCTCCTTAGTAGCATTGCTGAGTCGGGTGCTTAGATGCTAACTCATAACCCAATTTTAGTCAAGGTTCAGCATTTCTATGCGGGAGACATGACATCACACAGAGCGCCGGGAGTTACAGTGACAGTGGAGCATTGAACGCCGTCCCGAAACATAAGCAATGTGTCATGCGGCACATGTGAATAGTTCGAGCGATACTAAGCATACTCAAAAAGTTAATAAAGAAAATGGTAGTTTTGAATCAAGATTGATATGTCGGGTATCGAATTAAGCATGCTATATACAGCGCAAGTCTCCCATCCCGCTTCCTATTCTTGGATGACTGCCCAAAACAAAATGTTTCGAAAAGTCGCATACCGCAAGAGTGTGAGGAGTAACGTGAGAAAAGTCCGTGAATGAAGCCGCCAGAAAAAGGAAAGTAGGCCGTTACTGTGCGTCGTTGTCATAAAAACAATTGGGGGTGGTTGACGACCAGGAAGTAATGACTATCCCTGCATGGAGCAGGGGTTCCCTGTCGTCGTCGGCAGAGAAAACGCCCAATTACTGCCCGGGTGATGCGGAAGCCAAGGTCGCTGAAAATGCCCGGCCATCGATTGTGCGGAATGTGCGACGCCACCCATCGTGGTGAGGTTGAATACCATCTCCTGGGGAGGGTCGAGGGCGCGCCGCTTCGCTTGCTAATCGTTCATGTCCTTGGGGACGTATATGGTCGGGCGTTTTCAACGCCGGGACGCTTAATACTTCAAAATGATGTACAGGGCGTGGATGATACCAGGCAAGTAACCTGGAAATGTTAGTTACAAAGTCATGGCGATTGAAACGTTAACAAAGCTTACCGAGGATGGTCAACAGAATGTTGATGAAGAAGTCGGCACCGCAGCCACGCTCGAGGAAGACACCGACGGGAGGCAGGATAATGGCAAGGATGATCTTGCAGATGTCGGAGGCGGTGAAAGGCATCTTGGTGGAGGTTTATAGGTGTTTGGTTATTTGTGAGTAGTAGTTCGTGGCGAGATCTCGAAATCCGATGTGTTGACGGTTGTGAGTTCGTTGGTTGATGAGGGAGAATGAACAAGTGAGTGGGATGGGACGAGATGGTTAAATAGAAGGGTCAGGAAGCAACACTGCCAACGGGGGAAGCCACAAGCAGACGCAGAATCAGAAAAAGGCTGGGTCGAGCTCACAGTGATGTGATGTGGACTGCATGGGGCCCCTTCCCACTCTACCTTGCTGTAGGCCAGTGAGGTATGGGAAGCAAACCCAAGCACCCAAGCATCCAAGCGCATCCCAAGACGGGCCAACAAGCAAGCTTGGCCTGGCCGCCGTAAAGGCTTGGGGCGTGACATGAGTTGGTATATGCGTCATCAACCCATTCCCGGTTTGCTGCGGCAGGAGTAAGGCACATTTGGCAGTGAAGTAAGTGTACGTAGCTACATGCGTCGGAGTGTCTTAGAGGGTGGTAAGATGGGATGGCCTCTGTGCTGTGAGTTGTGGATGAGCCACACCACTAGGTATCTAACCGCCCACTTTTCCAAGCAATGACCTTGTTCTTATTCCCCCCCCCCCTCCTCCCGAGCGGAGCAACAATACACACCTTTACGGCGTGCTGCAATACTGGGTAACGGCATCTGGGCACTTCCTGCCTTGTCTTGTCATGCCTCTGCTGGCTTATGCCTGGTCTTCTTATGCTGCTGTTAGGTTTTCTCGAGTAGCATCGACGAAATCCCATTTTCGGTTTTACAAGATCACAGCGAATGCATTCTTGGTTGCATCGCTTGCTCGTGCGCTTTGCGCATCAAGGTTGAATCCTGGCTTTCTTCCCAACTGAGGTACCTAGTGTACTAGGTACTCTTACTCTTAGTAGGTAGATCGAGTCTCGCGCGTCCTTCCCACCCCTCTGCTCGGCCTTTCCCGCCGTCATTGGAGACTCGGACCCAGAGCGTCGAGTCCGGGCTAATTACCTCCAGAAAAGCGTGCTCCGAGGCTGCTAGCTGTGCAGTTGCCGCTGCTGTCCAACCATGCTTGCTTCAGCCCATGTATCTTAGCACTTGAGTATGCGTGAACTCTTTTCCTTGCAGCACAGATGGATGCTACGTCATCAGCACAGCCCTTGCTAGCGTCGTCTCTTAGTACCTACCATTTCTTCTTACTGTCTCTCTTACTCATCGCTCCATATCGTCATCCACATAGAGTGGCTTAGGCAACCAGGGAACATCCCGGGTCTCCATTAACCTGCAGGTGATGAGCCACACACGCCACACTCGCGGAGCTGATCTCCTGCGCAGTGCGATGGTTGACGTATGGCGTAGAGATGACGACTCAGCCACAGATTGCAATCCAGGGACTGCCTGCCTCATTGGCATCCAATCCAATGTTGATGCCACTCTTTCTACAGCGGGTATCGGTCCGTCTGCAATGGCTGCTGCGGAGAAGAAACGCAAGACATGGTGGCCGAACTAGTTTGTGAAGGTACACCACACACTCCACCCTGAAGAATTCCTAATCCTTCGTCCTGACTTCTCCGAGTACCTATCTATGTACCTACATAGTGCACTCATTCCCCCCTTAATTGAAAACTTGCCAGTGTTTGTCTCACCAACGATACGAGGTCCCTGTGACTTATGACGCAAGGAGACCGGTCGTGCCCGGTGGCAAGAAAGCCAAGTCGGTTCGGCAGCGATAAAGGCTGGGCCGGAGACGCGGCCTGTCTCCGCTTTTGTGACGGGCCCACGGACGACGATACCTAGTCCTCGAACCCTTGACGTCGTCCACATCGTGGGTTTGATAGGGCTGGGCTGAGCCGAACCGATAAGGCTAGCTTGCTGTGGCTGGAGTTGTGAGGTTTGCCAAGGCGGATCCAAGATCATGAGCTGCTGGGCTCGCTTCAATACCACGACTACGCGTACCGGAGGCTCAAGGAGGCAACAATGCCGTCGTCGTATTTCGCACCGTTGTATCCGAGGTCACGTCTTGATGATGTTTGTTGCTTGTTTTGGCCGAGCCAAGCGATTGGCAATTGGCTGGTTGCTATTTTACATCGATTAAAACATGGAAGCCAAGTGTGGCTAACCTCGCTCTAGCTCCGTTGGGGAGCACTCTAGGCCGTTTTATGCATGACCTGAGCTGCTATTTTCTCCGGTCCTAGACTGGAGTCTAAGACATGGCACGCCTGACCTGTCAAGGTCGACTAGAAGCTGCGTGGTCCAACATGCACCCAGTAGTTTTGATGCGATACGGAACTGGGCCTCCTTCCTCGGTCGCAGTCTCTTTTTGATGATGATTTGGCCTTGCTTGCTACCGGGTATGCCCGAGTAACTTTACTCGTCTTCTTCCGCGAAGACGGCCATCCTTTTCCCAAACACCAACGTGCCTCCAATTGTCTTGCCAAGAATATAACCGGCGTAGAGGCCGCACAGGATCGTAACGGGCCACCTCTGCCATTCGCGGTCCCAATCCAGAGGAATAGGAACTGCGCCGAGCCACGCGCCCAGTATGCCCCCCACCAGACCGCCGTATGCCTCGTCCAACGGCGCAGTTGTGCTAGCAAGAGCTATCCATGTACTTGATTCGACTCCGTGAACGTAGAAGATAGGGAACAACGAAAGAATGGCGATGTTGGCGGAACAGAGAAGCGTGTGGAGAAAGTGGGTCAGAAAGGGGGCGCCGAAGAGGACAAGGACGAGGTGGATGGCCGGCGTGACGAGGACGGCAAGGAGGAGCGATAGGAATATGGCCTGGATGCCAGTGGTTAGAAGAAAGCCCCCCTTTAAAGATGTAGAACAACTCACGATAAAGGGGTTCGGTCCCGTGCTCTCGGCCTTCTTCTTCTCACCCACCCGAGGCTTTTTCGAGGGCGGCTTCGCGCTCTGTGAGCCAGCCGCGGGAAGACTGACAAAGGCGTAGGCCACTTGAATCGCAGCGACGATTGGGATGGAGCTGTACAGTGCTGGTACGGGATCGGCCACTAATGAGCCGAACTGCGCGAAGAAGAGGCCGGAGAGAAGCACCGGCTGGGCGTGTCGGACGACCTGCGCGGCAGGGCTCGTCAGGGAGTGGACGGGGTGCAGTCCGTCTTTCGGCTTGCCCGCGTCGGAAGCGGCATTTGATGATGGCGTCGACATCGTCACGGGATCAACCAGTGGCATGGTGGGATGAGTCGATTTCGGACGGGTTCGGACCCCAATCTCCAAGGCTGGTCGGGCGAGGATACGGGTTAACTTCGCGATGGCGGACACCCGGAAGGTCACGGCCCAGGTAAAATTCCGGACCGGCGCGCCTGGAGTGGCAGGCACCATGCCATGGGATCCGCCGAGGTCACATGGCGATAAGGAAGGAAAGCTGTCCGATAAGATCCCCAGATTCCTTGGACCAGTCAGCTCTCGTCATTAAAGTACGTATCTGCATCAATGCACTGCAGAGTCGCCCTGCCAAATTCGCAGGGTTTCCTCCGGGTCAGAAGAGTGTAGGTATCTCGACGACGATGTCATCTCGTCTTCTTCGGGGTTCGAAAGGCTGTCATATGTTGACCTTTCCCCGCATTCACTCTCGTTGGCGCACCCAGCTGGTCGGATCCCATGGGCTGATAGCTCTGGCTGAGATGGTCAGCAGTGGCAATCGTTTCATTCGCCAGACATCCAGGCCCCTAGGCCCGTCCAATCAGCGTACCGCGTCGGTGGTTCCCGTCAGACCACATCACCCCATTTGTGTTGACAGTCGTCAGGAAACTTCCTGGAAACGCACGATCACCCGTCCGACTGTCATTCCGCTGGCACCTGCTATGGGGATTTACGGCCAACACCCCCAACTGCGCACTGCGCTTGTACCCTCGCGGCTGGCGCCTATTGGGCGGGATATTTCCTGTCATTCGCACTGCTGCAGAAAAAACATTTCGCCCTTGCTTTTCTTTTTTATTCCCATTCTGGGAGGATCCATCTGGAAGATGGGATGGCATGATCTTTCCCCTGCCTAGATCGGAAGCCTCGTTCATTTCCTACCCAGGCACGGCAATCTTACGGGTAAAGCTGCCCGCCCATCTGCCCACAATAGGCGTTCGCCGTTTGGATTCCGAATTTTTTTTTGTCAAGATTCACAAATCCCGTAAGTATGCGGCTGGGTGTCACGTCTTCCTTGGTATAATATAAGATCCGAAGCAGGATCCTGTTGTGCTCCTGTTTCCATCTCATCATCACACAACAACATCAAAAAGTCTCTCAACTTAACCCATCAACCCAACTCTCCACTACATCTTTTGTACGAGTGTATAATACACAACCACCACCTCACTCTCCTCAATCGACCAAAGAGGCATTCACTTTGGCTTCCACATACATATACAAACCCCCACTTCACCAATAATCACTTAATATGTCTCCCGCATTCGCCGCTCGCAACGCCGCCCGCTTCGCTGTCCAGCGTAGGCAGTTCACTCTCCTCCACAACATGCGCCAAGTCGCACGCTCCTTTGAGCCCCATCCCTTCCAGAGGATGTCGCAGAATGGTGTCCACGCAAAGCCCTTCTACGGTGCTATGATGAAGAAGCGTCTCGGTACTGCAGCACTGTAAGCAACATCAACAACCATGCAGGCTATCCAGATCAAAACGACTAACACTGCTTTGCACAGCTTCTTCCCCACAGCCATCGCCATCCTTGGTTGGCCCTACGCCAGCTACAGGGCCTTCGACGGCCGCATTTGAGCAGTCTTTTCTCAATGCTGTTTTTATCACGGGATAAATAGCAGCGAAAACAGGAGTTCGAAGCTAGATTTGGAACTTGCAGTTATATCATAGAGATACATGTAGATATGTTGAGCATCTCACGGCGTTCGGCTGGCTTCTTGGTTGCAGCATTAGTAGAAGTTCATGCGAACCATGGATAATTTACTTTGTTTGGACTTATTGTCTCTTATGCACATCCTTCTATAATGTCTCTTCCAATAGTACTCCGAGCTTTTCCACCAAGGAAACCCTTGATGCCATCTGTCGTCGCTTCGATGAGTGATGTTGGTGTTCTGCCTCACTTACAAGACTGAAGAGACCCTATCGTGTGGCCTGTGCTTGAGAGCTTGAGTCGCGCTACTCCACTTTCATACTAGCCATTCGCGCCCCTGCAGCTCCCCGGATTGAGACCGCGACGTGTTGAAGCTGTCCTCCAATTTTGACCACTCGACACCACTCGGCATCCCCAAGGTGATCGCGACGACCACGACTGCGACGAAACCTGGCATTTGGCTGCTAGCGATAAGAGTCAAGCTCGACGACGGTCCGCTCTCGAGAGTCACTGGTCATCTGCCCCGCGAAACGCCCCCACTTGTAGTCACCGCCAGACCAAACAAAGGGGTTTCCGCCGCGAAACGATACGAACACGCCGCACCACGCACAACGAGCCACAAAGACGGCCGAGGCTAGCTGAACCCGCGGTCATCGGATGCATCTATCAACATGACGGACTCTCTGCACAACGCGCCCATTGTTCTGGACAATGGCTCCGGCACGATTCGTGCCGGTTTCGCAGGGGACGACCTGCCAAAGTGCTACTTTCCCTCGTTTGTCGGTCGTCCCAAGCACCTGAGGGTGCTGGCCGGCGCGCTCGAAGGCGAGGTCTTCATTGGACAGAAGGCGGCGACGGAGCTCAGGGGCCTGTTGAAGATCAGGTACCCGCTGGAGCACGGCATCGTCACGGACTGGGATGATATGGAGAAGATATGGGAATACGTGTACGGCGAGGGACTCAAGACGCTGAGTGAAGAGGTTCGTCCGGCATCGCTAGCCTTACGGGGCGGTGTGCACCCTGGATACCCCATCAGATGCTAACGTATCTACAGCATCCCGTCCTCCTCACCGAACCGCCCCTCAACCCTCGCAGCAACCGCGACACCGCCGCCCAGATCCTCTTCGAAACCTTCAACGTCCCCGCGCTGTACACATCAATCCAGGCCGTGCTCTCATTATACGCCAGCGGCAGAACGACGGGCATCGTTCTCGACTCGGGAGACGGCGTGTCGCACGCCGTGCCGGTGTACGAGGGTTTCGCCATGCCGAGCAGTATCAGGCGGATAGACGTGGCCGGTCGCGACGTGACGGAGTACATGCAGATGCTGCTACGTAAGAGCGGCTACGTTTTCCACACGAGCGCCGAGAAGGAGGTCGTGAGGCTCATCAAGGAGTCTGTTACCTACGTAGCACACGACCCGAGGAAAGAGGAGAAGGAGTGGGCCAACAGGACGGACCCTACCAAGGGTGTGGAATACGTCCTTCCGGACGGGCACAAGCTCAAGGCAAACACATGATCCGACCCCTCCGTCAGGATGGGAAACAATTGTTAACGACCGTCACAGATCGGCGCGGAGCGTTTCAGGGCGCCGGAAATCCTGTTCGACCCCGAGATTATCGGCCTCGAGTACCCCGGCGTGCACCAGATCGTCGTCGATGCCATCAACCGGACAGACCTCGACCTGCGCAAGTCGCTGTACAGCAACATCGTGCTGTCCGGCGGCAGCACGCTGACGAGGGGCTTCGGCGACCGGCTGCTGACGGAGCTGCAGCGGCTGGCCGTCAAGGACATGAGGATAAAGATTTTTGCGCCTCCAGAGCGCAAGTACTCGACGTGGATTGGAGGAAGTATCTTGGCTGGTCTCAGCACCTTCCGCAAGGTGAGTATTCCCGCCGCGCCTCGTGAGCAACGGGAACCAGGGCGCTCGCTGACTTTGAGACATAGATGTGGGTGAGCATCGACGACTGGCACGAGAACCCAGAGATCATCCACACCAAGCTTACGTGAAACGTGGTCTCGTTTCCGATTGTATGGATGAATCTATTTCCAAGTGGCGTTTCCCCCGGCGTGCTCCCGTTGATAGATCTAGAGCCGTGATTCGTTAGCCTTTGCGGCAGTGGTAAGGGGGGGGGGGGGGGGGGGGGGGGGGTTAGACGGATGATGAACACCCATGAAGCTTAGACGTCATGAGATGTAAGAGAGAGAAAGGAGAAGAGGACTGGCTAGATCTGAGATTACCCCGGAAAACAAACGGCCTTCGCAGGGCCGGTGTTGCAGGCAAAGGCAGCAGCAATGTTGAGGTAGTGCGTCAGCTAGAAAGTTGAGAATGATACCCGAGTCTGTTGTCTCGTTGACACGTGTGTCTTCGATATGAAGTCGTCCAAACCACGAGGGATACTTGAAGTGCTCAAGGATGTTGGGGCCTCGGGCGCTTGCATCAATGTGGGCTCCGCCGGGGAACTGTCATGGGGGCCGGGGCATGGGGTCGTTTGCGTCAGGACATTGCTTTTTTCCTTCCTTTCTTTCTTTCTTTATGTATGTCTCGTAACCATCTTACTGCCAGACGCAATCTTATCTGTTTGCCTCACGACCTCGGCGCCTACCTGCAAAAGATCCCCCCCCGGGCTTCCCAGTTTGCTTTTTCGCTTATCGCACCACCCGTCAATCCCGCATAGCCCTGCGTGGTTTTCTATCAGTTATCGGCCACGCAGTGGGCGTGTAAGGGACAGCTTCGATCCGGGTCAAGGCAAAAAGAACAAACAGCCGACCTTTCGGTCACCTCGGGGGTGCGCGTTCGAGGTCAAGGATTCCGCGCAGGGGGAAGGGTCCCCTCCCCATTGGAGGACGACCTGCTTGCTGCGCGGTCTCCTCGATGCGAGGGGGCCTGGGCAAAGACACAGCAAGGCCTCTCCCGTTCATTATGATCTGGTACAGTATTCGTACCAGTAATCTCGCGACTGGCGAGAGACCTCGCCGCGTCTTGGCGGAGTGTGTGTGACTGGTTCGACTCGTTTAGCTATCTGATCACTGGATGGCCAGTGAACTAGACCACACACATTATCACAACTCACGTTTTCCTCCCATATCAGGGCTCAGCACAAACAAACCATATACGAAGACCTGGTTCAGGCGGCAAAATGCGCAGCACCCTTTGCGTGTCTTCGGGGATGCCGGGGAGTGTACCGCGTTCAGTTTGCATGCAAGAATACGCTTGGCGTCACAGCAGTGAATTATGCGTGTTACTTCATCGCCAGTGCCAAGCCAGATGGCTTCTGCCTCAGCTGCCTCAGCCGTCGAGTGTGCGCCATATGATGAAAGAAGGTGCAAAATCAACAATTGCATGTAATATTATACAATAGGTGGTGAAGTGAAACCAGGATGAAGTCTTGGAACATATGATATTCTAGAGACGTTGTCTCTGACCAAATTTTGCTGAACAACCAGATATCTGGGGGTATTGTGTCCGCTCGCTCGCTAGCATATCATACTCAACAGAAACAAACGCCCATGACCTTCCGCCGTTGCCCCCTTGTTGTTTTCCTCTTCGCTCGGCAAGTGGGAATACTGCAGAAGAAGAAAGAAGAAAGAAAAGAAAAAGGGAAAAAAACCCTCTGGAATCTACCAGCCAGAGTTTCCTCGAAAATCGCTAGTAATCTGTTTGCCCCGAGGCAGCCCCGTCTCTCATTCTTGCCTCTCTAAACCGCTGTGGACGGTTCGCTGATGAATCCTCCCCAATGGCCGACGTGAAATCCCGATCCGTGCTTTTTTCTCATTTTCGGTTCCCATGTAACTCCGTCCCGTTCCTTTAAGGATATTTGTGACCATGAAGTAGTGCTGAAGAAATCTGTACAAAGATGCGCTTGTGCGTGTGTGTGTGTGTGTGTGTGTGTGTGTGTGTGTGTGTGTGTACGGCCAGTCGTCCTGAAGAGGCACTCAGTTGGACCTAGAGGTGACACGGCGCCAGATGCTGCTGCCGCGCTTCTTGAGAGACTTGAGCGAAGATATCTCCGAGGCCGAGGACTCGCCGCTGAGGACGGAGGAGGCGTCAGAGCCCTTGCGCATGACGTTGCCGGCGCCGCCGATGCCGATGTGGCCGGCGGAGGCGCGGTCGCGGACCTCCTGGCGCTGGAAGTCCTCCTCGAAAGTGCGAACGGCTTGCTCCTGTGCCGTGTGGCGGTTGCCCGCGCCGCCGATGCCCGAGTAGAAGCGGCGGGGCCCGTTGACAATGGCGGGCTGGAGGGGCGTGGTGATGCCGGCGGCGGGGGTCGTCACGGGCGCCCGGAAGATGTTGCCTGCGCCACCACGGCCGGAGTAGGTGTAGGTGTTTGGTACCAAAGTGGGGTGAGGCTCTGTAACGAGGATCTGGGAATGCATTGTGGCTTTTGTGTGTTGGTGGTTGAGCTTGAGGTGGAAGGCGGCGGCGGCGGCCTTTGCGGTGGTGGGCGAGGTGTAAGTGATATATCGACCGCAAATGTCGTCTGAACTCGCAGATGTCACAGGTGTATAGAGGCGCCTTGTGTGTCTTGGATGTGTCAATGATGAGAAGGGGGAATAGAATCCTCGTGAGACACAAATGAGAGAAGGCCAAGGTTATTATAGGCATTGCCCTGGGAGGGGGGAGGGGGAGGCGTAGGGTGTGTGTGAGTGGTGGTGGTGGAGAGGAGGTGTTAGTCTCGCCAAATAGGTGTGGAAGAGCAACAAGACAGAAATGAACGGGCCTTTGCAGTGTCCTCCTGACGTGCAAAGTATTTTCTCCCCTCCCATGCCCCCATGGCTGAATGACGGCGTTGCACTCGCAAGGCGGCGCGTAGGGAATGGGAATCAAATCTTTCCTCTTACTCGAGGGACAAACGAGACAAACGGTACGTAGTCTACGTCCACACCAGTACGCGGGGCCTTGAATCCCCCCCTCTTCCCTGATTCCTTGTTAGCGCTGGTCGGAACGGGAATAAATAAGGAAAAAATCGATTCCCACCAGAAGCCCACTCTAGGAAAAGTTTTTTGGGCGTGCCAGGCGGCTCCCGGTGCCTCTCGACAGGAAGAGAGGGGAGAGAAAAAAACTGGAGGCGTACATAGTAGCCAGATCTTGGTCACAGAGAGAAAGAGAAGAAAAAAAAACCCTAGCATGGTGCGGCCCCGAAACAACGGGAGCGGAGCTAGGCAGCTTGCGCACCCCTCTAGGTCGATGAATTAGGTAGTTTGGTTTGCTGGGAGGTTGTGGGGTGGAGGCGAGAGAGCTCTTTTCTTCTTCTTCTCTCTCTCTCTCTCTCTCTCTCTCTCTCTCTCTCTCTCTCTCTCTCTCTCAGAGTTGTGATGTGATGCAGACAATGTTCTTTTTCCCCTTCCCTGCAGGATGCCCTTGAGATGTGTGAGACAGAATCCATTTCGGAGGCATGCTGCATATGCCGTGCCATCTCCCTATCAACCCATCGTGCTGTCATTATTACTCCGAGTAAATAGCATGTGGTGTTACTGGACATAGCCAACTGCCCTTATCGGCAATAAGCAACGATGTCAAATTGAAAGCATAGTACTGCACTTTGTTTTTCTGATAAGAGAACTGAAAAAGCAACGACTTGATCACCTACAAGCACCATTCAAACCCCAGGCAGCAAACAGTTCTCACACGTCGCTAACCTTCAGCCGCCCTTCCCATCACCCACCTATATTTTCCTTCACTCTTCCCCCCTGGTGGTCCGCGTGACACATCGGCCCCTTCCAGGGGCGCCAACGAATTTTTGCAATCACGCGGACCCCTCCTCCCTCAAGCAAACAGTAACTACTGAATTACCGCCGCCTGGCGAGGGGAGGACGCCATCCTGGAGCAATCGATGGGATAACGCTTTGCTAACCGATTGCCGCTTTCGTCTGTAACGCTAACCCTGGGGCTGGAAGGTCGGGGAAGATGGGGCTAATGCAAGGAACGTGGGAACGTGCTGAGGAGGGAACTCCTGCAAAAGGTGCTGTTCATTCCTTCGTAGTCACGTTTAGCATGCCGGCAAGCAGACTTTTCCCTCCCACACTGCGGGCCACTTGCGAACCCGATGGGTGGATGATCGCTGCCAGCATGCTCGCTCTCGCCATCTAGCTAGGGGGGCGGCTCCTCCGAATGGGCACTGATCCCTGCTAGGACCAACAGCTTGGCCCGGCCCCCGACGACGTCAAGAGTCCGGCCTCCACCCCCGAGGCCTCGACCACTCATTAGTTTCCTGGGGGTAATGGAAATATGCTTGCCGAGTCCGTCATGGTCACCGGACCTCGAGCGCCCCATGTCTGATGCCACGAATCCGTTGCAGGCAGGTTTGAGGCCACGATGACTCAAACAAACACGCACCGGCATACTTGACACTCTCGCTTAAGAAAAAAAGAAAGAGGGGGGGGGGGGGGGTCGCCGCCGTTTATAACCAGGGAGGGGGTGCGCAAACGTGCCTGTTTGCTGGTCGGCCGTTCGTCGGCCTGCTTCGCTTGACGACAAACCACATATTGTTGCATCTCGTCATCCAAGTTTGGCCCTTTAGACATGCATTGTCCTGCCGTGCAAAGAAAGCAGAGGCCGAACTGGCCATCTATCGAGGTCATTTTCAATCGTGGGGCACGAGAGAAGGAAGGGAACGAAGCGTCTTGGCACACCCAATGACTGCAGTCGACTGTCTTCGGATTCCAACGGCCACTTACACACGCTCTTCGTCCATGGTCACAACAGCCGGCGGAGCAAGTAGAGTAGGCGCGGGCCGCGAAGCCGTTGTCCGCATGGCCTTTAAACAAACAAATATAATAGAATACAATAGAACAAAATAAAATAGCTCATCGCCGATGTGCTCTTTCGCTGGGCACGATCTCCTCCTCTTGTCAGTGAAATGCGAAGCACGTCCTCGAGGTCCGCCGAAGAATCCAACCACAACACCGCCGCCACCATCTCGACTTCACACACCTGAAGGAGACCGTCGTCTTCCTCCACCTCGGACCTACTCGTCTCTGGTTATGTACGGCGATCCTGGAACCTCTCTCCCAGACGCACACCCCCCTCCCTCCCTACCCCGCATTCCAGCCCCTTTTCTCGTAAGGAGGTGAGCTCCCCCAGACATTTTGATCGTGCCATCTGATCACAGACCCGTCCCGAGATGGAAAGGAGGCGAACAGGAAAGAGAGGGGGGGGGGTCCCGTTCATTATGTAATTGGTGTGTAGCCCCAGGGCTGAGCGCCCGCAGAAACGTGGTTGATGCCGTCGTGCTGGAACATCCCTCCCGGCCCTGACGAGGTTGTGGGTGACGCGGGGGTCGACGGATCTGGGTCGTTCCATCGTCGCATCTTCATGCTGGTGAGCACGGGAACACTGCTTTGCGTGATGCGGGTGGGGAGGGCTTCTGGTCGCATAGCCGCTGCCGAGGTTGCCGGCCATGCTCCTGGCACTGACACAACATCACAGCCGTGGGTTCGGCAGTTTTGGCAGCTTCTTGGAACTGCAGCTCCGAGACACCTCACTATATACCATACCATACGTCTTGGTTCTTTCTGCCAACCTGGCCCAGGAGGGGGTCCAATGGTCGAGTGTGGAGCATGAATGTACGTAGTAAGAAGCAGTGCACCGTCTCGAGGTACCTATGTACGTATAGGTACTTACCCCACCGAACTGACGAATTCCAGCTTGCGATGCCACTTCTGTCAATACCCTCACGGTGATCAGATCGGTTATGACCAATCTGTCGTACCGCATCTGTCGACATGGCTCACTCAAAGTCTAGGTTCTTGCACAAAAAGCGGCACATCAAAAACGCGAAATTCGCAAAAGATAATGGACGATCAGGGGATTGAACCCTGGGCCTCCCGCATTCGTGAACGAGATTGCAATGCAAAGCGGGCGCTCTACCACTGAGCTAAACGCCCAGAGAGGATGGGAACGATCCCAATCGATGACGGTCCACGCGCTGGAGCGAGTCATAGATCTGAATATTGTACCGGATGACTATCCAGTTTCCAATAGCGACCATGATGCCTTCTTCATAGGCTGTAATCAACTTTTAAATGAGGCCTGTGTGTCTATGATCCGCTCCTTTCGCACTGTGCTTCTGAGCATACCCTTCTTTCTCCCCTTTGTGGGGGTACCGAATTGAGGCGTGCTCCGGGATAATGAGAGCTCGACACCTTCCGGACCAAGACACAGAAAGGTGTCAACCGAATGGTGGATTCCAGTCATGCGGTATACTTCGGACGTCCCCTTTTAGGCACATGTTTCCCAAGGCTCAGACTAAGTTAAAATCTATGGGGGTTTTGGAGAATCATCCATAGCTGCCACTCCGCGCTCGTGGACGAGGGCTTCTGAAATATTCAGAGTTTATGGTCGTAATTGCCCTCATCGATGCCTCGCTTACGAGAAACTCTTCCAGCCATTTGTTCGATACACCGGCTTGTTTGAAGGCTTCCTTTGGGCTGCTTTTTTGGCCAGCTTTGAACGAAGCCTGGGGGCTAATCGTTGAATCTTACGTTGTTGCATGCAATCCGTACTTTGAAGTGAACCCCCCAAAGATGATATATTGCCTTTTATATTGGGTAATGTAATTGTGTGAGTACGGCTCCCGGTCATCCCAGGCCCACTATCATCAACACATTCCTCTGCGATTTCCGCCTGACAGCTGTTTCGTACTAAGGCAAGAGGCGACTGGGCGATCCTGGACTCGACACATGTAATTCATTGGAGGGGGAGGCACTCGGCGTCTGTCGGAACCGGATACGGTTCCTGACAATGCGAGCCGCAAAGCCCCCTCAGCTAGAGATGATGCATGCCAAAGCCAGAAAACCCCTCCCACTTACATGTACGTAGATTCGGCTGTGGGACCATGACACAGTCTTCAAGCAACCGACGATGCTGCCGGAGGAAACTTACAGTCCCGGCCGGAATGCCGAAATCCTGTCTTCTTACGCGCTGGGATGCCGACTCAGTACCAGAATGCACAGCCTGGCCGTCCCCAAGGGCGCGCTGGTTTCTGATCAGCGAGCTGGCCTTCGTTCGGTTGTTTTCTCGGACCTTTGACTGCTCTTGTTGCCTGCAGGAGTGTTCTGCAGCCTTCCAGAGGCCGCAGGTGTGTATAACGGCCCATCAGAGGCGATATCTTTTCCTTTCTTCTTCCTTTTGGTTACAGTTAGTAGTAGCGAGAAGCCCCCTTCACTAGGTACAAAGAGGAAATTAAGCCTGCCCTTCTCTCGTTTCTTCTGCCCCCCCCTTTGCTGAGACTGGAAGTCGTCACTCGCATGGCCGCCCCCGTTTTCCCGCTTTTCCAACACCTCCAGCCGACCCTGACCACATCATAGCATAGGTAGCCAACTAACCCGAAATGAATGGTCCCGAAAGATGGGCTTGCACTGCATGCGAGGGCTCGCTTGAGGAGAGTATTTCTACCCGTACTTTTTCATCAAGAGGCCCATGCCTCGTTAGTTTACGAAGTCTGTGCCAGGCAGTATTTTTATCAGTTTCTCTTTCTTTTCACACACAAACTACTCTGAAAGAGCCCCATAAACGAAACGGCATTGCAGTATATATACAAACGTCGATTTTGATCTTCACATCCGTCGCCCCTTTTATGTTTCTTCTTGAAACGAGAAAACCCATGAAAACCCAGGATAGGGAATCAGATCCATAAACAAGTGTGCTCCCAAATCTAGTTCAAATCAGAGCCCCAATCACACCGACTCAGCCATGGAGAGTCGTATTTACGCCTGGCTGCGCTTGGCAAGCATGCTCAATGCGCTTCCCGCGAGGATGAAGCCTGCTTGATCCTTGGTGACGGCGTGGTTGGCGGGAATCAGCACCTCGGAGCCGTCCTTCTTTTTGACGAGCAGCTGGACCTTGCCCTGACCGCCGTTCTGCAGCATCTCATACAGGCCGACGGTGCTGACCTCGTCGCAAGCCGCAATCTTGTCGTAATCGGCCTCGTTGGCGAACGTCAGGGGTACGACGCCCTGCTTCTTGAGATTAGTCTCGTGGATACGCGCGAAAGACTTGGTCAGCACGACGCGGGCGCCAAGGTACCGCGGCTGAAGAGCGGCGTGCTCGCGCGCGCTGCCCTCGCCGTAGTTGTGTTCGGCAACGACGAGCCACTCCTGGCCGCGATCCTTCCACTTCTGGGCGAGCTCGGGGATCGTGTGCTTGGAGCCGTCCACATCGTAGGCGGCGTTGACCTCGCCCGTCTCCTTGTTGACAGCCGTGTTGAGGGTGTTGGTGCTGATGTTGGGCAGGTGGCCCTTGTACTTGAGCCAGGGGCCAGCAGCAGAAATGGTGTCGGTGGTGCACTTTCCGGTGACCTTGACAAGGACCTTGAGGCCGTCCAGGTCGCCCTCGGGGAAGGGCGCGAAGGGCTCAAGCAAGGCAAGACGCTCAGAGGTCGGGGAAATGGCGACCTGAATGTCAGGGTTGGGTGCTTCGGGCGAGATGGCCTGGAGCGACGCAACGCCGGACTCGAAGGGGCCTTGGGGTTCTCGAGACCCCGCGGAGCCTCGAACTTGAACTCCTTGCCATCGGGGGTCTGCAGCTTGTCTGTCATGGGGTTGAAGGTGGTCGCGCCGGCGTAGGCCATGGCCGTGACGATTTCAGGAGAAGCGAGAAAGTTCATGGTACCAGGATTACCGTCGTTGCGGCCCTTGAAGTTACGGTTGTAAGACGTCAGGATAGCGTTGAGCTGACCCTTGGGGATATCGTCCTGTCGCTTCCATTGACCAATGCAGGGACCGCAAGCATTTGAAAGAATGATGCCTCCGGCGCCCTCCAGAGTCTGCAAGGTACCGTCACGCTCCAGAGTAGCGCGGATTTGCTCACTGCCAGGGGTGATGTAGAAGGGGGCCTTGGGTTTCAAGCCGGCCTTCTCGGCTTGCTTGACCATGCTCTCGACCTTGGTCATGTCCTCGTAGGAGCTGTTGGTACAGCTGCCAATGAGGCCGGCTGACAGAACCTCGGGCCACTGCTCCTGCTGGACGGTGTCCTTGAAGGCGGAAAGAGGGGTAGCCAAGTCAGGGGTGAAGGGTCCGTTGATGTGGGGCTCCAGCTCGGACAGGTTGATCTCGATGACCTGATCATACTGAGCACCCTCATCTGCTTTGAAGTCGAAGGCACCCCACTTCCTGTAGCCGTCGAGAGCACGATGTTGAGCCTCTCGGCGGGTTTGTAGCAGGTAGCGTTCCGAGGCAGCGGTGTAGGGGAAGATGGAGGTTGTGGCGCCGACTTCGGCACCCATGTTGCAAATAGTAGCCATACCGGTGGCGCTCAGAGTCTCGACGCCCTCGCCAAAGTACTCGACGATGAATCCGGTGCCGCCACGTACTGTCAGCTTTCCGGCAAGGTTGAGAATGACGTCCTTGGGGGACACCCAATCGTTGAGCTTGCCAGTCAGCTTCACACCAAGCACGCGAGGAGCCTTCAGCTCCCAAGGGGCGCCAACCAAGGCCTCCACGGCATCGGCACCACCGACACCAATGGTGATGGTCGACAGACCACCAGCGTTAGGGCTGTGACTGTCGGTTCCCAGCATCATGATACCCGGGAGAGCATAGACCTCAAGGACCGTCTGGTGGATAATGCCTGCGCCCGGGGGCCAAAAGTCCATGCCGTACTTGCGTCCAGCAGACTCAAGGAAATCGAAAACCTCCTTGTTGACGCTGATTCCGTCGGTTAAATCACTCTCGGCGCCCTTGGAGCCCACGATCAAGTGGTCGCAATGGATGCTGGCCGGAATGGCGGGCTTGGCGAGGTTGCAGGACATGAACTGCAATAGCGCCATCTGGGCCGACGCATCCTGCATGTTGACTCGGTCCGGGTTGAGCTTGAGGTTGGCGCTGCCACGGATGTTGCGTCCATTCTCCGTGCCCGTGAGGAGCGAGTCCTCAACGTTGTCCAAATGGCTGTAGAGAATCTTCTCGGCGAGCGTCAGGCGCTGCTGTCCGAGGACGTGGCGGACCTTGAGGAGGTTGTCGTGGAGCCGACGGTAGGCATCGGGCTTGATGGACTTGGGCAGAAGTCTGCGCATCTCGGCATCTTGCTGGTCAACGCCCTGGGCGGTCGCGAAGGCCCTCCTTATCGACAGGCGTGAGGATGCGGAAAGGTATGGCCGCGTGCGAGTCAGAAGATGCTGCCGTCATGTCAATTCCTGCCTCTCTGCTGTACACCTGATGGTGGTTGAACATTACTGACCCTTGCGGCGCCCCCGGATCGACTGGCAAGCTCAATTGGTGCCATTGTCGCTGCGCGCCTCCCTCCGAATGCTGTGACTCGTTAGTGGCGGGGGATTTGGGAAATTTTTGGATTGTCACAGTTGTCAATGCGGGCTTGCAAATTGGCGATGTCGGATTCGACGAAAGTCTGGGGGAGGTTCGCCCAGAGTGGAGCAACCCCAAACTGCCCCTGCCCTGCCGGCTTCGCTCCGATACTGCACCGGATACCCTTGCACGGTAATAAAGGGTAAAGGGACCAGGAACGGCTCGGAAGCCAGGCCCAGGAGCTGTTCACCACTACCACCACCACCAGATAGGTATGCGAAGGGACCGAACGTATGTTAACTTTTCCGCTCGTTATATTCCCGAGGCATGATTGATATAAAGAAACAATTTCCCCAATCCCAGATGCAACATCTATACACAGCCCTTGAACTCCAGCATCACCTCGATGTAAAAAGCCATACAACCAACCCCGTGGCACGTACTGCTTTACTCGTTGTACTCGGCACTCTTGGTTCCGATGAAGCCCCCGTTCCTTTCTCTTCTTCGCCGGCCCATGACCTCCTTGTACCACTCAGTGAGAGTATAGCCCCAGTGACCGGCAACGAGCACACCGCTCACGATGTTGACAATCTTCATAAACAACTGCAGGAGTCCGTCTCTGGACTCCTCAATCGAGAGAAGGATGGGCTCGATATTGTACTTGAAGAAGATACCAGGGACGTTGTGGTCATCCGTCTCCTTGCTCTGTTCCGTGACGCCGTACTGGTTCGTGAAGATGGTGTTGGATAATGAGCCCGACCTGCCAACAGTGTATACGGTGGGAACTACCGACAGATAGTACTGGAACTTGTGAAAGTTAATCCTTGCAAGATTGACGGTGCGGTCGAGGGGGTTGAGCAGCGAAGGGTAGAAAGGTCCGAAGGACAGCTCCGAGATGATGTGCGAGAAGTTGAAAGCTGCGCATACGGTCAGTCAAAGGTTTCCAAGCCTCGATCGGAGACACAAGACGTACCGGCGTGATCCAGGTGCTCTCCGAACTCCATGTAGCCGTGGCCTCTGGCCGTGATGTGGAAATCACCCTGCACCCTGTTCACGTCCAAGCTGCCATAGATACGGCAGCTGTCGCCATCCCCCCAAAGTCTCGGGGTCTTGGACCACTTGGCCTTCTTCTTCCCGAGAGAGACGATGTCGTGAACGTGCTCCTCGCCAAAGCCCTCCTCCTCCTGCCATCCGGCACCCGTCACGACCTTGCCTTTGCTGTCTCTTCCCAGACGGTGAATACCCTCGCTGTCCACCCACTGCGACCAGTTCGTCTTGTCACGTTTGAGCATGTTGCCCGCGAGAATGCGATCACCCGACGCGTCCTGCACGTTGATGTTGAGGTCGCCACAGTGCATGGGCACGACAATGTCCATGTTGATTTGCATATCGTGGCCAACGCCCTTCTCGACGGCGAATGTGTGCGTCTCCGAGCCACGCCACCAGCGGCTGATTTCGGTGCAGAAGAGGACGAACGAGACGACTGCCATGGCGACAGTCCATTTGCCGCCTCCCGCCGTCCGCGTCACGTATTGTGGTTTCGCCTTGGCTGAGAAGACGAAACCGTTAGTAAACACGTACCTAGACGAATTCCACAAGAACCCCCATGCCTAGCATTTTAAAAGCGAGACCGAGCAGATGTTGCAAACTTACGAAAGGCATCAAAGGCGCTGACAATATTTCCATTTGCCCCAAAGGCATCGTCATCTACGCTATGCTTCTCGTCCCACCCATTCATCATGGCGATGTTGGAAGACGCCAAAGTGTATAAAAAGGGGAGTTCGAATGAATTGGTCGGAGGGACTCGGTTCGTCTTCGATCGTTATACTGTGGCTGTCAAGTTGCGGTTGCTCGGAACGCATCAGAACCCAGTACCACTACCGCATGCCTCGCTTTTCGGCGTCGGAACGATTGAAAGCAATGTAAACAGGTCGAAAGCGGAAGGTTGTCGAATGCTGCCTCGTCGCAAGCTGGTCAGATTACTCGGCGCAAGTCTCGTGGAGTGGGAGACGTGGTAGAAAGCCTTGAGGACACTTTATCCAAATGTTATCCGCACCTCGGCCCCCTGCCCAGGGAACCTGCAGTGATTGGTGCCGGAACTAGCACGAGTGGGCTGTCAGGGGCGTGTGCATGGGAGCTCCGCACAGGGGTGCGATGGCTTGGACGGGCACTACCTAGGTAGGAAGGGGCAGAATCGCAACAAGTGACATATCACGCAAATTGTCAACAGCATCTTTAAGGGACACCTGTCGCACCTTCCGCGCTGTGGTGACAAGGTAAAAAATGAATGATCCAGGGCTGAAATAGCTACGGCTGACTGCTGCCTAAAACCTACAAGTACCAATCTGTAATCCGTCACGAGTCGTGAAACGAGCGTCGCCTCAACCTAACCTGAAAGACGAATGGTCGATCCTCGTTGACCGCCAGCAGTTGCTGTCCAGCGCGTGTCACTGTCGATAACCGCGTCACTGCCTTATACAGGTTCCAAATGAAAATCAAACACCCCAAGCCCTAATGAAATGACATGCAAGGAAAGCCGTAAACCCCCAAAGAAACCACCGATCACTCCGTATCCAGTGGCAAAATGAAAAATCGAAAGACGACATACAGCTCACTTCCTGAGTCTGCGCTGCTGCTCCTCGAGGAACTCCTCATCCGAGGCGTCGAGAATGTCATACTCCTCATCAGTCATGAAGCCATCGTCAGAAGCATCCCACTCATCCTCCTCGCCACAGTCCTCAAACTCTTCCGCCTCGGAGCTGGTGGCAGGAACCGGCTCGGACCTGACTTCCTGGTGAATACTGGACACCGGCGACTCCTTCTCGAGCTTAGGGAAGATCATGATGCTGCTCTGCATCTCCGCAGGGGCTTCCTTGGTTTCCTCCTTGGGCTCCTCGGCGACAGGCTTGGGAACCTGGACGCTGACGTCACACCAGAGCCTGTGGCCGAACTTGAGACCGTCCTTGGTCGTCAGACGCCAGTAAGAGATAATTTTGCCCTCGCGGGCTGGCGTGCGGAGCAGAACGTTGAAAGAAAACTCCTGACCAGGGGCAAGGGGAGCGTAGCAGACCGTAGACTCGGAGGCAGACACAAGCTCAGAGATGCCGGCAGGGTGGTTCGAGTCGACATGGCCCATGTAATCGCCACCGACGAATTTGACGGAACATCCGGCAGGCCATGCAACGTCACCGTCGTTGCGAAGGACCCATGTCTGCTCGAAAACAGTGTTGGGCGAGAGGATGGTGCCATCAGCAACAGTGTCACGGACGAATACAGCCTGGAGATCCTGCTCGGTGAGGGGCTTTTCGACGATTGGTGCAGGCTTCTGCTCAACCACCTCCTTCTTGATCTCTGGTTCGGGCTCGAAGGCCTTCTCAACCGCCTCCTCCTTGATAACGGGCTCGGACACAGGTTCGGGGGTCTTCTCGGCTATCTCCTCCTTCACTGCTGGCTCTGTGGGCTTCATATCAACAACCGTCTGAGGAACGTTGATGGTGGCGCTGGCACCCGTCTCCGTCGAGCGGGAGCTGGTGCGACGGACATTGCGGTCACCCATCTGCTGCATACGCTGGCCATCTCCACGTTCGCCAGTGGTGGTAACTGTGACGTGACGAACAGGCGTCTTGAACTTGACAAGGGGATGGGTCTTGTTATGGGTGTTGGCGGGACTGGCCTCGCAGTTGGCGCAGAAATCCGTGTCGTGACACACTGTGCACTTGTATCGGACGCCTGAGATGTAGGCAGGCGCGCCGTGAGCGCGAGCACACAGAGGACCGTCGCAGCAAATGCCAAAGTGAATAGAACGGCTGACGGCACGGCTGCGAACCTCGGCGAGAGGCTCGTAGATGGGAACGAAGCGGTGATTGGGGTGAACAAACTTGGAGTTCACGATGCAGTCAGCGCAGTAGTCCCAGTCGGGGCAGTCGAGGCATTTGTGGCGGACGCCAGAGATGTACTTGTCGCAACCATCGCAGATAGCGTTGTGGCTCTGGTTACGACCGGGCGCCAACTTGACCTCAATGTGGCTGGGGACATGAGCACCCTCAACTGCGGGGACAAACGGGTGCTTGGGGTTGTGGCCGTGGAGGTCCTTCTCGAAGCATGCGTGGCATAAATCAAAGTCCTCGCAAGTTGTGCAGTGGAGGAAGCTGGACTCGGGCAGCTCCGTCACGCAGCAGTTGCAAGTGCGCATGCTGTACAGAGCGGTGTTGAACACAGGGCGGAGGAGCTCACTGATGTCAACAGGCGCCTTGATAGGTTTCTGAGCAGACTCCTCGACCTTGGCCTTGGGCTTGGGGGCAATCGTCTCGGTAGTGCTGTTCATAATTTGACCGTTCTTGACGACCCTCTTGATGAGCCAGTGGTCGGAACCGTAGCAAGTGATGCCCTGGTCGACGCAGTTTTGGCAAAGGTCGAAGTCGCCGTCGTCGCAAGTGGAGCAGTGGTAGTGGGCATCGGGAACTGTCTGGTCGCAGCTGTTGCAGCACACGGCGAAGTTGGTATTGGGGTGCATTAAAGTAGGGCAACGAGCCCAAGAAGGCTGTGAGGGTGCCCCCTCTGCAGCGGCAGAGGCGTTGGCAAACCACTGGTCGCGGCTTGAGATGCCCTCGGAGACGGGGATATCAGCCGAAGCCGCCGGCGTTCCTTCGTCGTTAATCTTGGCGTGCCTGCTCAAGAGAGAAGCCAGGATTGAGGCCTCAAAGTCAAGGCCAGTGTCGCTGGTCGGCAGCTCCTTCTTAGGCTCGGCATCGAGGACATTGGACTGCCTCAGATCAACCAGGGGCTGTTGTGTCACTTCAGGCTTAGGTTCCTCCTCGGCCTTGGGGGCGCTAGACTCCGGGACGTCCTCCACGGAAACTGGCCTCGGGGCCATCCTCTCCCCAGACTTGGTGACACGGAGCTTGAGTTTTTGCTTGGCCTTGGCAGCACGGTAAAGCTGCTTGTAGACTGAGACGTTTTGCTTGTCGAGGGTGATGTACGAACCAGCCGAATCAGAGTATCTCTCGAGAACGACGTTGGCGTCCGAGGTGAGAGCCAGGAGAGCGCGGACCTGTAGCAGGCGGTGTTAGCCTACGGAGTAGGATTATGCCGCAGAGCCCAACGGGACAAACAAGATGCTCCATTTTGGCCGTGTCGAGACACGGCAATGAGCGTCGAACGGGCGCCAAAGCATCGAGGATGATGGGGAAACGAGCAGCAGAAGAAGCAGAGATGACGTACCTTGTCCTCGAGAGTGCTTGGGCCCATATCACGCAGAGGAAGCTTGTGGCGACGAGTCATGCCCTCAAAGTTGATCTTCAAAGTGACCTGCGTGTCTGGTGATGTTGCTGACGAGGACGCCATTGTGGACGATGGAAGGAAGTCGGTGACTATGGATGAAAGGGAAACTCGCGGTCGACCGGGCAGGGAGGGGATGACGGCTCTGGCGGATGTTTCACTGCTGAGCAGCCACGCACGGGACACACGAGGCTCGCTCGGTCGGTGTAAGAGATGCGTCTTCTTCTTCTTTTTTCTTGTCGGGGTATCGACAGATATGACAAAGTTGTTGATGATTGATGGTGATGTGAAAGTGGAAGGGAGACCAGTCCGGGTAACAGATGGTGAGATGAACAAACCAAGCGGACGGATGGGGTGTGAGAGAGAGATAAGTGAGATCGAGGACCGATGGGGGTCAGCAGTCGTCAGGTGGAGTAGATAGGAAGACGAGCAGACGAGGGAAGGAGTGAGAGAGTGGGCGGATGGGTGGAGTTGGTGGAGGTGGGGAGGCCTAGGCGGGTGATGCGCCTGCGTATGCGGTGCGTCGCTCTGTGGCGGAAGGTACAGAGAAAGGAGTGCGTCGGCGTCTGAACTGTGTGAGACGGGGAGTTGAGAGCTACTTGGGGGGGACAAATAGCTTTTCTGCAGGCTGCAGGTGACTTTTTGGAGGGATACTGGAAAGGTGCCAGGGGGACCAGGAGCCACTTATGTACAAGAAAGCAACGAGAGAGGTGGCCGGGAAGGGGGACCAGCAGGACAAGCACAGGACCAACCGAGGCGGTGGGCAGGCAGAGGCACCTCAAACGGGTGATGATGATGGGAGGCGGGCCAGGTGGGCAGGTAGGCAAGGCAGGCAGGCAGAAAGTGGTAGCGTCACCCGCGACTGCCTCTCGACGGTTCACGGTTCACTCGTTGCCCATCTGCCTTGTCGAGTGCGTGCTGGGATGGGTTTGGGCGAGCCGGCGGTGTCGGGGTCCCGGGGATAAGTCAATGGGAAAGGGCGAGAGTGAAGTGGAGTGGGGTTTGGAGAAAGTCGAGCGGGTGGAAGGTACCTGCGGACACGCGAGCAGCCCACTGTACCCGAGGGTCGCCGCCATCCATGGCCGCCTTCCCCAGGCAAGAAAAGAGAGGGGCAAGGAAGTACTAGCGCCCTCTGGTTGGCTGGATGAGTATGGTCACAGTTGGTTTTACCTTCCGAGACCGCGCACCTCGAGAAAGGTACGTACCTCCTCACCCCTTCACCTCACTGGAATGTGGATACCATGCCTACCTACCTAGGTAGATACGCAAGTGGTTTACGATAGGTAGGTACCGATTGCAACCATGTATCTATCTAATTGTGATACTGTCGTTGATACACTCTATACCCGTTCCTCCGATAAGTCAAGTTGGGGAAGGGACCCCCCTCCCCCCTTGCCGTTTCTTACGCATAGGCGAGAGCGAGAAACTGCCAAATGTTTGCTTCGAGTTGGAACTCTGGAGTCGGTGGGGAGCGAGGCAGGAGGAGATGCAGTACTCCGTAATAGGTACGGAAAGGAAAGGCTGGACTCAGCATACCTAACGCTTGCAGAGTTGGCCGAGACACGCTAGCCAAGGTCCACGTCGTCAAAGTGTCAGGTCTGCGTAGTGCCATCTACATCTTTGACAGTCGCACGCCATCTCTGCTTAGCACCCAACCAACCTTTGCCCGGCTGCCGGCCGCCATCTCTCGCGCTTCGGGAGGTACGACTGCTCACATGTCACCACAGGCAGAGACAGAAACAGAGGAACCGACAGGCAAGCCAGCAGCAAGCACATCCAGTTGGCCACACCCAGGCAGCATAACGACACCTCATCCCAGCTCCCTCGATTCGATTCCGCACCACCAAGACCGTCGCCACTGCGGGAAGAAATGCGGCAAAAAATAATAATCATCGCCGTAGAACAAGCTCGAAAGAGGCGGTCAGCAACCACTACGACGGGCGGAGACGGCGGCGCCGGCGGCGACATAGGCTAGGTACCCAGAGCAGCTTAACAATCCCAATCCCACCCGTCAATGGAAGCTCCTCCAATATTCTTCGCTCCCCAAATCTCGGCCCTGGCTACGACATGCAATGTCTTTTTCTGGATGAACCTGCCGAGTCATCGCATTCGCCTCCTTGTTCCGTCCGTCTTTCCATTTGCAGGCAGCTAGGCACTGACGAAAACTGCGACATTCATCCAGTTCGACAGCATTCCTCCTGTATCTCTCTTTGGTCCTACTCCTCCATCACCCGGATTAGCACTCACACACCTCCTGGCCCCGACTCCCTTCTGGTTTACAGATAATCGTACGTACTTCGTACATCCATTAGGGGGCCACCCTGGGCGAAGACGCAATAGCCACCGCTCATTGACACACGACGGGGGGCTGCCCTGCAAACACCAGACTTGGAACGAGGCAACTGGAGCCTCGCCGTGAATTATTCCTATTTCCGGATGCTCACTTTGACTATGCAAAACCACCGCTGTAGTGGGCATTCGTAGGGGTTCGTTCGCCGGGCTGGTTCGGCATGATCACCGCAGGCGGCTCGACTCATTCATATTCGCGTCATTCGCTCTCTTTGAAATCGCGTCCAATGTTCAAACGTGTCATGTCAATACGGTGGCTCGCCCTTTGGACTTTCAGACACTGTCGGCTTTGGGCCTTTATGCACCGAATCGCGATACCGGAGCTCCAGCTCGCTGCATAGTTAGTTGGCCCGTTAGCCATCCTCCTTTCGATAAAACGGGATTTCTAAGCCCGACTTCTCCGTCGGTCAGTCCCCTGTGCCTGGGTTGGCCCAGTGCTGCCCAGTGCAGTGTCTGTCCCGAGGCCGAGTGTCTCGCAGTTTACCATGCAAGTCTTTACAAAATTCAGGTGCATCGCAGAAGAGAAGTGAATGACGAGACGAACATTAATCACATTTGATGCGCTATTCAGAGCTTTGCAAACCCCAAACTCATGCAGCCATCGCATCCGATCTTGGCGAGCCCAGCAGCGTGGTCGGCCTTCATCTACCTACTACGTACGTGGCAGGACACCGGGCAGTCTGTTCGTCGGTCAGCCCGTCACCTGAGCCGCTTCCTTATTCGAAGCAGCACCATTCCCACAGCGCCATGGCGGCTTCAGCAGCACGCAATCCTCTGGTATCCGGTCTTCCTGGAACATGCCGAAGACAATGAAGCAAGACGAGACAAAGACCTGTGGTCAAACATGAAAATCCGGCCGCGCTTGACTCGCTCACGTAGTCCTCTTCTCCGTTGCAGTTGGGTAACGGGAAGAAACAAGCACAGTAGGAAACAGAAACACATCTTGGGCTTGATCAGCCGTCTCTCAGCCCCCTACTCTCCAAGCTCTTGACTATCGGCATCGCCGCCAAACTTGTCATGCGTCTCTCGGGCCATAGAGAAAGACGAATGCCAACATCACATCAAAACACCTCTGACACGCGTCCGCGGGGTTCACAGTGTGTTTGGTTTCTTGATGGCTGGTTTACAACGGATAGCCACCACAAAGCTGCCAACCAGGGGAGGGGGCGAGGTTTGACAAAACAGCTCACCGTCTAATCTGGAGGAACCTGCGGCGACGGCGGCGGCGGCGTCGAACCAACGACAGAGCTCCGACAGATGCGGGGAGGGCGGGGGGCAGCTTTCGGTGAGCAAAGCAAGTAAAAAGTAAGTAGGGAGGCGGTCCAGCCTAGGTAGTTAGTTTGCCTTTTTGACTTTAGGCTGGTTTTTCAGATCGACAGATGGCGCAGAAAGCGAGCCCCGAGTGGTGTTCCTCCAGGTCCGAGAGCGCTGGCTGCTTGCTTTTCCAGGCCCTCGACAGCCAACAGACGTTCTGTTTATCGCAACGCTTCGCTGCACACTACCTCTCTAGCCCCCCCTCCCTCCTCCTCTCCCCCAATGCTAGTCATGCGAAATCAACCCCGCCTTTCCCAAGGTTCTCATCAAAGTTAACCAGACCAAAGCTGTCACGCCTGCCAAGAAAGGATGCTCTGCCACTCGCATCACAAACGCTTCTTTCATCTTGCAAGCTCGGTCGGCAATATTCCAAGCATGATATGGAGAGAAGTGGCCGGTCCCTGGGGGAGGGGGGTTTGTCCCAAAAGGGCAACCCGGATAGAGGGGGCCCCTCCCCGGACCCGAACCTCCAGAACTCCCGGGTTGAAGCCGAGTCACCGGCCACCCTGCCGATCTCGACTTCGTCACTTCTGTTGTGCAGAAACAGAACGGCTTTTCTCTCATCTTATAAACGCCCCACTAGTCACCTCGGCCATCCAATGTCCATGCAAGGCGCAGAGGCTACATCAAACAAGAGGCACAGACAACTGTCTTTAAACTTCCACGGTCGTCCCATGCAGCGGCTACCTGCGACGCTGCCTCCCATGGAATGGAGGGTAAAACTACCTTGAAGCCTGAACCTGTGCGACATACTCCCCGCACTGCACTTCTTCCTGGCGGTGGCGGCGGTGGTGGGCGCTCACATGGCGGAGCAATAAGCAGAAACAACAAAGGAGGGGTCCAGAACCTCTCGTACGCCATGCCCCCCTCCTTCTCCTTCCCACTGCGCCGCTGTCTTCTCACCTCGACACACACCTTGACAAGGCAACGACCAAGAGGGAGACGACAAGTCGTCCGTTTCTCGACTGGCTTGTTTCAGGATTGCAGCCTTGGCACAGGACCGCGGCATCTTAGGACGGCCACTATCACCAGGGGGACCGGATTGGAATTTCTCTCCTACCTTGTCTCGTGGCCGCTGCTGGACGCGCGTGTTCCTGTTGCACAGAAAAGTGTTGAAGCCGTGTCGCAGTTAGATATGATTGGGGACTGGGAAACCCGTCGAGATGGGATATGCATGCTAGAATACGAGCCCCCGGCCCGGGCACACGTAACCCCCCCCTCCCCCCCTTAAAAAACCAGGGAGCCGAGTCGCCCTCGCCCTCCGTCATCCTCCAGACCCTGCGCGGCGATGTCCGTTTTGACGCGAGGCTGTTGTCCAAACGCACCATCTGCCTGGCATACACCACACACCTGTGCGTTCCACCATCGAACGTGCCAACGCAGGATTGCCAACTGTCAGAGATCAAGAAGACGGACCACCGTGATGCTTCGTATCTGCAGCCGCAAAAAATGCCGCGTCGTCTCTATTGCCAAAGGCCCCTAATGCCCATCGAACCTGCCATTGTTATTCCTACCGACGCCCGGGAGCCGCTCCTCCAGCCATCGGATTCCTGTTCCTCGACGAAGACTTGTCGGTGAAAGAAGTCCCCGCCCCCCCTTCCAAATCGTGCCGCGCACAAAGAAAGATGAACCAGAAGAAAAGCAGGCAGGCCTGTCAGAAGGCTGAAAGGCGGGGGAGGGGCGATGAAAGCTTCCTTTCAGTAAAAGCGGAACGTCGGCCGCCGGCAGTCCCCGGGCGGACGAGTTGTTCCCCTATGCCTGGACGTCGACTTTAGGCCCCTTTCCTTGTGCGGACGAAGGGACTGCGCACACTTTATTCCAAGGAATGGATGCGCTTAGCCGCTGTTGAACCCCGGGGGGTAGAAGCTGACACGAAGCTAATCTCTGTGGAAATATCCTACAAACCACGCTACCCGTATTTGCGCCTTGAAGAGTGGGGGCTATGTCCACGGAGAAGGGGGCTGAGATGTCACAAAGAACCTGGCCAGGGCTGAAGAAAGCCCGTACGTCTCTGGAAAGGGCGGCATGGAAGGCCGTCCCATCGGGGGTGGTAGAATCGTGAATATCGTCGGGCCCAAATGCGGATACTTACGGCAGCCGCCTCGGAGGATGTCGAGCCGGGTAGAATGTCCCGCAAACACAAGT
The DNA here is from genome assembly GCA_019425465.1 of Colletotrichum falcatum. NCBI lineage: Eukaryota > Fungi > Ascomycota > Sordariomycetes > Glomerellales > Glomerellaceae > Colletotrichum > Colletotrichum falcatum. Next base: position 553,675 of record SWKJ01000217.1, read on the forward strand.
GTCCGGCTGACTAGCATGGCAGAATCCAGGTATGTCACGAGCACGGTTCTCCCATTTTCCGAATTTGCATGATCGGGACCAGCTCTCGGTGGCCTCTCGTGTTCGAGACTTCCCCCGTCTTCCTGGGGCCGACTCTCATACATTAATCTGTTATCGGAATGGATACACTCGGTTCGTGGGATCTTGGGCCTCTCAATGTCAACGGGGGGGCAAGGCCAAAGGGGGCATCGGCGGGAATCCCCTCCCCTGCGGAACTCCCCGTTGCGGCGATGTCAAGATACCAGAGCAAAACACGTAACAGACAACAATCGCCCCGCCCCTAATCTACTGCCGCCGTCTGACGGCGAAGTGACCACGGCTCCTATTACATCCATCAAACGGGCGAGACCACAAGGACGAACAGTGTAGACCAGGTATCCTAGGGATCCAGAATCTAGTCAACCTAGAGATGTCAAACATAGATAGGAGACGCCATTTCTCTAGATAGTTTTTTATATATTTCCCTTTCAACTCTTCCAACAGCGTCTCGCACTTTGCTTCCAGGTCCTCTCCCCATATCGGACAACCCTCAAGAAAACCCAACAAGCCCATGCTGCTCTCCCCTTTCCCCGTCCCCTTCTACTAGGGAGCAACCCCCAACCCCCGCCAAGCCAAAGGAACTCAAAATATTTTCCATCGCGAAGACACTTTCTCTCTAGGAGGCCCTCGCACGTGTAGCTGGACTGCCTGTACAAGCCCGGAAGAGGAAGCAGGAAATGGAGAGAAAGAAAGAAAAAAATGGAATGAAGAACCCTTGAGACATAAGCCACCAAGAGTGAATGGGTCTAGGCATCGTCGGGTTCATCATGACAAGGAAGAAAGCAGAACGTATTAAGCAGACATTCGGGAGAAGGGGCAGCGAAGCAGCTCGATGTAACCTCCTTGAGCAATAACAATGGATAAAAAGGAACGTCCAGGGCCAACCTCGACCCGTAACCGAGTGAGAAAGAGAAGGGGGGGGGGGTTTGTCGAGGAAACATGCCGCTCAGAAAGAAAACCCACCGCACCTAGATAAAGAAACTCGCCGGTAGAAGCCTCACCCGACCATACCTCCCTAAACACCACATCTGTAAACCCCGGAACGACCTTCCATCAAAGCAAACAGACATGAGAAAATGGACCAAAAATTGCAGACGCCAAAAACGCATAAACCCCCCATCCCCACCGAAAGGAATGCCCACAAGAGGCGGCAGGACGGATGAAGACATGTTGGAGGAACTTCTTGAATTCGAGAAAAAAAGCGAAGCTGTAGAAACCACGGAGGGCTGGCTCGTCCCACGCCGTCGGCCGTCTCTCGCTGACCCCTACGCCCGCTCGCAGAACTCTGCCACCTCCTCTTCCCAACACATGCCTGCAAGCATACTTGGGAAACAGGAGGGCGCCGGAAACCCTCGACGGTCCACAATAGCACCTCGCAAACCCATCCCCCTTAACAATGTACCAACTCAACCCAGATCAAGAGTGCTCAGTCCTATCAATACTATAAGCATAGAGTTCAAACACCGACAAGTTTTTTATGGATTTCCTCCTGTCCTTTGGCCCGACCAGCCGTCCGACGAGAAGAGGGTATAGCGACGGCTAGAGAGCCGACAATGAGAATTACAAGGATTACGGGGAAGGGTTGAGAGGTACGGAGAAACCTTGGAAGGGCAGTTGCCCACAACCCTACTGCGAGTAGTACACCATTCCAGGGGCTGGTTGCTGGTAGTAGAACCCATCGGGGCTCGGCGTCACCATCCCGCCCATACCGCTGACACCAGGGCCAAACTGTGGAGGGGGTTGGTAGCCCTGGTAGGCGTTCATGGGTGGCATCTGAGCGGCATCGTAATAGTACACCATGCCGTTGACCTCTTGGGCCACCAAGTTGGGCCCGGTGGGTGCCTGTCCGTTTGTCTGGGCAGCCGCGGGGTCCGGCTGAGGATAACCCTGGCCCTGGCCCGGCTGTCCCGAAGGGACGAATGATGCAGCCGCGGCTGGCGGAACCATGTTGCTGCCATTGTACTGTCCGGGGTAATAATACGGCGGTGGCGGCGGAGGCGGCTGTTGCTGCTGCTGCATCATAGGATAGGGCTGGTTGTAAAAGTTCTGTTGCTGAAAGGTATTCGGCTGGAAAGGAGCAGCGTGGATCGCCCTCTCTGGGATTTGCGACAGAGGTGTGCCAGTGGAATGCTGCGTGGGATACGACGGCTGCCTAGAGTGGGCGTCCTGAGGATGCCCATTGGAGACTTGCACGGGAACCTGCTGGTGGAAGGCTTGCTGGAAGGCTTGCGGACCTTGGTTGAGGGTTGGCGACTCGATGTTCGTGACCGATACGGCCTTTTGAGGGCGAGGCTGGTGCATGGGTATCTGGGTCGGACGGTTTTCCTGGAACGCAGGCTTCTGGGCAATGGATGCGTCTGCGGCTGAGGCAAATCGTTGATAGACGTCTCGTTCGGCTGCATAGGCATGGGCATGGGCATGGGCATAGGATAGTTATCCTGCCCCATAAACGACTGGTTCGCAGGCGGCAGGCGAACGACGGGGCGGGGGTTTTCGACGGGGATCGGAGCTCGCGACATGACAGACCCCGTGGGCGAGAACAGATAATCCCGCCCGTCCGGTGCCAGTGAAGAGCGCCGACTAAGGGCAACACTCGGGTGTAGGCGCTGCCGTAGTAGCTTCCGCCGAAGACACTGGTCCGCCTAGAGAAACCGCCCATGGAGCCGAGACCGGACCGAGGCTTGCCCCGGGTCCGCTGCTGGTTGGGTCGCATTGCTCGGGGGATAAAAATGAAGGATCGGTCGACGGCGGGGAAGATGTATTTGGGCGGGTTGTCGGGCAAGGAGATGCGGACAGGCTTGTCACGACGAAGGGGCGGCCGGTGATCAGGAAGCTTGGTGTACTGTTTGACGGGCATTGCAAAAGCAGACGCAGCTTTGCCCACAACGGGTAGAGAGACCCTAACCTGCACGTTGCCGATGTGTCGCTCGGTAGACAGTGTCCTGTTAATCGGGGTAGGGTTCGAGGGCAGGTTGGGATGAAGCCATTGCCGTTGGCCGGGCCTTCAGTATCAACGGGCAAATGCCTAGGCTGTCTCGATGGCGGCGGTTCGGCGACGGCCTCGTGCATATCATGTGCCCATTGGCCACTTGTCAGGGGATCAGTCGGACTGTGCAGTTGGCTGCTCGGGTTAGCCGGATGACGACGAGAAGGCTCTTGTTGGGCGTACTTCATCGGTGCATAGGGGCCCCGATGCCTCCGCCACGGCCACGTCCTCGGCCTCTTCCGAAAGGTCGGAAGCCATTGGCAGAGGGTCCGGCGTGGCGATGGTCGTGCATGAAGAAGGCCCCTCTGTTGGGAACGAAGGCGGGGTCCTCGTCCCTTCTCCGCTTGTATTCCTCGTGTTCCCGGCGACGACGTTCATTGACAGGCTCCGCCGGGCGTGATGAGTGAGAGCTCACGACGAGGGGGGCGGACGACTTGGGAGGAGACGCAGCGGCATCAGCTTGTCCCTGTTGAGCGGGCTCGGGGCGGTCGCCGATAGATAAGCCCTGGAGCATCTCGTCGGCATCGGACGCGACCTTGTCGGTTGTCTGGGGGCCCGAGGCCGAAGCACTCCGGACGGCAGGCTTCGCATCTCCATTTCCATGTCCAGCTGCCTTGCGAAGGTTGGGGGCGACGGGCGAGGCTTCGTCGATGTTGCTTGTATCGCTGTCGTTTCCGTGGTCGTGGTCATCGCTAGCGATGGAACCCTCGGTCAGAGAGTCATCATCGAGATCGAGCTGGTCGGGTCCACCTTCTCCGTCCTCCTCATCCTCGATGCGTCTTCTATGGCCAATCTTTCTGCGTCGGGGGGCGGCCATGGTGAAGCTTGCTGGGAGCTAGGTACCTGAACCTCTTTCTCGGGGTTGATGAGCTGGCAGGGGGCGGGCGATGCTCAGGTTGACGACGATGGGGAGGGCAGGCTCGAGGAGCGGAGGAAGCGGATGGGTGTCGAGGCAATCATGCGATGCTTGGCCGGGGGGTCGGCTGAATGGAAGAGATGGAAAAGCAAGTACCGCCCTGCGGTTGGTGAAGAATGAGGGCGATGGAGCAAACGGACGGGCAAGAAAGGCGTATTAAATAAAATACAACCGCTGAAGCAGCAGCAGCAGCAGCACAGCTTCGTTGTGGAGTGGTGCGGAGAGCAGAGCAGATCAGAGCTGGAGAGCGGAAGAGCAAAAAAACCGCAATGCCGTGCACTAGCTGAGCTGGAACCCGTATCGTCTCCTCTGACCTCTCTGCGTCTAATGAAAGAGCAGACGAAGGGGAAGTCTGGGATAGGAGGAGGAGGAGGAGGAGGAGAAGGGTTTGGGATGCGAGGAGGAATCGCAGGGGGGGTGGAGAGATGGTGATGATGATAGGAAAGGAAGGGAGGGATTTCGGCCAGACGACGTAAAAGACGAGACGGACGGATGACGGAGACGGGGTCACCTCACAGACACCAGCAGATCGGTTCCGACCCAGGAGCAGGAGGAGAAGGAGCAGCAGCGGCAGCAGCAGCAGCGGCGGCGACGACAGCGACAATAGTAGGGACGGATTGTGGTGTTATTTTTTATTTTTTTTTATTTTTCGTTTTTTTATTTATGTATTGCTGCCCCCCCCCCTTGACCCGTGGCTGGAGCAGGTACCTAGCTGCTGAGGCACGGCACACACCCACACGCACTACCACCACAAGCACGCCAACGCCAACGCCCGCTGTGTTGGCTGTGCTCTCGCCGGTTGGGCGCCCGTGTTCCCCTCCCCCCCAAATTTCTAACCCTCCCAGTACATTCTCAACCAGTAGGATGCCCTCGTTAGACCGGCTCACCGGCGTGCAACGCTGTTTTGGGGCCGCTTGGGGGAGGAGGGTCTGGACCAGCGCTGGCCGTGCCCGCTGTGGAGAGCAGACAGGTACCTAAGATAAAATACCTACCTACCTACCTAGGTAGGTACATAGGTAAAATACAAAGGCCCTCTCTCGCTCTGAGCAAAAACTTGGGAGCTTCCGACCCGGCCTGACTTCCAAGAATAACCTCTCCACCAATCCGGGTCGTCGCGGAGCTCGGCAGTCCCACTTTATGATTTGTTTCGTCAAGTGCAGGCTTAACCCATCCATCAGATCGTATCAGCTACCTAGGTAGGTAGGTAAGTACTACCTACCTGTATCCGTATCATACTCTAGCTATGCTATAGTACACCTGTCGGCAGGCAGCTGTCCTTCTTCCTTTCTTATTTGTTTGTTTTGTTTGTCTACATATGCACTGCACCCTCAGTGTCCAAAGAACTCTTGTCTTGGGGGGGGGGGGGGGGGGGGGGGGGGATTCCCACCGATCTGGGTAGGACCTAGCTTGACTTTTCGTCGTACGACAGATTGACCTACCAGCCAGCGTTCCCACCAATACTGATGCCGCGCCTGTGACCTGACACCTTCCAACTTTCAGGATGATGCGCCGACGTGCCGTTTCAAGTCCCGGACGCTGGACGGTCTAGGATCTGGCAGGCTGGCATCAAACCCTGTTTGTCGTGCTCACCATGTGCCTCGCCATCTTTGGGATGGGATGACAACTATCCATTCGGGATCGAACAAACCTAGACCAGAGCCCAGAACCGAGTATACCAACCCGCCCTTCTCCTTGACGGGCGACGACCCCATTCGCCGTGGCAATCAATAGATGAAGAGCCCAAATGTTTTAAAGAGCCCCAAGCCCCGCCTGTGGAAAATGACTCTACGGAGGGCAGCATTCTTCCTAATCTTGGCAAAGCCTTCAAGGTCTCAGCGACCGAGCATCCAGGACATCCCCAACCGTAATGGCCGGTCGGTCATCATACTTTACATCTGTGACCACGACATGAGCATCCTGGCAAATGAGCGTGTATATAGCATGGGTGAAGTGTTGGACATCTCAGGACGGATTAGACACGAGGGCTGCTCTTCGCAGGGATTGTCCACTCCTCACCATGTCGTTTCCTGTATACCAAGCCGCTAACTAGCCATTAGACACATGTGGACATCTGTTGGCAATATCTTAGCAAGACTGCCCGGCGATGTAGTGGACGTGCAAAGGGTTGTCAAAACGTGTATTCGTAATCACAATAGTTGATGCTTCCATCTAGGCCAGCTAGGTTACACCTAAAAACATGATCTGACAAGGCATATTAAACCCGTCGGCCACAGCTTGATACCAGGCATCCAAGCGGCACTGTCCCTCTTTCAGGAAGACGAAGGTTGAAGATTCTGAGTCTTTTCGATTTTGGGCACGCATCCGAATCTCGTATTTCCTTGATCCCAAATCTACCACAAGTCAGCATCTCCTCATCGCACTATACTTACGCTCTTCACCAAAACTTACCGCATAAATTGACTTGAGAAACGCATCTCCCAGGATGTCAAAATCGTTGGAGCCCCTCGACTGCACGCTTCCGTACCAGAACCCGTCGCTGGCCGGCGCAAACGCCAGGTCCTCCTTTTGGATCACAAACTCCTTGTCACCGACAGCGACCTTGAACTCGGGCAAGTCTTCCGCCTTTGTGCTGTCGGGGAACACGTAGCCCTGCTGCTGCTCGTCGTACTTGGAGCCGGGAATCGCGTCGTACAAGGCCTGGCAGATGTCGTCCGAGACGAGGGCCAAAGTCGTTCCCGTGTCCGCGATGGCCTTGTTCCCGTTCCGCGCGACAGCTTTGCCGTTGACGCTCGCCGATGCCGAGGGGAACATCCAGAACCCCTGTGTCTTGTCGACATCGACCCAATGGATATCCTCCCGGAGGCTTGGACGAGCTCCGTGTCGATCCACCCAAACGTGTAAAATGACCGCGGCTTGCTTTCGTCGCGCTCGCTGTAGAACGCCGACGAAAACAGCTCTGCGTCTTTGGGGATGTCGCTCTGCGTTATCATATTGTCGACGGGCGTGGCCTGCGGGTCGCGGAAGCCGCCGTCGCGCTGCACCGTGTTGATGGAGCTGAAGGCGAGGCCAAGGAGACCGTCGCCTGTGCCCTGTGAAAACTGCGGCGCAAGCTGCGCGGCCAGCTCAATGACCTGGTTCTCGACCGTTAACCCGCCGAGAACGAGATTGTCGGTACCGCAGTCGCCCGACGCCGAGCTGCCATCGCCATACGAGATCTTCCATGTCTTGCCCTCGAGCTTCTTGAACGTCGAGGACTTGGAGGGATCAAACACGCTGTGGTTGCGTTGGAGGGAACTGCTGAGCTCCTTTGAGAACACCTGGCGTAGCATTAGTGGCCGGCGGGAAGGGGCACATTGATGAGAATGTTACCCAGAGATCAGAAGAGCCCGTGTCAAAATCCAACTTGAACTTCTGCGGCGGCGTCCCGATGGAGACCTCGCAGAGATACATGGAGTCATACTGCTGGTCTTCAGCCGTGACTTCTCCGTGCTGGTCACCCTCGGTCTTTTTCATCAGAACCTTGCTCATGGAAACTCGACCACCAACCGGCGCGTCGAAGCCAGGAGCGGCGAGTCCCCTCTGCGCCATTCTTCTTGTCTGGACATATGGACCAGGCTTAGTCGGTTCGAACTTGAACTTGTTCAGAAGATGGACATAAGACTTCCTGCCGTGGCGGGTGTAGCTCTTGTTTGGCACCACAGGGATCTTTGTGAGGCCCTTGTCTGCCCTGAACTTGGCCTGGGCTTCGAGAAATGCTTGCATTTTGGCTGCGTGTTTGATAAACTCCAAGTTGGTCGTGTGGCCGATGGCAAATTATTCTGCCTGTCGAGGTCGAGAAGAGGCGAGCTCTTAAGTTAACGGATTCAGGACGTTGTCCCTTTACATACCCGTTTTGGTAAGGATAGCGGGAATGACGCCTCGGAAGTTCGGCACCAGATGGACGTTGTTTCTTGGAAATCAATGGGTATGACTGTAAGTAAACCTGCTCGACAAGCGCTTGTAGAGAGATAAGGAGGAGATGCCACTCAGGAGGCGGGGCGCCAGCCATGCACCGGTATCTCAGAAGTCTTATAACAAGCTATCGTTTCGCTGACGACAATTCAGCCGAGCAGGGCCGGTATCAAGCTGCATCTTGTCATGGGAAGATGTCATGCCGGCAGTTGAAGTGTGGCAGCTTTGAGCAAGGTAAGAGAGGTGGGGCGTTGCAACTGCAAGCTTGAAACGTATCGTCGCGACAGCGCATTCGGACCTTTGCATGTGCCCTCGAGCTTTTGTGAGGGGGAAGATAACGACATGGCCCTCGGCCCATCCTGATGAGGCAGTTGGGAAAGAAGCACAGGGTGTATCAAATTCGCTGGCGGGGGATCTGTCTACGTTGAGCGAGCAGACTACAATGAAATGCTGCTTAGATGGGGCGAGTAGTGGAAGTGATGCTACAGAGCAGGTTCACGGACTGAAAGGTCCCCCCAATCCATAGCCCCGTTAAGTCGAACTCTATGGGTTGGTACATATAAGAGAGACCCGGGACGAGAAAATCACGAAGTTTACGGCTTTTATCTGAGCGGCTTGGTACGAACGGACAAACCAGCCAACAGATGAGGTCTCACCCTGCTGGCGATGATGTAAGGGACTGCTGCACGGTGGCTCGAGGGCAGGGGGTGGGGCCATGTCCCGTCTTGGCGTCGATCGACTCCAGACTCTTGGATACCCTGCACAAGCGCGTTGAGGAAGAATACGAGGCCTCCTATTGACGTCGAGATGGGACCTAGAGATGGGGTGGGCATACATACATCTTATCATCATAAGTACCCCGTTTTCTACTGGTCGGAGAGTTTTTTTCCTGCTTGCCGTGGCTGTGACAATGGTCGGAAGATGGACGGAAGAAACGAGTGTGGCAAGCCGGGTTCGCACGACCCGTGGCTGCAGATAACGAAGCGACCTCTCTATTGGGAAACCGCCAACGTTAACAAGCAGATATCCAACAGTAGATGGCTTCAAGTCATCATGCTAGAACCAACCCAGATGACGTTTGCCATCTGGTGTTCAAAGTTCTTTGGGGGTATTGTTAAGCTTGACCTTTCCGAAGGTGAAACCGCGGACACCATTGCTAATCCAGCATGGCTCTCCATCCACAACGCTATCGGCCGTGACTTTCTCCTCCACAGCCAGAAAGCTACCCGAGTTAGTCTGTATTCCAACTATCAAGTCGAGGCATGTTGGATACGCAGCCCATAACTCACCCTTCAAGGGCCCATCTGCGGGTGGTCCCGTCTTGCCCACCGCTGTCATTCTCCGGGCTGTACGTGGCAGATACCGGCGGAGTGACCCACCGGCCATTTCTCCAGAAGAATGGAGTGGTCAAGCTACCCTCCATGATATTGCCATCCTTCGAGTTGACGAGGAGCACTTCCTTTCTGTCCGTGAGGGCAATACGCTCGCGGTCTCGTGCCGTGTCATACATGGCCCGTTTTGTTGTCTTGTAGTGCGTGTACTCTGATTGCGGAGTCTCTGTTTTGTCAATCACCACCTCCATGGGGAAATCCTCTGATGGATCTCCAGCTTGCTGAGAACTTCCTGGCGGCGGGAGACGCTCCGGGAAAAGATTCTCCAGAGGTACCGCGGGAACGCTTGATGCTTCGCAGCTGAGATTCCCTTCCGAACTCAGTAGAACCTTTACTCTCAGAGCACCTTCCTTTCCGTGCTGGGCCAAGAAAGACTCAATCACCTCAGTCAACCTTTGCAGACCAGCCGAGCCTGAGATGGCCTCGGCGGCAGGGGTCCAGTTCCAGTAAGTTGCAGCTCGCAGCATCCGATCCCTATGAAGGTCCAGCATGTAAAAGGGGGAGGTCATTTTGGCGTTCCACCCCGCATTGGCGAGACGTCTCTTGGGTACGCTGAGCAGCACTGGGTCATATCGTAGGGACGTGAATAGCTGAAAGTCGTTGTGCATTGTGGCAAAGAGCCGTCGTGGCGGCAACGTTGGATGATATTGCAGGCTGATGAGCAGTGGGGAGTTCTATGTGAACGGCGGTCCGATAGCCAAGACAGGTGAGGTAACGTTTCGGTTGGGACTCGGAGCTTCTTCAAGATTCGGGACAGGGGAGCGGCCAGTCCATGGGTGCCCAATATGAAGGATAGAAGAGACAGTACAGCAGTCGTTTTAGGTTTGAAAGATTCACAAACAACCAGTTGGTGACAATTAAAAGCTCTCCACGTGGGAAAAACGTTGCGCCATAAAGATCTGCCGTCGTGATTACATAATACACGTTATCAAGAACAGAAATGCTGTCAGCTTATGTGACAACAAACCAGATGTGTCAATTCATATCATGGCATGCCATATGATCCTGGAGATTGCAAAAGTTCGCAAAGACAACTTGGAGAGCAGGTAGGGCTGATGCCTACGGTCCGTTATTTGGGACCCAACTTTTATTACTCTTTAGTTCGGCGATGGAGAGTTGATAGGGCCGTAATGTTGGAGACAGTGATGGATAGGGAACCATTTATTCATGGTTCCCATCTCTGCCTACCTACTACTCACTATCAATGGCCCCGTCGCTGTTGTGTCATGTCACAGCAGCATTGAGAAGAGGTACATCAGTCAAGGATTGGCGTTTGACTGAGTGCAAACATGGCATCTCAGGGACTTGCAAATGTTGAATTAGAGATATTCGGAGGGAGGTTGAGAATCCGGTGCTACATGAATATAAGACGGAAAACTCTGGTTTGCCATGGCAATGTCAGCTAGCTGACCAACGTATCCTTGCTCCGAGGACGTCGCGGACCCTCTTTGGTTACGTAGTGTACTGATTTTAGGTGGCCATCCCTTGCGACCCCACTCTAAAATCGCCTGACGCAAGGTGATTTGGTGAATGACAGCAAGCTGTCCAGAGGCAACTGCCCCCGGAAAAACTCCTCGCGAGCTTCCCCGTCGCGCAATAATTTTTCGTCCACTGCTCGGAAGCTCCTGGGCCAGCGCATCCGCAACACCGCCAAACCAACTTTACATCATCGTCCAAGCTGGTCTGCCCATTAATTCCCCTCCTTTCGATCCCGCGACTTTTCTTCCTGCAACCCTCTTGATACCTTGCTTGCCCTTGACCAATTGCTTCGGCCAATTGCTAAAATGTCGAATCCCCTGCCGTCCGTGCCTCCCATGGCCAGTCCTCCGACTGTCATTCCTGTTGATTCGTCTTCCGGCCTCTGGGATCGCATCACCACCTGGGCCGCCGACAACAAGACCCTTGTCTACACTGCCGCCGGTGTTGCCGTCGTCGCTACCGGCGCCGGTGTCATCTACTTCCTCAACAGCGACTCCGTACGTCATTCATCCCATCTCCTTTTCGCCATGCCTGTCGTCATGCGATCCAATTTCCCCTCCCAGCCGCTATCGCCGAGATCTTGGCGCATTTTGCCGGCGCTGCGTCGTTGTCCGCAAGATTGAAGCTAACGACTGCTGTGAATGCAGAAGAAGGACTCGACACCAAAGCTGAGCAAGAAGGAGAGAAGGAAAAGAAAGGAGGCCGAACGCAAGGCTGCCGAGACAGAGAAGCAGCCCACACCTGCAGCGGCTGCAGCCCCCACGCAACCCAAGGCCGCTGCCGTCGAGGCCGCCGATGAACTTCCCGAGATCGACGAGACTACTGTTGTGAGCTTCACCACGGAACAGCGGGACCGGTACGCCGCCAAGTTGAAGGACGTTGGCAACCAGGCCTACGGCAGCAAGGACTACAACAAGGCCATCGAACTTTACTCGAAGGCGATCATCTGTAAAGCCAACCCCATCTTTTACTCCAACCGTGCCGCCTGCTACAACGCATTGGGCAACTGGGACAAGGTTGTCGAAGACACAACCGCCGCCATCAACCTCGACCCCGAATACGTCAAGGCCTTGAACCGCCGGGCCAATGCCTACGAACACCTCAAGATGTATGGCGAGGCCCTGCTCGACTTCACAGCCTCCTGCATCATCGACAGCTTCAAGAACGAGAGCAGCGCACAGTCTGTCGAACGTCTGCTCAAGAAGTTCGCCGAGCAAAAGGCCCAGGAGATGATGGCCGACCGTCCCACCAAGCTCCCCAGCCATACCTTTGTCGGCAACTATCTCCAGAGCTTCCGCATCAAACCTCGCCCGGCCGGTCTGGAGGACTCTGCTATTCTGTCCGAGGACACCGGCAAGGGTCAGTTGCAGCTCGGCCTGAGGGCCTTGGAGAAGAAGACTGGCGATGGCTACGAGGAGGCGAGAGTCGCCTTCGAGAAGTCCCTGGAGTTGGGTGAACTCGGCGAGTTCGAGGCCCTGGCCTACAACCTCCGCGGCACTTTCAGCTGTCTGCTCGGGAAGCACGAGGAGGCCATGGCTGACCTGACCAAGAGCATTGACCTGGACCCCTCCATGACCCAGAGCTACATCAAGCGCGCTAGCATGAACCTCGAGCTCGGCGCCCCCGAGAAGGCCGCCGAGGACTTTGAGAAGGCCATGGAGCAGAACAGCGAGGACCCTGACATTTACTACCACCGCGCCCAGCTGCACTTCATCAAGGGCGAGTTCTCGGACGCCGCCAAGGACTACCAGAAGTCGATTGACTTGGATCGCGACTTCATCTTTTCCCACATCCAGCTCGGTGTCACCCAATACAAGATGGGCTCTATCGCATCGTCCATGTCGACATTCCGCCGCTGCATCAAGAACTTCAAGGAGGTCCCCGATGTCTACAACTACTACGGTGAGTTGCTCCTCGACCAGGGCAACTTCCAGGAGGCCATCGAGAAGTTCGATAGCGCCATTGAGATGGAGTCCAAGACGAAGCCCATGGCCATGAACGTTCTTCCTCTCATCAACAAGGCCCTCACCCTTTTCCAGTGGAAGCAGGACTTTGGCGAGGCCGAGAAGCTGTGCCAGAAGGCGCTCATCAGTAAGTGAAATGCAGGCCCCCGGTTGAACCCAGTCGCTAATCTCCGAGCAGTCGATCCCGAATGTGATATTGCTGTTGCCACCATGGCCCAGCTGCTGTTGCAGCAGGGCAAAGTCACGGACGCGCTCAGGTACTTTGAGCGTGCCGCAGAGCTCGCCCGCACTGAGGGCGAGATAGTCAACGCTCTGTCCTACGCCGAGGCGACGCGCACGCAGCTCCAGGTACAGGAAAAGTACCCGAAGCTGGCGGCCAAGCTCCAGGGCATTGGCCCAGGCGGCATGCCCCGGTAAATATCCTATCAAGGAAACAAGCAGCATTTAAAAAGTCACCCACTGGTGTCATGTAAGAAGAAACACAGCTCCCACGTACATGGGGGAGCCGGTAGCCGGGACAATTGGGTTCCTGGTTGGTAATAGGGGAAAATATCAGAGCGGGCAAGTCGCCCGTTCGCTATGTCGTGTGTTTTTGTTGGCTGGGCGAAGGGGGGCTTTGGGATAGGCAGAAGAGTGCAGTCCAGGGCTACGAACGGCAGGGAGGCATGGGATGAACCCTTTACGTTGTACATACACCGACTTCCCCACTTTGCGTACATTGATGAGAGCATTGTAGAACTAGTCCATCGTCTTTTTTAACCATTCTCACGCCCTGTATTTCTCTCATTTCTCTCCAACGCACTCCGTGTCAAGCAAGTAGCCCCGTTTTGAATGTCTTGAGTGCCTTGCCTGTGAATGGCAATGGGATCATGACGCGAGATCAGGCGGGGCGGCGGCTTTCCCCGTTCATCGATTCGCCTTGCCACTGGCCTGCCTGCACAAATACACCCTACGTATCCGTATGCTTCTGTGAGTTTACTTCCCGATCCTACTTGCAAGAGCCCCCTTCCAAATACAAGTGCTACGTTGGGTTATATATTACCTCAGTGCTTGCCTTTTGTACGTCTCTCCATCTATTTCCTATTTACATTGATCATGCCCCAAGCAAAAACAAAAAAAAAACAGACAATACCCGCGACAAACTGGCATGAAAAAACAAGGAAGTGGACGATCAGGGAATCGAACCCTGGACCTACCGCATGCTAAGCGGTCATTATACCACTAAACCAATCGCCCAAACCGTCGTGATCTAGCCCGGACTTGAACCGGAGACCTTCAGTGTTGCTTCAGCCGCGTCCGGGTGTGGACCGGACGGCGGTTGTTAGACTGACGTGATAACCAACTACACCACCAGACCCGTACTTGTTGAAGGACGCCGGCTGGGGGAGACGGTTATGACCGGGGAGGGGGAGGGAAGACGACTGGGCCGCTGGTTTCTAGGGCAGGGCTTGGAGGAGAGGGGCGCGAGCGGGCCAAGTGCGGATAAGAGAAAGAGAGACAGAAGTGAATCTAGTTTGCATGCTAGTGACATCGTGGGTGCAAATTTTTGTTGGTGGGGGAGGAGGGCCTTGTACCGGGGTGGCGGCCGGACCAACGTGGGGGTTCTAGACCGGCCGGGTTGCTCGCTCGCAAGGCTGCCATGGCTCGAGCGATATTGATGGCCAGGGCCGGTGGGCCGGGGTGCGATGGGTTGCATATTTTGAGAAAAACGGGTTCAATGGGGAGCTCTTGGAGACAAGGGCATGGTAGGACGGCGGATGTCGTGGTGGAGATTCGTAACTTGTCGCTGTTGCGCGATACGTACAAGGAAATAATATCGGCTCCCTTTCCTCTCGGTCCGTCCCTTCACATCCAACGGAAGAGGAAAGGAGACGCCCTGAATAAATACAGATAAAAAAGGTACAGCCCCTTCCAACCCCCAACCACCAATCCGTCTGATCGTATGAAGGGTATGCGTGCATAAGTCAATTGTCGATGGGGAATCAAGGAGCTCGCCGTGTCCTAGGACGCGGTGAAGTCGTGGCTAAAGTCATGGCTTCGTCGAGGGTGGGCTGACTTTTGTATGCGTATGTCCGGATTAGTGCCGCCCTCCCGTAAGAACCACCATCATGAAATCTAAGTATTCGTCGTGCTTCTCTTCCCAATTCCTATCCCCTTCCGTCATGCGGGGGCGGGTCGAGACCCAGCTCCGTCTTCAAATTACTTTCTTCTGGTTGTCGCGATGCCAATCTCCAAGATTATTAGGCGGCAACCTGTTTACTGTTGACCGGTCGCGGTCTTGGTCGTATTCCTGGTCAACGAGATACCCAGACCGACGCCCAGTGCGATGGCGATGATGATGAGCACGACGATGAGCAGGCACCACCACTTGAGCTTTCTGCGCCTCCTGGCGTGCTTGTTGGCCGTTTCAACCTCCTCGTTGCCCTTTTGGATGTTTTCCACAGTCTGCTGGGCATTCTGCTCGGCGGCTTCGACGACAGGTTCCTGGGCCTCGACGAGCGTGGCCATTTCTTGGTAGAGCGTGGCCAGCTCGATGAGCGTCTTTTCAATGCGCTGCAATTCGTTGTGACGGGCTCTGACATTGCCCAGGATGGAGTTGGCCTGGCCTGTCCGGTTCGATTTGAGCTGCCCAGGATATCAGCACAACGAGAAATTCGGCCAAGGGGAGCACTATAAAGCTTACTGCTTCCTGGAAGACGCCTTCGTTGCCCCAGTCCATCTGTGTCGCCTCCTCGACCTCAGCCTCCGTCGCTTCCGGATGGACAATACGGAACTGGCGGGCGATTTGGTCGCGGTAGCGGCGCTGGTAGTCCTGCTCAATCTGCTGGTACTTTGTGAGCTCCGACTTGAAAGTGTTCCTTAGCGAGTTGAGCTGGGCGGTCTTGGTCGCGCGCGATCCGTCCCGTGTTTTGGCCAGGTCCTTCTCGAGGGCCTTGATGCCGTCCTTGACTGCCGTGTTGCGCAGCTGGGTCGCGGAGACGGCCTGCTCCAGCTGGTAGCTGGCGCTGTTGTCGGGAGCGGAGAGTGAACGCTGGTGCAGTTGGGCAATGTTCTCGATATCCGACGTGAGGCCCTGGATCTCCGTGCGCAGGTATTGTACGCGCTGGAGGAAGTCTTGCTGGCTCATTACGACGGGCGCGGGCTGCTCAGCGTACTTGTCCGTCTCCCCATAAGGCTGCATTTCGTACTGGCCTTGGCCATATTGCGGCTGTATTTGAAGCGTCAGCTATGCAACATTGGCTTTGCGCTTTCGCGCAAGAGCAAGGCAGCGAGCAATTGAGAGGGGAACAGACCTGCTGGTTGTCGTAGCCATATCCGCTCTCAGCCTCGGGGCCTTGGGCGTAAGGGTTTTGGTTATACTGTTGGTATGCCATTTTGGCTTAGGAGCTACTATCGATACAATCGATAGCGGGCAGCGCGTTTCGAGCCACCCCAGCTTGATTGCCGAAGTGTGAATGGATTGAGGAGGCTTGGTTGGGCCTCTCGTGAGAGCGTGTTGTGGTGGTGCGAAAAGAGGATATTTTGGCTGATGTCTGGTCGCCTGGTTAAATGACGTTGGACTTCGGGGTGCTGACAGGAACTGGGAAGTGCTGGAATGGCAGTGAGTATGGACCCAATCAGGTACCGGGACCCGTCAGAGCGGATGCTCCGGGCTGTGTTCGTGGTTGGATGGAGACGCTCGTGAACGGGGCGCAAGTGGGTAGGATTGGCTGATCTGCTTTCCGGGGCCCCTACTTTTTTTTTTTCTTCCACCCAGGGGAAACAAGCTTGACGAGAGGGAAACAAACAAACAAAACAAAACAAAACAAAAGCTTCGGAAAAGTGAGAGCCCTTGTTGAAGTGAGCCGCTCTTTGATGCACCACCTCGCACACGCTTCCTAGCTTACTTTTGCAACAAGACTAGGATACTCGGTGGGAGGGCAAGTCGGTCAGAGACGGACGAGATGAAGCGAACGCAGGGTCAGTGACATCAGAGCATGATGTGACGACGGGCGGGGCGAAACTCATTATTATACGAAGCACACGGAACGCATTGCTTTTTCCCTTCTCTGTTGCGGTGTCCGTAGGGGCGGCCGGACACGCCCCTGGTACACTATATCCAGATGCCCCTTAGTGTCTCACGCACCTGGCTTACCTACCTAGTCCGACGGCGATGGGCAGGCAGGGCGCTTGCACGGGAGGCTGGCGCTGCCCCCTCGCACCTGGGTGCCTTTGCCTGCCTGTCTTCCCTTTCTCCCGCTTTCCCAGCCATCTCGCCGCCGAACAGGTGACGAATGACAGCTTTGCCAAACGCTGATGGGGTTCGAGATGGGCTGAGTAGTGGCGGTGGCACATGTGATCGTCAATCCAGTCAAAAAGTAGCCACCCGGGTCTTCGGCCACCGATGCTCGTGGTTTTCCTCGTCAACGAATCGACTGTCGTCTTACCGCCTAATGGTGCAAGCTGTGAGAAAAGCCGGTGGGCTTTCGGCTTATTCGCCAAACTCACGGATGGAAAGCGTCGCCAGCTTGTGGCTGTGCGTACCTAGGTACTCTGTACTAGGTATTTGTATCACCCATCTTCAGCGATCTAAGCCCCGGTTCTTGCGCAATACCATGCAGGGAGGGCAGGGTCTGCACTGTATCTGTACAGTACGAATACAGGCACACCATGACAATTACCCACACCATATCGCCTCGGTTCCACTCTCTGCCCATCCAAGCAAGCACATACCGAAAGGCAGACAGACCTTACGCTTACACTACATCAAGCCGCCATTGGTAATGAACTGCCATCTCTGTATGCGTCTTCCACGTATATTGTAGCGGGGCACTTTGACAGGTGGTTTCCCAAGCCCGGTTTAACTTTGTCCAATGCCTACCGTGAATGATAAGCTGCAGCTCATTACACATTGCCGCCCCCATTGGTTCGTGATGACCGTCACACAGCTGCTTCTCAGCTTAGGAGTTGTTCGTTGTCAGCGAAAGCCGTGGTGCATTCAACGAAGACATTGATGCTACCACAATGGTTCGAACAGCATGGAGCTTGATCGGACTGCCAACCCAAGCCACAATATAAACGTGTGGCTGTAGTGCGACTAGGTGGAGTGGGGTGGCTCGGGGAGGCGTCTTCGGCTTATCGATAAGGAAAAAGTTTGGGCGGACGATAGATCGCGAACTCAACTACTTCATATTACTGCATCGCCGTCCAACAAACCGCCCAAGCTTTGTCTCAGCAGCTAGTGCGGACAAGACCTACTTCTTCGATAATTCAATATCATCCGTCTCTCAAAGAGAAAAAACGTTCCGACGGCCTCAAAGATCGACGGCGTATAGCGAATTCGACCCCAACGACACTCGGCAACACCGTTCACGATGATTCGCAAACAGGCGCGACAGCGCCGCGATTATCTATACCGAAAGGCACAGATATTGAAGGACGCGGAAACAAGCGAGAAGCGTGCAAAGTTGCGTTCCGCGCTTGCCGCCGGAAAACCACTTGATCCCGAAATCGCACGAGACAAGACGCTTCGCAAGGATTTCCAATATGATCAGGCAAAGCCAGAGCTTAGCGTCCAGGAGGAGATGGATTTGGACGACGAATACTCAATGTTGAGCGGCATTTCAGAGCCCAGAGTTCTCGTCACAACCTCAAGAGACTGTTCCAGCCGTCTTGCCGCCTTTTCCAAGGAGATAAGGTTGCTTCTACCGTATGTCAACCATGTGCGTCTCTCCTTGGTTCCACCCAGCTAAACCGAAGCCATGTAGGACGTCCGTACGACTCAATCGTGGAAACCTGATTCTCCCAGATTTAGTGCAGTCCTGCAAATCCAACGCTTTGACTGACCTGGTCCTGCTACACGAACATCGCGGAAACCCCACAGCATTAACAGTAAGCCTGCTGCGTCGGTTGAATCATCCATCGGCTCACTGTAGACTAGATCAGCCACCTTCCACATGGGCCGACTGTCAGCTTCAGTCTGCATAATGTCGTTCTCCGTAAGTTTGACCCCTGAGTTTGACCCCTGAGATCACGATTCAGGAATACAAGGGTTCCATAAACAGGTCATGATGCTGGCCTTATCATCTGCCAGCCGCTCTCAGTCCGTTCCCTAGGTTTCCGACGGCTGCATCGTAGTCTTATCAAAAGATCCCGATATATATACATAGCGGAGAGACTGCTTTCGAGTGAAAGTTTTTGTAACGGGTCTTGCGGATTTTGATCGCCCATGTGGCCGCACACAATTGAGAAGTGAGGGCTAACTCGGGGCAGGCCACGATATTCCCGGAAGCATCCGGGGCAGTGTTTCTGAAGCATACCCCCACTTGATTTTTGAGGGCTTTAAGAGGTATTTATGAGCCCGAGACTGATTTCGGCTGTCACTGACCGTCTTTACAGCCGTTTGGGTCAAAGGATAGTGAAAGTCTTGAAGCACCTGTTCCCTCCCCGCGACCCGATTACCAGCAAGACGAAAATCGGAAATCGTGTTGTAACCTTCATGAACAATGGTACGTTTTCTGTCCGAGGCGCTTTAAGTAATTTGAGCCGTTCGAGCTAATCACGTATTTGGTGCGGCAGAGGATAGCATCGAAGTGAGACAGTAAGTTACTGCTCCTGCCACAACGCAACCGGATCATTGCTAACTATGATAGCCACGTGTTTGTCCGAACCTCTTATGACTCGGTCGAGCTCGCCGAGGTTGGGCCGCGTATGACTATGAGGCCATTCGAGATTCGTGGCGGTACCCTCGAAAACAAGGACGGAGACGTCGAGTGGCATCTGACACACTACACTCGCACTGGCAGAAAGAAGGAGTACTTGTAGGAGCGTACTCATGATCGGAGGTCAACTTAGCAGGTGCCGAAGCCCCGAGGCATCGCTTTCTCATAGAGTCGTGCCAATCGATAGACGGCACAGTCCCCAGCGACGAGTGATGATCCAGCAACAACCGCAGGTAGGGTCATGAATGGGGTTCCAGAGGGGACGTTTGGTGCCATGGGCATCCAGGCTTTCCAAGACTTACCACACCCGCCGTGGCCTGTTTGCTTTCCGAGAGGAAAGGTGCCAAGAGTTGCGTGGCCGTCAGAGTGCCATGAGTTGGACTATACGCAGATGGCATTGAAGATATCCAAGGTGGAAGCCTCTTGGTCTTTGGTATTGCAAGGGGCAGTCCAAGCCATTGACACCGTCCAGTCTGGTAGGACCCGTGGTATTTCCAAGAAGCAGAGAAGCTCTTGCCGCTTTGGTGCGTATATTATATCGGTAGCTGTGCAACAGTTCTCATTATCTGGGGAAATGAATGTACTCGTTAAGAGATGTAATCGGGAAAATGTCCAAGCCGACAGCCATTCAATACACAACTAGAGTCATCACAAAATCTCAGTGCAGGGTTGGCTGCCACAAGGGAAACGCCGGCCAAGCACCACTCTTTGGCAACGAGAGCCCGCATGATGGCGTTATAGCGATAGCAGTCAAGAAGGGGTTGCTGTAGGAGGCCGAGCCATATTTGGGTGTGTGTTGTGTAAACCAAAGGGGTGTGGTCAGATACCTTCCTATGGGTTTGTCAACTGGGATGCTCCGACCTGGCCCGCTTATCAGCTCTCGGCCTTCCAGTCACGTGGTGATAGCACATCCCACCACAGGAAAATGACTTGCCTTTCGCCGCTTTGGCTTTGCGGAACCAGTCCTTGTTGCGGATGCTTGACTTCACCATTAGAGGCATACAATTATTCACGACCACGACCGCGACCGCAACAAGCTCCTACTCAGTTGGCAGACTTCGCGGGCTCCAGCATCAAATCTCGATTTTTTCTCACCGATATGATGTGACCTTTCCCGCTCCCTTATACCTCGAATCCCCTTTCCGTACGACCTGAGCCAACCGAGGCTCTGCGACGCCGAAATATTCGAGTACAAGAAAGAAAGGCTGAAGTAAGTTGCGCGTGCCCTTGGCTCCGCATAGAGAGACCTTGTCTTTACCTTTTTCCACTGGCATAACAAAACTGCTCCCTCCACCTCACTTGCGACCACCGACTGACATTCCCCTCCAAGGGAGATCAGCAAAGACCAGCGGAGGATTGAATATTGCGACGACCACCCACAAAACGATTATCGCGACGATGGAGGGTGCCTTCAACCACCTCGGGAACCACCTTCTAAGCGACTCGGCAGCCGCGATCAAGGCTGGCGCCGACGACTTCACCGGCATCGAACCCGACGAGAGTTTTCTCTACGGCAAATTCGGCGGGCGTGGTTCCCGCCGTCGTGCCGATGACGACGACAACCAGACAGAGCTCTACGACGATGACGACAACGACAGCTTGACGAGCATGCCCGTTGGGGCTATGAAAGATTTGAACCTCGGGAGACCCCAGGATGAAGATAGGGAGCCGCCCCCCCACGCTTGCGCGTATGTCTTGCCTCCCCTATCCGTCGTGGTTTGGCTAACTCTTGTCTGGCCAGATACTGCGGAATTCATTCCCCGAGTTCCGTGGTCAAGTGCCTTGGATGCAACAAGTGGTTTTGCAGTGCCCGTGGCAATGCGACCTCTTCCCACATCGTCAACCACTTGGTGAGAGCCCGGCACAAAGAGGTTCAGCTTCACCCCGAGTCCACACTTGGCGATACCGTGCTGGAATGCTACAACTGTGGAACCAAGAACGTCTTCCTTCTGGGCTTCATCCCCGCCAAGTCGGATACCGTTGTAGTGCTCCTTTGCCGCCAGCCATGTGCCGCAAACACCTCGTCCAAGGACATGAGTTGGGACACTTCTCGATGGCAGCCTCTGATTGAGGAACGAGCTTTCCTCACCTGGCTTGTTGCCACCCCATCCGATGCCGAGCAACTGCGCGCTAGACACCTGACTCCCCCATGATCGCCAAATTGGAGGAGATGTGGAAGGAGAATGCGACTGCGACGGTTGCGGACCTTGAAAAGGCTGCCAGCATCGATGACGACCCTCATCCCGTCTTGCTCAAGTACGACGACCCGTACCACTACCAGAATATCTTTGGCCCCTTGGTCAAAATGGAGTCCGACTACGACAAGAAGCTCAAGGAGGCGCAGTCTGAGGATGGCCTTACCGTTCGCTGGGACTACGGCCTCAACAACAAGCACCTGGTCAGCTTTGAACTGCACAAGATAGAGTCTGGCGATGTCAAACTGGCTGTTGGTGACGAGATGCGCCTTCGTTACAAGGGCGAGCTTCGTCCCGCCTGGGAGGGAGTCGGCTATGTTATCAAGATCCCCAACAACCAGTCCGACGAGGTCACTCTCGAGCTGCGTAAGGCCGGCAACGAGAAGACTGTCCCGACCGAGTGCAC
The DNA here is from genome assembly GCA_019425465.1 of Colletotrichum falcatum. Taxonomy (NCBI): domain Eukaryota; kingdom Fungi; phylum Ascomycota; class Sordariomycetes; order Glomerellales; family Glomerellaceae; genus Colletotrichum; species Colletotrichum falcatum. The sequence continues at coordinate 575,703 of SWKJ01000217.1, forward strand.
CCACAACTTCTCGGCTGATTATGTTTGGAAGGCTACATCGTACGACCGCATGCAGTACGCGATGAAGACGTTTGCTGTCGACGACATGAGTGTGTCGGGATACATATTCCACAAGTTACTGGGTCACGATGTCGCGGTTGCACCGATGAAGACAACTATGCCTAAGAAGTACAGTGTCCCTGGCCTACCCGACCTCAACACGAGCCAGATCGCGGCCATTAAGGCTGTGCTGTCGACCCCGCTTAGCTTGATCCAGGGACCTCCGGGTACCGGCAAGACTGTTACTTCGGCAACTATCATCTACCACCTCTGCAAAATGAACAACGGTCAGGTTCTCGTTTGCGCCCCGTCCAACGTTGCCGTCGACCAGCTTTGCGAGCGCATTCACCGTACGGGTCTCAAGGTCGTTCGTCTTACGGCCAAGTCTCGTGAGGATGTAGAATCGTCTGTGAGCTTCCTGGCGCTCCATGAGCAGGTCCGTATGAACGACAGCAACGGAGAGCTTGTCAAGCTTGCGCAGCTCAAGAGCGAGCTCGGCGAGCTGTCCAGCCAGGATGAGAAGAAGTTCAAACAGCTCACCAAGGCGGCCGAAAGAGATATCCTTCACAACGCTGACGTGGTTTGCTGCACCTGTGTCGGTGCTGGCGATCCTCGCCTGTCAAAGATGAAGTTCCGCAACGTCCTCATCGACGAGTCGACCCAATCTGCCGAGCCCGAGTGCATGATTCCCCTTGTTCTGGGATGCAAGCAAGTTGTCCTCGTCGGTGATCACAAGCAGTTGGGTCCCGTTATCATGAACAAGAAGGCAGCAAAAGCAGGTCTCAACCAGTCGCTGTTTGAGCGTCTCGTCAACCTGCACCTGGTCCCCATCCGCCTGAACATCCAATACCGCATGCATCCCTGCCTGTCGGAGTTCCCTTCCAACATGTTCTACGACGGATCTCTCCAGAACGGTGTCACACATAAGGAGCGTGTTCGCCGCGACGTGGACTTTCCTTGGCCAATCGTCGATATGCCGATGATGTTTTGGTCTAACCTGGGCAACGAAGAGATCTCGGCTTCCGGAACGTCTTACCTCAACCGCACCGAGGCGTCCAACGTGGAGAAGGTTGTCACTCGCTTCTTCAAGGCCGGAGTCAAGCCCCTGGACATTGGTGTCATTACTCCGTACGAGGGCCAGCGAAGCTACATTGTTAGCACCATGCAGAACACGGGCACATTCAAGAAGGAGAGCTACAAGGAAGTTGAGGTCGCCTCTGTTGACGCTTTCCAGGGTCGTGAGAAGGACTTCATCGTCCTATCTTGTGTACGTTCCAACGACAACCAAGGCATCGGTTTTCTTTCGGACCCGCGCCGTCTCAACGTTGCCTTGACGCGTGCCAAGTACGGACTTGTCATCATCGGTAACCCGAAGGTCCTCTCCAAGCATGAGCTATGGCATCACTTGCTCGTTCACTTCAAGGATCGCAAGTGCTTGGTCGAGGGTCCTTTGACCAACCTCCAGACTTCTCTGTTGCAGTTCGGAAAGCCAAGAACCGCCTACCGCCAGAAGATGAGCCAGCCCCCTCAGTTCAATGTTGGCGCTCCCCTCAACGGCAACGGCCGGTTCAACGGTGCTGGTTCGACGCGTGACTTTGACTCGGGCTCTTTGATGTCCTACATCCCCGACGACGTTTCGTCCATCCACAGCTCTCTCGGTGGCGCCGGCCTGAACACCACCTATCCCCCCATCTTCTCAAGCTTTACCCCCGACCAGTGGCCGGGCCTGCCCGGTGTGCCCGGCACTGGCCGTTCCGGGAACAAGAGAGGAGGACGTGCGACTGAGAGCATCGCAGGTGAGAGTGTGGCCAACTCGGAGTACACCGATGCCAGCGCAAGCGTTATCGGCGCCAAGGGTGTAGGGCAAGGTGGTGTCAGTCTGGGCGCTGGTCTCCAGGATGCCATCCACGGCATGCGCCCGGCCTCGTACAGCCACAGCGACCGTCTGAAGCACTATGTTGAAAGTGGCGGTCGCGTGGGAGCCGGCAACGGCTTCGGGCGGCGCTATGACGACGACGAGAAGAGCGTCAGCACCGCCTTCCACAGCCAGATCGGTGGCGGCTTTGACTGAGGGCCAAACGGACAAGGACAGGGACTTGCTTTTACCAACCCCATAAGTGGTTTACACCTCATCCTCCGAAGGCTTTCAGCTCTCGCCACACCATGCTCGGTGCTGTACGAAGGAGCAGGCAGTTCGCCGCACCACAGAGGCGTCTCGGGATACCGGACCTGGTCGTGGGATGTATCCTACGTGGCCCAAGAACCGACGGGCTCCCGACGACAACGTGCCGCAGGCGGGTTCATGGCCCGATCAGCGAGAGCTGCAAACGACGGAGGGGGTCGCTCGCGCGCCCTCAACGGCCCGCAATTCGCAGATTGTCAGAAGTAGTATGACGTTGGTGCTAGCAATGGAAGAGGATGTAAGGCGGCAGACGAGTGTAAGCTCGGGCTGAAGATGGATGGAGCTGCGTCGTCCGGGGAGGCAACTCGGAGTGTGTCGAGCCATGCAAGAAAGACAACCAGGTCTTTCACGGCACACATCACCTACTGCGGGGAGTGCCCAACACAAGTTTTATGCATTTCTGCGCCCGGGTACGGACAATGCATAATATCTAGCTTAGAGTTTAGCCTCTAGTGGAATCACCGTCTTTATTTGCACGTCGCCCATTTCCCTTCCCTCCCCAGGTTAGGTGTGCAAGACGTGGGCCGTTCGTTGTTTGCATGCCTGAGGTGATGATCCACATGCAAGCCGGGAAGGGTTGCCGATTTTGACACGCACGAACACACCGACTGGTGTTTGCAAGACATGCTGTTCTCCTCCCGAAACGCAAGCAACAATGCCCTGTTTTGCTCTTGCTGGCTACCGGTATACCCTCCCCCTCCCCCTGTTTGACAACCTTGATGCGCGCGCACCTGTAGCGCTGTACTAGTAGGTAGCAGTGACCACCCCGCTGATGGACAGGGGGTGTGGACCTTTGCCCCCACAAACCTTTTGAAATACAGTAGAGATGCGACTGGGGGTACCCCCGTCTAACAGCGGTAGTCTCTCACCAATCTTAACGGGAGAACAAGGGACGACGGAAATAAATACGATGTACGGATACCTAAAGCAGGTCACCACCCCTCGCTACGATACATACATACCACACCATCTAACAGGCGGTCCACTATGACGATCAGTCCAACTCTTGGCTTCTCAAAGGCGTTTGGCATGCGGATTCCCTCCTCTGTATGCCTACGGATACTCCGTACGGAGTACCAAATGGAGTCGGCGCTGCGGCAATGCCGCAACCGTCAAGGCACACCGCCGTAGCTTAGCGGCAGGCGGGTGGAAGGGATGGGCAAGGGAGCGCTTCTTGGCGTTTTGGTTTATTTTTCCTTCGACGCGCAGGTCAAGCCCCTGGTCCGAGGGCACCAAACCCGTTGGAACTTCGGGTCTCCTCCTTATTGGCAAGTTTCGTCTCATTTTCAGATAGGTCCCTCCCGTCGAAGCGTTGTTGGCTTTCCCTTCTTAAACACGGTACCCTCATTGGATGAAGCATCAAACTCGACCTTGTGCCTTGCCCCGATCTCGACGGGGAAACGACATGAGTAACCAGCTGCTCCGAGCAATGCTGTCGCTGCCGCCGCTTTCCCCCTACTCCGAGTCACCATCATGATCACGATCCGCCGCCGCCCCGCGAGGCTACCAATCTACCTGGGCATCGCCCTGACTTTACTGTTCCTCTGGCATACTGGCCTCCCGGATGGCTGGAACGTCACGAACCTCAGCTATGACGGCGTCTCGTACCGCAAGTCCGGCTACGACTGGAGCAGCCTGACCCTAGAATACCCGCTCGAGAAACCGCTGCGAACGCCCCCGAGAGGCACCCCCCGCGACCTCCCCGAGTCCAATACGACTTTGACGGAAGCGGCGGTAGCAAAACGCGGGAAGGAAAGAAGAAGAACAAGAAGTTCTCCCACGACGATAGCCGCGACCGCGAGCAGGAGAAGCAGATTGAGTCGAGAAGGGCCGCTGTGGTCCACGCCTTCCGAAGGAGCTGGGCCAGCTACTCCGAGCACGCGTGGACGTGGGACGAGCTTACGCCTGTGTCCGGCCATGGCAAGAACACGTTTGGCGGCTGGGCGGCTAGCATGGTCGACGGCCTTGACTCGCTATGGATCATGGGAATGCATGATGAGTTCCGCCACGCAGTCCGCGCCGTTGCGCAGCTCGATTGGTCCAACACCACAGAAACCGCCGCCAACATGTTCGAGACGACGATTCGGCATCTGGGTGGCCTGATTAGCGCCTACGACCTGAGCGGCGAACCGACCTTGCTGGCCAAGGCCGTGGAGCTCGGCGACATGCTATACATGGGGTTCGACACCCCGAACCGCATGCCGCCGTTCTGGTTCAAGTTCTCTGATGCCAAGCACGGCACGCAAAAGGTTGGCGAGCGCGAGTCCTCGGCTGCGGGTTGCTCGCTCTCCATGGAGTTCACCCGGCTGTCCCAGCTGACGGGCGACCCCAAATACTACGACGCCACCGAGCGAGTGAAGGAGTTCCTTGTCAAGACGCAGGACAAGAGCAAGATACCCGGCATGTGGCCGATGTTTATGAACTACCGCGATGAGAAGGCGGACGAGGCCTCCTTCAGCATCGGTGCGCAGGCCGATTCTCTCTACGAGTACCTGCCCAAAATGCACGCCCTGCTGGGTGGCCTCGACGGCGAGTACGAGAAGCTCACGGTCGGGTCTTTCGACGTCATCGAGAAACACATCCTCTTCCGTCCTATCCTGCCCAACAAGACCGACATTCTCGTCCCGGGCAACGCCTTCGCCCGCGAGGCCTCGGTCGATCTGACGCCCGAGGCCCAGCACCTGGGCTGCTTCGCCGGCGCCATGTACGGCCTCGCCGGGAAGCTCATGGGGCGGGAATCGTACGTCACCGTCGGCGAGAAGATATCCCGCGGCTGCGCCTGGGCGTACAAGGTGTTCCCCACGGGCATCATGCCCGAGATCATGACCCTTCACCCCTGCTCCGAGCCCGACCACGGCCCCTGCGAGTGGCACGAGACCTTGTACGCCCGCGCCGGCGTGCCGGAAGGCGTCAACCAGGTCCGCGATGGCCGCTACATGCTCCGCCCGGAGGCCATCGAGAGCATCTTTTACATGTACCGCATCACGGGCGACGACGAGTGGCGCGACATGGCCTGGGACATGTTCCAGGCCATCCAGCGGGCGACCGAGACGCCGCTGGCTTACTCGGCCATTGACAACGTCAATGTCCAACCCGGCGAGACCACCAAGACTGACTCGATGGAGAGCTTCTGGTTCGCCGAGACGCTCAAGTACTTTTACCTCATCTTCTCGCCGCCCGAGGTCATCAGCCTCGACGACTGGGTTCTCAACACCGAGGCGCACCCATTCAAGAGGCCCAAGAGGACGGACCGCGTCGAGACGGAAGCGGAGATCCAGGGATAATCCAACAGGACTGCTCCCCGTGGCAGCCATCAGAGGTTATGCTCATGTACTGCGCTGTGACCCACGGGGTCTGGGTTTACATTATGGACGGGCTAGGTACAGAACAGAGTCGTCTTGAATCCAAGATATAGAAGTAGGCTTACGGTGTGTATCCCAAGTGACGTGACTTATCGTAAATCCGCACAACAAGAACTGGTACAGGTCTTGCTAGCCATCGCCCATCACCATCACCAAGCGCCATTTCGTCACTGTATCCCGTCTGGCTTGGGCAGTCTCCATCGATTAATCTCGACGTCCTGTTCAGGCACCATCCCAGCTACCCTGGACGGGCGTCTTGGCATCTCACCAAGCTGAGGCAATCACCCCACGGGCGGACAGGCACCGTCGTGGGCTCACAGCGCCTGTCACGACCAGCGGCGACCGTCCAAGTCCACCCACACAATATCAACCTCGTAAGCAGACGGGCGCTCCCTCTCCCTCTCCCGTCTCTCCCGTAGGACACCTGGCCGATGAAGCACGCAGCATCAAACCTCCCCCTACTACCGCCCCCTCGGCCCTCGAGACGACTTCCCACGGTCCTGCGGGGGCAGTCGAGAGGTTTCCTCCTCTCCCACCACGGCGACTGCTCCCCGACCTCCCGGTCCCTTGCAGAGGCGGGGGAGATAACAAGAAGAAATGCATTGCGATCCGGGCTCCGCGAGATCCCATACCCAGGAGCCACTTTCATGGCATGGTTTTGCCCGGCTCAGGTCGAGAACGGAGTGAGGCGAGTCGGAGAGCACATACATTCTCCCCATCCTTCCCTGCGGTGAGACCTTTTGACGTGACCCCGGCGGCAGTGGTGCGGATTCCGCACATGTAACAGATGGAAGGGGTGTCGTCGTTCGCCTCTCTGCGCCGAGGAAACGGATCTCTCTTCTGGGAAAGGGGAAGGAGTAGAGCAGGGGGGGGGGGGGGGGGGATGAGAGTGATGAAAGGGGGATGGGGTTGGTCCAGAAAGGCAAACGAATCAACCAGTTTCGCCGAACCAGCCGCGGAGTGGTGATACGCACACAATGCCGTCCCACGCGCGACTGTGTCGGGCCGCGCACATCTCACATGCCTCAATAAGGGCTGGTCATCCCCCCCCCTCCCCTTCTTTTCCTCAGCCTTGAGGAGGGGAGTTGCCCCTTTCTCCATGACGGCTGAATAGAAAAAGCAAATCTCCAGAGTCGCGATCGGGGAAGGGAGTGAGTGGCCATTTGATTTTACACAGCGGCTGTCGCGGGGTGGGGGTGGGCTTGCAGAACATCCATCCATCAAGCCAGTCAACATTGGCCCTCGAACACTGGGTATCCCATTGGACGGGTTCAGCTGGGAAACATGGCTTGTTAGTCCACATCAGCCCGATCTGATTATGCACCGGCAGGCAACGGAGGGGAGGTCCAGACTCGCTATGGGGCCGACTTGGCAGATCAACACAAACCGAGGAAGCAGACTAGGGTGTCTCAGGACGCAGAAAAACGAAAGTCCAGAGGGGAAAGGAAGACGAAAAGAAAAAATGCAGACACTGACGGCAAGGGCCTCGTTCGAACCCATCCTGTCGTTGCCTATCCACATCGTGAGTCTAACCGCGAGTAAACTAGGTACTTGGCTGATGACCCCAGACCCCACTGTACCACGAGTACTTGCCCGGGGCCCTTGTACGGGTAATACGGTGACAACGCGCGCGCCGCTTCGCAGGGCCTTCTTTGCGCCCGCCAATATCCAAGACGTTATCATGACGAGCCCCGCGAGCGTATATCCGTTGTTTCGCCCGGCACGGAGGTGTAGATTACCCTCGTTCGAGACGGAGGTGACAAGCCGAAAACTCGACGGCGAACGCCCAATGGCGCGGGATGTCTAGTGGGCAGATTGTCTGTGCCAACTCCCCCGTGGGGCGTCTAACCGGGTATATGTCCCTCCTTCGTCTTATGTACTATGCGTTGCTCAAAGGAAGCAGGGCTTCTGAGTGGAGAAAGACGATGAATGACTCCATGGTTGAGAACCAAAAGAGAGGGCGGAGGCCGATATAACGGTCCACGGCCACTGGCGGAGAAGGACCGCCGCCCGAATGCTGCTGCTGTAGGTGTAGGTCGTAGGAGTCGTGGGATGTCCCTCGTGACGATGCGTCGCATGGCGGGTCGCCGTTGTGCGACCATAACGTACCGATACCGAGCGGCCGCACAAACTCTCGGCCGGTAAAGCAGGTTTCCGGGAGACGATCTTCAGGAACGGCACCAAAAGGAATTGACATGACTGGCTGGGTGAGTGGACGCGGCGGGAAAAAGTGTCCGACTGGCTGGGTACTGTCGCACGGGAGATTGGCCAGGAGGCTGGACCAGCGCAGTGAAGATTCTAGCCCCAGCGAGCCGGCTTACCCTCTCCGATTGTGTTGCGTTGCTATATCCATCGGAAGATTACTTGTCTGAAAATATGCAGCCCATTGTTTAGTCGGCCAAACCCCGCGGGCGAGCTAGCATTGGTCATGACTGCGTTGCGCATCCCACTCTGGTACCGGGTATGAATGACGAGTGAGACAGCCAACGCGTGCCTGGATACCTACTACTAGCAGTAAGCAACCTTGATGAGTGGGGTGCCTTTGTGGGCTTCATATCCGCTCGTGTTTGACTAGCAGGTATCGTTGCAATTGACATGCTGGGGGGGGCTAAAGTGTGATTCTCGTCAGCGACTACGAAGAATACCTGTCCTTGCTGGGGTGCTTGGCTGACAAGAGACAGCAGTCTATTAACAGAGTCAAGGCCAGTACTCCGTACTGCGTAATAGCCAGAAAGGCGGCGATGTGGATACCTACTTAGGTATTCGTACGGACAGATGGCCACGACAGACTGTCAGTGTTTGGACGCATCCATTGTTTTATTCAAGACACATGTACTTTGCGCCACTGCTGCGTTTTTGACGGTAGGGATATGGGCAGCCGAAGGTACTGGGCGTCTATTCCAGCTGCCCCCTCCCTTTCGCATCCGTCTTGTCCGAAGCTGTGTGTTTAGTTTGGGGACTTGGGAAGGAGCAGTGCGTGAGGCCGCTCCGGGCTGCATCCGTGCGTTGCATGACGCGGGTCAGCGAGCTGTTGTTCTTTTGTCCCAATCTCGGTGCGACGGGCTCGGTTTTGTTAGGCCACGTTTGGGGGCTTTACAAAAAGGTGACGATGATGAGGGCGACGACGGTGGTGGTTTTGATGTGTCCAGGCCTGCCCGTTTGATGACAGGGAGAGGAGATATCAGGGGTGATTGCGCTAATGGGTGGGTGGGTACAGGAACATACTACGGAGTACCTAGGTACACAATACCTACCTAGTGGCGCACCGTCACCTCTATGTACCCTACCTGCCCATCTATTGCTAGGTAACTAACAAGGTAGGAACGGATGGATGGATGGCCAGTGGTGTGAGTATCATGGGACACCAAGGTGCCTTGAAAAACTACAAAGTGCCTATTACAGATAACCCCCCTCTCTCTCTTTGCATCTGTGTGCAGGTGCGGCAACATGAGCTCATCCAAGATACGGTGACGCTGTATGGGCGTGGCGAGCCAGCAGGACGGGAGTTAGGCAGGGCGTTGAGTGTAGCGGCAATGTCATTGAGACAACGGCAAGAAACAAGAGGGAACGGATGATGGTCGGGTCTCTTGTACGAATAAATACATTGGCCAAGTGACAATGGGATGAAGGACGTGCATGTTTGTGTGCTTACAGGGGCGCCCGCCGCAAGACCGGACGGACCCAAGACACGGAAAATGCCCATTATATAATAGTTATGTACATACTCCGTATAAGTAAGCCATAATTTCTGGGGTTGAAGGTTCGAGGGTTCGGGATCAAGCGGGTACGAACAGTTCGTCTCGTTGCGCTCGACCGTGCGCATCTCTGGGCAGTTCCAGACCAGGCACTTGGAGCCTTGGAGTGTTACCTACCTACGTGGCTATTAGTTTAATTTCAAGAACAGGCCAGGTGCCCTTTTGATTGCCAACCTCCCTCGCCTGCTTATTTCCGTCGGCCCTACGGTGTTTTAAACCACTCTTGATACTCGGTACTTTGCATAGAGGAGACGAGATAACACTCTTACGGCAAGTCCCTCAGAGGCATGCAAATGAGACAAGAGAAGAAAAAAAGCAACCAAGGACAGCCACTGTCCCCCCATCCCTCCATCCCACCACCCACCTGTGGACGACCAAGCCAGGCCGAGGCCGGCTCGGGCTACAGAGGGCTGCCTGCCTGCACCTGACGCCCCTTCTCACCGTCATTGTCCGTGCTCTCGGAACCAAGTGGACTTTACGCCAGAAGTGCGTTCGCGCAGCAACGTGACCTAATATCGTGTGCTCCCGGGGCAAATGCATCCAGCCATAGTATGGCATAGCCTATATCCGTACCTTGGTGGGAATCCCGATGTCGATCGTCAGTGAGCGTAAGGGGGATACAAACGCACACAAGAGGTAACTAGATAGTGGGGCCAAGGCATCATTCAGCCGGCCTCAAATACAGGCAGGTACCTACATCGTCGCACAAGTCAGAGATGAGACAGATGCACGGGATACATGACTGGAAACCACCCAGGGACGTGGGACGGTTGATCCAAGCCTTGCGGTAGCGTACCTGGCATCCTGGATATGTACGGAGTATCCGTACCTAGTACGAAGTGTAATACGGATAGGTAGGTACTAAGGTAGGTATTTGTAGATATCCGTACTTCGTACCGACAGGTACTGCATACCATTAGGTAGCTGGGAATGGTACAGACCGGCACCGGCACGCCTTCTCACCTCGATCTCCATCTCGACCTCCACACCCTCTCCGGTCCCCGAATGGCAGGCAAAACAAGGACAGATGCCCGTAGGTAGGCAGGCAACATGACAAGGCTGGTAGCGAAACGGTACCCATTCGGAGTGTGCCGTCCCTTTCAGCGTATTTCTGAGGCCCATACTACCTACATACCTACCTACTACGTAGTGTAGGTACGCAGGGATTACGATGGCCTTCATGTTTGGGGCCAGGTGCGGTGAGTGTTAAGACAATGGCTAAAAGAATGGAAAGGATGGGAGTACGACGCAGTTGCAAGAAGACAACGGATGTCGGACGGCACGGCAGCGAATGGGAGCAAGCTAGTAAGACGGAGCAAAACAGAGCAAAACAGAGCAGAATGAGCAAAACAGAGCAAAGCAGAGCAAAACAGAGCAAAGCAAAGCAAACGAAGTGAAGCAATGCAACTCAATGCAACTGGGCAACTGAGCGAGAGCCGGGCCGGGCCAGGGCCAGGCAAGGAGGCAAACCCCTCGGTGGCTGGTAACTCTTTCTCGTCCATCTTCAACTCCTCAACCATCTCCTCTCCCCTCTCTGCCTCTCATTGGCAGCGGCATTTGTTCCGGTAGCTTCGCCTGCCTGCTTCCTATTGCCAGTGCGCCCTTTCTCTTGGGATTGATGGATGTACGTTCATTGTGTTGTGTGTCGGTTCGGCTCTTATCTAGTCGTCCCTAACGTACCGCTTGCCTACATACCTACATACATACATACATAGTACATACCTGGGTACCTACCTCACATCGCATGCAGTCTTGTCTCTTTTGTTTCTTCTTTTATTTCTTCTCTTTCTTCTTTGCATTCCCCTGTGCTTCCCTCCGAATGCCTCCTTTTGTCCCTTTGTCTCCACGTTGCAGACCAACCGAAATCCCTCGCTACCCCAATTAGCTTTCACCTCCTCCACCACCACCACCACCACAACCACTACCACCACTACCACACCATCTCTTTCCTTTCCATCGCCCCGTTCTTCCTCTTTTTTCTCCTCCTTCGATTTGCAGCATCTCAACCTGCGAGTGGGCGGCAGGCAAACCTGCCACTTGTCGCCGTTGCACTCACCCTCCCCCCTCTTCCGCTGCCTCGTCCCGATTCATGCTTGCATGCATCTCTTCGCTTGCTTTTGCAGTCCGGATTTCAAGGCTCCTCCTCCCTCTACTGACATTAGACATCTCGCTTGCCAACTAGCCCCGTCCCCAGTCTTCGACATCTTCCCTGCCCTGATCATCAGTGCTGGTTCCACCGCCCTTGCGCGCGACGGCCTGCCCGACCCCTGGGGCTTGAGACAGCCTTAATATGCATGCCGCAGTACCACACTGGCCGAACAAGTTCAAGGACAAGCAGCAACATCCTTGGTGATCGATTCGACCTCGCCAGACACCTACCTAATCACCAATATCATTTTGCGCTCCCGGCCCCATCTCCGTTCTGAGTCGTTTTGGGGTTTGCGACAAAGCGACGAAGGGGTTTCTATAAAAAAAATTTAAAAAAGGGACCCCAAAGCGGGAAGAAGCCAAGGAAGGGGGAATAAATCCCACCCAAAACAAAAAGCCTACCGCCAGCGCCAGCATCGCACCGCATTTACAAACCCCCCTTCCCCCTTCGCCCTTTGCTGAGCATCCTCGCTTCCCCTCTGCCTGAGCGCTCCGCTCTCGCCTTTCGCCGAAATTCATTTCTTGGGACCCCCATCTCTCTCCGCGCCTTTGTCAGTCGGCCTCCCATCGTCGCCGCTGCCGTCGCCGTCCCCGACTCCGCATCTCCCGTTGCTGCCGATCTGCTCAGCCTTCTCGAGACGTATTTCCTGTGCTGCAACATTTATGCCGGACAATAATTAGCAAACAACGCTGCACCTTACGTACGAAGCCAACTTGGCCCCTTGAACTCGAACGACCACTCATTGCTGCAACCCTGCATCATCCCACCTTAGACCTGTGGATCAACCACCAAAATTCCCCGCTCTCGACCTCCCATCCCGCCGCTGATCTATTTCTACGTCGTCTCCCGCTCGCTTTGTCGTTCTCCTTGCCAAAAACAGATCTGGCGTGGCCACCACAGCATCGCATCGCGTTCCTCACCCCGCTCACAACCCGCCAACCCGCCTCCGGTGCTCGCCAGCTTGCCTCGTCCCAGAAGCTGAGAGTCTGCATTCCCGCAGCATCCAACCGTCACTGTCGATCCACTCGCCGGCCTTGCGACTCCACTATCGTCTGTGGGATTCAACTTGCCATATTCTAGGCTAACATTCGGCAACTATTATGCTTGCTGTTGCGTGTCGGCACACACACGCCAGTCTCGGGAGCGCCATCAAATCTACTACCAGTTGGCTGTTGGAGAGCTCCAGAGGCGTGCCGGCTAGGTCGGGCGGTAGCAAGACGTGGTGGAACGTCTAGGCTTTAGCTCTGGGAGAGATCGGCTCGTCCAGAGAACGCAGCTACAACCACAAAACTCCAGATGCGGGCGAACCCCAAATGAGGACGAATCATGGAATGAGCATGGCACCACCGAGCATGGACGGACGAACCTACCACAACGGTGGTCACAACGCTACGCCGCGCCTCGGGCCGCATTCACAGAACCAGACCCTGTCCGCTGACCCGTCATCCCGCAGCATGGAACGAGCTTCGATTACGAACCTGCGCACCCCCCTCCGCTCCAACCACCCTTCGAATCCTACGATACGTGCCGTGAGCCCCGAATACCATCACCCTGACTTGTCACCGGTTTCGCCTACAAACGCCGCCTTCGATCCGGCCGTGCCTCTGCAGATGTCCCGCGGGATCACACCTGGCTCCCCACAGACCTCGCCGAGGTCCATTCCTGGAGACTTCTCGAGGCGGCAGGGTATGGTGTTCAACGACACGTACGGCGACTCGTACGAAAACTCAACCAGCCCACCTCCACGGCAATCGAGCAACTTTCGCCCAAGAACGCACACGATGGACGGCGCGCTGCGACAGCAATTCATAAGTGCCACTTTAAGAGATGGCCGCCAGCGCTTGGGCTCGTTCTCTTCCTCCGGTTCCCAGCCGCTGTATGACGATGCTCGCTCCCCACCTCCACAAGCTGAGTCTCAAGGGTTTCCATCAGTGGTCCCCACCCGCCACTCAGAAATCCCCCTCGGGGCCGCAACCAGTCTGAGGGAGAAGAAACTGTCGACGAAGCGATTGATCAAGCGCCATTCTTCTCGCCCAACTTCTCCGCCAACAGCCTCGACCCCGTCTGTGGACTCACTGCCCATTCCTGTGCCCACCGAAAATGCGAATAACATCCTGCTCATGATGAAAAACTTGTGTGGGCGCATGAGAGGCGAAATCGAGGTCCGGAGCGAACCCGCAGGAACATGGCGGGTCGGTATTGCGTACGTTGACGAAGAGAAGGGAAGCCTGATGTTTGACTCGGGCCAAGACGGACCTTTCCACGTCCCACTGATTTCCGATCTGCGCGGCTGCCGGATAGCACCAGTCGAACTGCCCGAAGGGAAAAAATGTCTGGAAGTGTCGTGTCCCACCCAGCCCCCTTGGACCTGCTGCTGCATCCTGTTCTGGCAGAAGAACGAGACCTCTGGCTTGCAGCCTTGCTGTGCTGGCAGCAGCTGAGACCTCCAAAGGTCAGGCTCTCGAGCGGCAGTCGGAGTCCGACTCCTACCTCCTTGCGCCCGGTTGTCAGGAGGCGCGGTTCGGAGAACGGGACAAAACCCACCAATGCACTTATCAAAGTCGGCCAAGTGAGACTTTGGGACAAAGGGTTGGCAAGCTCGCCGAGGGCCATTGTCAAAAGATCCTCTACTCGGGATCTGAGATCGCCAACTACTTCTTGGCGAGTTGTTTCGTGCCTCCTGCAAGAGAATGGCGAGATCCGGCTTACCACAAACGACGGCGATGCAGTTATCGCCGTGGTCGAGCTGTCTCAACTGTCCCGATGTGCCATTCAGCAGCTCGACCGGTCAGTCCTTGATGAGGAATATTGCATCGGCATATTCCCTCATTATTCCCCAATATCTACCCAGCTGTCCATCTTCCGTCCGGTCTACATCGCCCTCGAAAACCGACTGCTGTTCGAGGTTTGGTTTGTCCTCCTCCGAGCATTCGCATTGCCCGACATATTCCACTTGGATCCGCGTTCGCCGGAAGGTGCGATTGAAGTCACGGATCTAGACTCGGAGCTTCCGGGCGAGGTTTTTAGGATTGAGAAGACAATCAGTTTGCGGGTGACGGAAGCCAAATTGAAGCCTAGGAACAGCTCGCCCGACGTCGCCTTCGGCGATCGACAGTCTAGAGACGCGGATCCTCTGGTCGGCAATTACCTGGCCGAGGTCATAGTGGATGGGGAGGTGCGCGCCCGATCTACAGTCAAGGCTGGAACGAAGAACCCTTTCTGGAGAGAAGACTACCAGTTCGCGGATCTTCCACCAGCCATGCCACTTCTTTCCATCGTGCTGAAAAGGCTGGACGGGAACCTCGAAAGCCTCAGCAACCAACTACAAGCATCGCTCGGTCTATCCAAACCGGGCAGCCTCTCGGAGGTGCTCTGCGGGTCAGTGGACATTCCTCTGGACCACGTCGAACCCGGCAAAGACTTTGAAAGGTGGCTTGATATATACGACGAACGGCAGCAAGTCATGGGCACAATGCTGGTGAAGCTGCATCACGAAGAGCTCGTCGTCCTCCACTCCAAGGAATACCAGGCACTGTCAACCCTTCTTCACAGTTTTCCGTCTGGCGTCACCGCACAGATCGCTGAGGCGCTTCCTGGCAACCTTCGGCGGCTGTCGGAGATTTTCCTCAACATATTCCAAGTCTCTGGCCATGCCAACGAATGGCTCCAGACACTGGTTGAGGATGAGATTGATGGCATTGGCGGCAGCCAGAACCAGCTAAAGAAGTACCGGTTCAGCAGTCGTTTGAAGTCCAGCGAGTCCATGGAGTCGTCCAGCGACAGAGAACTGATCCTCCGCGACATGGGCAAGTCCCTTGCTGGGGAAGCCAATTTGTTATTCCGGGGCAACACTTTGTTGACGCAAGCCCTCGAGTTTCATATGAGGCGCACGGGCAAAGAATACTTGGAGCAGATGTTGCAGGCCAAGATTGCTGAGATCAATGAGACCAACCCCAACTGCGAGGTCGATCCCAGCAAGCTCAAGCCTGGTGAAAACATCCAGGAGCACTGGAATCGGCTCATTCAATTGACCACCGAGGTCTGGCAATGCATTTGCAGAGAGCCCACCAAATGCCCGCCAGAGCTTCGATCTATACTCAAGTATATACGAGCCGTCGCCGAAGACCGCTACGGCGACTGGCTGCGCACCGTTAGTTACACCAGCGTGTCCGGCTTTCTGTTTCTCCGCTTCATCTGCCCTGCGATTCTGAGCCCCAAACTCTTTGGCTTGTTAAGAGACCATCCGCGGCCACGTGCGCAGCGGACGCTCACACTTGTTGCCAAGGCGCTTCAGGCACTTGGGAACCTTTCCACCTTTGGCAAGAAGGAAGAATGGATGGAGCCGATGAATAAGTTCCTGGGCTCAAACCGGCAGTCAGTGAAGGATTACATTGACATTCTTTGTTCGATCCCTGTCGAGCGCAACAAGGTCGCCCTGGGTCCATCCTACTCGACTCCCATCGCGATCCTCGGACGGCTGTCGCCGACGGCTCGTGAAGGGTTTCCGGCGCTACCTCACCTGATTGACCATGCTTACAATTTTGCTGCGCTCGTCAAGATGTGGACCGAGGCCAACCCCATTGGCAATGGCGAGTTCGGCAAACCTGTGACAGGCGAAGACGATATCCTAATATTCAACGAGATGTGCCTCGGTTTGCAAGAGCGCGCCGATCTCTGCTACTCGAGAATGGATGGTTCTCTCCATGAGACGGCGTCGCTCCCCACTTCCGAGTACGCTGACGCGATGGAACACAACGCAGCCACGATGGAATCCATGAGCATTTCAACCCATCACACCAACAATTCGGCAGCAAACTCTGCAAACAACTCGACAGTCTGGACCGAACACGACCAGTACCAACCTCCTAGATCAGCTGGCAGCGACACAATGGTCGACGCGCCTTCGCGTAGGAGCCGCGAGCATCGCCGTGGCCGAGAATTCGGCTCTTTGAGGCAAATGTCTGGGCACTCGGAAGGTTCGTCCTCTCACTTGGCCACACTCAAGCGCAACGGAAGGGCCACCCGCCAAATTCTGTCCGGCATCATGAAGCCGTTTGCACGGAGCGACTCGCCTGAATCATCCCCATCAACAACCCGCGGCAAGAACATTGAGCGGTCTTGGAATGCTGGCTTCTAATGGAAGCAGCCCTCAACGCATCATTGCCCGTGCATTTGCTTATTTCAATTTGCCCTGTGGCAATCTGCCCCTGGGGTTCTCCTATACACCCCCCTTTTTCATTCCCCCCATTTTCTTTGCCCCTTATTCCTTCAAACGAACACGGACCAGAAGTCCAAATGGCTCAACAACAACCACAATTTCTGCATTATTACGACTAGGAGGATGTTTGACACGCGTACTTGAAGCGCAAGGAAAGCGGGTTGTCGGTCGGTCAACTACTTTCTCACTCTGGGATGGAGGCAAGTCGGATCGATTGGGTCGGCAACTTTGGCGTTACTCTGTTCCTAAAAACCGTTATCCAAAGAAGCTCGCCAGAGGTTGGCGGGCGGGCTTGCATTGTTAGGATGGGCGACATTCCCGCCCCCCCTCCCCCCCGATTCTGCTTCTCTACTTGCCGCCTCCCCTCCCTGTCCTCCTTTCTTGCCAGCTTTTTCAGCATGTAGGGCCAGCGAGTCGCATCACGGGACACGATGAATATACCCCCAGACATATCATGATTAGCATTGCGCGTCCCGCCCAATGAGGTTCACTAGATCCAGTACAGGCAAGCATACATGTATATACCAGTAGAATAAAACATCGGATGAGCATTCAGCATGTGTTTGATGAAGTGAAGTTGTTGTTTTTCTCCAGCCAGAGGTATCTACACGAATCCTTAAATTGGTCATTGGCTGTGTCCTTTCTCGATCCCGGCACCTCTCTACGCCCCCCCAGTGTGTTCTGATGAAACAAGAATACTTCCTTGTGTTTCTTTTGTCGCCCGAAATCATAGACTATCATCCCTCCCTCGTACCAGCTGCCTGCCCTAGGCTGGTGCGAAATCTTTTGTTCCATCCCCCCCGCGTCCAAGTGGACCTTGTTTATTGGAAGAACTTTTTGTACGCCGCCTTCTCCTTCGCCGCGCGGGCAGCCGCCTTCTGTTTGACGGCGTTGAGCTCGTTGATGATGGCCTTATCATCAGGAACGAGCTTGTGCGCCTCGTCGAGGTCCTTGACAGCGGCCTCCTCGTCCTTGAGGCGGACGTTAGCGAAGCCGCGGCGGTAGAGGGCCTTGGCGCGGTCCACATCCTTGATGCCGGGCACCTCGAGGGCGAACGTGGCTGACTTGACAGAGTCCTCCCAAGCCTCGAGCTTGAGGCTGAGCAGGGCCGAGTTGTTGTTGAGAGAGAAGCGCAGGGCCTCGAGTTCCGTCTTGGTAGAAGGGGGCTCCTTCTCGAGGTCCGGCTCCTCGTTGAGGTAGCGAAGGCCCTTTTCATACTTCTCGAGGCCAAGGTTCAAGTCGCCGGCCTTGAAGGCCTTGTTGCCAAACTCTTTGCAGGCTGTGGCGATCTTGACGACCTCCTTGGCGTCGGGAGGGCTCGCGCAGTCCTCGGGGAAGTCCTCATAGGTGTCGCCCATAGCGTCCGGGGCCTTGACGTCGGCCGCGAGGGCGGCGTCGCCGGTGAGCTCTCCGCAGTCGGCGATGACAGCGTCCTTCACCGGCTTGTCACCCGTCTCAGTCTGGAGGTTCTCGATGTGGCGCACGACCGACTTGCCATTGAGGACTTCACCGAAGACAACATGCTTGTTGTCGAGGTGGGGTGTCGGTACGGTGGTCAGGAAGAACTGGGAGCCGTTGGTGTCTGTGTCGCGATTGTCAGTGGCTGCGGTCAAACCGTTGCTTCCAGACACAGCAAGGTTACTCACTAGGCCCAGCGTTGGCCATAGACAGAAGGAATGGACGGTCGTGCTTAACGGGAAAGGCCTCGTCCTCGAACTTTGCGCCGTAGATGGATTCGCCGCCGGTACCGTTGCCGGCGGTAAAGTCGCCGCCCTGGATCATGAATTGCTTAATGACGCGGTGGAATGTAGAACCCTTGTAGTGGAGAGGCTTTCCGGATTTGCCCAGGCCCTTCTCGCCGGTGCAGAGGCAGCGGAAGTTCTCGGCCGTCTTGGGACGAGATCGCTGTAAAGCTCCATCGTGATACGGCCGACGGGCTTACCGCCGACAGTAATGTCGAAGAAGACGCGGGGCGCGTCGGCTTGGTCTCGTTACCCTCAGCAGACATTTTGACGATCGGGTGCCTTTTCACTGGGCTGGGCTGTGTTGAAGTCGGTTCAGTCTGTTGAAAAGGTGAGGCTGCGAGTCTGAGCTCTACACCGTCAGTGAGAGGAAGTGCGGGGTAGCAGATCAGGTCACTACAAGATAACTAGTGCCGTGTGGGATTGAAGCTCGCAAGAAGCTGTAGCTAGTTGCCAATTGAGACGTAGAGTCGGAGATTTTGGAAGATGAATCGAAGACACGCTCGGAAAAGGGGGGGAAACCAATGGCTGAGGAATAAGGCTGGCGATGACCGACGATAAATGCTTCAGCAGAGAGCTCAGGTGGGGGTTGTCGCTGGAGGTACGATGGAACTCTCTGGAATCCGATGCCTGGTGCGGGGCAGTCAGTCAGGGGAGGGAAGGGAAAGCAAGCACCTTCTGCCCTGCATGGTTCGCCGGGAAGGAGCGACAGTTTATTCGACAAGACCAATCAGAAGCCGCCTCCTTGCCAATCCTTCGAGATCCGAGAACTCGGACACCTTTGCATTCAATTATTATGCAGACTGAATGGCATCGAATTCCTTCCAATAATCAAATTCGAGGCGATGGACACGTTGCTGTTTCGCCGTCGTCGTGATCATCTTGTCTTATATCTACGTAGTAAATATACAGCTCATTTACCGCAACTCTCGTGGGAATGTGCCATGCTGTGTGCTCTATTTGATCGTCCCTGGCGCCGTGCATCCATAAATTGTTGAGGAAAGTGAACCTTCTTTTGTTGCCACGCGGGGCGCCGTATCCGTGGGCTGTGTGTACCAAACCCTGTATATGCATCCCAACATGGAATCTACAAGTCATCCCGGAGCATCACTGGGCGGTTTGTCCCCGACAGAGCAAATCGTATGCTCGTGGTCTGTGGCCACTCAAGGATTCGGCACAGACTCTGTGTTCAGTTCAAACGTAACCTAGCATCACTGGATGTCAGCGCACAACTCTGCATCAAAGTTCAGAGGGACACAAACCGGGCCGTCGTTCGTTGAAGACACAGCCATCATGGCCTGAAACCGCCCGTCCTTGATCTTGTCCGCCGCGTAATTGTCTTGCACCTTTTGCAGAAAATGGTGATAAAGCTTCTTGGCGTCTTCGGCCGGCGCGCTGAGACGGAAATCGGGCTTGTTCTTGACAATCTTGGCAAATAGCGTAAACTGAGATACTGGATCGAATGTCAGAAACGCCAGCTTCGGGCGTTGGGGACGGCACTTTGCGTACCGCAGAGGACTTCTCCGTCAATGTCCTGGACCGTCTTCTTCCACTGAGAGGGGGTTAGAGGCAAAGGAAATTTTATAAGGATGAGAGAGATGGCCAACGCACTCTGCCACCGGCATCATCATCCCACATCTTGAGCTTTAACACCTTGTTTGCGAGAATCTCGGCATCCTTCTCGGTGTCACCTGGAGCGACGGCAGCGAGGACGAGAAGCCCTTTCCCAATTGACGAGATGACCTCGTTGTCCACCGCCACTGAGGCGGACAAGACACGCTGGACGATGGCTGGTAAGTGGGGTGGGAGTCAATGCAACGGTGATAAGCACAAATGTGAGAGAGCATCCTCACCTTTCATTTTGTTTCTCTTCGTCCTCCTTCTTCCTCTTCTCGAATAACCTACCCAAATAAATTCCCACAAGAGGCACTCAAGGTACCGGATGACAGGAGGTTGGCCGGCTTCAGTGCCAAGCTAGTTCGGGTTCTCACACCTCGATTGATTGTCCGGACCGTGACTCTATCAAACAGACAGGCACCCGAACGAGGGTAAGTGTCAAAACACAAACGAAGCAGCTATTTAGTGAGTGCCTGGGTGTCAATGTCGTCTGAAAGCTCTAGGAAGCTGCCACCCGAGCATGAGAAATAGGCAAGCAAACGGAATACCAAATTGACACCGGAAAACAGCAATTTGTCAGTGGGGTTTGCATTTCGAGTGTGTCCAAACAGGGCCTGAAGGTGACCCAGGCAGGTTGGTTGGTCGGTTGGTTCACCTTGAGACACTATGTACATTTCAAGTGCCCGGGATGTGATTTTAGGCTGGTTCAAGTGGCTGTGGCATCCCTGGACGCGACAGAGAACAGCAGCTGGCAAGGCTGGGCTGAACAGTGGTCCGTGTCATCATGAGCCATGTCACCAGAAGTAGTGGTAACTTTCTCTCAGTTAAGAGCAAGAATGACATGCTCCTTCTATTCTTGTTTTTTCTGTCACTAAAAGCATACATGTGACACAAAAACAATATTTGCAACTCCCAAGAACCATCTCATGGCTTTTGCAACGATTCAGAGTCCCAAGCCCCGATTTAATAGGTGCTCCTTCTGGTAAACCCTTTCTCTTTCATCTTTACTCACTAGCGCAAAGTGGGTACCCTAAACCTCTACATCCCGCACAGCAGTTGCCCTCCAGCTCATTCTTCTGCATGCGCAGAACTTCAACCCATCAAACGCCTCACTGTGAACAAGCAACCTTGTATCGCGCAACCAACGAACGCCGGCAAACACGGCGCAGTAGCCGTCAAACCCCGAGGGACAAATACTTCCCATCCTCTTCTTCCATCGAGTGCGCCCTTCAATTCTTTGGACGGCTGTTTGCTACACAAACACAGCTTTGAGTCGAAAACCACTATCATTCACACATCAGAAGCTGTGGATTATCGAGACACATAACCGGGGCCGGTCTCTCCATTAACTCCGATACAAAGACTGGCAAAATGGCGGCACGAAAACTGCAACAAGAAGTAGACAAGTGCTTCAAGAAGGTGGCGGAAGGCGTAGCCGAATTCGAAGCCATCTACGAAAAGATTGAGCAGTCCAACAACATCTCCCAAAAAGAGAAGCTGGAAGACAACCTCAAGCGCGAAATCAAGAAGCTGCAGAGGCTTCGCGATCAGATCAAGACATGGGCGGCAAGCAACGACATCAAGGACAAGGCTCCTTTACTGGAGCACCGCCGACTGATCGAGACGGTTGGTCCATTTCCCCTGATGGCGAGCCCTTCCCCGGCGGCTCTGCTAACCCTCCTGGCAGCAAATGGAGAAGTTCAAGGCGGTCGAGAAGGCCATGAAGACGAAGGCATACTCCAAGGAAGGGTTGGCCTCCTCAGCGAAGCTCGATCCCCAAGAACAGGCAAAGGCGGAAGCAAGCGATTTCCTCAACAACATGGTCGACGAATTGGAACAACAAATCGAGACTCTGGAGGCCGAGGCCGAGTCGATACAGGCGACCATGAAGAAGGGCAAGAGCCAGACTGCCAAGGCAGAACGAATGGCCGAGATTGAGCGTATCATCGAGCGGCATAAGTGGCATCAGGGCAAGCTCGAGCTCATTCGGAGGTCTCTGGAGAATGGCGGGGTCGATACGGATCAGGTTACCGACCTTGAGGAGACGATTCGATACTATGTCTCGGACGGCATGAACGACGACTTCATCGAAGACGAAGAGATGTACGAAGAGCTCAACCTGGACGAGGAGGAGGGCGTATACGGCGTTCCACAGGATGGTGACAAGAACTCTTCGCAAGACACCCAATCTTTGGCGGACGAGCCCACACCGGAACCCGAGGTTGTGAAGCCTCCGAAGCCAAAGGCGGTGGCGGAAGCGTCCGCATCAGGGCGGAGGTCTAGCGCGCAATCCAAGTCCCCTCTACCCGCGCTGGCAACTTTACATACGCCATTACAGACTATCAGCAGCAATGGCACTGCAAATGGGCCGGCCATGAAGCCAGCCATTGTCCCTGCGAGACCAGCCGAGGGCCTGAAATACGCGTCGGCGGCTGCGGCTGCGGCGGCATCAGACAAGATCGGCATTTCTCCCTTACCGCCTCCACCGGGCGCTGCACCAATCAATTCAGGAACCCCGGCTACGCAATCCAAGAGCAGCGTCGCAGGCTCTCCCGCAGCCACGCCGGCACATCCTGTCGCGGCCAAGGAGCCAGAGCCCAAACAGTCTGCAGCGCTCTCAAGCAGCGCAAGCGAAACCCCGGCCACAACTGCGAAGCCAACGCCGGCTCAGACCAAGGCAGAGAAACGCGCGCTCAAGAACCAAGCTACGGCGGAGGCATCGTCGGCGGCGACAGCCAAGAGTGAGTCTTTTGTCCATAGGTTGACAATTGCATGACTTACTAACTCTTTTCAGCATCTCAAACAAATGGTGGTGTAAACGGCGTCAAGCCCTCTGTAGAGGAGGAGGAAGAAGAGGAGTCGATATACCACCTCCCCTCTTCCCTGCAGGACCTCGTCGAGTCTTTCGAGATGTCTCGCAAGCGGCCAGCGCCCTTCTCTTCACCTTCAACGCAACGCATGCTTCAGGCAAGCCAGGCCATGTGCCCTGATATTATGGACACGGACGTGCCCAGGACCTACCGTCCCGAGCTGCGTCTGAACTCAACTGGCGTAGGCTTCCCCCAAGAGCCGCTCGCACTGTTCGACGACCCGCGACTGTACTCGCGGATCGACCCCGACACACTCTTCTACGTCTTCTACTACAAGCAGGGCACGCCCCAGCAATACCTGGCTGCCAAGGCACTGAAGGACCAGAGCTGGCGGTTCCATAAGCAATACCAGACCTGGTTCCAGCGCCACGAAGAGCCCAAAAACATCACCGAGGAGTTTGAGCAGGGCACCTACCGCTTCTTCGACTACGAGAGCACTTGGTGAGTTGTCGCCTGAGCTGACGGTGTGGTGGGAAGTAGCGACTGACAGGTTATGCAGGATGAACCGCAGAAAGGCGGACTTCAAGTTTGCGTACAAATTCCTAGAGGACGATGTATGAATAGGCGGCGACGGTCACAGGGTTTCATGCCAGGCGTAGTGGCCTCGGATTGGGATGGAGGGCCTCGAACCATGGGAATCGGGCGGAACGGCGTTGCCTCGTTTTTACGGAAACATACCGCCAGGCCCATCTGGCTTTTGTTTGTCGTTGTTGAAGTACACTGACTATTGACTGGCTCTGAAAGGGGAGGCGGAAGGCCACCTCGATTCGGCATTTGCACATGAAGACAGCCCACTGCAACCCGTGTGACCATAGACGAGCATCAGGGTGATTATTAGGCATTGTATCCGTGATGATTGCCATGTTCTCACGGGGACCGGAATTTAGGCTCGGCCACGCCAAGCTTACCTAGGTACTAGGTGGGCAGGAACGCCAGGCTCACACCGTCTGTTTCCCCGTCATGAGTCGGCTCTCTGTGCGACGAGAACCACGGCCGCCTGCGGGTAAGTTGGCGAAGACCCACGCGGCCTACATACACACCATGTGGCTCACTCCGCCGGGGGAATGAATTAGGTTGTGGATGGAATTGCCAGTGGACGTTCCGAGTGTCTCGAATGATGATGGAGGATGAGGCAGTGATGACGAAGCTACCTTTGGGGTGGGTTGCAGCTAAGCTATCCAGCGGAATACACAGGCATCGACATTCTGCAATAAAGTAACTCCGCCACTGCCCGCATCACAAGCCGGGCGTCATGAGGCCGGACGTCCCAGGGAAGCGTTGAGGCCCGCCATATGTCGGTTGCAGGGAAGAGGAAACAGTCGTCAAGGGAGTAACTCTGCAAGTATTTCCTGCCCGCTTTGTAG